>OZ035962.1:54974552-56174552 GCA_964034945.1 Chrysopilus asiliformis
CAGTCTGTCTGTCAGTCTGTCTGTCAGTCTGTCTGTCAGTCTGTCTGTCAGTCTGTCTGTCAGTCTGTCTGTCAGTCTGTCTGTCAGTCTGTCTGTCAGTCTGTCTGTCAGTCTGTCTGTCAGTCTGTCTGTCAGTCTGTCTGTCAGTCTGTCTGTCAGTCTGTCTGTCAGTCTGTCTGTCAGTCTGTCTGTCAGTCTGTCTGTCAGTCTGTCTGTCAGTCTGTCTGTCAGTCTGTCTGTCAGTCTGTCTGTCAGTCTGTCTGTCAGTCTGTCTGTCAGTCTGTCTGTCAGTCTGTCTGTCAGTCTGTCTGTCAGTCTGTCTGTCAGTCTGTCTGTCAGTCTGTCTGTCAGTCTGTCTGTCAGTCTGTCTGTCAGTCTGTCTGTCAGTCTGTCTGTCAGTCTGTCTGTCAGTCTGTCTGTCAGTCTGTCTGTCAGTCTGTCTGTCAGTCTGTCTGTCAGTCTGTCTGTCAGTCTGTCTGTCAGTCTGTCTGTCAGTCTGTCTGTCAGTCTGTCTGTCAGTCTGTCTGTCAGTCTGTCTGTCAGTTTGTCTGTCAGTCTGTCTGTCAGTCTGTCTGTCAGTCTGTCTGTCAGTCTGTCTGTCAGTCTGTCTGTCAGTCTGTCTGTCAGTCTGTCTGTCAGTCTGTCTGTCAGTCTGTCTGTCAGTCTGTCTGTCAGTCTGTCTGTCAGTCTGTCTGTCAGTCTGTCTGTCAGTCTGTCTGTCAGTCTGTCTGTCAGTCTGTCTGTCAGTCTGTCTGTCAGTCTGTCTGTCAGTCTGTCTGTCAGTCTGTCTGTCAGTCTGTCTGTCAGTCTGTCTGTCAGTCTGTCTGTCAGTCTGTCTGTCAGTCTGTCTGTCAGTCTGTCTGTCAGTCTGTCTGTCAGTCTGTCTGTCAGTCTGTCTGTCAGTCTGTCAGTCTGTCAGTCTGTCTGTCAGTCTGTCTGTCAGTCTGTCTGTCAGTCTGTCTGTCAGTCTGTCTGTCTGTCAGTCTGTCTGTCAGTCTGTCTGTCAGTCTGTCTGTCAGTCTGTCTGTCTGTCAGTCTGTCTGTCAGTCTGTCTGTCAGTCTGTCTGTCAGTCTGTCTGTCAGTCTGTCTGTCAGTCTGTCTGTCAGTCTGTCTGTCAGTCTGTCTGTCAGTCTGTCTGTCAGTCTGTCTGTCAGTCTGTCTGTCAGTCTGTCTGTCAGTCTGTCTGTCAGTCTGTCTGTCTGTCAGTCTGTCTGTCAGTCTGTCTGTCAGTCTGTCTGTCAGTCTGTCTGTTAGTCTGTCTGTCAGTCTGTCTGTCAGTCTGTCTGTCAGTCTGTCTGTCAGTCTGTTTGTCAGTCTGTCTGTCAGTCTGTCTGTCAGTCTGTCTGTCTGTCTGTCAGTCTGTCTGTCAGTCTGTCTGTCAGTCTGTCTGTCAGTCTGTCTGTCAGTCTGTCTGTCAGTCTGTCTGTCTGTCAGTCAGTCTGTCAGTCAGTCTGTCAGTCAGTCTGTCAGTCTGTCTGTCTGTCTGTCAGTCTGTCTTTCAGTCTGTCTGTCAGTCTGTCTGTCAGTCTGTCTGTCAGTCTGTCTGTCAGTCTGTCTGTCAGTCTGTCTGTCAGTCTGTCTGTCAGTCTGTCTGTCAGTCTGTCTGTCAGTCTGTCTGTCTGTCAGTCTGTCTGTCAGTCAGTCTGTCAGTCTGTCTGTCTGTCAGTCTGTCTGTCAGTCTGTCTGTCAGTCTGTCTGTCAGTCAGTCTGTCAGTCTGTCTGTCTGTCTGTCAGTCTGTCTGTCAGTCTGTCGTCAGTCTGTCTGTCAGTCTGTCTGTCAGTCTGTCTGTCAGTCTGTCTGTCAGTCTGTCTGTCAGTCTGTCTGTCAGTCTGTCTGTCAGTCTGTCTGTCAGTCTGTCTGTCAGTCTGTCTGTCAGTCTGTCTGTCAGTCTGTTTGTCAGTCTGTCTGTCAGTCTGTCTGTCAGTCTGTCTGTCAGTCTGTCTGTCAGTCTGTCAGTCTGTCAGTCTGTCAGTCTGTCAGTCTGTCAGTCTGTCTGTCAGTCTGTCTGTCAGTCTGTCTGTCAGTCTGTCAGTCTGTCAGTCTGTCAGTCTGTCAGTCTGTCAGTCTGTCAGTCTGTCAGTCTGTCAGTCTGTCTATCAGTCTGTCTGTCAGTCTGTCTGTCAGTCTGTCTGTCAGTCTGTCTGTCAGTCTGTCAGTCTGTCAGTCTGTCTGTCAGTCTGTCTGTCAGTCTGTCTGTCAGTCTGTCTGTCAGTCTGTCTGTCAGTCTGTCTGTCAGTCTGTCTGTCAGTCTGTCTGTCAGTCTGTCTGTCAGTCTGTCTGTCAGTCTGTCTGTCAGTCTGTCTGTCAGTCTGTCTGTCAGTTTGTCAGTCTGTCTGTCAGTCTGTCAGTCTGTCTGTCAGTCTGTCTGTCAGTCTGTCTGTCAGTCTGTCTGTCAGTCTGTCTGTCAGTCTGCCTGTCAGTCTGCCTGTCAGTCTGTCTGTCAGTCTGTCTGTCTGTCTGTCTGTCAGTCTGTCAGTCTGTCTGTCAGTCTGTCTGTCAGTCTGTCTGTCAGTCTGTCTGTCTGTCTGTCTGTCAGTCTGTCTGTCAGTCTGTCTGTCAGTCTGTCTGTCAGTCTGTCTGTCAGTCTGTCTGTCAGTCTGTCTGTCAGTCTGTCTGTCAGTCTGTCTGTCAGTTTGTCTGTCAGTCTGTCTGTCAGTCTGTCTGTCAGTCTGTCTGTCAGTCTGTCTGTCAGTCTGTCTGTCAGTCTGTCTGTCAGTCTGTCTGTCAGTCAGTCTGTCAGTCTGTCTGTCAGTCTGTCTGTCAGTCTGTCTGTCAGTCTGTCTGTCAGTCTGTCTGTCAGTCTGTCTGTCAGTCTGTCTGTCAGTCTGTCTGTCAGTCTGTCTGTCAGTCTGTCTGTCAGTCTGTCTGTCAGTCTGTCTGTCAGTCTGTCTGTCAGTCTGTCTGTCAGTCTGTCTGTCAGTCTGTCTGTCAGTCTGTCTGTCAGTCTGTCTGTCAGTCTGTCTGTCAGTCTGTCTGTCAGTCTGTCTGTCAGTCTGTCTGTCAGTCTGTCTGTCAGTCTGTCTGTCAGTCTGTCTGTCAGTCTGTATGTCTGTCAGTCTGTCTGTCAGTCTGTCTGTTAGTCTGTCTGTCAGTCTGTCTGTCAGTCTGTCTGTCTGTCTGTATGTCTGTCTGTCAGTCTGTCTGTCAGTCTGTCTGTCAGTCTGTCTGTCAGTCTGTCTGTCAGTCTGTCTGTCAGTCTGTCTGTCTGTCTGTCAGTCTGTCTGTCAGTCTGTCTGTCAGTCTGTCAGTCTGTCTGTCAGTCTGTCTGTCAGTCTGTCAGTCTGTCTGTCAGTCTGTCTGTCAGTCTGTCAGTCTGTCTGTCAGTCTGTCTGTCAGTCTGTCTGTCAGTCTGTCTGTCAGTCTGTCTGTCAGTCTGTCTGTCAGTCTGTCTGTCAGTCTGTCTGTCAGTCTGTCTGTCAGTCTGTCTGTCAGTCTGTCTGTCAGTCTGTCTGTCAGTCTGTCTGTCAGTCTGTCTGTCAGTCTGTCTGTCAGTCTGTCTGTCAGTCTGTCTGTCAGTCTGTCTGTCAGTCTGTCTGTCAGTCTGTCTGTCAGTCTGTCTGTCAGTCTGTCAGTCTGTCAGTCTGTCAGTCTGTCAGTCTGTCAGTCTGTCAGTCTGTCAGTCTGTCAGTCTGTCAGTCTGTCAGTCTGTCAGTCTGTCAGTCTGTCAGTCTGTCAGTCTGTCAGTCTGTCAGTCTGTCAGTCTGTCAGTCTGTCAGTCTGTCAGTCTGTCAGTCTGTCAGTCTGTCAGTCTGTCAGTCTGTCAGTCTGTCAGTCTGTCAGTCTGTCAGTCTGTCAGTCTGTCAGTCTGTCAGTCTGTCAGTCTGTCAGTCTGTCAGTCTGTCAGTCTGTCAGTCTGTCAGTCTGTCAGTCTGTCAGTCTGTCAGTCTGTCAGTCTGTCAGTCTGTCAGTCTGTCAGTCTGTCAGTCTGTCAGTCTGTCAGTCTGTCAGTCTGTCAGTCTGTCAGTCTGTCAGTCTGTCAGTCTGTCAGTCTGTCAGTCTGTCAGTCTGTCAGTCTGTCAGTCTGTCAGTCTGTCAGTCTGTCAGTCTGTCAGTCTGTCAGTCTGTCTGTCTGTCAGTCTGTCTGTCTGTCAGTCTGTCTGTCAGTCTGTCTGTCAGTCTGTCTGTCAGTCTGTCTGTCAGTCTGTCTGTCAGTCTGTCTGTCAGTCTGTCTGTCAGTCTGTCTGTCAGTCTGTCTGTCAGTCTGTCTGTCAGTCTGTCTGTCAGTCTGTCAGTCTGTCTGTCAGTCTGTCTGTCAGTCTGTCAGTCTGTCAGTCTGTCAGTCTGTCAGTCTGTCAGTCTGTCAGTCTGTCAGTCTGTCAGTCTGTCAGTCTGTCAGTCTGTCAGTCTGTCAGTCTGTCAGTCTGTCAGTCTGTCAGTCTGTCAGTCTGTCAGTCTGTCAGTCTGTCAGTCTGTCAGTCTGTCAGTCTGTCAGTCTGTCAGTCTGTCTGTCAGTCTGTCTGTCAGTCTGTCTGTCAGTCGGTCTGTCAGTCGGTCTGTCAGTCTGTCTGTCAGTCTGTCTGTCAGTCTGTCTGTCAGTCTGTCTGTCAGTCTGTCTGTCAGTCTGTCTGTCAGTCTGTCTGTCAGTCTGTCTGTCAGTCTGTCTGTCAGTCTGTCTGTCAGTCTGTCTGTCAGTCTGTCTGTCAGTCTGTCTGTCAGTCTGTCTGTCAGTCTGTCTGTCAGTCTGTCTGTCAGTCTGTCTGTCAGTCTGTCTGTCAGTCTGTCTGTCAGTCTGTCTGTCAGTCTGTCTGTCAGTCTGTCTGTCAGTCTGTCTGTCAGTCTGTCTGTCAGTCTGTCTGTCAGTCTGTCTGTCAGTCTGTCTGTCAGTCTGTCTGTCAGTCTGTCTGTCAGTCTGTCTGTCAGTCTGTCTGTCAGTCTGTCTGTCAGTCTGTCTGTCAGTCTGTCTGTCAGTCTGTCTGTCAGTCTGTCTGTCAGTCTGTCTGTCAGTCTGTCTGTCAGTCTGTCTGTCAGTCTGTCTGTCAGTCTGTCTGTCAGTCTGTCTGTCAGTCTGTCTGTCAGTCTGTCTGTCAGTCTGTCTGTCAGTCTGTCTGTCAGTCTGTCTGTCAGTCTGTCTGTCAGTCTGTCTGTCAGTCTGTCTGTCAGTCTGTCTGTCAGTCTGTCTGTCAGTCTGTCTGTCAGTCTGTCTGTCAGTCTGTCTGTCAGTCTGTCTGTCAGTCTGTCTGTCAGTCTGTCTGTCAGTCTGTCTGTCAGTCTGTCTGTCAGTCTGTCTGTCAGTCTGTCTGTCAGTCTGTCTGTCAGTCTGTCAGTCTGTCTGTCAGTCTGTCTGTCAGTCTGTCTGTCAGTCTGTCTGTCAGTCTGTCTGTCAGTCTGTCTGTCAGTCTGTCTGTCAGTCTGTCTGTCAGTCTGTCTGTCAGTCTGTCTGTCAGTCTGTCTGTCAGTCTGTCTGTCAGTCTGTCTGTCAGTCTGTCTGTCAGTCTGTCTGTCAGTCTGTCTGTCAGTCTGTCTGTCAGTCTGTCTGTCAGTCTGTCTGTCAGTCTGTCTGTCAGTCTGTCTGTCAGTCTGTCTGTCAGTCTGTCTGTCAGTCTGTCTGTCAGTCTGTCTGTCAGTCTGTCTGTCAGTCTGTCTGTCAGTCTGTCTGTCAGTCTGTCTGTCAGTCTGTCTGTTGTCTGTCAGTCTGTCTGTCAGTCTGTCTGTCAGTCTGTCTGTCAGTCTGTCTGTCAGTCTGTCTGTCAGTCTGTCTGTCAGTCTGTCTGTCAGTCTGTCTGTCAGTCTGTCTGTCAGTCTGTCAGTCTGTCAGTCTGTCTGTCAGTCTGTCTGTCAGTCTGTCTGTCAGTCTGTCTGTCAGTCTGTCTGTCAGTCTGTCTGTCAGTCTGTCTGTCAGTCTGTCTGTCAGTCTGTCTGTCAGTCTGTCTGTCAGTCTGTCTGTCAGTCTGTCTGTCAGTCTGTCTGTCAGTCTGTCTGTCAGTCTGTCTGTCAGTCTGTCTGTCAGTCTGTCTGTCAGTCTGTCTGTCAGTCTGTCTGTCAGTCTGTCTGTCAGTCTGTCTGTCAGTCTGTCTGTCAGTCTGTCTGTCAGTCTGTCTGTCAGTCTGTCTGTCAGTCTGTCTGTCAGTCTGTCTGTCAGTCTGTCTGTCAGTCTGTCTGTCAGTCTGTCTGTCAGTCTGTCTGTCAGTCTGTCTGTCAGTCTGTCTGTCAGTCTGTCTGTCAGTCTGTCTGTCAGTCTGTCTGTCAGTCTGTCTGTCAGTCTGTCTGTCAGTCTGTCTGTCAGTCTGTCTGTCAGTCTGTCTGTCAGTCTGTCTGTCAGTCTGTCTGTCAGTCTGTCTGTCAGTCTGTCTGTCAGTCTGTCTGTCAGTCTGTCTGTCAGTCTGTCTGTCAGTCTGTCTGTCAGTCTGTCTGTCAGTCTGTCTGTCAGTCTGTCTGTCAGTCTGTCTGTCAGTCTGTCTGTCAGTCTGTCTGTCAGTCTGTCTGTCAGTCTGTCTGTCAGTCTGTCTGTCAGTCTGTCTGTCAGTCTGTCTGTCAGTCTGTCTGTCAGTCTGTCTGTCAGTCTGTCTGTCAGTCTGTCTGTCAGTCTGTCTGTCAGTCTGTCTGTCAGTCTGTCTGTCAGTCTGTCTGTCAGTCTGTCTGTCAGTCTGTCTGTCAGTCTGTCTGTCAGTCTGTCTGTCAGTCTGTCTGTCAGTCTGTCTGTCTGTCAGTCTGTCTGTCTGTCAGTCTGTCTGTCAGTCTGTCTGTCAGTCTGTCTGTCAGTCTGTCTGTCAGTCTGTCTGTCAGTCTGTCTGTCAGTCTGTCTGTCAGTCTGTCTGTCAGTCTGTCTGTCAGTCTGTCTGTCAGTCTGTCTGTCAGTCTGTCTGTCAGTCTGTCTGTCAGTCTGTCTGTCAGTCTGTCTGTCAGTCTGTCTGTCAGTCTGTCTGTCAGTCTGTCTGTCAGTCTGTCTGTCAGTCTGTCTGTCAGTCTGTCTGTCAGTCTGTCTGTCAGTCTGTCTGTCAGTCTGTCTGTCAGTCTGTCTGTCAGTCTGTCTGTCAGTCTGTCTGTCAGTCTGTCTGTCAGTCTGTCTGTCAGTCTGTCTGTCAGTCTGTCTGTCAGTCTGTCTGTCAGTCTGTCTGTCAGTCTGTCTGTCAGTCTGTCTGTCAGTCTGTCTGTCAGTCTGTCTGTCAGTCTGTCTGTCAGTCTGTCTGTCAGTCTGTCTGTCAGTCTGTCTGTCAGTCTGTCTGTCAGTCTGTCTGTCAGTCTGTCTGTCAGTCTGTCTGTCAGTCTGTCTGTCAGTCTGTCTGTCAGTCTGTCTGTCAGTCTGTCTGTCAGTCTGTCTGTCAGTCTGTCTGTCAGTCTGTCTGTCAGTCTGTCTGTCAGTCTGTCTGTCAGTCTGTCTGTCAGTCTGTCTGTCAGTCTGTCTGTCAGTCTGTCTGTCAGTCTGTCTGTCAGTCTGTCTGTCAGTCTGTCTGTCAGTCTGTCTGTCAGTCTGTCTGTCAGTCTGTCTGTCAGTCTGTCTGTCAGTCTGTCTGTCAGTCTGTCTGTCAGTCTGTCTGTCAGTCTGTCTGTCAGTCTGTCTGTCAGTCTGTCTGTCAGTCTGTCTGTCAGTCTGTCTGTCAGTCTGTCTGTCAGTCTGTCTGTCAGTCTGTCTGTCAGTCTGTCTGTCAGTCTGTCTGTCAGTCTGTCTGTCAGTCTGTCTGTCAGTCTGTCTGTCAGTCTGTCTGTCAGTCTGTCTGTCAGTCTGTCTGTCAGTCTGTCTGTCAGTCTGTCTGTCAGTCTGTCTGTCAGTCTGTCTGTCAGTCTGTCTGTCAGTCTGTCTGTCAGTCTGTCTGTCAGTCTGTCTGTCAGTCTGTCTGTCAGTCTGTCTGTCTGTCAGTCTGTCTGTCAGTCTGTCTGTCAGTCTGTCGGTCAGTCTGTCTGTCAGTCTGTCTGTCAGTCTGTCTGTCAGTCTGTCTGTCAGTCAGTCTGTCAGTCTGTCAGTCTGTCAGTCTGTCAGTCTGTCAGTCTGTCAGTCTGTCAGTCTGTCAGTCTGTCAGTCTGTCAGTCTGTCAGTCTGTCAGTCTGTCAGTCTGTCAGTCTGTCAGTCTGTCAGTCTGTCAGTCTGTCAGTCTGTCAGTCTGTCAGTCTGTCAGTCTGTCAGTCTGTCTGTCTGTCTGTCAGTCTGTCTGTCAGTCTGTCTGTCAGTCTGTCTGTCAGTCTGTCTGTCAGTCTGTCTGTCAGTCTGTCTGTCAGTCTGTCTGTCAGTCTGTCTGTCTGTCAGTCTGTATGTCAGTCTGTCTGTCAGTCTGTCTGTCAGTCTGTCTGTCAGTCTGTCTGTCAGTCTGTCTGTCAGTCTGTCTGTCAGTCTGTCTGTCAGTCTGTCTGTCAGTCTGTCTGTCAGTCTGTCTGTCAGTCTGTCTGTCAGTCTGTCTGTCAGTTTGTCTGTCAGTCTGTCTGTCAGTCTGTCTGTCAGTCTGTCTGTCAGTCTGTCTGTCAGTCTGTCTGTCAGTCTGTCTGTCAGTCTGTCTGTCAGTCTGTCTGTCAGTCTGTCTGTCAGTCTGTCTGTCAGTCTGTCTGTCAGTCTGTCTGTCAGTCTGTCTGTCAGTCTGTCTGTCAGTCTGTCTGTCAGTCTGTCTGTCAGTCTGTCTGTCAGTCTGTCTGTCAGTCTGTCTGTCAGTCTGTCTGTCTGTCAGTCTGTCTGTCAGTCTGTCTGTCAGTCTGTCTGTCAGTCTGTCTGTCAGTCTGTCTGTCAGTCTGTCTGTCAGTCTGTCTGTCAGTCTGTCTGTCAGTCTGTCTGTCAGTCTGTCTGTCAGTCTGTCTGTCAGTCTGTCTGTCAGTCTGTCTGTCAGTCTGTCTGTCAGTCTGTCTGTCAGTCTGTCTGTCAGTCTGTCTGTCAGTCTGTCTGTCAGTCTGTCTGTCAGTCTGTCTGTCAGTCTGTCTGTCAGTCTGTCTGTCAGTCTGTCTGTCAGTCTGTCTGTCAGTCTGTCTGTCAGTCTGTCTGTCAGTCTGTCTGTCAGTCTGTCTGTCAGTCTGTCTGTCAGTCTGTCTGTCAGTCTGTCTGTCAGTCTGTCTGTCAGTCTGTCTGTCAGTCTGTCTGTCAGTCTGTCTGTCAGTCTGTCTGTCAGTCTGTCTGTCAGTCTGTCTGTCAGTCTGTCTGTCAGTCTGTCTGTCAGTCTGTCTGTCAGTCTGTCTGTCAGTCTGTCTGTCAGTCTGTCTGTCAGTCTGTCTGTCAGTCTGTCTGTCAGTCTGTCTGTCAGTCTGTCTGTCAGTCTGTCTGTCAGTCTGTCTGTCAGTCTGTCTGTCAGTCTGTCTGTCAGTCTGTCTGTCAGTCTGTCTGTCAGTCTGTCTGTCAGTCTGTCTGTCAGTCTGTCTGTCAGTCTGTCTGTCAGTCTGTCTGTCAGTCTGTCTGTCAGTCTGTCTGTCAGTCTGTCTGTCAGTCTGTCTGTCAGTCTGTCTGTCAGTCTGTCTGTCAGTCTGTCTGTCAGTCTGTCTGTCAGTCTGTCTGTCAGTCTGTCTGTCAGTCTGTCTGTCAGTCTGTCTGTCAGTCTGTCTGTCAGTCTGTCTGTCAGTCTGTCTGTCAGTCTGTCTGTCAGTTTGTCTGTCAGTCTGTCTGTCAGTCTGTCTGTCAGTCTGTCTGTCAGTCTGTCTGTCAGTCTGTCTGTCAGTCTGTCTGTCAGTCTGTCTGTCAGTCTGTCTGTCAGTCTGTCTGTCAGTCTGTCTGTCAGTCTGTATGTCAGTCTGTATGTCAGTCTGTCTGTCAGTCTGTCTGTCAGTCTGTCTGCTGTCAGTCTGTCTGTCAGTCTGTCTGTCAGTCTGTCTGTCAGTCTGTCTGTCAGTCTGTCTGTCTGTCAGTCTGTCTGTCAGTCTGTCTGTCAGTCTGTCTGTCAGTCTGTCTGTCAGTCTGTCTGTCAGTCTGTCTGTCAGTCTGTCTGTCAGTCTGTCTGTCAGTCTGTCTATCAGTCTGTCTGTCAGTCTGTCTGTCAGTCTGTCTGTCAGTCTGTCTGTCAGTCTGTCTGTCAGTCTGTCTGTCAGTCTGTCTGTCAGTCTGTCTGTCAGTCTGTCTGTCAGTCTGTCTGTCAGTCTGTCTGTCAGTCTGTCTGTCAGTCTGTCTGTCAGTCTGTCTGTCAGTCTGTCTGTCAGTCTGTCTGTCAGTCTGTCTGTCAGTCTGTCTGTCAGTCTGTCTGTCAGTCTGTCTGTCAGTCTGTCTGTCAGTCTGTCTGTCAGTCTGTCTGTCAGTCTGTCTGTCAGTCTGTCTGTCAGTCTGTCTGTCAGTCTGTCTGTCAGTCTGTCTGTCAGTCTGTCTGTCAGTCTGTCTGTCAGTCTGTCTGTCAGTCTGTCTGTCAGTCTGTCTGTCAGTCTGTCTGTCAGTCTGTCTGTCAGTCTGTCTGTCAGTCTGTCTGTCAGTCTGTCTGTCAGTCTGTCTGTCAGTCTGTCTGTCAGTCTGTCTGTCAGTCTGTCTGTCAGTCTGTCTGTCAGTCTGTCTGTCAGTCTGTCAGTCTGTCTGTCAGTCTGTCTGTCAGTCTGTCTGTCAGTCTGTCTGTCAGTCTGTCTGTCAGTCTGTCTGTCAGTCTGTCTGTCAGTCTGTCTGTCAGTCTGTCTGTCAGTCTGTCTGTCAGTCTGTCTGTCAGTCTGTCTGTCAGTCTGTCTGTCAGTCTGTCTGTCAGTCTGTCTGTCAGTCTGTCTGTCAGTCTGTCTGTCAGTCTGTCTGTCAGTCTGTCTGTCAGTCTGTCTGTCAGTCTGTCTGTCAGTCTGTCTGTCAGTCTGTCTGTCAGTCTGTCTGTCAGTCTGTCTGTCAGTCTGTCTGTCAGTCTGTCTGTCAGTCTGTCTGTCAGTCTGTCTGTCAGTCTGTCTGTCAGTCTGTCTGTCAGTCTGTCTGTCAGTCTGTCTGTCAGTCTGTCTGTCAGTCTGTCTGTCAGTCTGTCTGTCAGTCTGTCTGTCAGTCTGTCTGTCAGTCTGTCTGTCAGTCTGTCTGTCAGTCTGTCTGTCAGTCTGTCTGTGAGTCTGTCTGTCAGTCTGTCTGTCAGTCTGTCTGTCAGTCTGTCTGTCAGTCTGTCTGTCAGTCTGTCTGTCAGTCTGTCTGTCAGTCTGTCTGTCAGTCTGTCTGTCAGTCTGTCTGTCAGTCTGTCTGTCAGTCTGTCTGTCAGTCTGTCTGTCAGTCTGTCTGTCTGTCAGTCTGTCTGTCAGTCTGTCAGTCTGTCAGTCTGTCAGTCTGTCTGTCAGTCTGTCTGTCAGTCTGTTTGTCAGTCTGTGTTGCCGCCACAACTAGTTCTTTAGAAATAGTTCAATTGTATTTTTGAATTCACTTTTTGTTATCATATTTTTAGAACTCTCTCTTGCTTAGCAGACTTCATCGCGAGTGGTCGCATTTAGGAGTTCTCCAATTGTATTGAGATTAATCGAGTTAGTCGTATTTGAATTAATAAATAGAAACAATAGATAAGACGGTTTTTCTTTCTTACTTGTTGTCCGTGAATATTAAAACAACATTTTTTGGTCCTTCGAGCCGGATCTCGAAGTGAGGTGCCGGCATTTTTATCGTCTATTGTTTTCCGCGCATTCGCAAACCGCATTTATAGAATCCGCCTACGCTTGATGCGAAAAAAAAACCAATTGCGATTAACACTTCTTAACCTCATAAAGGAAATCTCATTTGCAATCCACTTGAGATAACTGCATTCTGGAAACATTACTAAATCTCTGTAGTGCACGCGCCGCCAAACTTACTTACGCATACACTTGCACGCACACGCACGACGTTCCGCTAGACGAATTCTCATTTCGGCATTGTGTTCGTATCGTTTACCGTTTGGCTGACCTTCAAGTGCGGAGGAGACATTGCTGGATTCCTTTTGTGTCGGTATTTCAATAACTGAACAAAGGCTCAGTCGAATTACTTAGTGCTTGGAATAAGTTCTAGAAAACTTAACGAGAAATTTTTCTGACTCGATTTAAAACAAAACCTTTTTCGCGAAATTTCCACAGTTGTGGTTCGATTTAAGTTTGATAGGATTTTGTTGATTGCTAGTGGTTATCGTGGTTTTTCCAACGCATTATGAGTGAGAAAACGAGACGCAGCGCGAAACGCTTTAAGACGGTCTTTACTTATCAGCCAAAAAACAGACACTAAATACGATCAAGCCGACATTGAATCATTTACAACGCTGCTTGAAGATCAATGGACAAAGTTTTGCGCATTTCAAGACCAAGTCGAGGAATCATGTGGTGTTACCACCTTACCCGATCAAGAACCAGAACGCATACAAGGGGAGGAATGGTATCGCGAAGCTTCCGGGAATTTTCGGCGCATGCTAATCAAAATTCAAGCGACACAAATCGTTATCCGCGCTAATGAAACCGCGTCCTCGTCTTCTCGCAATACTTCGTTTTCGACTCCGATATCAGACACAAAACTCCCGCGTATTGACCTCCCCACGTTTAACGGCAACCCCTTAGAGTGGAAATCATTTCATGACCTTTTTTCCTCCTTGATTGACTCTAACGCATCGCTTTCCGGAAGTCAAAGGATGCATTATCTCCGTAATAGTTTGCAAGGCGAAGCGCTAAATTTAGTGAAATCATTTCAAGTGACTAACGAAAACTACAGTGAAGCCTGGAGCGCCTTGAAAAATCGATATTACAATCAAAGAGTGATAGTGGATGCACATTTTGCCGCGCTTTTTGCTATTCCGCGGGTAACAACCGAGAGTTCTTCCGCGCTTAAGCGATTGCTAGACGGGGTGCAGGAACACAACCGTTGTTTAAAGGCTCTCGATCGTCCAACACAACATTGGGATGATTGGCTGGTCCATTTGATCATCCACAAGCTGGACGCAGAGACACATAAACAATGGGAGATGTCTCAAACCAAAACAACAGTTCCAGATTTCCGAACTTTGGTCACATTCTTGGAAACGAGGTGCAGATCACTGGACGCCATGGAATTACACGCTTCGCAAACCAGCAATGCTAAGATTCATAAATTAAATACTCTTACAAATAATAAACAAAAATCTAAGAATATTGCAGGTTCGCTCCATACAACGACGGCATCTTCTACCAGTTCTAACCGCAAAGACCTGAAGCCCGCTCCGCAACCGACTACCGCACAACCGTCGAAACCGCCTGAACTAGTTTGCGCATACTGCTCCGCAAATCACAAAATCTACGTATGCGCTGACTTCAAATCACTGGACACAACCGCACGTCAGTCTGCAGCTCTTTCTAAAAATCTTTGTGCAAATTGCTTGAGTACAGGTCATTCAAGCGACATGTGCAGAAGCCCTTCTACGTGTCGAGTCT
The DNA here is from genome assembly GCA_964034945.1 of Chrysopilus asiliformis. Classification (NCBI taxonomy): domain Eukaryota; kingdom Metazoa; phylum Arthropoda; class Insecta; order Diptera; family Rhagionidae; genus Chrysopilus; species Chrysopilus asiliformis. The sequence continues at coordinate 54,987,752 of OZ035962.1, forward strand.
GTCAGAAACGCCACCACACGCTTCTTCACGCGGTCAACAGCAACCCCGCAGTATCAACGCATTTGACAGACGTCAACAGTCAAATACTTTTAGCCACAGCAATGGTCAAGGTACTAGACAAGGCAGGATAAGTACAACCCGCTCGAGCACTGTTTGATAACGGCTCTCACGTATCATTCGTCACTGAGTCTTGCATTCAACGACTCCAGCTTATCAGAACCGCATCCAACACGCTAGTAGCTGGGATAGGAGGCAACACCGCAGAGTCTTCGAGAGGATCAGCTCAATTAGTGCAATGACGCCAAAGTTTGCATCGAGACACTGATCCTTCCCAAAATCACCAACAATCTTCCCGCAAAGACGATCGATTTCGCACAAGCCAAACATCTACACGGCATTCAGCTAGCCGATCCCAAATTCTACCAGCCGGGTAAGGTCGACATCTTAATCGGCTCAGACGCTATGAGCGCCGTACTTCTAGACGGTCTACGCAAGGGATCTGAAGATGATCCTATCGCTCAGAACTCAATTTTCGGATGGGTTTTGCTCGGAAAGGTGCGGGCTCACAGTGCTGTCATCAATCACCCGCCTGCTGTAAGCTTACATTGCGACACCACGCTTCCTGAAATACTATCCAGGTTTTGGGAGCTCGAAAGTATCCCAACTTCTAAACAGCTTACCGAGGAAGAACTACAATGCGAAAGGATATTCACTCAGACACATCGCTACCTTTCAGACGGCCGTCATCAAGTAAGTCTACCTTTAAATCCGCATCTACCGCTAGGAGACTCTAGACGAGGTGCAGTTTCCGCGCTTCTACGTATGGAAACTCGCTTTCAAAGAGATCCCAATTTACGCTCCGGCTACAACGCTTTCATGCAAGAGTACATCGACACCGGACACATGAAGGAAGTACCACCCGCACAGCTTCACAAGCCGCAATTCAGCGAAATTTACTATATGCCACACAGAGCTGTCATAAAAGAATCGAGTAGCACTACTAAACTGAGGGTGGTGTTTAATGCTTCCAGGAACACGACTTCCGGGGAATCATTCAACGATATTCAGATGGCTGGTCCCCAACTACAACCTGACTTGTACACCACTCTCTTGAGGTTTAGGACTCATCGACTTGCCGTCACAGCAGACGTTGCAAAAATGTTCAGACAGATAGCTGTATGCGACGAACACACTGATTACCAAAGAATAGTGTGGCGTACATCTCCGCTCGATCCCATAAAGGACTACATGCTAAAAACGGTGACTTACGGAACGAAATCAGCATCCTACCTTGCAGTGAAATGCTTGCAAAAGACTTCAGTTGATCACGGACGCGAGTTTCGTATGGCCGCTCCAATCGTATTACAAGACTTCTACATGGATGACCTGCTCACTGGTAGTTACGATGAGTCTGACTTACTGCAAATATATAAGGAAACATCCGAACTTCTTTCTCGAGGCAAGTTCGAATTACGCAAATGGTCGTCAAACTGCTCCGCGATCCTCAACGCGATCCCAAAACATCTTCGTGAAGACAAGTCATCACACTACATAGCCAATGACGAAGTGATCAGTGCTCTCGGTCTCCAGTGGCAGCCCGTTGACGACTCCCTCATTTTTACTGTGCAAACATCAGAAACAAAACTTCCAGTCACGAAGCGCAGTCTGCTGTCCGATAGCGCCAAGCTCTTCGACCCGCTGGGTCTTCTCGCACCATCAACTGTCATCCCCAAGATTATGTTCCAGCGATTGTGGCAGCACAAGGTGGATTGGGACGAGCAAATTCCGGATGATATTCGACAACAATGGCTGACATACCGAGGTAATTTAGCACATCTATAAAAAATCACCATTCCTAGATGGCTCGGCACTGGAAATCATGCTGCATTCACCGAGCTCCATGGCTTCGCAGACGCTTCCGAGTCTGCATACGCTGCTGTGCTGTACGCCCGTACGTTGGAACCTGATGGAGCAATCACAGTAAACATCATAACCGCTAAGACGAAGGTCGCGCCTCTTTCATCTACTTCACTGCCACGACTTGAATTGTGCGCCGCCTTGCTATTATCTAAATTATTTCAACATGTTGAGAAAGCGTTCGGTTCACAAATTCGAGACAGGTATGGTTGGTCCGATTCAACAGTTACATTGGCTTGGATACAAGCAAGCCCCAATCGATGGACAACCTTTGTCGCGAATCGCGTAGCAAAAATCCAATGCAGTATTCCACCTAACAAATGGCACCACGTATCTTCCAAAGACAACCCAGCAGATTGCGCGTCCCGTGGCTTGTTGCCTGAGAAGCTAGTAGAGCATTCGCTGTGGTGGAAAGGGCCGAAGTGGCTTGCAACGACCCAATCCAATTGGCCGTCTAGCTCTCAATCATTTTTTCACACTGATCAGGATCTTCGTTCGAGCCCAAAGGCTGTTTTGCTTGTCTCTCATGATGCTATCTGGGATTTGTGTTCAAAATATTCATCGTTGCCGAAATTACTCCGAATCACCGCGTACATAAGGCGATTTGTACACAACGTCAGGTGCAAAAGGAAAGGGCTCCCGCAGGTCTCGACAAAAGGTTACATCACGCTTCATGAGATCAACTCCGCGTTTACATTCTGGGTGAAGGCGACTCAGCAACAACACTTTGCCGAAGACATTCTCAGTTTATCGAATAAAGAACCCTTACGTAGACGTAGCAACCTCTTACGACTCCTCCCATTCATCGACGATGCGGGTCTCGTGAGGGTAGGAGGCCGACTTCACCGAGCCGCTATAAGAAACGACCAAAAGCATCCAATTCTGCTTCCCGCAAAATCTCCGCTAACTTCGCTAATCTGCGACAACGTTCATCGCATAACCTTGCACGGAGGTCCACAAATAATGCAAAGTGTCCTCCAATCAAGATTTTGGATCATAAATGCCAGAAAAATCCTGCGTAAGACTGCACATCAATGCACGCTTTGCTGCCGGTTGAGACACAAACAACATCAACAACTGATGGCAGACTTACCAAGGGTTCGTGTAGAACCAGCAAGGCCGTTCCTACGTACTGGAGTGGATTTCGCTGGGCCTTTTTCAACTCGCTTGTCCAAGGGAAGAGGATCCAAAAGCTACAAGTCCTACATATCAATTTTTATATGTATGGCAACCGGTGCCATGCACCTGGAACTCGCTACAGATCTTTCATCCGCATCCTTCATAGCAGTTTATAAGCGATTCATATCTCGCCGCGGTTTATGCAAGGACCTCTTTAGCGACAACGGTACTAACTTCATTGGCGCTGAAAGAGAACTACGCGAACTTATTCAAAAGGCATCAACAGACGAACATTTGCACAGGTGCTTCCTAGAAGACAACGTGACCTGGCACTTTAACCCACCAGCTGCTCCGCATATGGGCGGTTACTGGGAAGCCGCAGTAAAACGAGTAAAGTACCATCTTCGTCGTGCCTTGTCAGCCACAGAACTAACTTTAACCTATGAAGAGTTCTACACCGTCTTAGTTGAGATCGAAGCCTGCGTGAATTCTCGACCGCTTTGCTCCATCGCTACCGACGCTGACGATCTTCAAGTGCTAACGCCTGGACATTTTTTGATAGGCGAGCCACTGAAGGCTCTTCAGTTTTGGAAAAGATGGCATGCCGAGTACTTGACGCAATTGCAGCGTAGAGTGAAATGGAACTCGCCGAAGGAAAATTTCCGCACGGGCGACGTGGTAGTAGTTCGGGATGACAGAACTCCTCCCACCAAGTGGAGAATGGGGAGAATCATCGCTACACATCCCGGTTCAGATGGAAGAGTAAGAGTGGTTACGTTAAAGACGGCAGAAGGAACGCTCATTCGCCCTATCGTTAAACTTTGTTTGCTACCTACCTCAGATGACACCGCTACAACAGATAACGCTGCACCGCAATCATCCTAATTTTTTTTCATCCTACATTTCTATTTTCAATATCTTTTATAAATTCATTCATTCTAAATTGTTCAGAATTTCTTTAAGTATTTTCGCAATATGTTACATGTAAACTTTAGTTTCATTCACTTAAATAATTTTTCAAGTTATTTTGAATTAAATAAGTATTTACTTCAAGGCGGGCGGAATGTTGCCGCCACAACTAGTTCTTTAGAAATAGTTCAATTGTATTTTTGAATTCACTTTTTGTTATCATATTTTTAGAACTCTCTCTTGCTTAGCAGACTTCATCGCGAGTGGTCGCATTTAGGAGTTCTCCAATTGTATTGAGATTAATCGAGTTAGTCGTATTTGAATTAATAAATAGAAACAATAGATAAGACGGTTTTTCTTTCTTACTTGTTGTCCGTGAATATTAAAACAACAGTCTGTCTGTCAGTCAGTCTGTCAGTCAGTCTGTCAGTCTGTCAGTCAGTCTGTCAGTCTGTCTGTCTGTCTGTCAGTCTGTCTGTCAGTCTGTCTGTCAGTCTGTCTGTCAGTCTGTCTGTCAGTCTGTCAGTCTGTCTGTCAGTCTGTCAGTCTGTCAGTCTGTCAGTCTGTCAGTCTGTCAGTCTGTCAGTCTGTCAGTCTGTCAGTCTGTCAGTCTGTCAGTCTGTCAGTCTGTCAGTCTGTCTGTCAGTCTGTCAGTCTGTCAGTCTGTCAGTCTGTCTGTCAGTCTGTCAGTCTGTCAGTCTGTCAGTCTGTCAGTCTGTCAGTCTGTCAGTCTGTCAGTCTGTCAGTCTGTCAGTCTGTCAGTCTGTCAGTCTGTCAGTCTGTCAGTCTGTCAGTCTGTCAGTCTGTCAGTCTGTCAGTCTGTCAGTCTGTCAGTCTGTCAGTCTGTCAGTCTGTCAGTCTGTCAGTCTGTCAGTCTGTCAGTCTGTCAGTCTGTCAGTCTGTCAGTCTGTCAGTCTGTCAGTCTGTCAGTCTGTCAGTCTGTCAGTCTGTCAGTCTGTCAGTCTGTCAGTCTGTCAGTCTGTCAGTCTGTCAGTCTGTCAGTCTGTCAGTCTGTCAGTCTGTCAGTCTGTCAGTCTGTCAGTCTGTCAGTCTGTCAGTCTGTCAGTCTGTCAGTCTGTCAGTCTGTCAGTCTGTCAGTCTGTCAGTCTGTCAGTCTGTCAGTCTGTCAGTCTGTCAGTCTGTCAGTCTGTCAGTCTGTCAGTCTGTCAGTCTGTCAGTCTGTCAGTCTGTCAGTCTGTCAGTCTGTCAGTCTGTCAGTCTGTCAGTCTGTCAGTCTGTCAGTCTGTCAGTCTGTCAGTCTGTCAGTCTGTCAGTCTGTCAGTCTGTCAGTCTGTCAGTCTGTCAGTCTGTCAGTCTGTCAGTCTGTCAGTCTGTCAGTCTGTCAGTCTGTCAGTCTGTCAGTCTGTCAGTCTGTCAGTCTGTCAGTCTGTCAGTCTGTCAGTCTGTCAGTCTGTCAGTCTGTCAGTCTGTCAGTCTGTCAGTCTGTCAGTCTGTCAGTCTGTCAGTCTGTCAGTCTGTCAGTCTGTCAGTCTGTCAGTCTGTCAGTCTGTCAGTCTGTCAGTCTGTCAGTCTGTCAGTCTGTCAGTCTGTCAGTCTGTCAGTCTGTCAGTCTGTCAGTCTGTCAGTCTGTCAGTCTGTCAGTCTGTCAGTCTGTCAGTCTGTCAGTCTGTCAGTCTGTCAGTCTGTCAGTCTGTCAGTCTGTCAGTCTGTCAGTCTGTCAGTCTGTCAGTCTGTCAGTCTGTCAGTCTGTCAGTCTGTCAGTCTGTCAGTCTGTCAGTCTGTCAGTCTGTCAGTCTGTCAGTCTGTCAGTCTGTCAGTCTGTCAGTCTGTCAGTCTGTCAGTCTGTCAGTCTGTCAGTCTGTCAGTCTGTCAGTCTGTCAGTCTGTCAGTCTGTCAGTCTGTCAGTCTGTCAGTCTGTCAGTCTGTCAGTCTGTCAGTCTGTCAGTCTGTCAGTCTGTCAGTCTGTCAGTCTGTCAGTCTGTCAGTCTGTCAGTCTGTCAGTCTGTCAGTCTGTCAGTCTGTCAGTCTGTCAGTCTGTCAGTCTGTCAGTCTGTCAGTCTGTCAGTCTGTCAGTCTGTCAGTCTGTCAGTCTGTCAGTCTGTCAGTCTGTCAGTCTGTCAGTCTGTCAGTCTGTCAGTCTGTCAGTCTGTCAGTCTGTCAGTCTGTCAGTCTGTCAGTCTGTCAGTCTGTCAGTCTGTCAGTCTGTCAGTCTGTCAGTCTGTCAGTCTGTCAGTCTGTCAGTCTGTCAGTCTGTCAGTCTGTCAGTCTGTCAGTCTGTCAGTCTGTCAGTCTGTCAGTCTGTCAGTCTGTCAGTCTGTCAGTCTGTCAGTCTGTCAGTCTGTCAGTCTGTCAGTCTGTCAGTCTGTCAGTCTGTCAGTCTGTCAGTCTGTCAGTCTGTCAGTCTGTCAGTCTGTCAGTCTGTCAGTCTGTCAGTCTGTCAGTCTGTCAGTCTGTCAGTCTGTCAGTCTGTCAGTCTGTCAGTCTGTCAGTCTGTCAGTCTGTCAGTCTGTCAGTCTGTCAGTCTGTCAGTCTGTCAGTCTGTCAGTCTGTCAGTCTGTCAGTCTGTCAGTCTGTCAGTCTGTCAGTCTGTCAGTCTGTCAGTCTGTCAGTCTGTCAGTCTGTCAGTCTGTCAGTCTGTCAGTCTGTCAGTCTGTCAGTCTGTCAGTCTGTCAGTCTGTCAGTCTGTCAGTCTGTCAGTCTGTCAGTCTGTCAGTCTGTCAGTCTGTCAGTCTGTCAGTCTGTCAGTCTGTCAGTCTGTCAGTCTGTCAGTCTGTCAGTCTGTCAGTCTGTCAGTCTGTCAGTCTGTCAGTCTGTCAGTCTGTCAGTCTGTCAGTCTGTCAGTCTGTCAGTCTGTCAGTCTGTCAGTCTGTCAGTCTGTCAGTCTGTCAGTCTGTCAGTCTGTCAGTCTGTCAGTCTGTCAGTCTGTCAGTCTGTCAGTCTGTCAGTCTGTCAGTCTGTCAGTCTGTCAGTCTGTCAGTCTGTCAGTCTGTCAGTCTGTCAGTCTGTCAGTCTGTCAGTCTGTCAGTCTGTCAGTCTGTCAGTCTGTCAGTCTGTCAGTCTGTCAGTCTGTCAGTCTGTCAGTCTGTCAGTCTGTCAGTCTGTCAGTCTGTCAGTCTGTCAGTCTGTCAGTCTGTCAGTCTGTCAGTCTGTCAGTCTGTCAGTCTGTCAGTCTGTCAGTCTGTCAGTCTGTCAGTCTGTCAGTCTGTCAGTCTGTCAGTCTGTCAGTCTGTCAGTCTGTCAGTCTGTCAGTCTGTCAGTCTGTCAGTCTGTCAGTCTGTCAGTCTGTCAGTCTGTCAGTCTGTCAGTCTGTCAGTCTGTCAGTCTGTCAGTCTGTCAGTCTGTCAGTCTGTCAGTCTGTCAGTCTGTCAGTCTGTCAGTCTGTCAGTCTGTCAGTCTGTCAGTCTGTCAGTCTGTCAGTCTGTCAGTCTGTCAGTCTGTCAGTCTGTCAGTCTGTCAGTCTGTCAGTCTGTCAGTCTGTCAGTCTGTCAGTCTGTCAGTCTGTCAGTCTGTCAGTCTGTCAGTCTGTCAGTCTGTCAGTCTGTCAGTCTGTCAGTCTGTCAGTCTGTCAGTCTGTCAGTCTGTCAGTCTGTCAGTCTGTCAGTCTGTCAGTCTGTCAGTCTGTCAGTCTGTCAGTCTGTCAGTCTGTCAGTCTGTCAGTCTGTCAGTCTGTCAGTCTGTCAGTCTGTCAGTCTGTCAGTCTGTCAGTCTGTCAGTCTGTCAGTCTGTCAGTCTGTCAGTCTGTCAGTCTGTCAGTCTGTCAGTCTGTCAGTCTGTCAGTCTGTCAGTCTGTCAGTCTGTCAGTCTGTCAGTCTGTCAGTCTGTCAGTCTGTCAGTCTGTCAGTCTGTCAGTCTGTCAGTCTGTCAGTCTGTCAGTCTGTCAGTCTGTCAGTCTGTCAGTCTGTCAGTCTGTCAGTCTGTCAGTCTGTCAGTCTGTCAGTCTGTCAGTCTGTCAGTCTGTCAGTCTGTCAGTCTGTCAGTCTGTCAGTCTGTCAGTCTGTCAGTCTGTCAGTCTGTCAGTCTGTCAGTCTGTCAGTCTGTCAGTCTGTCAGTCTGTCAGTCTGTCAGTCTGTCAGTCTGTCAGTCTGTCAGTCTGTCAGTCTGTCAGTCTGTCAGTCTGTCAGTCTGTCAGTCTGTCAGTCTGTCAGTCTGTCAGTCTGTCAGTCTGTCAGTCTGTCAGTCTGTCAGTCTGTCAGTCTGTCAGTCTGTCAGTCTGTCAGTCTGTCAGTCTGTCAGTCTGTCAGTCTGTCAGTCTGTCAGTCTGTCAGTCTGTCAGTCTGTCAGTCTGTCAGTCTGTCAGTCTGTCAGTCTGTCAGTCTGTCAGTCTGTCAGTCTGTCAGTCTGTCAGTCTGTCAGTCTGTCAGTCTGTCAGTCTGTCAGTCTGTCAGTCTGTCAGTCTGTCAGTCTGTCAGTCTGTCAGTCTGTCAGTCTGTCAGTCTGTCAGTCTGTCAGTCTGTCAGTCTGTCAGTCTGTCAGTCTGTCAGTCTGTCAGTCTGTCAGTCTGTCAGTCTGTCAGTCTGTCAGTCTGTCAGTCTGTCAGTCTGTCAGTCTGTCAGTCTGTCAGTCTGTCAGTCTGTCAGTCTGTCAGTCTGTCAGTCTGTCAGTCTGTCAGTCTGTCAGTCTGTCAGTCTGTCAGTCTGTCAGTCTGTCAGTCTGTCAGTCTGTCAGTCTGTCAGTCTGTCAGTCTGTCAGTCTGTCAGTCTGTCAGTCTGTCAGTCTGTCAGTCTGTCAGTCTGTCAGTCTGTCAGTCTGTCAGTCTGTCAGTCTGTCAGTCTGTCAGTCTGTCAGTCTGTCAGTCTGTCAGTCTGTCAGTCTGTCAGTCTGTCAGTCTGTCAGTCTGTCAGTCTGTCAGTCTGTCAGTCTGTCAGTCTGTCAGTCTGTCAGTCTGTCAGTCTGTCAGTCTGTCAGTCTGTCAGTCTGTCAGTCTGTCAGTCTGTCAGTCTGTCAGTCTGTCAGTCTGTCAGTCTGTCAGTCTGTCAGTCTGTCAGTCTGTCAGTCTGTCAGTCTGTCAGTCTGTCAGTCTGTCAGTCTGTCAGTCTGTCAGTCTGTCAGTCTGTCAGTCTGTCAGTCTGTCAGTCTGTCAGTCTGTCAGTCTGTCAGTCTGTCAGTCTGTCAGTCTGTCAGTCTGTCAGTCTGTCAGTCTGTCAGTCTGTCAGTCTGTCAGTCTGTCAGTCTGTCAGTCTGTCAGTCTGTCAGTCTGTCAGTCTGTCAGTCTGTCAGTCTGTCAGTCTGTCAGTCTGTCAGTCTGTCAGTCTGTCAGTCTGTCAGTCTGTCAGTCTGTCAGTCTGTCAGTCTGTCAGTCTGTCAGTCTGTCAGTCTGTCAGTCTGTCAGTCTGTCAGTCTGTCAGTCTGTCAGTCTGTCAGTCTGTCAGTCTGTCAGTCTGTCAGTCTGTCAGTCTGTCAGTCTGTCAGTCTGTCAGTCTGTCAGTCTGTCAGTCTGTCAGTCTGTCAGTCTGTCAGTCTGTCAGTCTGTCAGTCTGTCAGTCTGTCAGTCTGTCAGTCTGTCAGTCTGTCAGTCTGTCAGTCTGTCAGTCTGTCAGTCTGTCAGTCTGTCAGTCTGTCAGTCTGTCAGTCTGTCAGTCTGTCAGTCTGTCAGTCTGTCAGTCTGTCAGTCTGTCAGTCTGTCAGTCTGTCAGTCTGTCAGTCTGTCAGTCTGTCAGTCTGTCAGTCTGTCAGTCTGTCAGTCTGTCAGTCTGTCAGTCTGTCAGTCTGTCAGTCTGTCAGTCTGTCAGTCTGTCAGTCTGTCAGTCTGTCAGTCTGTCAGTCTGTCAGTCTGTCAGTCTGTCAGTCTGTCAGTCTGTCAGTCTGTCAGTCTGTCAGTCTGTCAGTCTGTCAGTCTGTCAGTCTGTCAGTCTGTCAGTCTGTCAGTCTGTCAGTCTGTCAGTCTGTCAGTCTGTCAGTCTGTCAGTCTGTCAGTCTGTCAGTCTGTCAGTCTGTCAGTCTGTCAGTCTGTCAGTCTGTCAGTCTGTCAGTCTGTCAGTCTGTCAGTCTGTCAGTCTGTCAGTCTGTCAGTCTGTCAGTCTGTCAGTCTGTCAGTCTGTCAGTCTGTCAGTCTGTCAGTCTGTCAGTCTGTCAGTCTGTCAGTCTGTCAGTCTGTCAGTCTGTCAGTCTGTCAGTCTGTCAGTCTGTCAGTCTGTCAGTCTGTCAGTCTGTCAGTCTGTCAGTCTGTCAGTCTGTCAGTCTGTCAGTCTGTCAGTCTGTCAGTCTGTCAGTCTGTCAGTCTGTCAGTCTGTCAGTCTGTCAGTCTGTCAGTCTGTCAGTCTGTCAGTCTGTCAGTCTGTCAGTCTGTCAGTCTGTCAGTCTGTCAGTCTGTCAGTCTGTCAGTCTGTCAGTCTGTCAGTCTGTCAGTCTGTCAGTCTGTCAGTCTGTCAGTCTGTCAGTCTGTCAGTCTGTCAGTCTGTCAGTCTGTCAGTCTGTCAGTCTGTCAGTCTGTCAGTCTGTCAGTCTGTCAGTCTGTCAGTCTGTCAGTCTGTCAGTCTGTCAGTCTGTCAGTCTGTCAGTCTGTCAGTCTGTCAGTCTGTCAGTCTGTCAGTCTGTCAGTCTGTCAGTCTGTCAGTCTGTCAGTCTGTCAGTCTGTCAGTCTGTCAGTCTGTCAGTCTGTCAGTCTGTCAGTCTGTCAGTCTGTCAGTCTGTCAGTCTGTCAGTCTGTCAGTCTGTCAGTCTGTCAGTCTGTCAGTCTGTCAGTCTGTCAGTCTGTCAGTCTGTCAGTCTGTCAGTCTGTCAGTCTGTCAGTCTGTCAGTCTGTCAGTCTGTCAGTCTGTCAGTCTGTCAGTCTGTCAGTCTGTCAGTCTGTCAGTCTGTCAGTCTGTCAGTCTGTCAGTCTGTCAGTCTGTCAGTCTGTCAGTCTGTCAGTCTGTCAGTCTGTCAGTCTGTCAGTCTGTCAGTCTGTCAGTCTGTCAGTCTGTCAGTCTGTCAGTCTGTCAGTCTGTCAGTCTGTCAGTCTGTCAGTCTGTCAGTCTGTCAGTCTGTCAGTCTGTCAGTCTGTCAGTCTGTCAGTCTGTCAGTCTGTCAGTCTGTCAGTCTGTCAGTCTGTCAGTCTGTCAGTCTGTCAGTCTGTCAGTCTGTCAGTCTGTCAGTCTGTCAGTCTGTCAGTCTGTCAGTCTGTCAGTCTGTCAGTCTGTCAGTCTGTCAGTCTGTCAGTCTGTCAGTCTGTCAGTCTGTCAGTCTGTCAGTCTGTCAGTCTGTCAGTCTGTCAGTCTGTCAGTCTGTCAGTCTGTCAGTCTGTCAGTCTGTCAGTCTGTCAGTCTGTCAGTCTGTCAGTCTGTCAGTCTGTCAGTCTGTCAGTCTGTCAGTCTGTCAGTCTGTCAGTCTGTCAGTCTGTCAGTCTGTCAGTCTGTCAGTCTGTCAGTCTGTCAGTCTGTCAGTCTGTCAGTCTGTCAGTCTGTCAGTCTGTCAGTCTGTCAGTCTGTCAGTCTGTCAGTCTGTCAGTCTGTCAGTCTGTCAGTCTGTCAGTCTGTCAGTCTGTCAGTCTGTCAGTCTGTCAGTCTGTCAGTCTGTCAGTCTGTCAGTCTGTCAGTCTGTCAGTCTGTCAGTCTGTCAGTCTGTCAGTCTGTCAGTCTGTCAGTCTGTCAGTCTGTCAGTCTGTCAGTCTGTCAGTCTGTCAGTCTGTCAGTCTGTCAGTCTGTCAGTCTGTCAGTCTGTCAGTCTGTCAGTCTGTCAGTCTGTCAGTCTGTCAGTCTGTCAGTCTGTCAGTCTGTCAGTCTGTCAGTCTGTCAGTCTGTCAGTCTGTCAGTCTGTCAGTCTGTCAGTCTGTCAGTCTGTCAGTCTGTCAGTCTGTCAGTCTGTCAGTCTGTCAGTCTGTCAGTCTGTCAGTCTGTCAGTCTGTCAGTCTGTCAGTCTGTCAGTCTGTCAGTCTGTCAGTCTGTCAGTCTGTCAGTCTGTCAGTCTGTCAGTCTGTCAGTCTGTCAGTCTGTCAGTCTGTCAGTCTGTCAGTCTGTCAGTCTGTCAGTCTGTCAGTCTGTCAGTCTGTCAGTCTGTCAGTCTGTCAGTCTGTCAGTCTGTCAGTCTGTCAGTCTGTCAGTCTGTCAGTCTGTCAGTCTGTCAGTCTGTCAGTCTGTCAGTCTGTCAGTCTGTCAGTCTGTCAGTCTGTCAGTCTGTCAGTCTGTCAGTCTGTCAGTCTGTCAGTCTGTCAGTCTGTCAGTCTGTCAGTCTGTCAGTCTGTCAGTCTGTCAGTCTGTCAGTCTGTCAGTCTGTCAGTCTGTCAGTCTGTCAGTCTGTCAGTCTGTCAGTCTGTCAGTCTGTCAGTCTGTCAGTCTGTCAGTCTGTCAGTCTGTCAGTCTGTCAGTCTGTCAGTCTGTCAGTCTGTCAGTCTGTCAGTCTGTCAGTCTGTCAGTCTGTCAGTCTGTCAGTCTGTCAGTCTGTCAGTCTGTCAGTCTGTCAGTCTGTCAGTCTGTCAGTCTGTCAGTCTGTCAGTCTGTCAGTCTGTCAGTCTGTCAGTCTGTCAGTCTGTCAGTCTGTCAGTCTGTCAGTCTGTCAGTCTGTCAGTCTGTCAGTCTGTCAGTCTGTCAGTCTGTCAGTCTGTCAGTCTGTCAGTCTGTCAGTCTGTCAGTCTGTCAGTCTGTCAGTCTGTCAGTCTGTCAGTCTGTCAGTCTGTCAGTCTGTCAGTCTGTCAGTCTGTCAGTCTGTCAGTCTGTCAGTCTGTCAGTCTGTCAGTCTGTCAGTCTGTCAGTCTGTCAGTCTGTCAGTCTGTCAGTCTGTCAGTCTGTCAGTCTGTCAGTCTGTCAGTCTGTCAGTCTGTCAGTCTGTCAGTCTGTCAGTCTGTCAGTCTGTCAGTCTGTCAGTCTGTCAGTCTGTCAGTCTGTCAGTCTGTCAGTCTGTCAGTCTGTCAGTCTGTCAGTCTGTCAGTCTGTCAGTCTGTCAGTCTGTCAGTCTGTCAGTCTGTCAGTCTGTCAGTCTGTCAGTCTGTCAGTCTGTCAGTCTGTCAGTCTGTCAGTCTGTCAGTCTGTCAGTCTGTCAGTCTGTCAGTCTGTCAGTCTGTCAGTCTGTCAGTCTGTCAGTCTGTCAGTCTGTCAGTCTGTCAGTCTGTCAGTCTGTCAGTCTGTCAGTCTGTCAGTCTGTCAGTCTGTCAGTCTGTCAGTCTGTCAGTCTGTCAGTCTGTCAGTCTGTCAGTCTGTCAGTCTGTCAGTCTGTCAGTCTGTCAGTCTGTCAGTCTGTCAGTCTGTCAGTCTGTCAGTCTGTCAGTCTGTCAGTCTGTCAGTCTGTCAGTCTGTCAGTCTGTCAGTCTGTCAGTCTGTCAGTCTGTCAGTCTGTCAGTCTGTCAGTCTGTCAGTCTGTCAGTCTGTCAGTCTGTCAGTCTGTCAGTCTGTCAGTCTGTCAGTCTGTCAGTCTGTCAGTCTGTCAGTCTGTCAGTCTGTCAGTCTGTCAGTCTGTCAGTCTGTCAGTCTGTCAGTCTGTCAGTCTGTCAGTCTGTCAGTCTGTCAGTCTGTCAGTCTGTCAGTCTGTCAGTCTGTCAGTCTGTCAGTCTGTCAGTCTGTCAGTCTGTCAGTCTGTCAGTCTGTCAGTCTGTCAGTCTGTCAGTCTGTCAGTCTGTCAGTCTGTCAGTCTGTCAGTCTGTCAGTCTGTCAGTCTGTCAGTCTGTCAGTCTGTCAGTCTGTCAGTCTGTCAGTCTGTCAGTCTGTCAGTCTGTCAGTCTGTCAGTCTGTCAGTCTGTCAGTCTGTCAGTCTGTCAGTCTGTCAGTCTGTCAGTCTGTCAGTCTGTCAGTCTGTCAGTCTGTCAGTCTGTCAGTCTGTCAGTCTGTCAGTCTGTCAGTCTGTCAGTCTGTCAGTCTGTCAGTCTGTCAGTCTGTCAGTCTGTCAGTCTGTCAGTCTGTCAGTCTGTCAGTCTGTCAGTCTGTCAGTCTGTCAGTCTGTCAGTCTGTCAGTCTGTCAGTCTGTCAGTCTGTCAGTCTGTCAGTCTGTCAGTCTGTCAGTCTGTCAGTCTGTCAGTCTGTCAGTCTGTCAGGGGCTGTGACTGGAGAACGTACATCACCTGGAGAACGTATTTTAGCCAAGATGAGGGAAATTAAAAATGTTTTGCCAGTACCACCTGGAGCATCCAAAAAGAAGAAACCGCCTTCTTTTGCAGCGACTGCAAGCATTACCGAATCAAAAATTAATTTTTGTTCTGCCAATAACTGTGGTTCATGTGTTTGAATGTACTCAATCAAATCATCAATAATGTAGGATTGTTCCCGTTGTAAATCACGATTAAATAAATCACTTGCCGGACGATTTGGTGATGGTAATCCCAATGTAATGAGTGATTCATTTGAAATAATCAGGCATAAGTCTTCCAATTTTATTAATGCTTCATTATACATTGCTGGTGTATAATTTAAAAATGCATTTCCGTGAATTATACGTTTTTAAAAATACCACACTTCATAACAATATTTCAAACAAATAATTATTAAAAAATTACTAATACTCAGATATCAACTGCGTGTTTACTACGATTAGTGCAAAAATCGAAAAGACCCGTTTGGTGATATTCGTATAAAAACTCGAACAGTTGATCAAAATTCCACTTTGAAGTCAAACTTTTCTATAAGATTTTTTAAAATTTATTCCAATCGGATTTTGTTGTTAGGGAGTCTTATGAAGAATCATATCTTAAATAACTTTTGTTTTTCGACTTTTTCGATAAGATGCACCGTTTTTGAGATATTCGCAAAAAACTTTTTCGTTCGTATAACTTGAAATTTTACGCAGATTCGTAAAATGCAAGGCTAAGTTCGTTAATGGGCAGAAATGGACCATTAGGGGGGGTACCCGTCATACGAACGAAACCATTTTTTGCGAATATCTCAAAAACGGTGCACCTTATCAAAAAAAGTTCAAGAACAAAAGTTATTTGAGATATGATTCTACATAAAACTCCCATACATCAAAATCCGATTGGAGCACATTTTCGTTAATATCTCGACCCCAGCGCCACCTATCCGGTTTAAATTTTATCAACATTTTAATCTTTATTTAAGTGTTATATGTTGTGAATTTGCACAAAATCGGTCCATAAATACGAATTTTCGAAATTCGAACTCGACCCCAATGCCACCTACCGGGGTCTTTTGCAAACAAAAACCGATCGGAGCACCACATGAACATATGGTGTAAATATGAGGTGGATAGCTTCAGTGGTTCAGCCGTGATGATCAGACGAACATACGCACCAACGATTTTATATATTAAGATAATTTTATTTATAATAATGATTTTATACTACCCAAGCACAAGTGTTTTCGTACCCCCAACAAATTTTCGTGTGTTAGAAATATCCATCCAAATAACTGGTAAAAATAGTGATTTTGAACAAATTATTTTTTTCTTAGAATAAGTAAACAACTATTAGTTAAAAATATAAGAAATAAAAAATTAACTTTATTATTCCAATTTTACATAAAAAAATAATTATTGCTCAATTGAAGTTTTGATGGCAATTCAAACGTGTTCAAGTGTTTTCGTACTGCATACTATTTAGTATCTTAAAATTGTGTCACATCACCTTTATTTATAACCACTGATTAAACGCTTGTTCATGGTTTTTAGCAACTTTCCACATTCATCTGGCGTTATGTTGTCCCAAATTTGTTGAAGTTTCAACTTCAACTCCTGTTTTGTTCTCGGTCGGTCAATTTGGAGCCGTTTTTTCATTATGTCCCAAATATTTTCTATTGGACTTAAGTCTGGACTTGAAGGCGGGCGGCGATGACTGGGGCGTTCCGCGTTGCGAAGCGGTGCTCCGACTACACCCCCAAGGGCGGGGGGGGAGGGACCGGCGGGCGGCGATGGCTGGGGCGTTCCGCGTAGCGAAGCGGAGCCATCGCCGCCCGCCGGCCCCTCCCCCCCGCCCTTGGGGGTGTAGTCGGAGCACCGGGACCTACATTATATATAAATAATCCAACACGGCTTTTTATGAGTTCCTAAATCCAAAGAAATACTTTGTATGACTTCTGAATGTCAAATTAACGCATTTCAGTGGGTGGGTGTTAGGGGGGTCACTGACCCCAAAATTACAAAAGTGGCTCAAAATGCATTTTGAGAGCTCCGGAGTCCAAAAAAATACATTTTAGAGAATTTTTTTGTTTTCAGTGCCGTAGGCGTATTTTGTATTGGGTGGGGGCAAACAAAAACTTTTTGAAAAGAACTCTTTGAGAGACACCTTTTGGCGTTTACAGTTTTAAAATCGGTCAAAAAACAAACAAATCATAGCCGTTTGTAGTTTTTGCGAACAAACTTTGGGGGGCTCCCGACTCCCCCCTATGGCCGAGCGACTAAATTTTTTTTTATTTTTTAAACCCATTTGACCCCATAAAGCTAGGAAAAAAATATCAAGATCCTAGTCAACCGCGCCCCTAAAGTAAAATTTTGCCTAATTTTATTTATAAGTAATTGGTATGAAGAAAATATGCAGAAAATTGCGAATAATTTGCAAACTAATGGTTTTTCGACAAATCAGTTAAAAGAATAATTAAAGATGCTAACATTTTCTACATTTTTGCCAGTTACCGTAAATTGATATCTTTTGCAGTTCTCAAGTTATCTCAAATTTTGTACGTTTTTGATATTTTTGGATGAACCAACAATTTATTGGGAGGTTGTATTGGGTTGACAATACGACAGGGCTATAACGTAAATTGCACAGGGTCGTAGATTTTGTAGAAGAAAGTTTTGTGTTGACCACAACTGATATTTTTATCAAATTAAGGACACCCAACAATAAGTAGTCATAAGTAGTTATGCTGATTTTTGAGTTTTTCGAAATCAGAATATGGTGCAAATGGCGAAGTTGTCAAGAGAAAGGCGAAGGTCGTAGCAAGAGGTTTCTCACAACAATATGGAACCGATTATAATGAGACATATGCTCCTAATTCAGCTCGATTCGGCTAGCGATTGCACTTGCAGCGCAGCGTGGTATGCACATGAGCCAATTTGACATCACGACAGCATTCTTGAACGGAGTGGTAGAAGAGGAGGTCTTCATGGAGATACCAAAACACGCTGAGGAAATTCTAGAATTTATCGTTAACAAAAGACTAGGATCGCCGGCATTGGCGAGAAAAGCTACGAAGATGGCATCAGAAATTTGTTCGGGAAATAAAGTATGTAAAATGAAAAAGGCGTTGTACGGCTTAAAACAGGCTGGTCGTTGTTGGTATCATCGGTTGGGCCAAGAGCTAGAAAGTTAGGCGCCAAAGCAACAACAGGAGATGCAAGCGTATACGTGATGAACAGCGGAGACGATTTGGTAATTATCGTTGTCTACGTTGTCACGAAAAATCCACGAGATCTACAAGTCGCTAAAGAGATCGTTTGACGTTAAGGATTTGGGCAGCTTGACTGGATTCGTGGATGCGGACTGGGGTGCTTCAATTGACGATAGGAGGTCCTACACTGGATTCGTGTTCGTACTGACTGGAGCTCCAGTATCCTGGGAGTCCAGAAAACAGCGTACCGTGGCTCTATCTTCAACCAAGGCTGAGTATTTGGCCCTCAGCGATGCTACAAAGGAGACTATTCATTTACGCCGATTTGGCGAGGAACTTGGCATAGTTTCAGAGCTAGGAGTCAAATTGTACAATGACAATCAAGGTGCGCAGAAGCTTGCCGAAAATCCGGTTTTTCATTCGCGTACGAAGCACATTCATGTGCGCCATCACTTTGTACGGGAAGCTCTGGAGAACAAGGAAATCAAGGTTGAGCATGTATCAACGGATAACATGACTGCTGATGTCTTAACCAAGGCACTGGCAAAGGCGAAGCACTGGAGATGCCTGGATGCCCTAGGTGTTCAGCAAGCCCGATCTGGTTCGAGAGGGGGTGTTAGATAATACGTCCCATCCGACCCTACAATCACCTACAGTCCTCACTACACACTGACGACTCATCACCGTTCTACTTCTATTGATCACATTGTCTTTGATCGTCGTCCCGTGCGGTCTGTTCTTATTACTCGTCGTTTATCATTGTAACTCTAACTTTAATATCATTTAATACATTTATACGAAGTAATAGATTCATGTTTTCTTTCTTTCTGCGATCCATACCTCATCCACATTTATCATCCCACCCTCCAATTTGCAGTCCTTCGAAAAAAGTGGAATTCTGGAAGTGAAATATTTTTTTCCAAAAAAAAACTACGCAATCCATTCTCAAACTACATCAAAAAGTGTGAGGACACTTTTGAGCAAAGAATTGTAAGGTTTTTAATAAAATAAAAAAATAGCTGTTTATAGTTATTGAAAGTAGTCGAAATCCAATAGCAATACTGTTCAATATAAATTTGACTGAGAATAAATTGTAAAGTACTCTCGAACGATTCGGACGCATTTTATTTACGGCCAATTTCTTCACAGAGTACTAAAGTGGAGTCCAGCTAGTCCAGGTACTAGCTCTGATACTCGGTACCAACGAAAAGTTAGTACTTGTGCATTTCTTCACATCGCTAGTACCGGAGCTAAATTCATCAGCCGGTACTAGCGGCAAATACGTCTAAAACTAAGCTAATACGTCTAAAACCGATTTTGACATTATTTTGACATTTGAATTTGAAATATTATTGTTCGCCGTGAATTTCCGTGAATTTGTGTACGTTATTTTTTCAATAAATGAAATATTATTTAGTCTGTGTTAGGTGAATTTGTGCAAATAAAAAAATAAATAATGAAAAAACGAGGAGCAGAAAACGATAAGGATACGTTTGGTGGTGATGCGAAAAGGCCTCGCTGGACCAATTGGAGTCAGCAAGATACCGATTTATTGTGAAAATTCAAATGTTTTAAAATAAAAGACATCAAATAAAACGCAATGTTTTTTATTCTTGCAATTGCAACATAATTTCCTCTCTGGCTGTTAGTTGTCGATTTCCACGGGATGCATCTGGGAATTCATGTGTGTTCGCGTATCCAGAGTCACCGATTAATATGTGATTCCCAAATTCGCAAGCTTCAAATCTGGTGCGCACATCGGAATGACGAAAAATCGTTTGATTGTGCACGGATCCCGCCCAACGTTCAGAGAAAACCATCCTTTGCGGTTACGAAAACCTTCGCTCTGCAAATGAAAAGAGTAGATTCGGCGGTCAAACCGATGACCCATCACTTCTTGCCCATCACTCCCGACGTCCTCGAAATTGCGAAATATCCAATCACCGCCAAAAATCAAATCCATTTTCTTTATACACAAAAAAACAATCACAGAATAATAAAATCAAATGAATAAAAATGAACAGAAATCAAAATTGAACGTACTAGTACTCATGTATTTTTGATCTTCCAATGTCAGCAAAAAATATATAAAAATCGACTACGCCAGTATTATATTATAGGTGAAGAAATAAAATTGGCATAAATTCGAGTACTAACATCGCTAGACCCTCAATTTCGAGGGTCCAGGAAATAATGAGTACCAGCTAATACTCCGTACCAAAGTCGGTACTAAGGCGCGCTAGTACTTGGTGAAGAAATGACTTGATACCAATTTGAGTACCAAATTTTGGTCTAATACCGGTAATAGCGTTAGTACTCGGTGAAGAAATCGGCCGTTAGTCTTCCATAGTCCTTACAAATTCAGAAGTGGAATTTGACCTGGCTCGGTATATTTTGTGGTTTTAACTTTTACCGGATTAATAAGGATCATAGGTAAGGGTCGTATATGTCCTGCTTTTGGCAGGATACTCCTGTTTTTTCGACCCAAATCCAGCGAAATTTTCATTCCTGTATTTCCTGTACGCGCTGAAAGATGATTTAGCAAGTGTAAATTGGGTTGAGTGCCTAAGTAATTACATCTACTTAGGCACTCAACCCAATTTACCTTTGAATCTACAGATATATTTTATGAAAAACTGACAACTAGCATAGATAATAATGTACCACTTAAGTCTAAACGCAAATCGAAATATCCGGCTTGGTTCTCACAAAGCCCTATTGACACATTAAATTTAAAATACAAATGCTTGCGTAAATATCGAAGGACAAAAAATACCTGATGATTATAATTTATACTGCTTATATCGTAAAAACGCAAAAATTGAATTTAAAATGTCTTATAATATATACATAACCGAAATCGAGCAATCTATAAATTCTAATCACAAAGTCTTTTGGTCTTTCATTAAACAAAAAAAGACAATCAAAATTCGTCACAGTCATCAGATAATCCACAGGAAATATGCGAACTTTTTGCTAATTATTTATCTTCCATATATGATGCTTCATGTACAGCCGCATATGCAAATGTCTAATTTCAAAATTACAGAGAACGATGTTTGGTTTGCTCTAAGCAATCTTGATGGAACTAAAAATGGAGGCTCCGATGGTTTACCTGCAGTTTTTATCAAAGAACTTAAAGATGCAATGGTACTTCCGTTAACTCTGATATTTAACAAATGTTTAAATGAGGGAACCTTTCCGAATATATGGAAAGAATGTATAGTAATACCCATCTTCAAAAAAGGTGAGAAATCCGATATACGCAACTACAGACCTATCACGATATTAAATTGCTTTAGCAAAATATTTGAGAAGCTTCACAGAAAAAAGTTATTAGTAAATCCACCTACAATTGTCGTTGATTTTCAGCCAACTACAAAAAATAGATGAACTACCGACAAAAGTAGACAATAACTTGGTCTGGTTAGATAAATTATCTACATTTTAGTAGCTAATTGTCTACTTTTGTCGGTAGTTCATCTATTTTTTTGTAGTTGGCTGAAAATCAACGACAATTGTAGGTGAATTTACTATTCACTTTTTTCTGTGTTGTATCAAATTTCTCGTAGACGTATTTCGAGCCATTAATTACTAGCAATCAGCATGGATTTGTCAAAAACAAATCGACCCTAAGAAACCTCCTTGATTTTACAACTATAATAGCAAATGCTTTAGACAATCATCTGCAAGTGGATATTATTTATAAGGACTTTGCAAAGGCATTTGATACAGTGAATCATAACATCCTACTTGCTAAAATTAAATGTTATGGTGTAACTGAATCCCTCCTATCGCTTTTAGACTTTTATCTGCATAATAGGTCAAATAGGATAAGATTCAAAAACTGCATGTCATCTACCTTTACGCCTAGTAGTGGTGTTCCTCAAGGATCAATACTTGGCTTCTTAATGTTCCTAATTTTCATTAATGACTTACCTCAATTTATAAAATCCCACAGTACTTTATTTGCCGACGACCTCAAAATATACAGATTGATAGAATCGATTATTGACTATAACACCTTACAATCGGACGTATCATCTTTATGTTTGTGGTGTTCTGATAATAACCTGACAATAAATATAAGTGTAATAAAATTACGTTTACCTTAAAAAATAACTTTTTATCATTTGACTACCTAATTGACAATTTGAGATTAACTGAAGTTAACGAAATACTTGACTTAGGAGTTTACGAGGGCAGTGCGATAAGTACTTAGCCTACAAAAAAAACGAAAATTTTGGAAAAGTGACCATTTATTTCTCAACATAGTCTCCTTTTAGCTCGATACACTTGACCCAGCGATGCTCCAACTTCTTTAACCCGTCTGAAAAATACGTTTTCTCGAGGTCTGCAAAGTAGGCCTCCGTAGCGGCGATGACCTCCTCATTCGACTCAAATTTCTGCCCGGCGAGTGACTTTTTCAAGTTTGGAAACAAAAAGAAGTCGCACAGGGCCAAATCTGGAGAATACGGTGGATGGGGCAGCAGTTCGTAGCCCAATTCGACCAATTTGGCCGTGGCGACGGCGGAGGTGTGAGCCGGTGCGTTGTCATGGTGGAAGAGCACTTTTTTCTTCGCCAAATGGGGCCGTTTTTTCTGCAATTCGGCGTCGAATCGGCCCAATAATTCGGTATAATAGAGCCCTGTGATCCTTCTCCAGGTAGTCGATGTAGATCACACCTTGTGAATCCCAGAAAACGGTGGCCATCACCTTTCCGGCAGATAGGACAGTCTTCGCATTCTTCGGAGCACGTTCGCCGGGTAAAGTCCACTGTTTCGACTGTTCCTTAATCTCTGGTGTGTACCAGTGGATCCATGTTTCGTCGACGGTCACGAAACGACGCAGAAACTCCTTCGGATTGTGCTTAAACAGCGTCAAACACTGCTGTGAAGTGGTTTCACGGTTGCGCTTGTTGTCCGGAGTAAGCAAACGCGGCACCCATCGCGCCGACAGCTTTGTCATGCCCAAAATATCATGCAGGATATGGCCCACGCGGTCTTTTGAGATGCCTACTGTCTCAGCTATCTCGCGCACCTTCAATCGGCGGTCTGCCAATTAGACATGGGTAACGCAGTAAAATTTCGTGCGCTGATACAGTAGCGCAAGCGTAGTACACTGTATCAGCGCAGTCCGTTAACGCAATTGCGCCATATGGCGCACCGATTGGAATCATCGTCATTATGGCTGCGCTTTTTTGCCGCGCTGTCAATTCGTTGTTTTTCGATCAAGAGGAGGAACAAACAAAATAATTTTTCTTGGTAAACCACAATCGAAGTAAGTAGTGTTTTTGTTATTTACGTATCAGCGCCATAGCGCAGTATCAGCGAAATAACTCAATACTGCGCTGTGTATCATATGTATTTACAATAGACATGAGATACAGTGCTGAGTTGAGTTACTGCGCTAACAAGACCCATGAAAAGAGAATATGTACATAACAAGAAATTGTATTTTTGGGCTTGTCTATAAGTCAATGTGCGAGAGAGCAAGACAAGGCGATATTTCCCCTCTATCGTATTGAATACATATGTAAAAATTTCCCCAAGAGTTGGCTCAATAAACAAGTTGTTTCGTTTGACTCGTTTGCGTTATGTGTGCTATTGCGCTACTAAAATTTTTATTCGCGTATCAGCGCACATAGCGCAGTATACTGTATCAACGCAATGGCGCAACGCAGCGCTGCGTTACCCATGTCTACTGCCAATACGAGATCGTGGATTTTTGTTATGTTATCCTCCGTGGTAGCCGTTTTCGTAGCACCTGGGCGTGGTTCATCAAAAACCGACGTGCGACCACGTTGAAACTTGTTACACCAATTTTTGACGGTCGCCATCGAAGGAGAAGAGTCACCGTACACAGCATCCAAGCGCTCTTTTTGTTTTAAACTAAGCATTCCATTTGAAAGCTATCAAGATCGCCTCAGAAGTCTAAATCTACTAACACTTGAAAATCGTAGACTATTTATAGATGAATACACTCTTTATAAAATCTTTAATGACTCATCCAACAGTAATCTACGTCGAAATTTAACCATAAGACCACCAGAGAAATCAAACCGATTAAACCATATGTTTGTCCTACCAAGGATTTTAACTAATATTGGCTTACACTCCGCTTTTGTCAGAATGCAAAGAAACCATGATAATTATGCATTTGGCTCTTTTAATCCCCCGCTTAACGTCTTCAAAAACACTATTAAACCTAAGATTTTCAGTAATTAATTATTGTATTTCATCAAGTTCTTCTCTATTTCACTATTGTATAATTGGAATTAATTCTGTTCAATAGTTAATAAATAAATAAATAAACATAACAAAAGCTATAATTGCCAATCTGGCAATTATTCAAGACCCGTATGGTGATATTCGTATCAAAATTCGAACAGTTGTATCAAAATTCCACTTTGAAGGCAAACTTTCCAATAAGATTTTTTAAAACTTATTCCAATCGGATTTTGATGTATGGGAGTTTTATGTAGAATCATATCCTAAATAACTTTTGTTCTTGAACTTTTTTGATAACATTTACCGTTTTTGAGATATTCGCAAAAAACGATTTCGTTCGTATGGGGGGTACCCCCCCCTAATGGTCCATTTTTGCCCATTAACGAACTTAGCCTCGCATTTTACGAAAAACGGATCCACACAAAAGTTCAAGTCTCTAGCTCAATCCGTGCGCCCGCAATCCGCGCCACAGACAGACAGACAGACGGACAGACGGACAGACGGACGGACGGACAGACGGACGGACGGACAGACGGACGGACGGACGGACAGACGGACGGACATGGAAAATTCAATTTTTTTTATCATTCTAAACACACTGATGTAATTCATTTTTGTGTGTGATGACGGGATCTTGGCGTTACAAACGGTAAAGCAAAGTTAATATACCCTTTGGTTTCACCATACGGGTATAAAAAGACAAAAAGCAAAAGAATCGATTGAGAAAAGCCAAGAATATAAGAAGGATTCGATACGAAATCCAGTTTTTTATACCCGTATGGTGAAACCAAAGGGTATATTAACTTTGCCTTACCGTTTGTAACGCCAAGATCCCGTCATCGCACAAAAAAATGAATTACACCAGTGTGTTTAGAATGATGAAAAAAATTGAATTTTCCATGTCCGTCCGTCTGTCCGTCCGTCTGTCCGTCCGTCCGTCCGTCTGTCCGTCCGTCCGTCTGTCTGTCTGTGGCGCGGATTGCGGGTGCACGGATTGAGCTAGAGACTTGAAATTTTGCGTGGATCCGTTTTTCGTAAAATGCGAGGCTAAGTTCGTTAATGGGTAAAAATGGACCATTAGGGGGGGTACCCCCCATACGAACGAAATCGTTTTTTGTGAATATCTCAAAAACGGTGCATCTTATCAAAAAAGTCGAAGAACAAAAGTTATTTAGGATATGATTCTACATAAAACTCCCATACATCAAAATCCGATTGGAATAAATTTTAAACAATCTTATTGGAAAGTTTGACTTCAAATTGGAATTTTGGTATAACTGTTCGAATTTTGATACGAATATCACCATACGGGTCTCCAATGATTGCCAGATTGGCAATTATAGCTTTTGTTATGTTTATAATCTCGTATTTAAAATCCTGTTTTCCAAAATCCCGTTTTTAAAAATACCGTGTAAAAAAATCCCGTTTTCTAAAATACCATTTTTCAGAATCCCGTTTTTTAAAATGCCGTTTTAAAAGGCAAAAATTACTTTCATTAATCAGGCGCCTGATTAATGAAAGTAATTTTTGCCTTTTAAAACGACATTGATAAAAGGTTTGAATGAGGTTACTAACTACAATTCCAAAATACCGCAATGAACTTCCCAAAACAATTGTTCATTATATTGACATTTTTCGGAGAAAAAACAAACCAAATAGCATCGAAAGGCACGGGCACATGAGATTTGTTCTTTGCGACTTTAAAATGCAGCAATTTACGCAATCGGGACTAAAAATTTACACCTATAATTCACATCTGCGTACAAGAAGCGTAAGAAGTGACGAGCACGACGCACTGATTAATAATGCGTCTGCAAAGCCACAATTGCTTTAGTGGGGAAATTGGTGATCGATGGTTCGTCTTTGGGGCAACATTCGCTTCATGAAAATCCTGGGGCGATAGAGCAGCATTTGATGGTTTTCGGGTCGAAACAGTGATTAGTTGTGGAGCCTGAATGCCAGTTTCGCTTTGAAGAAGCGTATGATGGGAACAGAGTCGACCCGGTTACCCTTAGAGTTACCTCAAAGCCCCCGGGTTGCAAACAAAAGAAAAAAAAGTTGATGCCTTCAGCCGCCATATTCAACATTGACATTTGATGCAAAGGGTTTCGCTTCGAGAATTAAATTTCTTATTTCAGACTAATAACTGAAGGAATGTGTATAAAAGATGAATAGGAGACATTTTTGAAAGAGCACAATTTTATTGGCATCAAAATTTCATTGCAAAAGAAAAAATAAATTTGACCGGTAGAATAAAACTAAAGAAATTTTTCGTTAAAAACTAAATAATTTGATGGCCAATTAAAATCTGTTTAAATTTCAGATTCAATATTGTCGAAAATTTTTAATTACAACTAAAATCACGACATGCAATCGGAAGAAAAGTCCATTCTAAAATAATACCCCACAAAAAGTCTCCATAAATTTATCGCCAAAAATAGATTTTCTTAAAAATATAGCTTACAATATAGCTTTAAATTAGTTTGTTTATAATCTTAAAATTTGTTTTATTTTTTTGAATGACCTAAAAAATCCCGTTTCTCTCATTTTCCACGGGATACACTAAAAACGGGATTTTGAAAAACGAGATTTAAAAAAACCGGATTTTTAAAAAAAAAACGGGATTTTGATAAAATGGGATTTTTGGAAACAGGATATCGTATCGATCCCTATAAGAAAAAATATTATTATAATTCGCCCATATAACTATCAAGTAGGTGATTATGTTTTAATTAAGAATATCGACACAACTCCCGGAGTAAGTAAAAAACTCCTAGAAAGGCCATAGAGGGATAAGGGAACAAAAAGTGCCCCCAGAGATATAAGCTTGAAATTTTTTTCGTAAGTTGCCACTATTACAACAAATAATTTCCCAAAATTTCAGTCCAAAAAAACGAGTAGTTTTGGAGAAAAAAAATAAAACATGATTTTTTTGAAAAAATTCTAGCTCCGTAACGGGTTAACCGATTTTGATGAAATTTGTCGCAATTTTTTCGTTGAAAGTCATAGTTTTCAAAAAAAATTATAGCAAAAAAATTAAGTGTGAGGAACCGTTAGGAAAAAATATTTTTTGTTTTTAAAAAATTATAACGGTAACAACGGTTTTGCACCACTTTTATTTTTTTCTCAAAAACTCCTTAATCCCTTACCTACAAA
Source organism: Chrysopilus asiliformis (assembly GCA_964034945.1). Lineage (NCBI taxonomy): Eukaryota > Metazoa > Arthropoda > Insecta > Diptera > Rhagionidae > Chrysopilus > Chrysopilus asiliformis. Next base: position 55,014,225 of record OZ035962.1, read on the forward strand.
ACAAAAAAAAATCAGGGCAATCGGAGAGGTACTTCATATTCAAAAAAAATAAAATGTGAAGGTAGTCACATTATCATATATGTGTCTATTAGGTTCAAAACGAGTCTACTCCACTATAAGCGATTTCGAGATAATGCAGAAAAAGCTATAGTTAATGTATGCACCAACCAACCGAAATCTCTGCATCTTCAAATTAAAGTGCAACATCATAAAAGCTAATATTATAAGTGTCATAAATCAGAAGCACCTAGGTTTTCCAAAATTTCAATATTTAATTTGGAATAGAACCACTTTGACGCTAACCCCTTGTAATAGAACCGCTTTGAAAATAATGAGCGTGGAATAGATGACTTTTGAACATAACAAATAAATTCAAGTCAATTCAAGTCAAGTAAAAAATGTTTTCCCTTTCTTCATATTATTGTTATTCATTTATTACACAGTAAACTTCTTAACAAGTAATGTTTTTTATACCCGTATGGTGAAACCAAAGGGTATATTAACTTTGCTTTACCGTTTGTAACGCCAAGATCCCGTCATCACACACAAAAATGAATTACACCAGTGTGTTTAGAATGATAAAAAAAATTCAATTTTGCATGTCCGTCCGTCTGTCTGTCTGTCTGTCCGTCCGTCTGTCTGTCTGTCCGTCCGTCTGTCTGTCCGTCCGTCTGTCTGTCTGTCTGTGGCGCGGATTGCGGGCGCACGGATTGAGCTACAGACTTGAAATTTTGCGTGGATCCGTTTTTCGAAAAGTGCGAGGCTAAGTTCGTTCATGGGCAAAAATGGCCCATAAGGGGGGGGGGGGGGGGGGGGGTACCCCCCATACGAACGAAAACGGTTGTTGTGAATATCTCAAAAACGGTGCATCTTATCAAAAAAGTCCAAGAACAAAAGTTGTTTGGGATATGATTCTACATAAAACTCCCATACATCAAAATCCGATTGGAATAAATTTTAAAAAATCTAATTCGAAAATTTGACTTCAAAGTGGAATTTTGGTACAACTGCTCAAATTATGATACGAATATCACCATACGGGTTTTCAATAATTGCCAGATTGGCAATTATAGCTTTTGTTATGTTTTCACCCTAACTATGATGACAAATAATGATAAAAAACAAATAGGGAATGCAATACCGGGATCCCGGTATTATCATTTTACAAGACCGAACTACCGGTATAGAGATTACCTCCGGTATTGTATTCCCTAAAAACAAAACTCTTAATTTTACCTTTTCGCGCTAAAATAATTTTATGCAAAAATACTCACTTTGATTATATTTTCTGCCTTGGTTATTAGTTGCAATGGGAATAGCACCACTTTGATACTCAATGGAATAGGCTCGCTTTGATTCTTACATACATAGGGAATAGAACCATTTTGAAACTAAACCGCATTTTCAAACCGATTTTTAACGGTGTAAAACAGTTTTGATCATAACCAATGTTTAAGTAAGTTGTGGGAACCAACAGTGGGAAACAAAATCAATCGTAACCTCATTTTTTTCAAAAATGGAGTAGACTCGTTTTGAACCCAATAGACACATATGAAAGATGAATCAATTTGTGAACTAAATAATCCAGGAAAATTAGGATTTAACCTCTTAAAAAATCCTAGTTAATTGGATTTTTGCACAGACCTTTATTTTGACATAACAAACAACGTCCCCAAAGTCCATTCCAAAATTGCACCGGCGTCGTGCGTTATTCAAGGTCAAAGGTCCCGAAAATCAGTTTTTTACGTTTATCTCACTTTGTACGAGTTATACGTCTTTTTGAGGTTCAGATGAATTAATCACAATAAAAATCTCTACAAAAAAGGTTAAATACAATTTTCTTGTAGGACAAACAGTTTTCGAGATACAAGTCGTCAAACTATGCGTCGCACAGAGAAATTGCTATTATTCAAGGTCAAAAGTCAAAAAAATCGTAAATATCTCGCTTTGTATAGCATGTACGCATTTTTTGTATTCAGATGAATTACTCCTCCGAAAATTCTCTACAAAAAGGGTTAAATAAGGTTTTTTTGTAGGGGCAATAGTTTTCGAGATAGAAGTCCAGACACTGTGAACTGTACATTCGTTTCCCGACCACCATTGATGTAGAATACAAGGCGCGTTTTTTACATGGTTTCCCCAGTAGGCCTAATCCATATTCTTTCCACCTTCATTCATTTATTCTTCTTCTGCTTCTGCTTCTTCTTCTTCTTCTTCTTCTACTTCTTCTTGTTCTTGTTGCCCTTCATCTTCCATATAGGTATCACCTTCACTTGCATTTAATGTTAAGGTACCAATAAGATCGAGTTCATCATCGACATCGTTTAAATTGTCAAAGGATTCAGTGATATCACAAGAAGCAGGATTTAAACATGATTGACCCCGACAAAAGCTACAAACGATGGAGCACGGTAATCCAATTTTTCTGCATCCACAATTGGAACCACAACCTTTTGTGCAGTTGCAAAAAACGGAATTCAGGAGTTCTTTCGGTGCTGGTGGAAGTAATGTTCCAAGACATTGTTGTTAAATGGGATGGACATTTTTGAGAATAAATGAATGAAGGTGGAAAAATATGGATTAGGCCTAATGAGGAAGTCATGTAAAAAAACGCGCCTTGCATTCTACCTTAATGGCGGTGGGGAAAAGAATGTACAGTTCACTTCTATCTCGAAAACTATTGGCCCTACAAAAAAATTTTATTTAACTTTTTTTGTAGCGAATTTTCGGAGGAGTAATTCATCTGAATACAAAAAATGCGTACATGCTATACAAAGCGAGATATTTACGATTTTTTTGACTTTTGACCTTGAATAATAGCAATTTCTCTGTGCGACGCATAGTTTGACGACTTGTATCTCGAAAACTGTTTGTCCTACAAGTAAATTATATTTAACCTTTTTTGTAGAGAATTTTATTGTGATGAATTCATCTGAACCTCAAAAAGACGTATAACTCGTATAAAGTGAGATAAACGTAAAAAACTGATTTTCGGGACCTTTGACCTTGAATAACGCACGACGCCGGTGCAATTTTGGAATGGACTTTGGGGACGTTGTTCGTTATGTCAAAATAAAGGTCTGTGCAAAAATCCAGTTAACTAGGATTTTTTAAGAGGTTAAATCCTAATTTTCCTGGATTATTTAGTTCACAAATTGATTCATCTTTCACATATGATAATGTGACTACCTTCACATTTTATTTTTTTTGAATATGAGGTACCTCTCCGATTGCCCTGTAATTTTTTTTGTTTTGTAGGTAAGGGATTAAGGAGTTTTTGAGAAAAAAATAAAAGTGGTGCAAAACCGTTAAGTTACCGTTATATTTTTTTAAAAACAAAAAATATTTTTTCCTAACGGTTCCTCACACTTAATTTTTTTGCTATAATTTTTTTTGAAAACTATGACTTTCAACGAAAAAATTGCGACAAATTTCATCAAAATCGGTTAACCCGTTACGGAGCTAGAATTTTTTCAAAAAAATCATGTTTTATTTTTTTTCTCCAAAACTACTCGTTTTTTTGAACTGAAATTTTGGGAAATTTTTTGTTGTAATAGTGGCAACTTACGAAAAAAATGTCAAGCTTATATCTCTGGGGGCACTTTTTGTTCCCTTATCCCTCTATGGCCTTTCGAAATTTCGCGGTCTCTACGAAATTGTGAAAGCTTTTCCTAACGACCGTCATATTGTAAAAGATATCAATGGTTTACAAATCGATTAACGCAACTTTTTTATAGTATGATTGTTCGGGCCAGAGCTCGAGCATAAAAAAGAGGTGCCGAATCAAATAATAACCGATTAATCAATCGTAACTAATTTTATTTTTACTAAAACAATTCAGTATAATTCTAATTCTATTTCAAATTTATATTCTTGATCTCTTATGACTCTTGATGTTCTGACGTGGTACTGGAATCGCTCCGTTCCGTTGTCGGTTGTAAAGTTGCGTCGCACGAGAGTTGGAATCTCTTCTGATTGGTGTCGTTCCTCCTGTTTTCGGTGATCCGTCTATAGCCGTTTGCAAAGTATCTTCTGCCGATTGCAGCGTAGCTTCTGCCTATTGCAACGTATCTGTTGCCTAATGCAGAGTATCTTCTGCCGATTGCAGAGTATCTTCTGCCGATTGCAACGTATCTGTTGCCTAATGCAGAGTATCTTCTGCCGATTGCAGAGTATCTTCTGTTGCAGCGTATCTCCTGCCGATTGCAACGTATCTGTTGCCTAATGCAGAGTATCTTCTGCCGATTGCAGAGTATCTTCTGCCGATTGCAGCGTAGCTTCTGCCTATTGCAACGTATCTGTTGCCTAATGCAGAGTATCTTCTGCCGATTGCAGAGTATCTTCTGCCGATTGCAGCGTATCTTCTGCCGATTGCAACGTATCTGTTGCCTAATGCAGAGTATGTTCTGCCGATTGCAGCGTAGCTTCTGCCTATTGACTTCTAAATTTCTTTCTAAATAGGATACGAATTAGGATTTGTTAGTTTGTTAAATGATGTGGTTGGATCGAGAGATGAAACCGAAGTGATTTCTGCGTGGTACTGCAGGATTATTTATATGGGCTGAAATAGCGGTAATCTACACTCAAATTTGCGTAATAATATATTTTATTTGTGTTTATTATCCACGCTTTAACACGTTGACTGCCAAACCAATTTTCCAGAAGTTTAAAAAAATGCCAGAACAGTTTCTTTGTAATTTGTGCTGTTTTCAATTTATAGTTATGTTTTTTTTTAAAGCCATTACCCCCAGGGAAGCACCACTGTCTACCAAATACGATAGATATGGCTCCAAGGAAGCACCACTGGCTATCAAACATGATAGCCATGGCAGTCAATGTGTTAAAAGTATTGATATAAAAGGATGGTGTAAATAAACACTATAAAAACGAATGATCCAAATATGGCCTTGTGATCGAAATGCATTGGTAGTGTATTGGAAGTGTAGTGATAACCAGCTGGAGACTTCAAGTGTAGTGGAAGTCTATTGGAAACCAGCTGGAGACGTTGAGTGTAGTGGAGGTATAGTGAAAACCTGCTGGAAACGTCAGTGACAGTAGTAATGTTTTGATTATTATTTCTAATTTAATTTTAGTTTTTAATTGTAGTTGGAAGCATGAGCAGACAGGGAAGTCAAGCAGTTGAGGTTGATGGAATGAGCCACGGGGCGGACGCGGTAAGTCCTTTTGGTTTGGCAGACTGTTCCCTCTTGGGCGGCTGCCCAATAACTGCTTAAATCTAATGATTGTTTTCCCTTTTTATAGGTGTACAGTGGGGGACAGGTCTTTTTGGTTATTCGAGGTTATTCGTATGTTGCAGTGTCATCATGTTGCAGAGTTTGTATGTTGAGGCGTCAACATTCTCCCCCCTTCTGAAGTATATTTTTTTTGAAAAATATAAACTTTAATGTAATAGAGTGGTTTGAATTAAATAGTCGATTAATTGCTCAGGCCAGAAAGTGAGTGTGGTGAGTTATTGAGAGTGGGGAATTAGAAGGCGGCGAAAGTTTGAAATTGGTCGTTTCAAAACTCTTGAGTTGTGTAAACTTCCCCCAACTCTGATTGTGCCATTTTCATCAACAAACGGGTACAAAGATTTTAATTTCCTTGATGAGAATTTTGCAGTAAGATTCGGAGTCACAGACGTGAGACAGTTAATAGTTAGATTGGGTTTTAATTTTGCCTCTGTCATTGTGGTTTTTGCTAGACGGTGTTCCAGATTTTCGTAACTATTTATGGCGATACGGTTGGATTCCCCTAAATGAGAGGATGCATTAGGTTCAACGGGGAGCTCAACGCAATATCGAACATCCAAATGTTGTACTATAGTCTTCGCAAAATGTTTCTTACAGGATTTTTCATCGTCTGTGAAAAATTGAGTATTGACAGGCTCTTCAGTCTCCCAGGCTCTTCAGTTGATCATGAAGTTTGGTGACGAGGAAGCTATGAGAAGTTTGTGTTTCCTCATTATTTTGCGTTTGTCCGGTCAGGATCCATCCTAGTGCAGTATGTTGTGCTAGTGAAACGTATGGAGCTCCACGCTTGATGCCTTCTAGGAGAATTGAGCTAAAGGTTGTTTTCCCGATCCCTGAAATTTGTACGGATGTTTTCTGCCTGGGTAGGTTTAGGCGTCGAACAGCAGCTTCGGTAATAAAGTTGGTTTGTGATCCTTGATCCACCAGGGCACGTAATTTATATGTACCGTTTTTTGTCGCTGCACGAATGATCGCCGTAGCTACTAGTACCGTGGAATCTGAACTGTTGGAGTGAAAATTGGCGATTGTGGTATTATGTTGCTCGGAATTATTGATTTGATTATTTGTTTCAGGACTAATGGTAGTATTTAAATGTGTACTAGTACTGGCAGAGAACAAAGAATCTAGAGAATAAACTCTTAGAACAAATTTTTAGAGAAAATTTTTCCACTGTGAGAGGAAGCAAGAGGATCCGATGTAACACGCAAAAAAATTGTCCATTCGATTCCTCCACCTCATTGAATAGATACGACGAAAATGATTCTCTCTGCTTCGTGCTCCCTAGTCTAAAAGTATTTAACTTTTAGGCCGTAGCTAGTAAATGATAGGGACCTTTTCCCCCCCTTCGACGGGGAAATTTGTCGAAAATTTGTTCGGCAGAGTTTTTTCTATGATTCCTTATTCTATGGTACTGGGTTGATCGTTGGTAGTCTGTTGTCGACTTTCATAGTTCGATGGTGTTTGATGATGATTGATCGGTAGGTTTTGATCAGATTCTACATGTAACAAGGTGTAATGACGTTTGTTACATTTTTGGCAATTTCTGTTGCTAGGACAATTTTTTGCACTATGAGTTTGTGCTAAGCAATTGGTACATAGAGCTTTGTCTTGTGCATGTTTGAGACGATCTTTGGAAGACAACTGCACAAATTTTGAACATGAACGTACAGGGTGTTCTCTCTTGCATGAAGTGCATATAAAATTGGTGGTAGTGTGGAACGACTGTTTCCTGTAGTTTGCGTTGGGTTGAGGCGTTCTGTTTTTTTGAGATCTGACAATCTCGAGAGTACGAAATCTCGATTCGAGGAAAGTTCCCATAATACATGAGTGTCAGCTGGCAGTTTCTGGCTGATGAGATAGATGAGGATTGGATCCCAAGATTTGGTGTCCAGACCTAGGTTTTGTAGTGATTGTAAACTATCGTTTGCGGTGTCGATGAGTTTACGGATCGATTCAGCAGAATCGTTGATTGAATGAGATAAGTTCATCAATCGTTTTAGTTGAGTATGAATGAGTACTCGTTGATTGTTGAATCGAGACAGCAAGGTGTTCCAGGCTATCGTGTAGTTGGCTCCAGTTATGTGGAAGTGGCGTAAAAGCTGTTCAGCTTCTCCCGAAAGATTGGAGATGCGTGTTTTCGTGAATAAGTGAGACGAACAGATCTCTAAATGATGTCCATGCGTTGTAGTCTCCAGAGAATGTTGGCAGATTTATTCTTGGAAGACGGATGTCACTCAGGTTTGAGTGGACAGTTGAATGCAAAGTTGAATTTGCTGTAGGAGGGGGTAATGGAGTCTCGCTGGGTGTTTCCCAGGCATTTTCCAGCTCTGCTGTGAATTCGCTGTATACTTCTCGCATTTCCCCGTAAAGATTTTTGGCAAAATAGTCGGTGGACTCGAAATCAATTTGATATTTGCTCATGATTGATTTGTGGTTCGACTGGAACACTTCCCATAGCTTTTCAGTGCCGGCCATACGAATCCGATAGTATGCAGCTACTTTTCGTTTTCTGTCAGCATCCTAATTCTATTTCAAATTTATATTCTGTTTCGACCAAAAAAAGATAAAAAATAGTTATAGGAAATTTTTGAAGTGATAACTTCTTTAGGCGCGTTGGGCGATTTTTTGATGGGTAAAAACTTATGGTTTGGCGTCAGCATTTGCTTTCCACAAAACGTGACGCTTTCCACATTGGAAAACCTTTCAACTTCCAAAGCTTAAGCTTCAACTTCCACATTGGAAAACTTCCAAAGCTTTCTGTGATGGTTTTTTCGATAATGATAATGAAGACCTCGGTGCAAAAAGCGGTCATCTCCACTTTTTCAAATTTTTCAGGGGAGACAAAAAACATATTAGCGTGAAATTTTTGCTCTGGGACAAATTTAACAATTTACAGTTTAAATCAAGCATGTATTCTTACATCATTTTAATTTGAGATAAATCCATATTTTTTTTTTTTGAAAAAGTTATGGACATTTTAAAGTTTTGGACATACCTGTTTCTTGCACCCAAGAGTAAAAAAGCGGTTTTTAAAATTTATTTATGACTACAAAATACAGTCCAGACTTGTTAACTAGCCTTTATTTAGTAAAAAACAAATAAAAAAATAAAAAAATATTCAATTTCACAAAACAAAACTCTCAGAAAAAATTAAAGATTTTTTGAAAAAAAAATTCCGCGTCAAATTATATGAAACAATGAATTTTTTTGTTTAATAACTTTTTACACAGGCCTCTAAAAAGTATGCTCTTTGCAGCCAAATGTGCGCATTCGTTTATTCTTGCATTTGACATCAATAACTTATTTTCGCAAAAAAGTGGACATGACCGCTTTTTGCACCGAGGTCTTGAATTTTCATTTTAGAAAAACTTTACAATAGAAAAAGTTTACTTCCACAACTGCACGAAAGAAAAACTGCGCTCAAAAAAAACTCGAGATATTAAAAAAGTCTGTTGGATTTACCAATTGCGCGTTTCAACTGCAGTTTTTTAATAAAGCTTCTTCTCTAAAAAAGATTTCTCACAGCTTGAACTGGTTGATAACAGCTGCTTTTTTTAATGATCCGGATAACAGATCCATATGGATCATTAAAAAAACAGCTAATGTATATATGTAATTGTTGCTCGGAGTGGCGATAGATGTGAAAACCAGACTAATGTTAATGATTTTAATTTACAAATTATGAAATATTAATTTTTGATACTACAAATAATTTCAAAATCCAAAAAAATTCTGTTATTTCATAGTTTAAGGTTATCACTTCTGTCGGCAGTCCCAATGACTGCTTTGTTTTTTATTGGCTTTATTCTCTGTTCCTTGTTTTTATTTATTAAAGAATGGCTGTTAGAAAACAAGTCTGTGCCAATAAACGTTAGCCGCAACGTTATCCGCAGATAACGTTGTATCTTACACTCATTAAAACACCATAACGTTTCTTAGTTAACTGGTTATTTATTTAGCTGTTTAATTTGTAACATCACTTATTTTAACATTTCTTATTATATTCACTATTTTACATTACTTAATATTTTCACTATTTTACATTACTTAATATTTTCACTGGTCACATATATTTTGACCTGCTCGTTCCGACGATCGAACAAGACTGCCTCTGTCAATCTCCAAAAATCAACTCCTCGATTGATCTTCGATCAACCAATTCTCGCGCGCATCCGAAAACTCAGTTTTCTTCCACTTGAGTTTTCCCATCATTAGATGCACGTAAAATATTTGGTAGCGAGCGCATTCCAATATTTCTATCATCGGTCAGCAGAGTCTACACGCGCATCCGGAAAACCACTTGAGTTTTCCCATGATCGTTTAAGACTCTGCTGACTAGTGCAAACTTCGATAAATCGATTCCATATGCTTAATGCAGATGTTTGACCCATCGATTGCTTGCACTTGACCATGAAATATGGCCATGACTCGCTTAATATTTAAGTGGCACGTGAAGTGCCCAAGGTGTCGAAAGACTTTTCTTCAAATGTATATGGCACTTGAGTTCATTCGACTACTGAAATGAAATTTGATCCCTTTTTATGATTTATGTGAGGCTTGGACTCACAACAAACAAAAAAACACACGAAAACTAAAATTAACAGGCAATCGTACAATTCGTGTATGGCGAGATTATAAACTCTTAAAGTGAAATTTTTGAATTGGATCATAATATTCCAGTTGAATTTTTTTGAGGCTAATCCAATTGAACTTTGATGTATGAAAAACTTGGTGTAAATATTTTTGCAGTTTAATATTGCAAATAATTTTGCAGCGTAAAAACAACGCTACAAATGGTAGAGATTTTATCCTATTTTTGGAGCTGTTATATTGTTTATGAACTTATGTTTCTCTTTTTGACAGATAATGTTGCAACAGGCTCTGTCTACTATAGTTGCGATTATCGAGGTCACACTGTACTTATGTTAAGATGTTTAAATTAAAAAATATTTTATATTAATAGTTCTTTACAAGATTTTTATGTGTGTAGAAAATATTTAAAGATCACTATATGTATACATAGTATTCGACAGATCTATGATATAATTTTAAATCTTATGTATTTTTATATAGAAAGAACTTAATTTTGAAAAAATTATTATGTAAAAGAAAAAGTGTCGAAAAAATAATTTTGTAATGTAAATTATTTACGTTTCGTTTGGAAAAGTATCCGATATCTTTCAAATTTGATTAAATAAATTATAGCAATTGTAAGGTATTTCATACCTCTTGTAATATTTAATTGAGGCGATTAATTGTCAGAATCGCCGAATTGTAAGGTTTTTAATAAAAGAAAATAATAGCTGTTCATAATTATTGAAAGTAGTCGAAATCCAATAGTATACAAAATCAATACTGTTCAATATAAATTTTACTAAGAATAAATTGTAAAGTACTCTCGAACGATTCGGACGCTTTTTATTTAGTCTTCCATAGTCATTACAGAATCGAAGAATAGAATAGATTGAATGCAGAATATATTCAATAATTTAAAAAATTGGCACAAATCGGGCTCCAAAAAATATAAAAACTCCATTAAAACTTGTTTGAAGGCCTCCGGTGGTCAATAAAACACTGGCGCATACTCATAAACAAGTGAATACGAAAATTTCTACCTATTGGCGAAAATCGAGGCGACAGTCGCCTGTGACCTTATGGAATTCCAAAGAAGGAAGAAACAAATAAATCTTCGTGTCAACTGTTAATAACCAGTCTATTATCTTAAAACTACCTGAAATTTAATCGTTTTTGAAAATCTAAGTACTTGCTTTTAAGGGAAAATATATTTTGGTACTCATATTATTATACTGTTCATATTATTATAAAAAAATTTAATAAAAAAAATCATGAAAAAAAAAATCATGAAAAAAAAAATCATGAAAAAAATTAACGATATTAGTTTGTTATTTCAGAATTTAAACGATATAAACATTTGGCGTATGTCAAAATACATGCTAACCAAATCATAAAACAATCTTACCTCATTAAAAAAGTTTGGATCAGCTCCCTGTACAAGTAAACGTAGAGAGGTCTCCAAATTATTTGTCCGCACACTAGCATGTAACTGTTTACTTAATTCAATTTCCAAATTTTGCACATTTTCGTCAAATGACGATGTTGCTTTCAAAACATAGGCCAGTTTTAAATGCTTTGCTTGAATAAATTCGGATTTAGTTGGGTGAAGTGCATCCTTTGCATTTGGTTTCCGTTTTGAAAACTTCCCTCCCCCACTATTTACGTTACTGTCAAAAATCGAATGCTCCCATACAATATTGGCTCCCTGTGCATTGATTGTATTTACAAAGTTGAGTACCGAAGGATTCCAAATACCTGTTTTAAACAAAAATTTGAAAAGAAAGTAAAATTGAAAAAAATTATTTTCTTTAATGTATATATCGCAGGTGCACAGGCAAAACACACTAATGCCCGGTTTTTCAGTGAAAGTTTAAACTTTAGTTTAGTTAAACTCACAATGAAGTTTAAACCAAAGTTTAAACTTCTGGTGTTTTTCAGGCAAACGGAATTGAACGTTTTATTAAACTAAAGTTTAAACTTTTTTGTCAATTTTGCAGTCTACTATACAAGTAAAATATATTGAAATGTCAAATTTTTCAGTCATAAAATCATTAATGTATTTGTCTAGTTATCACTTTCGTAATATTTGTTTACGCATTAATTATAAAATTCTATAAAAAATAAAACGATTTTAATTTCGGTTGTTATTTCGGATCTTATTTCGGTTGTTATTTTGGTTGTGATTTGGTTGTTATTTCGGATGCTATTTCGGTTGTGATTTCGGTTGTTATTTCGGTTGTAATTGTGTTTCAAGTATGTAAAAAAATATAGTGAAATTGTGGAGAGCAAAAAAAAGTGATGCAGTCCATTTTTATGTGTTTTATTCTTCATGGATCTACAAATGACAAATAAGTTTTGAAAAACGGCAGTTTAAACCCTCATCCATGGCCGTTTAAGTTAAACTCCGTTTAAACTTTTGGTTAGAGATAAACTGTCACTGAAAAACACAATTTCGTGCTAAACGGCAGTTTAAACTTTATCGCCGGTTAAACGGAGTTTAAACTGTCACTGACGAACCGGGCATAAGTCAGTAATGTTGTTTTGAAGAAAATCGAGTGTGAACGTTTTAAGTTTGCAACAAGAATTGCAGTGCAAGATGATATCGGAAGACTTTGAGATTTTCATAAAAAAAAGAAAAGCCGGGTTCACGCAATTATGATAACTCAAAACCCCAAAAAAGTGACTTAGTGCGTTTTGCCTGTACACCGACGATATGTACCTAGTAGTGCTATAAATATATACTATTACAAAGTTTATTTCGTTAAATATAGAAATGCTTGTAGTTTGTACTGAAATTTTTATACCCGTATGGTGAAACCAAAGGGTATACTAACTTTGCCTTACCGTTTGTTACGCTAAGATCCCGTCATCACACACAAAAATGAATTACACCAGTGTGTTTAGAATGTCCGTCCGTCCGTCTGTCTGTCCGTCGATCTGTCCGTCCGTCTGTCCGTCCGTCTGTCCGTCCGTCTGTCCGTCCGTCTGTCCGTCCGTCTGTCCGTCCGTCCGTCTGTCCGTCTGTGGCGCGGATTGCGGGCGCACGGATTGAGCTACAGACTTGAAATTTTGCACAGATCCGTTTTTCGTAAAATGCAAGGCAAAAATGGACCATTAGGGGGGTACCAGTCATACAAACGAAATTTTTTTTGCGAATATCTCAAAAACGGTGAATCTTATCAAAAAGTGCAAGAACAAAAGTTATTTAGGACATTATTCTACATAAAACTCCCATACATCAAAATCCGATTGGAACAAATTTTAAAAAATCTTATTGGAAAGTTTGACCTCATAGTGGAATTTTGATAAAACTGTTCGCCATTCACTTAAATCACCATACGGGTTTTCAATAATTGCCAGATTGGCAATTATAGCTTTTGTTATGTTTACTACATATCATTGCTTAATATATCGAAACATTAGAAAGGTGATCAATCGAAGATTTCTAATTATAGACCAATAACCATCTTAAATTGTTTTGGGAAAATTTTTGAAAGAATCTTAGTTGACTTTATGTATATGTATTTTGAACCGTTTATTGTGTGTGAACAACATGGTTTCGTAAAAAACAGATCTACTCTCACAAATCTCCTTGAGTACACCACTAGCTTATCAAAAGCACTAAATAATCATCTACAGGTTGATGCAATTTATACTGATCTTGCAAAAGCATTCGATACTGTGAGCCACAAGATCCTGCTCGAAAAAATAAATCTATATGGTGCTAGCGACTCTATCCAGTCTCTTCTGTCTTCCTACCTAATAAACAGACCAAATCGAGTCAGGTTCAGAAATTGCCTATCACAAACATTTGTGCCTAGCAGTGGGGTACCACAAGGGTCTATACTTGGACCATTGTTGTTCACAATATTTATCAATGACTTACCGCAATTCCTTAAATCTAAATGCCTTTTATTTGCCGACGATCTCAAGATATTTAGAGAAATCAAATCAGACATTGACTACAATATACTACAATCTGACTTATCATCTTTATGTCTGTGGTGTTCAAATAACGACTTGACTATAAATATTACCAAGTGCAATAAAATTACTTTTACTTTAAAGAAAAACGTTTTATCATTTGACTACTTTATTGACAATGTTCTATTAACTGAAGTTTTTACAATACTTGACCTTGGGATTTATCTCGACTCAAAACTGAAATTTGACTCCCACATAAAGCACGTTGTTAATAAAGCTAAAAAAATGTGTGGTTTTATTTTTAGAACTGCTCATGATTTTACCGATCTTTGTAGTTTCGTAACCCTATTTAAATCCCTTGTCCGTAGTATCCTTGAGTACTGTGCGCCTGTTTGGTCACCGTCTTATATGTGTAATATTGAGAAGATTGAGAAAGTACAGCGAAAATTTACTCGTTCCCTATGCTTCAAATTAAAAATTCCATATGAATCGTACCTGGAGCGGCAAATCATTTTTCAACTGCCAGCTTTGGAGCAACGTAGGATTTATATAGATGAATGCACCTTGTTTAAAATTATGAATCACATCTACAAAAGTAACTTACACCAACACTTAAATTTAAGGTCCCCCGATTGGACTAATAGGTTAAACCTAATGTTTATTTTGCCAAGAGTGTCATTAAATGTAACCTTGCATTCCGCTATTATAAGACTTCAAAGGAATCATGATCATTATCGTTTTGGTTCTTTAAACCTGTCTTTTAATGAATTTAAAAATATTATTAGTAGTAAACTTTTTTATATATCTTAAGATTTGTAATCATATAACTATTGTATAATTGGAAATATTTTCTGTTCAATAGTATTGTAAATAAATTGTAAATTGTAAATAAACATAGCTAAAAGCTTAACCTAACAAGCATATAGATGCGACGATATCTTTCTACAATAAAAAAAAATAGGATATTTATCTTGAAAGATGGAATATTTATTATTGAGGTAAAACCTTAAAATTTACCATAGATAAAACTTTTATCAAAAGATAAATTACATCCTACACAAAACCATGTACAGCACAACACAGTATCTGCCCGAAACATCTCGTAAAGTAAATATCAGTGAATAAAAACGAAATTATTTAATTATTGTCGTGTTGATAGACACGAAATAAAATGTAGAATTTTATAATTCCAAACGAATTGGATTACAATTAATCGTTCTTAAAATATACTCAATCGCTGCAGTCGAATCATCGCACTTTTTTTTCTTTTTTGTCCCCTGGACTACAAGGATATCTGCCGTGTCACACAACAGAAAGCAATTCAGGAAAAAAAAACTAGTTGGCAAAACGGTTTTCCATAGAATTTTCTGATTTTCTGAAATAAAATTTTAGTGAAAAATCGGTTTTTACAATATTTTTTTGTGAAAAGCAAACGCAATTTTCCTTTATTTTCATATAGGGGGCATGCATTTACAAAAAACTGCGTATTTTTAAAAGCTTTTATTTAGCTTGCCTTCGTGTCTGTCTGTCTGTTTGTTTGTCTGTCAGATCAAATCTTGCAATCAAATTTTGACCCACTTCCATTCATCCGATTGACTTGAAATTTTGCACACTTATATAAGTCCGATGACAATACAATATTTTCACTACTTCGTCCTTGTAAGGATAACGGAAGGTCCTGTAAGGATAACGTGATTATCCTTTTCTCCAAATTTTCCGGAAAAAAATCTATCCTGGGGGTTTTTGGGGTCGCTGAATGCGAATCTGTCATTAAAAAGTCTGTAAGGATAACGGAAGGTCCTGTAAGGATAACGTGATTATCCTTTTCTCCAAATTTTCCGGAAAAAAATCTATTCTGGGAGTTTTTGGGGTCGCTGAATCCGAATCTGTCATTAAAAAGTCAATAAGGATAACGGAAGGTCCTGTAAGGATAACGTGATTATCCTTTTCTCCAAATTTTCCGGAAAAAAAATCTATTCTGGGGGTTTTTGGGGTCGCTGAATCCGAATCTGTTATTAAAAAGTCAGTAAGGATAACGGAAGGTCCTGTAAGGATAACGTGATTATCCTTTTCTCCAAATTTTCCGGAAAAAATCTATTCTGGGAGTTTTTGGGGTCGCTGAATCCGAATCTGTCATTAAAAAGTCAATAAGGATAACGGAAGGTCCTGTAAGGATAACGTGATTATCCTTTTCTCCAAATTTTCCGGAAAAAAAATCTATTCTGGGGGTTTTTGGGGTCGCTGAATCCGAATCTGTTATTAAAAAGTCAGTAAGGATAACGGAAGGTCCTGTAAGGATAACGTGATTATCCTTTTCTCCAAATTTTCCGGAAAAAATCTATTCTGGGGGTTTTTGGGGTCGCTGAATCCGAATCTGTCATTAAAAAGTCAGTAAGGATAACGGAAGGTCCTGTAAGGATAACGTGATTATCTTATCCTTTTCTCCAAATTTTCCGGAAAAAAATCTATCCTGGGGGTTTTTGGGGTCGCTGAATCCGAATCTGTCATTAAAAAGTCTGTAAGGATAACGGAAGGTTCTGTAAGGATAACGTGATTTCCTTTTCTCCAAATTTTCTGGAAAAAAATCTATCCTGGGGGTTTTTGGGGTCGCTGAATCCGAATCTGTCATTAAAAAGTCTGTAAGGATAACGGAAGGTCCTGTAAGGATAACGTGATTATCCTTTTCTCCAAATTTTCCGGAAAAAAATCTATTCTGGGGTTTTTGGGGTCGCTGAATCCGAATCTGTCATTAAAAAGTCTGTAAGGATAACGGAATGTCCTGTAAGGATAACGTGATTATCCTTTTTCTCAATTGTTCCGGGAAAAAATATATTCTGCGGGTTTTGGGGTTCGCTGAATACGATTCTCAAGTTAAAAAGCCTGTAAGGACATCTCAAATGTAAAGCTATATATTCGAAGACTAAAAAGAACAAAATAAAAAAAAATAAAAAATAAATTTTTAAAAAAAGCTTTTATTAAAAAAAATGCACTAAAAAGAAAAAAAATAATTTTCTGGACGCTGTGTATCACAAATATAAAAGCTTTTAAAAAGCGAGATAAAGCATAAAACAATAAAATAAACATTTATCTCGCTTTTTAAAAGCTTTTATATTTGTGATACACAGCGTCCAGAAAATTATTTTTTTCTTTTTAGTGCATTTTTTTTAATAAAAGCTTTTTTTAAAAAAAAAATTTTTTTTTTTTTTTTAATATTTTCTTTCCTTCGATCGTTTCGTGCATGCTTGTGACGAGAGGTGTGTGGAACGACAGAGACCAATCGGATGACGACAAGCAGGTAACGAACTTCGATTCTCTACTACTACCCTTAGCGAATTTTTCCGTTGCCTATTTCAGAATCTATGGCCCCTATTAATAGATAAGCTGAAGTTTGCTAAGCAGAAAAATAAAATTCAATGCGCAACATAAACTACAGTTTTCGGTTTAAATTTAGTAGAAAATTGCAAAACGTTCAATATCAAAAGCACTTGTTATGGAATTTTATTGGTAAATAAGTTCAAATAAAACCGCACAAGATATATGAAAACCAAAGGCTTCGAAGGAATTTGCTTCCTACGTTTAGTTGTGATTCCAATTTCATGCAAGTTTTGTGTGAAAAAGCCTCTCTGATGCAATTGTCATGTGACCATTTGACATTTAATCATTTGACATTCAAGTTTCCCGTGTGCGATATACACCAATACTATTATGTTATGGTTCTTATACCCCATTGCCACCATTTATAAAATAAGCTAAAAAATCGTAAAACAATCAGGAATTACATTGTTTTTGAGATTAACACTCTTGATTTACCATAAATATTTGCAACTCGTCGATAAAAAAAAAGTGTAACTTGATTTTCACAGGCAAAACATGATAGAATTGGATATTCATCAACCACTTAAACATTCCCCCGAGAGTAACAAGCCAGTTCAGCGATTAAACATTGATTTAAATTGTTTATTTATAACCTAAACTCCAGTTTTGCTTAAACTGCTACTAAAGTTAACCAAGATATATCCTTTAAAAGATGTACATTAACCAGGCATAGTCAAACTATTGATTCTCGTGAATAAGTTCTCAACGTCTTATCGTTGCAAAAGAAATATAGCAAAGAAATATCCCAACCCAGAATCAGCCCCAAAAAGTTTCAAATCGATCCCATCAGTATCAAAGTAATGATGTTTTTCGTAATTATTATCCGTCAAATGACTTCTGTCATATTTTCAGCCAGCTTCGTCATTTAGTTTGTGTTTGGCAATCATTGAAAGCGAATAACTTTTGAATTTTTACAAAACTGAATAAAATCGAGTATCGTGCAGGGGTTAATAGAGTCTAGTAGGTAGGTAGGTTAGAGTGGCGGTCTTTCGACCCACTTAGACCAATGAGGTCCATTGTGATACCACATATATGTTTGTTTCTTGTCTACTCGAACCAGTGTGAGCTTTTTATGAAGCCTAGGAGATTGTTGATATTTACATCTTCCAATTCATTAGTATTTTCAAATAAAAATGACCCCAAAAATGATTTCCTTCTACGAGCCAGTGCTGGGCAGGTGCAGAGCAGATGACCTACAGTCTCTTCCTCCTCTACATCTTTGCAGCTTCTACAGAAGTCGTTAGAGGGGACACCAAGTCTACTCGCATGTCTCCCTATGAGGCAGTGTCCTGTGATCACGCCTACAATCATGGTAATAAGGACTGTATCGAAAAGTATGGAATCATGAAAAAAGCGTTGTTACTTTTTATAAAAGTTTTATTTTGTATCGCACTTGCTTAATCACTTATTGTCTGTACATTTAAAAATATTTTTATAGAAAAAGTCAATTATTTTTATTTTTTGACTATTTTTCGCACTTTCCGTCGAATGCTGCTCATAAGGTTCTGGACAGCCTCGTTTGAGATCATTTTGGACCCTTTCAACCAATCTTTTTTAAATTGGTCCAAAGATTCCGAGGCCTGGAACTTCGTCCGCAAGTTCCTCTTTTTTATTGCCCAAAAACGTTCAATAGGCCGAATCTCAAGACAGTTTGGCGGGTTCATCTTCACAAAATCCAAACCATTCGCATCCATCCATTCTCTGGTCCGATTGGCATAGTGGCAAGTCGCCAAATCTGCCCAAAACAAAGTGCCCCCTTCATGTTTCCTAACTAACGGTAACAATCGCTTTTTAAGACACTCTTTGATATAAATATCTGTATTTATAGTGCTTGTCGTTATGAATGGCGATGATTTCAGGCCACACTCACAAATTGCCTGCCAAACCATCGCCTTGGCCCCAAATTTTTCGACTCGAATGGACTTCTCGGCTTCATTAACCTCTTCCCCTTTCAGAATTGTGTAGAACTGTGGTCCGGGTAGACAAGCATAATCCAACTTTACGTAAGTTTCGTCATCCATGATTATGCACTGCTATTTTTTGGTTAAGACATTGTCATAAAGTTTTCTGAGACGAGGTTTCACACAAGCTGCCTGTTTTTGAGTCCGTTTCGGTAGCCGTTGCTTTCGGTAGGTTCTTAGCCCATTCCGCTTCTTAGCTCGTTGAACCATATCGACCATAGTTCCACATTTTTTCGCCACATCCCTAACAGAAGCACTCCGTTTATTTTTGATGGCAGCACAAATTTTTAGGTCCAGTTTTGGGCGACTTGGACCAGGTTTCCGGCCAGATTTTGGGTTGTCTTCGAAGGACAACTCCTGTCCAAATTTTCTGATGGCGTTGTTCACCGCTTTATAGCTGACGTGCTCTAAAGTGGCGATCTTGCGCATGGAGATTCCTTTTTGTTGAACCCATCTGTCCACAATTCTTTTTCTTTGCTGCGGCGAAAGTCCTTTCATTTTAAAGAAAAATACTGATTTGAAAAAAATGACTCATTCGCAATGCTACAAAACTAACATTTCAATTTTAGTGAGTCCCAGTACCATAAAATTAACAATTTTAAGTGATTCCGTACTTTTCGATACAGTCCTTATATCTTCGGTGTATGACTCATTCGCAATGCTACAAAACTAACATTTCAATTTTAGTGAGTCCCAGTACCATAAAATTAACAATTTTAAGTGATTCCGTACTTTTCGATACAGTCCTTATATCTTCGGTGCAGCAGAATCAGCTTGCATGTACGCTTTTTATCCAGCTTTGGCCAAATAAGTTTGGTAGCGTAACACGAGGTGCCTGAGGACCACCTTTGATTTACAAGCCTGGCTGCTTCTTCCCGAATCAGTAATTTGCACGTTGTTAATGGTGCACCCAGATACTCCTTTTCCGGCATGATTTGGAATGTAGTGCCGCATCTAGCGAGTTCGTCCATTTTACAGTTACCCAGAATGTACCTGTGACCAGGTACGCAGATTAAATTGATATTAAAGAACTTTGCTAACTCGTTTAGAGTTGCCAAGCACTCAATAGTCACACTTAATGTTAGAGATGATGAGTCAAGTGACTTAATTGCCGCTTGACTATCCGTGAAGATGCTGCTATCCTTAACTGATATCACATTATTTTTCAGCCAGCTTAAGGCTTAACCTCGGCTTGAATATAACCTCGGCTTGAATGACGCTACAGTGATCCGGTAGGCGAAAGGCAATATTTAAGCTTAGTTGGTAGGGTATAGTCGATGTTTTCCGGGAGTGTTCTCTGAGACAACAGTATTGAGGCATGTCCACAGTATGAAACCGCTATTACAGATTCAAGAGCAAATTCAACGTCACACACTTTATATTTTCACAACACGCAATTTATAAAAACATTTTTTGTGAAACTTTAAACTTGTTTTTTACTTTTTAGTGCATTTTGAAAGTGTATAAGGTTATAAAACTTGTTTTTTAAAGTGTTTTTTTTTTATTTTATACTTTTTAGTCTTGAATTACCCTACCAAAAACCTCCAGAAAAGATCTTTCGCGGGAAATTTGAGCACAAGGAAACTCACGTTATCTTTGCAGGACATTCCGTTATCATTACAGAATTTTAAATATCAGAGTCGGAGTCAGCGGCCCCAAAAACCCCTAAATGAGTTTTTTCCCCGGAAAATGTGAGCAAAACCGATACTCACGTTATCCTTACAGGACATTCCATTATCCTTACAGAATTTTAAATGTCAGAATCGGATTCAGCGACCCCAAAAATCCCCTAATGCCATTTTCCCCGGGAAAAATGGGAAAAGGATATTTGCGTCATCCTTAGGGAGATGTGTCACTGGCCATCAGCTCCTGCAGCAGACTGATCCCGATATCAGTTGCACATGTAATCCAATGGCGCATGGCACACTGCAAAAAATATGCAGCTGCATGTCTGGGACACACAGCTGACTTTTTTGAACTGACCTAAATGTAGCTGATATCAGGAACATGTCGTGTAGTTTCTAATGTCATTTTTGTTAGATTAAATAAAATAAAATGATAATTTTCAATATTTTTTTCGTCTGGCGGTAATAATTGTCATCAGTGGCACAGTCTATAAAGGTAGCATGGCCACTCTCTAGGTTATAGGCTCTCTACTTCATATAATGTTGACTTTGAAATAATTACTATTTGGGAACATTAAAAAATTTGGCAAGCCTGTTTAACTAATAAACTTTTGAACAAGCGAAAATAAATACGATGTCCATCGAATAGGAGAAATTAAACACAGCAATCGTACAAGCTGTAGAAAAAGGTAGATGCTTGTACGATTTCACATATTCAGTTTTTTAGCAGAGAAATAAGGAGTTCTTCCTCTGAGTCCGACATTTTGACGTTTGAGGTCAGCTGATCCCAGTTCAGTGTGCCATGTCAACTGATCGAATCAGTTCCTGCAGCTGCGCGACCTGATGTCGGGATCAGTCAGCTGCAGGAGCTGATGCGCCAGTGGGACATATCCCTTACAGGACTTTCCGTTTCGAGTTTTGAAAATCTAACATCGGATTCGTGATCAGCGACCCCGAAAACTCCCTGATGGCAGTTTTTTCCGGGAAAGACGGGAAAAGGATATTTACATCATCCTTACAGGACCTTCCGTTTCTAATTTCGAAAATCTAACACCGGATTCGTGATCAGCGACCCCGAAAACCCCCTGATGCCATTTTTCCCGGGAAAGACGGGAAAATGATATTTACGTCATCCTTGCAGGACCTTCCGTTTCTAATTTCGAAAATCTAACACCGGATTCGTAATCAGCGACCCCGAAAACCCCCTGATGCCAGTTTTTCCCGGAAAAAATGGGAAAAAGGATATTTGCGTTATCCTTACAGGACCTTCACTTTTTAATTTTGAAAATCTAACACCGGATTCGTGATCAGCGACCCCGAAAACTCCCTGATGGCAGTTTTTCCCGGGAAAGACGGGAAAAGGATATTTACATCATCCTTAGGGAGATGTCCCACTGGCACATCAGCTCCTGCAGCTGACTGATCCCGACATCAGGTCGCGCAGCTGCATGAACTGATTCGATCAGTTGACATGACACACTGAACTGGGATCAGCTGACCTCAAACGTCAAAATGTCGGACTCGGAGGAAGAACTTCTCCTTATTTCTCTGCTAAAAAAACTGAATCTGTGCAATCGTACAAGCATCTACCTTTTTCTACAGCTTGTACGATTGCTGTGTTTAATTTCTCCTATTCGATGGACATCGTATTTATTTTCGCTTGTTCAAAAGTTTATTAGTTAAACAGACTTGTCAAAATTTTATTATGTCCCCAACTAGTAAATATTGTAAAGTCAACATTATATGAAGTAGAGAGCCTATAACCTAGAGAGTGGCCATGCTACCTTTATAGACTGTGCCACTGATGACAATTATTACCGCCAGACGAAAAAAATATTGAAAATTATCATTTTATTTTATTTAATCTAACAAAAATGACATTAGAAACTACACGACATGTTCCCGATATCAGCTACATTTAGGTCAGTTCAAAAAAGTCGGCTCTGTGTCGCAGACATGAAGCTGCACATTTTTTGCAGTGTGCCATGCGCCATTGGATTACATGTGCAACTGATATCGGGATCAGTCAGCTGCAGCAGCTGATGGCCAGTGGGACACCTCGCTTACAGGACCTTCCATTTCTAATTTCGAAAATCTAACACCGGATTCGTCATCAGCGACCCCGAAAACCCCCTGATGCCAGTTTTTCCCGGAAAAAATGGGAAAAAGGATATTTGCGTTATTCTACAGGACATTTCATTATCCTTACAAGGATGGAGTAGTAAAAATATTGAACTGTCACCGGAACTACGCAAGGTGACAAAATTTCATCTGCCTAGGTTGCATAGTTTCGGAGATATAAGGTTCCAAAGATTCCAGAGATAGACACATACATAGGTAGCCAGGTAGGTAGGCCGCGACAAATCAACTTAATAGAAAGTGTATAAAAATAGGAATTAAATTGCAATACAACTTTCAATAGGTCATATGCATAAAAATTAGAGTTTACTTTACTTTGCTAAATTTACACATTTTGGAGTAAATGCTCAGTATAGTATGCGAAAAAATTAGAAGTGAGTATTAAGTATTCGAACACCTTTATTGGTATGCATAAAAGGTCACTATGTGAGTATTTACTCCCGAAAGTCTGAGTAAGGTCTGCAGCATACTCAAAGACGTTTACTCCATAAAAAAGACTTTTTTATTGAAATTTTTCAATATTTTGTGGAAGTCGGTGCATATTTTGTGGAAAATGGATTCAAATGCTTTTTCGTTACCTATGATAGCTGAAAAAGATTTGGATAGTGATGAGGATAATAATCCGAAAGTCTATAAAAAACGTCGTTTGGGTGACGAAAATAATTTTAAAGACTTATATCGCTTCAAACTTGAAAATGTTCCCCTTCCAAATGATCAAACAAACAGGAGCGACCTTGAACGTGGACAACGCCGTCGAAACGCAGTTGCAAACCATATAAGAACTGAATAAAGCAATAAAAGAAAGTTTAAAAATTTAAAAAAAAGTTTTATTTTCCGTCTTTTTTATATTTTATCATTTTAAATTTTGCTGAAATTAATTTTTGTTTTTGATCCAGGATCTCCATTTCTCTATGATGCCGTTCTTTTTGTTGCTCACGTTGCTCTTGCAGTACCGTTTTCTGTAGTTTTATTACATCTAACTGTGCCTCAAGAATAACGCTCTGCAACTCTTTTAAATCGCGTTTTATAGCACCACTCTACCAAAGATAATTTTAAGAAAAGAAATATTTTTTACATATGTAATATAAAATATTACCGATTTTGCAGCTGTAGACCTATTATTTTTGGATGCATTCGTCGCAGAACTTTCGATTTCTAAACCGACAGTCTCTATTGCGGCAGTCACACGACGCTGTTTTGCCAGCGCTGCTAGATATTGGGTTAGTAGCGCTGGCAAATAGCAACAGCAGGCAGCGTACTGAGAGGGTTCACACGATTTATAACTTAGTAGCGCTGGCAAACAGCAAAACCGTCGTTTGACATTTGAATTTGGGCGATTTTTTAAATAATAAACGTAACACACAAATTTAAATGAATAAACGTAAAATAACAACTTAAAATAAACAAACTTTTCCACTTATCAGACTTTTGACAGCTCAGTAACCATGCAACAGGGTCACGTGATCCCTAGTAGCGCTGGCAAAGTAGAACGGTCTCTACTTCAATAGCGCTGCTAAAATCATCGCGCTGCTGCTGTTAGTAGCAGCCTACTAGGGTTCACACGGTGCTGCTGAAACGGCTGCTAACAGCCAAACAGCTAGCAGCGCTGGCAAAACAGCGTCGTGTGATTGCCGCATTAAACCACCTCAATTTCTTTCGGTTTTGGTGACATATCTAAGACTAGCGGTGCTGATCCCTTCTCCCGAATATCGGAATTGCTCTGTCCAATTGATAATCCATCTTAAAAAATATCAGTTGTGGTCAACACAAAACTTTCTTCTACAAAATCTACGACCCTGCGCAATTTACGCTAGAGCCCTGTCGCGTTGTCAACCTAAGACAACCTCCCAATAAATTCTTGGTTTATTCAAAAATATCAAAAACGTACAAAATTTGAGATAACTTGAGAACTGTAAAAGATATCAATTTACGGTAAATGGCAAAAATGTAGAAAATGTTAACATCTTTAATTTTTCTTTTAACTGATTTGTCGAAAAACCGTTAGTTTGCAAATTATTCGCAAAAATATGATTTTTTACATATTAATGAAAATATCTCAATAACGGTAAAAGATAACGGATAACGGTAAAAGACAAAATTGTGCAGAATGCCATTCTCATTAATTCACTTCATACATTCAGTCAGCAAAAACCCGTTAGTTTTCGAGATAATCGCAAAAAACTGTTTTTTTGGAAATAACGGTTTATCTCGATAACAGGTGGAGATATCGAGTTATAGCTAAAGACAAAAGTGTGGGAAATTTTATTTTCTCCAAGTTTTGTCATACTTAAGGCCACTAAAAAACGCGTAGTTTGGGAGTAAATCGAGAAAAACGATTGGATACTTCCGATTAACGGATTTCCACCAAAAGTTGATAGGATCGTCCCATTTCAGGACCCAACATGCCTATAAAATTTCATGGCGCGAGCTCTATTAGTTTTTGAGAAATCTTGTACACAGACTGACAGACTGACAGACTGACAGACTGACAGACTGACAGACTGACAGACTGACAGACTGACAGACTGACAGACTGACAGACTGACAGACTGACAGACTGACAGACTGACAGACTGACAGACTGACAGACTGACAGACTGACAGACTGACAGACTGACAGACTGACAGACTGACAGACTGACAGACTGACAGACTGACAGACTGACAGACTGACAGACAGACTGACAGACTGACAGACAGAAAGACATTTTTTAAATATGACTCCAATCGACTCAGGAGTGATCGGGAAATGTTTTTTAGGCAAAATTAAGAGGTCGAAATTTTTCATGAATACAATACTTTATTATACTCCGTAGAAGAAAGTAAAAATTTAGAACTCAATTAATTAAATTAATTATATAACACATTTTAAAAATAAATAACTTACATGGCACTTTCGAAATACTGGGATTGTCCACACCTCCTAGCATCTCAAATAATATTGCTTCGGACGCGGTCAAAATAATTGCTTCATTGCCAGTTTTTTTAATGTCTACCCTAATCTTAAGTCTGGCCTTCATGTTGTGTAATTTCTTCTTAATTTGGTCCGAAGTCATTGAGATGCCATGTTGGACCATTAATTCATTGGCCATAGTGTTCGCTGCAGCTTCTTTTTGACTTTTTGCTAGCGGGGTCTGGGATTTTTCCAACAAAATTTGACCAATCTTCTTGACCATTTCAAAAAAATTTAAGTCCACATCTGTTTTTTTAAGTATTCGTGACCGTTTGATAGGGACTTTTTACTGCTCTGCGATTTTCCTGAAAAAAAAAACTTATTTAAAGAAAATAATCCTCTTCTATATATTCCGTGTGGAAAATTATTTACTCATATAAAAAATAGAAACTTACCTCCATAATCCTCTTCCACATATTCTGTGTCGAAAACTTCAAAATTGTCCATTTCACTCAACAATATTTCAAATTGTATAATATAATTCAAAATGACAACTAAATCATGGGTCTATAATATGAGCAAATTCTCATTTCGAATTTTCGAACTTAGTTGAGCAAAGTAAACTGTTTAGCATAGCAATTTAAGCAAATGCTCAAGTCGTTTACTTTGCTCGCATAACTTTGCTCGTGAGTAAACCCTGATTTTTATGCATATGGGATATTATCTAACATTCAAACTAGATTTTCTCTAACTTCGTGCAATTTTTCTTCGCCTACTCAAATTTCGCCTATTTTCATGTTCTGCTAAAAAAATCTCACAGCATTTTCGAAGGCATTTTAATTTCTTGGACAAAAATCTTCGAAAAGAATCTGCCTATAGAGTAATTTTATTCAAGGCGAAATCTTAGAGTAATGCCGGGTATTATGGTATAGGAGGGTAATGTGGACACCATCGTTTGTCGTGAGCTGTTGCATCGCAAGATCAAACATACAGAACTATTATTTGTGAAACTCGCAACCATTGTTTGTTTTGACAAATCCATGTCTTTGTCATGTTAAAATGCCATTTTCTGAAAGACATTTTATAGTGCAATCAATAAAACTTTGACTTCAAAGTGTATTTTGAAAGCTCAACACATTTGATTTTTGAAAGAAAAGTTTTTGGATTGAAGCTAAATTAACTAAGAAATTTTTTTTTTGGTTCGTTATGGGGAAAACGGCTAATGTGGAATACTAATTTTTCCATCAAAATATTTAATATTTCAAGGAAAGAAACAGTATTCTAAATTACTCGACCCGCCAATTTTTCGAAGTACTACTTTTTGAGTTAGTGTACGTTTTTGATCATATTTTTGTTTTCATGTTTATAGTTGGTAACATTGCTGTGGAATATTATAAGTATCGTAAAATTCTAACGTAAAATTCTAACATAATTGTTTTTAACACTAAAAAGTCTGAAATTTTTTACACCCTTAGAAGTCTGAAGAGATCTTTATCATCTTCCATTTTTTATAGATTTCAATCAAATATTACGCGTTATGACCATAAATATACAAATAAAATAATTTAGTCAAATATTTTAACAAAATTTAATATTTTTAGACTTTTTTTACACGCTTTCTATTAAATAACTTTGCCGCTATATTTATTTTCAAATCGGTGGAAGCCTATATTTCTGAGACTATGAATCCTACGGAAATTAAATTTGGTCAATTTGCGTCATTCCGGTGACAATACAATACTTTCACTACTTCGTCCTTGTAAGGACAACGAAAGGTCCTATAAGGATAACTTGATTAATATTTTCCTCAGATTTTCTGGAAAAAGGGAACCATTTTTATTTATGTAGTACTGATATAGAGATCAAGTCATTGAAACGACTCTAACTATCGCAAATTGTAACGGATTTTAATGATTTTTTGGAAAGCTAAGAGTCTGCTCTTTTTGAATGTTTTGTATTTAGTTTTAAAAACTAAAATTATTTAGATAAAAATTGTGTTAAATTCGAAAAATGTTTGAAAAAAATTGAAAAAAATTTAGAAAACTTAATTTTTCTCAAAAACTTGTCCTCTCAAAAAAATATTTTTTCATCCTATCCTAATGCTTTTTAAATTGTTTACAAAATGGTTTTTATTTCATTGCGGTACCATTCTTAGTTTCGAAGTTATAGGCAAATAAGTGAGGACAGTTTTTGTGCAATAAATTAAATGTTAAGAAAATGTTTTAGTTTGGCGGGCTTAGCGGTCCAATTTTAGGAAATAAAAGAAAATAAAAAATAATTTTTTAAAAAAAAGCTTTTATTAAAAAAGAATGCACTAAAAAGAAAAAAATAATTTTCTGGACGCTGTGTATCACAAATATAAAAGCTTTTTAAAAGCGAGATAAATTTTTATTTTATTGTTTTATGCAGAGTTGGGCGTAATTGAATTACATGTAATTGAATTACTTTGTAATTGCAATTACATGTAATTGTTTTTGTTTTTAATTACAAATAATTTAATTACAAGTAATTATTTTTCATCAATTACAAAGTAATTGAATTACATGTAATTGCAATTACAAAGTAATTCAATTACATGTAATTTAATTACAAGTAATTCAATTACACGTTTAATTACTTAAATAAAATTGGTAACTAAATTGAATTTCCACCGTTCTAAAAAAAATCCGGTTTCTGAAACGGCGACATTTCAGGTTTTAAACTCATAGTAATTGCTTGAGCAAAATTTAAGCAGTGGTGAAGTTTGCTTAGCAATGCTGATTTGCTTTCCTTTGTGTTTCTTATACAGGAAAATCGATTTCTTTTTTTTGGAAAATAGTACGGAGCAAAATAAAATTAGGGAGGAAATTTCTGAACAGCACATGACTTTCTTATACAACAAAAAAAATTTTTTTTTTCAGGAAAATACCCTAGAGCAAAATAAAATTAGGGAGGAAATTTCTGAACAGCACATGACTTTCTTATACAACAAAAAAAAATTTTTTTCAGGAAAATACCCTAGAGCAAAATAAAATTAGGGAGGAAATTTCTGAACAGCACATGACTTTCTTATACAACAAAAAAAAATTTTTTTTTTCAGGAAAATACCCTAGAGCAAAATAAAATTAGGGAGGAAATTTCTGAACAGCACATGACTTTCTTATACAACAAAAAAAAATTTTTTTTTTCAGGAAAATACCCTAGAGCAAAATAAAATTAGGGAGGAAATTTCTGAACAGCACATGACTTTCTTATACAACAAAAAAAAAATTTTTTTTCAGGAAAATACCCTAGAGCAAAATAAAATTAGGGAGGAAATTTCTGAACAGCACATGACTTTCTTATACAACAAAAAAAAAAAAAAAATTTTTCAGGAAAACACCCTAGAGCAAAATAAAATTCTCGAGGCAATTTCTGAACAGCACATAACTTTCTTATACCACAAAATTCTATATCCAAATCAACATACAAAATAAAAAACCCGTGTCTTTAAAATAGCGTATTTTTATATTTAAGAATCGATTTTTTGTGGTATAAGAAACTCATGTGCTGTTCAGAAATTGCCTTGAGAATTTTATTTTGCTCTAGGGTATTTTCCTGAAAAAAAAAATTTTTTTTTTTGTTGTATAAGAAAGTCATGTGCTGTTCAGAAATTTCCTCCCTAATTTTATTTTGCTCTAGGGTATTTTCCTGAAAAAAAAATTTTTTTTTTGTTGTATAAGAAAGTCATGTGCTGTTCAGAAATTTCCTCCCTAATTTTATTTTGCTCTAGGGTATTTTCCTGAAAAAAAAAATTTTTTTTTGTTGTATAAGAAAGTCATGTGCTGTTCAGAAATTTCCTCCCTAATTTTATTTTGCTCCGTACTATTTTCCAAAAAAAAGAAATCGATTTTCCTGTATAAGAAACACAAAGGAAAGCAAATCAGCATTGCTAAGCAAACTTCACCACTGCTTAAATTTTGCTCAAGCAATTACTATGAGTTTAAAACCTGAAATGTCGCCGTTTCAGAAACCGGGTTTTTTTTAGAACGGTGGAAATTCAATTTAGTTACCAATTTTATTTAAGTAATTAAACGTGTAATTGAATTACTTGTAATTAAATTACATGTAATTGAATTACTTTGTAATTGCAATTACATGTAATTCAATTACTTTGTAATTGATGAAAAATAATTACTTGTAATTAAATTATTTGTAATTAAAAACAAAAACAATTACATGTAATTGCAATTACAAAGTAATTCAATTACATGTAATTCAATTACAAGTAATTTAATTATTAATTAAATTACATTTTGCCCAACTCTGGTTTTATGCTTTATCTCGCTTTTTAAAAGCTTTTATATTTGTGATACACAGCGTCCAGAAAATTATTTTTTTCTTTTTAGTGCATTCTTTTTTAATAAAAGCTTTTTTTTTTATTTTGTTCTTTTTAGTCTTCGAATATATATCCTTACATTTGAGATGTCCTTACAGGCTTTTTAACTTGAGAATCGTATTCAGCGAATCCCAAAACCCGCAGAATATATTTTTTCCCGGAACAATTGAGAAAAAGGATAATCACGTTATCCTTACAGGACCTTCCGTTATCCTTACAGACTTTTTAATGGCAGATTCGGATTTAGCGACCTCAAAAACCCCCAGAATAGATTTTTTTCCGGAAAATTTGGAGAAAAGGATAATCACGTTATCCTTACAGGACCTTCCGTTATCCTTACAAGGACGAAGTAGTGAAAATATTGTATTGTCATCGGACTTATATAAGTGTGCAAAATTTCAAGTCAATCGGACAAGTGGAAGTGGGTCAAAATTGGGTTGCAAGATTTGATCTGACAGACAAACAGACACGAAGGCAAGCTAAATAAAAGCTTTTAAAAACAAAAGTTGTTTTAATGTTCCAGCCTGACGTTTTGAGCCTTGTTTTGGCTCATCTTCAGTGGTCTATTTATAATTAGTTTTATTAAACACCAAATATTTTTACAATTATAGTTATAAAGGGGACTTACGTTAAACGATCATTTAAATGCACTATGTTTAACCGTAAAAACTTTGTCGAAATGTTACATTAAAATAAATAAATAAATAACATAGGAAATATACTTTAAATTAACAAACAGAAATGAACAAGAAAAAAACGAAAAAAGAAAAAGGAAACAGCTGACTGTGATAACACTTCAGTACAGCAACAAACAGTTTTTAATGTGATGGTATAGGTTAAGTTATGTCTATTTCTCTTCTCTTTCTTTTGCGTGTGTTGGTTTGAAAATCTTTTACTAAAGCACAATATATCGTCGGCCGCCAATTTAAGTGTCGTATGTAGCTTTTGATAGTTTTGAGTAAATTGAGTTTGAAGTTTGAACTTTCATAACTTTTTTTAAACACCCTCAGACATTTCACTTTAAAAACATTTAAAGAAAACTAAAAAAAAAATTTTTTTTTAGAAAAATATTTAATTTTAGTCTTTTAAAAAGAAAAACATAACAAAAAAATCGATTCAATCGAGTGAACATAAAAGCTAACAAAAAATAAACTTATTGGGCCTTACCAATGACCCGTGACTAACTTAGTAACAGCTTTTGGTGTGTGCGAAACGGGCTATTTGCTTGCTAATTTCGGTTCAAATCCTAGTTTTTATTGAAAAGTTTTAAATTCGCTGTGATAAATGTGTGAAAACTTACTAGAATTAGCAAGCAAATAGCCCGTTTCGCACACACCAAAAGCTGTTACTAAGTTAGTCACGGGTCATTGGTAAGGCCCATTGTCTTCAGTAATAAAACTTAAATATTATTTTCTTTGTACTTAGATGAATACATTATCGGTTTGTCCTTTGAACTATTTATATTTATTTTAAAATGGCATTGGTGCTCCAGATTCTTCATCTATGTTATTTTTAAAGAGTGGTAAAACTTTCTCTCACTTATTCCCAACGTTTAAAAAAAAATGCATGCGTGAAAACATTTGTTACGAACTTGTAGATTATAATGGAATGACTTTTTTTCTTCTTGTTTTCGTTGTCTCCAGCTTTCGTTCGTCGGTTAATACATTCAACTTTTGATCATCTAGATTCCAAAATTTCGTATGGAGGTTCATATAGGCTTCGCTAAAGTTCTTTTTGCATTGGTAAAAACATTTATCAGGGCACGAAGGGCCTACCTTTTTGGCAGAAACCCTGTTTCCATTAGAGTAGGATCGGCCATGTTCACGCAATTTCTTCTTTATGTTGCTTTTCCAAAGATCAAGTCTCTGTTTCCGTTTTCTAGTTGGCGTGGACGATGACAAACTGCTTTCGCTCGCTATAATAACACAACAATATTAAGATCAATTAAGATGCCTTACAAATATTTTCGGGCAAATCTCGCTCATCTACTTCCAAATCGACATTTCCAGAAGTACTAGGAGCTAAATTTTTGATTGAACCGAGAGTTATATTTCTTGAGGAATTAGTGTCCAAACTAGTTGTGGGACTAATATTTTGCGAAAAACTGTTATAAAAATTCCTTAATACTGCAGTAGAGTAATCGGGATCAATAATATCATCATCAGAAGAAAAATCTATTGTGATAAAAGTATATTTAAAGAAAATAACTAAATGAACTAATATTAGACGACTCACCACTCTGACTGGAACTGATGCTTGCGTGACCTAAAATCTCCTCGCTCATTCTGTAAAAAAATTAAGTTTATAAAACCTCAGTACTGTAAAGAAATATTATTTTTACTTACTGCTCTATAGTAGGCGATAATTGCGGAGGAGGTGACGAACCCATGTCTCTCTCCTTCGCCGACCAAAAGTTCACTGAATATTTTCCATGGGCGCTATACGTTTTTCTATGATACATACGACACTTATTTTTGAAACGAAAATTATGTAAATGTCGTATGTATCAGACGTCATGCTACATACGACATTTAAAAAATAAAGCGATTATTCTTGAATTTTGTATGGAAATTTGTCGTATGTAACGTTTTGGAGCTACATACGACATTTATTTCCCGAATCTCGTGAAAAAGTGCTATATACGACAAAACGATGACTCTGGATCTCGGAAACTATTTGAGATATTTAAAAACGGATTGCACCAAATGAAAGAGCAGCCTTGAAAACCCCAGGACCTGGTTCTAACTCAAAACTCCAAAAATCCTACATACGACACTTAAATTATCAGCCGACGATATCGCGTTCATGTCTTCAGTGTCTCGTTTTTTGTTGTATGTGTTCTGTGTGTAGATGTGTAAAGCTTCAGTCGTCAAACGTTTATTGTAGTTACTTTGTGTGTCCAACTTCGAGATAATGCTCTACCACTGCAGTGTGATGAGTAGGGCTGCCAAAAATATGCATTTGCATATTTCTTCTCGTTATGATTTCGGCTCCGGGAGTTTTTTATTCATCCGAATCAATAAGTTTAGAAGCGAATGAAGGTCACTTGTTGTTGCATATTTTGCATATTTGACACGTTAGTGCATATTTGCATATAAATGCATATAAATGCATATAATGCATATTTAGTTGCATATTTTACAACTTTCATGAACAACCAAATTTTTTTTTGTACAATTCAAATTATAATTCGACTGTTTCAGCTAGAATAAATATTAAAAATAAATAAATATGTGTTTTTACTTTCTTCTACGAAGTATAATACAGTATTGTATTCATGAAAAATTTCGACCTTTTAATTTAACCTAAAAAAATATTTCCCGATCACTCCTGAGTCGATTGGAATCATATTAAAAAAATGTCGTTCTGTCTGTCAGTCTGTCTGTCAGTCTGTGTACAAGATTTCTCAAAAACTAATAGAGCTATGAGATTTTATAGGCATATTTGGTCCTGGAATGGGACGATCCTATCAACTTTTGGTGGAAATCCGTTAGCCAGAAGTAACGAAAATGGCGGCTTTTTAAAAATCGCGAATTGGTTTTTCTCAATTTACTCCGAAACTACGCATTTTTAGTAGTGTTAAGTATGACAAAACCTGGAGAAAAAAAAATCCTACACTTATGTCTTTTGCTAGAACTCGATATCTCAAACTGTTATCGAGATAAACCGTTATTTCCAAAAAAAAAAGTTTTTTGCGATTATCTCGAAAATTAACGGGCTTTTGCTGACTGAATGTATGAAGTGAATTAATGAGAATGGCATTCTGCACAATTTTGTCTTTTACAGTTATCCATTATCTTTTACCGTTATTGAAATATTTTTATTAAAATCTAAAAAAATATATTTTTGCGAATTACTTGCAAACTAACAGTTTTTCGAAAAAACTTTTGAAAAACGAATTAAAGGCAATGAAATTTTCTACATTTTTACCTTTTACCGTAAATCGATATCTTTTACCGTTCTCAAGTTATTTCAAATTTTGTACATTTTGAGGTCGTCTTTGGTTGACAAAACGATACCCAACTAACAAACTCTCCAGACCAAAACTCTTACGAATTTTGAAATCTTCTCATTAAACTTTCTTAACACACTGGATACTCTCATAACATAGTTCTTGTAATGACACTCTAATTTTTTCTGATAGCGTTCTTTTTATAAGAGTATGACGCTACTAGAGCTACTGAATCTTTTACCCTTATAGCAAGGCGATTTTTGAACTCTTGTAGCGAGCCTTTAAAAACTTATGTTCTCATTGTATATTTTTTATAAAGTTTTAACACTTAAAGAGTTTAAATCTTAAATAAAAATGTTATGAGCAGTTAAATCGTATGATTCTCATAAAAACGCGCTTGTAAAAGTTTAAGTATAAAAATACTTGTTAAAATGCTCATATGAGACATAAAAGAGTTAAACTCGCATAGCGCGAGCTTATGTTCTTATTAGTAGAATTTTATTCTTAAAATAAATCTTCGTCAACAGGCGCCATATTTTCCCTTGATCTTTTTTAACACTAAAACTTTGAAATTCCAAAAACAGCTTATATATGTAAATTAGGACCTAAAAACACTGCAAAAAGCTATTTTCATTAAAAACAAAAACGCATTAAAACAATTGAAACAGTTTGATCAATTATATTAAAAATTTAATTTGTCCATATTATATTTCTGATTTTTAAAATATCTAACTTTTTCGATTTTTTCGAGGGGTTTCGCATTTTTTCGAAGTAAAATATGTTATATTATCAGTAAAATTGCATTCACCATATAATTTTTGTCTATATATCCGAAAAAATAGAATTTAAAATCTATGTCATGTGAAATTCTAATACAATATTATCATACGCAAACGTAGACATGACTCGGATCCGAAAATAAATAAACACTTCAAAAATAACTTTTACTCTTTAAAAAATTACTTTAACTCTTCAAAAATAAAACCGGCTAGATATTTTTATATACTCTTCTCTTTTTAGCAAAGCATAAAGTACTTGTTATGAAAGTTTTATGAGAATATCAATAAACTCTCATTAGAATTCAAATAGTGTTTTTATGAGACTTTCGTGACTCTTACAAAAAGAACTGATGTCTTGTTATAAAATAAAAAAAGTTCTCATAAGTGCGCCATTTAAGCCTCATGAGCCACTCATAAAACAGTTGTAGCATTCTACAAGGGTGAAATAGCCCTGTATGAAAACTCTCAAAAGACTCTAGTAGAGTCTTATGAGACGAAAATTGTTAGTTGGGTAGGGCTATAGCGTATATTGCGCAGGGTCGTAGATTTTGTGCAAGAAAGTTTTGTGGTAGCCACAACTGAGATTTTTCTACAAGTTTTAACCCCGATTATACCATAGACAATATGAAGTATTGAACATCTTTTCGAAATATCTTAAAATTTAACAGTTGCAATTTAGAAACAATAAGTAAAAAATTTTTTTGTCAGTCAAAATGTCAATCTTTTTTCACAGACTATTATTTTTGAATTTTTTTATTTTCCACATAAGTCGAATTAAACACATTTTAACAAGTTCCGTTCACTATTTTGGGTGAAATATACTATATTTCGGATTTTGAATGTTTTTAAAGTGCATATTTAAGTGCATATTTTGCCGTTTTTAGTGCATATTATATGCGCATATTTCGCCTTTTTTAGTGCATATTTTTGGCAGCCCTAGTGATGAGTAGGGCTGCCAAAAATATGCACTAAAAAAGGCGAAATATGCGCATATAATATGCACTAAAACGGCAAAATATGCACTTAAATATGCACTTTAAAAACATTAAAAATCCGAAATATAGTATATTTCACCCAAAATAGTGAACGGAACTTGTTAAAATGTGGTTAATTCGACTTATGTGGAAAATAAAAAAATTGAAAAAATAATAGTTTGTAAAAAAGATTGACATTTTGACTGACAAAAATTTTTTTTACTTGTTTCTAAATTGCAACTGTTAAATTTTAAGATATTTCGTAAAGATGTTCAATACTTCATATTGTCTATGGTATAATCGGGGTTAAAACTTGTAGAAAAATCTCAGTTGTTGCTACCACAAAACTTTCTTCCACAAAATCTACGACCCTGCGCAATTTACGCTATCTCAATCGTTTTGTCAACCAAAGACGACCTTAAAATGTACAAAATTTTAGATAACTTGAGAACGGTAAAAGATATCAATTTACGGTAAAAGGTAAAAATGTAGAAAATTTCATTGCCTTTAATTCGTTTTTCAAAAGTTTTTTCGAAAAACTGTTAGTTTGCAAGTAATTCGCAAAAATATATTTTTTTAGATTTTAATAAAAATATTTCAATAACGGTAAAAGATAATGGATAACTGTAAAAGACAAAATTGTGCAGAATGCCATTCTCATTAATTCATCTCATATATACAGTAAGCAAAAAACCATTTTTTTTTTCGATATAATGGAAAAAATTATTTTTTTTGAAATAACGGTGTATCTTGATAACAGTTTGAGATATCGAGTTCTAGCAAAATACATAAGTGTAGGATTTTTTTTTCTCCAGGTTTTGTCATACTTAACACTACTAAAAATGCGTAGTTTCGGAGTAAATTGAGAAAAACCAATTCGCGATTTTTAAAAAGCCGCCATTTTCGTTACTTCTGGCTAACGGATTTCCACCAAAAGTTGATAGGATCGTCCCATTCCAGGACCAAATATGCCTCTAAAATCTCATAGCTCTATTAGTGTTTGAGAAATCTTGTACACAGACTGACAGACAGACTGACAGACTGACAGACTGACAGACAGAGACATTTTTGTAATATGACTCCAATCGACTAAGGAATGATCGGGAAATGTTTTTTTAGGTTAAATTAAAAGGTCGAAATTTTTCATGGATACAATACTGTATTATACTTCGTAGAAGAAAGTAAAAACACATATTTATTTATTTTTAATATTTATTCTAGCTGAAACAGTCGAATTATAATTTGAATTGTACAAAAAAAAAATTTGGTTGTTCATGAAAGTTGTAAAATATGCAACTAAATATGCATTATATGCATTTATATGCATTTTTATGCAAATATGCACTAACGTGTCAAATATGCAAAATATGCAACAACAAGTGACCTTCATTCGCTTCTAAACTTATTGATTCGGATGAATAAAAAACTCCCGGAGCCGAAATCATAACGAGAAGAAATATGCAAATGCATATTTTTGGCAGCCCTAGTGATGAGGATTCTCTGGTGCTCTTTTAAGACTGTTTTTATGCCCAATCAATCGTTTTTCTAGAAATTGACCTGTTTGACCAACATAATTAAGAGAACAGGGTTCCCCTGTTCCCTCGTTGCCTTTACAAGGTATTTTATATATAATGTTTGATCTTTTTTGCTTAGGAATGGGATCTTTCAATTTCGTAAAAATATTGCGTAGAGTGAATTTGTTATTGTTAACCAACATGGTATTGTTAGTGTATTTTTTAATTACTCTAGTAATTTGTTCTGTGATACCGTATACATATGATATGCTACGATAATACCGATTGTTGCAGACACTTGTATTATTAATATTTCTGTTCATTTGTTCTTAATTTGTCGCATTGATTATTAATATTTATGTTCATTTGTTCTTAATTTAAAAACCGTTTATTCACTGTAGAAAAAATTTAAATTTGATCCTACTTAGCTATTACTACAATATAATTCAATATTGTAAAAATCAGTTTTGTCAGTAGAAAAAAGAAAATTGTAGAAAACGTACTAAGAATTTTTAAAGCGTTGGCAATTGGCCAAAAAAATTCAATTTAAAGAAAAATAAGTTTTTCATTGAAGCCTAAGGAATTGCCGCGCTATACAAATTTAGTGAAACAATACCGATCAATCACAGGACTTATGTTGGGCGGGATGATATTATTCATATTCTGACTAGCGATGACAAGGGTTTTTTTTAATGAAATCATGGTGATAATTGTTCTTACATAAAACTTCTTTAACACATTGCGTGCCAAGCTGATTTTTATCAAAGTGGATCTTCAAAACTTTATTTTTGTTCCTTTCAGTACTTTCACAGCTATTTCCGAAAACCAACTATACACATACATTTGCCAAAGACTACTGGTTAATAATATGCCACTACATTTCCATGCAACATTATCCAGAAGTGATTTTTTTTTTTTTAGTTTTTATTCATCTGTAGCCGTCATACAGATATGTATGACGTGGAACGAAATGTGTTAATATGGAATTTGTTATCACTTAGGTTTAGAACCTGTGTTAAGTTTTTGGGTAAAGGGATGGTGGGAATGAAACTGCAATTAATTCCTTAAAAATCACAAGGATATTATTGTGACTTGCAGTGACAAGGGTAAATCTACGTTTTACGGTAATCTTCCGTTTCGAATTTTGAAAATCTAATACCGGATTAGCGATCAGCGACCTCAAAAACCCTATAATGCCATTTTTCCCGGGAAAAACGGGGAAAAAGGATATTTGCATTATCCTTACAGTTATCCTTAACATAGCTAAAAACCTGCTCTTGGCAACGCAGATCACTTTGCAAAAAAAAACCGCATAAAAAATCGGTCCAGTAGTTTTTGAGTTTTGTAATCTCAAACGGACAGACAGACAGACCAACAAACATCCATTTTTATATATATAGATTTTAAAAAAATCGAAATATTTGATGTAATCCAATACATATATATTGGTATACATTTCTATGCTTTGAATATGATTGGATTTTTTTTTTAAACATGATTTAGAGTTATGCTACCAATAAAGATTTTCCTTCCTCCTACAGAAACATAAATTTCAAAGAAGAAAAATTTTATGTTACGTTCGATTAATAAAATTATTCGGTTCAATTTAATTTAATCTTTATTTCATCAATTTACAATCGTCGTGTTCATACGGTGGCTGATCGCGAACTAACTCACAAAATACAAAGGTTACTTATAAAATGAAATGGTAATAGAGTTACTAATACAATGATTAAGTCAAAGTGTGCATAGTTGGTGCCAACCAGGGTTTAAATTGCTTTGCTTAATTCTCGTGCTGATGCTGATGCTTTGCTGTGCTGAATTAAACGTAAATGGCTTTGCTTAAAGCAAAGCACTTCAAGAGCATTAAGCACCAGCAAAGCAAAAAAATGCTTCGTCGAAGCAATCAAGTGGGAAATGCTGTGCTGAAATTTGCTTAAGCAAAATTTAAGCAGTGGTGAAATTTGCTTAGAAATGCTGTGCTTAAGCAGTGCTGAAATTTGCTTAAGCAATGCTGATTTGCTTTCCTTTGTGTTTCTTATACAGGAATATCGATTTTTTTTTTTTGGAAAATAGTACGGAGCAAAATAAAATTAGGGAGGAAATTCCTGAACAGCACATGACTTTCTTATACAACAAAAAAAATTTTTTTTTAGGAAAATACCCTAGAGCAAAATAAAATTAGCGAGAAAATGTCTGAACAGCACACGACTTTCTTATACAACAAAAAATCGATTCTTAAATATAAAAATACAATCCAGATCTTTTAGAAGACATATTACTTGTTAAACTAAATTCAAAAAAAATAGGACAAGCGATAGAAACGATGCCACTTTTTGAACAATCTGGAGTTGACGAAGATATTAATAATATTGATTTTAATAATTATAGTTCAAATTAACTGTAAATCCAAAGAATTAGTTCATCTATGTCCCATTCATACAAAAAAAAAACCCGAGTCTTTAAAATAGTGTATTTTTATATTTAAGAATCGATTTTTTGTTGTATAAGAAAGTCGTGTGCTGTTCAGAAATTTCCTCCCTAATTTTATTTTGCTCTAGGATATTTTCCTAAAAAAAAAATTTTTTTTTGTTGTATAAGAAAGTCATGTGCTGTTCAGAAATTTTCTCCCTAATTTTATTTTGCTCTAGGGTATTTTCCTAAAAAAAAATTTTTTTTTGTTGTATAAGAAAGTCATGTGCTGTTCAGGAATTTCCTCCCTAATTTTATTTTGCTCCGTACTATTTTCCAAAAAAAAAAACGATATTCCTGTATAAGAAACACAAAGGAAAGCAAATCAGCATTGCTTAAGCAAATTTCAGCACTGCTTAAGCACAGCAGAACGAAGTACAAAAAGCAAAGCAAAGCAATAAAAATTTTCGATTCTCAGCACAGCACTGAAAATAAGCACAGCATTTTTTAAGCACAGCATTTCTCCGTCACAGCAAAGCAAAGCAAGTTTTAGCTTGCTGTTTGCTGATTTGCTTTGCTTTTTCAATCCCTGGTGCCAACCATGAATCAAATACAACTAGTTGTATAAAAATAGTTGTATTTGATTCATGGGTGCCAACATATAATCTCCTCTTAACGGCTAAAATTCAAAAATCATATCTGGGAATTTACTAAAGCATCCATTGTCAACCACAACCATCAAGCAGATCTCCCTATCGGACATCCCACTTCGATCGGCAATCGATCAGGTGAACCAATTGCACTAATACCTAAATCAAAAAGAAAATACTAGACGAAGCGAGAAGTGAGAGTGGGTGATCGTATCAGAGAAAGTCCCGGGGAGGTCAGCT
Source organism: Chrysopilus asiliformis (assembly GCA_964034945.1). Lineage (NCBI taxonomy): Eukaryota > Metazoa > Arthropoda > Insecta > Diptera > Rhagionidae > Chrysopilus > Chrysopilus asiliformis. The sequence goes on from OZ035962.1 coordinate 55,054,847, forward strand.
GAGAGAAAGTACAGCTGTGGACGAATTCCATTTCTAAACCAGACGGTGAAAATGAGTGTGACATTTTTGCATTTTTGGGAGTTCGTAACAAAAAGAGTTAACATCCACAAATAATTTCATTCGATTTAAAGGGGACCGATCGTGGGCGGCCTCCAAAATTCCAAAATTTCGTATGGAAATAGGTTTTATTTTAATGTTTTTCTTACCTTGATGTATTGCCCTAACTTGGGAAATATGTCGACCTAAGCTTCTGTGGATCGAGCAACACTGTCGACAAAGTAAAATTCCTCGATTAATTGAAGCCCAAGAAGGTTCTGAAAGCATAAAAAGCATAAAAAAGTAAAGTAAAATTGCAACAAACATGTGTGTATACCTGGCGCTCCACAATCACCACAAATATCAGATCGAAGATGGGACATTTTGTTTTCCTAAATATAAAGCATATTTTAATTGTTTTATTTTGACAGTAATTTATTTGATCAATTATTTTAGTCGTCTAAGCAGTCTTTTATTTGGATGTTTTTACATCGGAAATTATTTGTGTGCAATCCTCTCACATCGAATGGGAAATGCAACACCCCTGGACAAGAAACAGATGTTGTGTTGCATTTGCTATTCGATTGCGTAAAAGTAATTTGGGATGTAAAAACTTGCAATTAAAAGGCCATTTAAGCAGAAAGTTTCTCAGAAGAAAAGCTGTTCTGTTTATAATATTCAAAATTTTAATTGATACACTTCGCTGATTTAAATGATTTTTTGAATATTCTATTAACGAATTTGAAAAAATGTTTCAAATTCGCAACGCTCTTTTAATTCTCCCCGGATACTAAAAGGAATTACTAAAAATTAAAGCGTCACTTACTTTTCTTTATTAGTACAGTCGCATTACTATAGAGCGCAAAATACAATTTGCTTCACACAACATTTACGGCGACATTTCAAATTTTGAAATCATAGTCAATCTGACCAACTTTGTCGTCGTAAAAAATTAACTCGAATTTAACTTTAGTCGGTCAGCTCGCATTCAAAATGAATTCAAAATGAAATCTTATGGGAACGTCATAAAATCTAAATTTTGTCACTCCAGAGGAAATTAAAAAAAGTAAATATTAGGAAATATAGGCGCCTATTATGAATGTCAACTATGAACTGAAACAACTTTTGGTATTACAAACACTGATTGATAAAATTCTTCACCATTGTGAATGAAATGTTTTTGACGTTTATCAAAAAGTCAATTGTGAACTTTGATTTGGGTAAAATGTCGTCAAAAAGACCTCTACAATTAAAAAATATGATAAAATATCATTTTTGGAGTCATCAACAGAAACCAGCTAAATAAATTAGTGGTGCTGATGCAAAAAAATCCAAAAATACCAAAAATAAATGGGAGCAAATCGCGGAGCAAATTAATTAGTTTGGATCCTCCGGAGCGTCCTTGCCATAAATATCTGAATGGTTCTATGACAGCTGGAAATCGTGTATAACACTGAAAAATATTCTATTTTGCCATACCTGGTTATCTTCCTTGTCCTATCAACCATAAATTTGGGGTCGCTGGAAACGGTTGACAGTTATCAATAAAGTTGACACCGATTGACATTCGTAATACCGATGTATCAACTTAGTTGATAAGTATCAACTATTAATTGTGAATTGACAATCATAATAAGAGCCATAGTTCGTATGCTGTGTTGCTTAGATTCACACTTTTATTACAAGAATGATATATACCAGATTACGCATTTCGGTGTACCAAATTCGTTTTTTCTGCGCATCTACGTCATTGGTGACTTCGAAATTAGACAGCTGTTAGTTTTGCTTGCAATTTCAAAACGTTTTATGTGATATAATAAGAATTATTGAGAATAATTGTTTCATATCGGTACTACGGAAATACGATATAATTAGGATTAATATATTTAATAGGGGTTGCATTACCGGTAAACGGTTTACCGGTTTTACCGGCCTATTTTATTACCGAAATTACCGGTAAATTTAAAAAAAAAATACCGGTAATTTCGGTAATTTTTTATCTAAATGTTTTAATGAAGTAACTTTCGATATAGGGCTTTTTTGATAATTAAAAAATGTCAAAATCGTACAATCTTTTGTAAAAAATAATTAATCAAAAAACCCCAATCTTTACAAGCTTTCCGAATGTAAGAGTAAGCTGAAGTATACTTCTAGTACATGTACATAAGTAAATGATAAAATATGTAATATGCAATATACATTAGGGAAAAAAATCAAAACAGAACAGCAAAGAAAAAACAACCATATTTGGCATTTGTAACCGTAGTTAGATAAAAACTACAGTTGCAGCGAATATTCGGTTACTATTCGGTATGCAAATTATTCGGCCGAATACTGAATATCAAGTTCCCTATTCGGCTGAATACCGAAGAGTTCAAAATATATTATTCAATGATATTTTTTAAAAATAAAACACATTTTTAGTTACAAAATTAATTCATTTGAAAATTTAAAAGTGGTAAGTTATGATGCAGAAAAACTAATTTTTCTGCATTGAAAGGAAGTAGACGATTTCGTTTTTCTTCATAAACCTTACCTGTTTCTGAAAAGAGTCTCGCTATAAACACTACTTCCAGGAGCAGATAAGTAAATTTGAGCAAACTTAGATCAATAATGTGAATATTTATCCCGATTTTCTACCCACCATGAGTAGTAGAAATTTGTTTCTAGGATTTGCTCTGGTATCCCTAACATTTTTTCGTTGTCCAGCCACTTCATCACAACAAACCCAGAAGGTTGAATGAGTGTCATCATATTTTCTCCATTTTCAATTTGTTTCTTTTTCGGTGGTAACATAGTCACGCTATCTTCATTGCTATCATCACTATTATTCAAAGCTTCTAGTGAAAGATATTGACGGGCTTTTTCAGCTTGTATAGAATCGAAAAAGAAATTCCTTTTAAACCTGCGGTTAAATATTGTATTTTAAGAAAGCCCGATTTTAGAAATATTCATTTGGGGACTGGCCGAATATTCGGTATTCGGTTTTTGGCCGAATACACTATGCGTTGCAACACTAATAAAAACCTTTCTACGATTCTTTCAAATGTGTAGGTGTTTTTCTTTGCTGTTTATACCCGTATGGTGAAACCAAAGGGTATATTAACTTTGCCTTACCGTTTGTAACGCCAAGATCCCGTCATCGCACAAAAAAATGAATTACACCAGTGTGTTTAGAATGATAAAAAAAATTGAATTTTGCATGTCCGTCCATCTGTCCGTCCGTCTGTCCGTCTGTCTGTCTGTCTGTCTGTCTGTCTGTCTGTCTGTCTGTCTGTCTGTATGTCTGTCCGTCTGTCTGTGGCGCGGATTGCGGGCGCACGGATTGAGCTAGAGACTTGAAATTTTGCGTGGATCTGTTTTTCGTGAAATGCGAGGCTAAGTTCGTTAATGGGCAAAAATGGACCATTAGGGGGGGGTACCCCCCATACGAACGAAATCGTTTTTTGTGAATATCTCAAAAACGGTGCATCTTATCAAAAAAGTGCAAGAACAAAAGTTATTTAGGATATGATTCTACATAAAACTTCCATACATCAAAATCCGATTGGAATAAATTTTAAAAAATCTTATTGGAAAGTTTGACTTCAAAGTGGAATTTTGGTATAACTGTTCGAATTTTGAAACGAATATCACCATACGGGTCTCCAATGATTGCCAGATTGGCAATTATAGCGTTTGTTATGTTTTATTATTGAATTGTTATAATTATGTTTTCTTGACAAATTAATTAAAATTTTATGATTTGCACTATAAATATTATAAAATTATTGTTAGTTATTTTTTCGTACATTTTTTTTCCTCTCGCCATCACTAATATGCTATACATGCTTTTTTTGACGTGGATACGTCTTGGATTTTGGTTATGGGGGTATAAATTAGAAAATCGGGTTGCTGCCATGATAACAAATTTGCAATCGATGATACTCGATAGCTTGTGGTGACATCCGAACAGAAACTGTATTATAAGATCCGGCCTACATTAAAGCATAATATTTGCTGCTTGTAGTACAGATTTCACATTTATACTCTTTTTATGTTTTCTTTGTGGTACTGAATATTTGGAAGAGGCACAGGAAAGAGAACACGATGAAATATGTTGAGGTTGAGTAAAAGCTTTTACTCTTGATTGTTTCTCTTCTCTATATGGATAGTTCTGGTTCTGGAAATTCATTTTACTTGATTGTTTCTCTTGATTTCCCAGTGTTTCCTTTAATTTCTGTATACGAGTTGTGTGAGCAGGCGGATTGTGTTTAAGATTTTAGTTGCTGTAAATTGAAATTGCTTTGTTGTTTTTATCGTGTAATTTTATTCTATTTGGATTTTTATCTGTTTTTCATCTATGGGCGTTTTCATGAATGCAAGTTCTGCAGATAACACAAAAGTATTTTGATAATAATAAACCCAGTTATATGTTATTCGTTTAGTTAGTTTACTTTCGCAAATTACTGAACAACTAAGTATTACGCGGAAATGGAAGAAAATGTTTTGTGCAATTTGCGCAACTTCCGAGTACATTAATGAAAATGCCCTATAACATTTCAGAATTAAACATTTATTCGTTGTGTTGCAAGTGAAATTTGATTTTTATACCCGTATGGTGAAACCAAAGGGTATATTAACTTTGCCTTACCGTTTGTAACGCCAAAATCCCGTCATCACACATAAAAAATAAAAAAAAAAATTTAAAAAAAAAGCTTTTATTAAAAAAGAATGCACTAAAAAGAAAAAAATAATTTACTGGACGCTGTGTATCACAAATATAAAAGCTTTTTAAAAGCGAGATCAATTTTTATTTTATTGTTTTATGCTTTATCTCGCTTTTTAAAATCTTTTATATTTGTGATACACAGCGTCCAGAAAATTATTTTTTTCTTTTTAGTGCATTCTTTTTTAATAAAAGCTTTTTTTTTAAAATATTTTTTTTTTTATTTTGTTCTTTTTAGTCTTCGAATATACATCCTTACATTTGAGATGTCCTTACAGGCTTTTTAACTTGAGAATCGTATTCAGCGACCCCAAAAACCCCCAGAACAGATTTTTTTTCCGGAAAATTTGGAGAAAGGGATACTCACGTTATCCTTACAGGACCTTCCGTTATCCTTACAGACTTTTTAATGGCAGATTCGGATTTAGCGACCTCAAAAACACCCAGAATAGATTTTTTTTCCGGAAAATTTGGAGAAAAGGATAATCACGTTATCCTTACAGGACCTTCCGTTATCCTTACAGACTTTTTAATGACAGATTCGGATGCAGCGACCCCAAAAACCCCCAGAATAGATTTTTTTCCGGAAAATTTGGAGAAAAGGATAATCACGTTATCCTTACAGGATCTTCCGTTATCCTTACTGACTTTTTTATGACAGATTCGGATTCAGCGACCCCAAAAACCCCCAGAATAGATTTTTTTCAGGAAAATTTGGAGAAAAGGATAATCACATTATCCTTACAGGACCTTCCGTTATCCTCACAAGGACCAAGTAGTGAAAATATTATATTGTCATCGGACTTATATAAGTGTGCAAAATTTCAAGTCAATCGGACAAGTGGAAGTGGGTCAAAATTGGGTTGCAAGATTTGATCTGACAGACAGACAAACAGACAAACAGACAGACACGAAGGCAAGCTAAATAAAAGCTTTTAAAAATGAATTACACCAGTGTGTTTAGAATGATAAAAATAATTAATTTCTGCATGTCCGTCCGTCTGTCTGTCTGTCCGTCTGTCTGTCTGTCCGTCTGTCTGTGGCGCGGATTGCGGGCGCACGGATTGAGCTAGAGACTTGAAATTTTGCGCATATTCGTTTTTCGTAAAATTCGAGGCTAAGTTCGTTAATGGGCAAAAATGGACCATTAGGGGGGGTGCCCCCCATACGAACGAAAACGGTTTTTGTGAATATCTCAAAAACGGTGCATCTTATCAAAAAAGTCCAAGAACAAAAGTTATTTAGGATATGATTCTACATAAAACTCCCATACATCAAAATCCGATTGGAATAAATTTTAAAAAATCTTATTGGAAAGTTTAACTTCAAAGTGGAATTTTGGAACAACTGTTCGAATTTTGATACGAATATCACCATACGGGTTTTCAATAATTGCCAGATTGGCAATTATAGCTTTTGTTATGTTTTTTAGGTACAAGATGCCGAAACTCACCAAACGGAAAGGCACATCCCGTAATGGGCACCTTATACGTTCAATATATTGAATAATATTTTGGTTGTGTTCAATATATTGAACGTGTAAGGACTATATTGAAGTAAAAATATTGAAGCGATCCATACGATTTTGAATACCCTTCAATATATTGAAGCAAAAATATTGAACGTGTAAGGCAGGTCTAAATGTAACATTACGGTCAATCAAATTGTTTCTTTAGTTTCCTTTTCACTAAAATTTCTTACTTAAATATCTATTGGCGATCGTTGTAGGCGGATCCACGTCTTCTGGCCGTCTCTACGAGACAGACACCTTGCTTTTTTTATTTAAATATTTACTAAAAATATTTACCGTTTTTACTAAAAATATTTACCGTTTACCGGTGAAGCCGAAATTCGGTAATTTTGCAGGCCCTAATATTTAACATATATTATGAAATGTGTTGACATAATATGCAAATGAATCACTTTTTCGTCTTAATTAAAGCGGGTATATTGTCATTATACCCGTATGGTGAAACCAAAGGATATATTAACTTTGCCTTACCGTTTGTAACGCCAAGATCCCGTTATCACACACAAAAATGAATTACACCAGTGAGTTTAGAATGGCTAAAAAAATTGATTTTTGCATGTCCGTCCGTCTGTCCGTCTGTCTGTCCGTCTGTCTGTCCGTCTGTCTGTCCGTCTGTCTGTCCGTCTGTCTGTCCGTCTGTCTGTCCGTCTGTCTGTCCGTCTGTCTGTCCGTCTGTCTGTGGCGCGGATTGCGGGCGCACGGATTGAGCTAGAGACTTGAAATATTGCGCAGATCTGTTTTTCGTAAAATGCGAGGCTAAGTTCGTTCATGGGCAAAAATGGACCATTAGGGGGGGGTACCCCCCATACGAACCAAAACGTTTTTTGCGAATATCTCAAAAACGGTACATCTTATCAAAAATTCTACATAAAACTTCCATACATCAAAATCCGATTGGAATAAATTTTAAAAAATCTTATAGGAAAGTGTGACTTCAAATTGGAATTTTGGTACAACTGTTCGAATTTTGATACGAATATCACCATACGGGTCTCCAATGATTGCCAGATTGGCAATTATCGCTTTTGTTATGCTTTAATATTAAATATATATATATAGTTAAACATTTATTATATTAACATTTATCTGAGTCACATCTTACTGTAAATCATTCTTTCATAACTCATGTTTTTGTGACTAATATCTTTAAACTATGAGAATCATATATTAATCATATATTTATGTAAATCTACAGATTTGCAGGTGGCCATTTGTCACCTAAATAAAACACTAATCAATCAGATCACCCTTTGTTCTGAAATATTATAAAAGTCTAAGTTAAGATAAATAATGTATCATTTTGTACGGTAACCTGACTGAATATAGTCAAACTGGGCATCGCTCCCGGCATTTGATCACAATAAAGTTAATTTCTTTAATTCATTGTTTGATTTCAATTAGTGGTGGACATAGTCCACAAAATTGTTTATTTTTTTATTTAAACGCTAAAAGAAATCTTAACTGGCGCCCGAGCAGGGACCGGCGTGAAAGTTTAGTGCAAAAAGAAAAACTCTTTTTTAGTGCTTTACTACGTGTGATCTAGCTGAAGAAAGACTCTTCAAGTGAAAAACTCAGTGCCAGAAGTTCACTTTACTGTGCCTACTGTGTGTGATCCACAGGGAGAAAAACTTTCCCAGTGATTTGAAACGAGAAAAACTCTCCGTTAATAAAAAAAATCACAAAAAGTGCACCAAGTGTCAAAAATAAGCACAAGTGTACAAGTGTTAGATGTCAAGTGTCCTGAGCCATTAGTAGGAAGTGTTCAATCTCAACGGCATTCTCCAAAAAGGAACAACTCAGCCTTACTCAAACACCGATCGTCTGTCCCGAGTGTGTAACAAGCCCGAGGTATTAACGCACTATAAAGAACCTGTAAGGAAGGTGATCTTGCAGAAAGGATTCTTCAACTGTCAGTGCATCCTAAAATCCAAGGAGGAAGGTGTCCGTATAGTCAGGATCCATCATCATCAAAGATGAGAACAACAATCATAGTCTTGTAAGTCAGATTTTATTAATTAAAGTATAAAGTATGCAAATCAAAAAAGTTTTTGAAATAAAACAATATAATAAAATTACTAAAGAAAAAAGCAATTAAAAATTATTAAAGAAAAAAGCCCCAAATTGTGGAAATTTTAAGAATTATAATAAATTTTAAGAAGTTTAATAAAGTTTAAGAATTATAATAAAGTTTAAGAAGTATAATAGATTTTAAGAAGTCTTAAGAAAGCAGTTAATAGGAAAAGTGTTACAAACCTATAATAAAGTAAAGTCGCGAAGTTTACCGTTACAAAAAGTTCTCGCGAGGAGTTTCGAAAAATCGGAAATCACGAAAACATTTTTATTTTATTACCTGCCATATATTCTCTATTGAGTAATTACAATGTCGACTATCCAAGAAGCAATGGATACTGTTAGACAAGAAATAGTGAACTTAACCGGTTCACTAAACGCCCAAATTAATAACACGACTATCCTACAACGACAGTTCAATTCTTTCATGCTAGAAACGCAACAAAGATTTGACAAAATTCCATTACCTCCACAAATTACCGAAGACGCTCCTTTGGTAAGACCCTCTACTGAATCTGACCTAGCTCAACAGAGTAAAATTCCGGACCCAGTGAAGGAAATTAGAACATTCAACGGAAACCCTACGACATATGCTTCATGGGTAAAATCAGTGGAAAATGTGCTCGAAGACTATAAAATAATCCGAACAAAACCACTGTACAGAGCAATAATTCGGTCTATACGACAAAAAATTATTGAAGAAGCGGATACAGCCCTCATAGCATACAACACCCCCGATGAGGATTGGTTGGCAATGAAAAGGTGCCTATCCCTGCATTACGCAGATAAAAGGGATATAAGGACATTAGAATACCAGTTATATTCACTCCATCAGGGTAAGAAAACCATTGACGAATTCTTTGGTGAAGTGAACCACCACCTTACTCTGATCATAAACAAAGTCCAAACTGAATGTTTGAGTCCTGAAACCGCCGCAAATATAGTTGAAGGTCATCGCAACAGGGCTTTGGATACCTTCATTAGAGGACTAAACAGTGATCTTTCTAAACTAATCGCAATCAAAACACCCAAATCTCTTCCGGAAGCCTATTCATCCTGCCTTGAACTACAAAATATGAATTATAGGGCAACCAACTTCCTTAACAAAAACAATTATACCAATCCTATTGCTATACCTCATAACTCACTAACTCCACCAACGGTTCCACCAAGGAGAATCGTTCCCACGACTCCAGCCCCAATTCCAATGCCCAGAAGATATAATCCTCCGCCACTCACACCCCAGCAACGAAATATGATTTACAACTCCCAATATAGACCAGCAGTTTATTCCCGACCAGTTCAGAACCACAAGCCTGAACCAATGGACGTGGACAAAAGTGTACAGACTCGTCAAGTCAATTACATGAACAGACCCCAAATGCAATTACGTCCCCAACAACAATTTCATCAACCTTATAATCCTCCATTCAAAAGACCAACATATGATGTTCCAACACATAACACACCACCAAAACTCCAAAGAATCTTCCATAATGAAACGGAAGGAAATGAGCAACAATATGAGGAAAGAATAGAAGAACTATATGAAGACCCCTACGATATAGAGGAAGTTTTTGAAGAAAATCAAGAGCTAAATTTTCTCATGATCGGGTCAGTGCGACACCCTACCTAAGTTATCCATTATATAATGGAAAAATACTTCGCTTCCTTATAGACACAGGAGCGAATAAAAACTTTATTAAGCCTGAACATATTCCAAACCCTAGTTTGCTCAAAACCCCATTCCTTATAAATTCTGTTGGAGGAAAGGTAAAAATTGAAAAATCAACAACAGAAAAATTGTTCTCTACATTTGGAAACCATACCCCTATTAAATTTTACTTATTACCGTCACTTACTTCCTTTGATGGAATAATTGGAGATGACACTTTGAGAGAATTGCAAGCAGTAATCGATAGAGGAAATTCCACATTAACTATTTTTCCAGGAATTACAATACCTTTAAAAATAAGACAATCAGCGGATGTAAACTCTATTGACATCAGAAACAACCATCTAACTAATATTCAAAAAATAAATTTGGACAAAGTAATTTGCGAATTTGAGCCGATATTCGGTAAGCTTGATAATAAAATTGCTGCAGTCACTAATGTCAGAGCTGAAATAAAAACGACCACGGATACTCCGGTTTATGCAAAAACTTACCCTTACCCGGTGTGTATGAGAGACGAAGTCAATAAACAAATCAAGGAATTATTGGAAGACAATGTAATCCGACCCTCAAACTCACCATATAATTCACCAATATGGGTGGTATCCAAAAAATTGGACAATACTGGCGAAAAAAAATATAGAATGGTAATTGATTACAAAAAACTGAATGACATCACCATATCAGATAGATATCCTATACCTGACATTACAAACACGTTAGCAAATTTAGGAAAGGCAAGGTACTTCACTACAATAGATCTTACCTCTGGATTTCACCAGGTTGTCCTTGAAGAAAAAGATATCCCCAAAACAGCCTTCTCAACACTCAATGGGAAATTCGAGTTTTTAAGACTCGCATTCGGATTAAAGAATGGACCCGCTATATTCCAACGAATGGTTGACGATGTGCTGAGAGAATATATAGGAAAGATATGTTACGTTTACATCGACGACATAATTATTTTTAGTGAAACTATAGAAAACCACTATAGTGACATCCGTAAAGTCTTCTCAAAACTCCAGGAAGCAAACTTAAAGGTTAATCTTAACAAATCCGAATTTTTGAGACAGGAAACTGAATTTTTGGGTTTCATTATATCCAAAGATGGCTTAAAACCCGATCCTAAAAAAATAAAATCAATAGTAAATATCCAAGAACCCACTAATTTAAAAGAATTAAAATCATTTCTCGGTCTCGCGTCATACTACAGAAGATTCATAAAAGATTATGCCAAAATTGCCAAACCACTAACAAAACTGACAGGAGGTGATTTTAAGAAAAATCAATCCAAAAAATATCCAATAGTTCTAAACGACGAACAAAAAAAGGCATTTAGCCAGATAAAGGAACTTCTCATATCAGCAGACGTACTTATATTTCCTGATTTCGACAAAACATTTATATTAACAACCGACGCATCAAATCATGCGATCGAAGCTGTCCTATCCCAAGGAGACATCGGAAAAGACAAACCAATAACCTACATTTCAAGGAGTCTCAACTCCACTGAAGAAAACTATGCAACCAACGAAAAAGAGATGATTGCAATAGTATGGGCATTAGACAACCTTAGGAATTACTTGTACGGTGCAAGAAAGATAAAAATCCTTACAGATCATCAACCGCTAACCTATGCCTTAAGCAACAAAAATAACAATGCAAAATTAAAAAGATGGAAAGCCAGACTTGAAGAATACAATTACGAATTAATTTATAAACCAGGAAGGACAAACTTAGTAGCCGACGCTCTATCCAGAATGAACATAAGCGAATGTAACCCAACCACTAGTACGCAACACAGCGCAGAAGAAGATGCAACAGATTTAATCCCAAGTACAGAAGCACCCATCAATGTTTTCAAGAATCAGGTAATACTTATGGAAGGAGATGAAGAAGAACGCATCTATGAACTACCACATCCCGGTTACCACAGGAAAATAATAACGAAGAACAACTTCAATCAGGAATCTGTTAAGCAAATACTAAAAAATGAAATGAGATCAGACATAATTAATGGCCTTAAAGCCCCAGAACATATAATGCAATTGATTCAAGAAGTCTACAGAGAACATTTTGGCAATAACTTGAAAATAAGATTCACACAAAAAATGGTTACCGATGTTATTGACGAGGATCAATTGTTGGAAATAATCCATAAAGAACACAGGTTGGCTCATAGAGGAATCAAGGAAAATAAAGAAAAAATAATTCAGCAATATTATTTCCCCAGTATGACAACTAAAATCAAAGAAATCATCCAAAACTGTAATATTTGTAAAGAAAACAAATATGACAGACATCCTTCAAATACCATGCTTCAATCAACACCAATTCCGCAATATCCAACGGAGATCGTACACATTGATATAATGGAATTGGATGGCCAACTATTTCTAACTTCAATTGACAAATTCTCCAAATTCACCAAGATATTCCCCATAGAAAACAAATCCTCTATATACCTCAAGGATAAAATTTTTGAACTGGTTCACTATTATACAACCCCCAGGTTACTAGTGATGGACAGAGACAAAGCATTTACCTCACCAATAATAACAGAATTCCTATCAAACATTGGAATAGAAATTTATTTAACACCCTCATCACGCAGTGAAGTAAATGGACAAGTGGAACGAGTACATTCCACTCTACAAGAAATAATTCGTTGTCTGCAAAAAGAACGTACAACAGCACCAATAATCGAACTCGCCATCATTGCAGCAGACCGCTATCACAACACGATTCACAGTACCGTAAAAGAAACGCCGGCTACCATATTTTATGGTAGGATACCATCAAGAACCCTAACCGAATTAACAGCCGCACGTGAAGAATCGTATTTAAAAACAAAAAATCTAATCGAAAGAATTCAACATCAACGTCTTAATTATGAAAATAACAAACGTAAAAATCCAAAAAAATATAATACAGGAGACGTAATCTACACCAAAGCACCCGGAAGGAAAGGTAAATTAAAACAGAAGTATACGAAAGAAATAGTCAAAGACGACCATAGAGTTACTGTCACCACATTTAGTGGTAGGAAAATACATAAATCAAATATAAAAAATGATTGACACCATTAAAACAGTTCATAATTTCAATTATCTTTAATTTTCCAGCCTTACGACCCTCTTGTTGGTCACCGCTCACGTCCAAATCTTCGAATATACTAATACCCCCCTCGCAACAATAAACGTCGGACCAGCAAAAATAACGGAAGGAAATTTTAATATAATTCACATCATAAATCTTACCGATTATATACAGGCTCACGAAAAACTAATTTCAATCTTCAATTCCAAAATTAATGACTCATCCCCATTGAAACCAAAAATTGAGCACCTCCAGATTAATATAGACAAACAATTAGAAGAACTGAAACCCCGTCGTATTAAAAGGTCTATTAACTGGATAGGTCCCGCATTGAAGTGGATCGCCGGTAATCCAGACGCATACGACCTAGAATCCCTAATCAACGCGCAAAATCAACTTGTCAAAAACAATGACCAACAGTTAATAATCAATAAAAACATGTTTGATATTGCACACAAAATCATGAAAAATTATAATCAAATAATAGATAAAGATTTGGCACAAAACATATTCAATAAATTAATATTGATGAAACAGGAAATAGATCAAATAACGGACGCTATTCATTGGGCTAAGAAAGGAATAATAAATACCAAAATTCTAGACCGAACAGAGTTGAACCAAGTAATTGCAGTAATAGAGAATTTACCATATAAAAACGAGGCGGAAGCATTGAATTTCGCAACTCCTTCCGTAGCAATCAAAAACGAATTAATATTTTACATTGTTTCAATTCCTATGACAGAAGAAACCGAATACCGTCGTTTAATCCTTAAAACAATAACAAATAATAAAAAGCAAATTGATTTGAACTACAACAATATATTAACAAGTAAAAATAACTATTATGCAATAAAAAAGGACTGTAACACATTTCAAGAAGTAACTATTTGTAAAAGAGATGAATTATTAAAATTACCATCAGAATCATGTATTGTAAAGTTAATCAGAGGAATAGATGCAAACTGTACCAATAAATATAACATTGAAACTGTAATAGAAGAAGTCAGTAACAATCTTATATTTGTAGATAATTTCAAAGGAATATTCAAAAATGAATGTGAAAACGAAACAAAAACATTACATGGAAGTTTCTTAATAAAAATACAAAATTGTTCAATAGAAATAGGAAATGAAAGATTCACAACAAGTGAAATACAAAGTTATCAACCTCTACCTCCAATTTTTCAGACAAATCTTAAAGAATCCAATGTAAAAATAAATGTAGACAAATTGCACCTTGATAATATAAATCAATTAAAGAAAATGAAACAAATAGACACTCATTCAATAATAAATGATATTGTACTATATTCAATAACAACCATAATAATCATATTAATTGTACTAATTGTAATATGGATACAAAAAAACAGAAATTATAAAATCCTAAATATTGTACCACAAAATTTACAGGAAGAAATCCAATTAAATTAAAAACAAACCCTTTTTGAGGACAAAAAGATTTAAGGAGGGAGGAGTTAAACATTTATTATATTAACATTTATCTGAGTCACATCTTACTGTAAATCATTCTTTCATAACTCATGTTTTTGTGACTAATATCTTTAAACTATGAGAATCATATATTAATCATATATTTATGTAAATCTACAGATTTGCAGGTGGCCATTTGTCACCTAAATAAAACACTAATCAATCAGATCACCCTTTGTTCTGAAATATTATAAAAGTCTAAGTTAAGATAAATAATGAGGGTATTCACAATCCTCTTCGGTATTCGGTATTCGGTATTTTCGGTAATATTAAAAGACTGAAAATATTCTGCTGTGAACATCCCACAGCACAGATTTGAGAACAGCGCTTTTATTTGATACGTGACCAAATCATGAACTGCGAATTTGATTGTCAGACCACAGGAATCCATTGAAGTTGTCAAAATTGAAAATTTTTTAGTAAAAAAAAAATGCCGAGGAAATCGGAACTAGAAAAAATTATTGAAGTGCTTGCTACTACACATGCCATGGATCTCTCTTATTTTAATCCTGGTGAGTTATTTTGAGATCTTTGTGTTGGTTTATTTTGAAAAATCCATTTAATTTTTTATGTAAAAGCTGATACGAATGAAGAGCTTCAGGAAGGAATGGTAAACTTCAACACGATGATGATGATATTACTTTGTCACCGAAGAAGTACTCACTTACACCTTCCAAGGAGCGAAGATTGGAGCAGAAACGTTTTGCAAAACTTAGATGCCGGGAGATTTCGACAGATGTTGCGAGTTGATGCAACTGAGTTTAACCACATCTTGGAACTCATAAAAAACGATCCAGTGTTTTTAAAGAACCCCACATCACAGTTGCAGGTGAAATTACAGCTACAAATTACGTTGTACAGATTAGGATCCTATGGTGACGGAGTTGCAGTAAGGAAAGTTGCAGCAATTTTTGGTGTTGGGGACGGTGGAACAATACAGAAAATCACTAGGAGAGTTTTCCGGGCGATACTGAATTTGAAATCTAAATACATTTCATGGCCAGATGTATCGGAAAGATGTGAAATAGTTGCAAAAACTATGCACGAACTCCCCGGTTGTATTGGGTACATTGACGGGACAGAAATTAAACTAGCTGAAACTCCAAAAATACATCATGAGGCATATTTTTCACGAAAAAGACAATACTCAGTTAAACTACAGGCCGTTTGCGACTATCAATTGAAAATTCGAGATATCTCAATAGGAGCTCCAGGAAGTTTTCACGATGCTAAAGTGTTTTCCCAATCACCTTTAGGACGAAATCCTAGAAGTTTTTTTTCCAATCTACAATGGATTGCGGGAGACTCTGCGTATGCATTAAGTCCACATCTAATTACTCCATTTAGGCAAAATAGCAACGAATTAACTTGGGAATCCAGAAAGACCTTCAACGAGTATTTCTCAAAATACCGTGTGCGAATTGAAAATTGCTTTGGCCTACTAAAGGAAAGATTTGGGAGTTTGAAAGAAGTGAAATTTCGTATGAATAACGACGAAAATCGCATGGAGTGTTGCGAATGGATTTATGTGTGTTGCATTCTGCATAACATTCTTTTAGATTTTAATAATTCCACTACTTTAGATACAGATAATGCGGAAGAAAATATTGGCGATTACCCAGAAGAACTTTCTGTCACTAATAACTTTAGACAGGATCTCTGTAATTATATTAATAATAAAAGACGATAAATTTATCAAAAATCAATTTTATATTTAAACTCCAATTCCTTCAATGCCACTCTTTCTCTCATTTCTAACTCCATTTTTTTAATAAGGAGTTCATTTGAAACTCTTTCTCTCTCTAATTCCAGTGCCTTACACGCTCTGTCCGATTCGCGGTTTTTAAATATCAGCTCATTAGACAGTTTTTCCCTTTCTAAGTCCATTGCTTTTGCAGTTTTGTCCTTTTCAAATTCTAGCTGCTTCTCCTTAATTTCTAATTCTTTTTCCCTGAAACTGTTTTCTTCCTTGAACCGGGTTTTATCAAAATCCAATTGCTGTTTTTTAAAATAAGTGAATTCTGTCTGGAAATCTAAAATCTGGTTTAAACCAGTTCGGGAATAAATCCCTTTTTTCTGAATTTGCTGACAGTTTCCACTTGATGAGCTGTTATCCAAATCTGAACTTATTACATTTTCAATACTGTCTTCAACGGTTGTCTCAGTATTCTGTAATCCTGTTGGCATTTCATTACAAATAAACGTTGAATTTAGTGTTGAATCGTCTAGGTCCAAGGATTGTATTGAGGAGTCGTCAGCTGAGTTTACGGTAATTACTGTCAATGGTCTTTCACGATCGAAAATGTCAGCTAAGTCATCATATCGAGGACACATTTTGAATATTACATCTATAACAACAAAATTTCAAAATATTCGACGTTAATTGATGTGTAATATTCAACGATAATTGAACGGCTACCTTTAACCGATTCACCGTCTGTCATTGTCCCGGCTCCTGTACTCTGCTGCCATATTTTCGCTTTCGAGTAACTAGTTTTTAGGTATTTAACCTTAAAACGTACAACGTTCCAATCGGAAAAGCTCATTTTGCTTTCAGACAAAAATTTCTTATAATAGTGTTGAACTGTTGGTTTCTAAAGAACAGTAAAGGTAAAATCTCATAAAATGTTTTTGTTTTGTCATATATACTTCAATTGGTGTATTATTCTTTAGGAATTCCAGTAATTTATTTACTTCTTCCTCCGACCATTTTTTATTTGGCCCACATCTGCTTCGCTTATGTTTTATCTGAAAATCAAATTACAATACAAAGCCTAAGCACAAATTTACTTGTAAAATATGTCACATACCTTTAAATCCATGTTTGATGTATTCTTTTGAATTTCTATTGTGGCAACGGCTATCAAAATTGAAAAAAATTGCAGTCCGATGAGATAACCAGCGAAAAAATTTGACAGCTATAAAAACATTACTAGCGCCACTCGCGGTTGATTCTTGATACCGAATACCGAGGCTGAAAAACACGACTCGAGGCATGTATACAATTACCGAATCCGGTAATTCATTTTTACATGAACCAAGTTACCGTCTCGGTAAAAATCTGTTAAATTTGACTGAATTACCGAGCGGTAAATTTACCCGCATTTTAAAAGAGGACTGTGAATTCCCTCAATGTATCATTTTGTACGGTAACCTGACTGAATATAGTCAAACTGGGCATCGCTCCCGGCATTTGATCACAATAAAGTTAATTTCTTTAATTCATTGTTTGATTTCAATTAGTGGTGGACATAGTCCACAAAATTGTTTATTTTTTTATTTAAACGCTAAAAGAAATCTTAACTATATATATATGTTTATATTTTTCATGTCAATCCTATAATCCTATAATATAATACGAGGAACGTCTGTCTGTCTGTCTGTCTGTCTGCACAAACGATCTCGAAAACCCGCCTAACGATTTTCACGAAACTTGGGGATTAGGGATTTTCGGGGACAAGAAATCGATCTAGATAGGTCTCACCCCTGAGAAAATTCCCCTTCGATACCCCTCGCCTGTTATCTTCGAATTGGGTGGTCCGATCTTAATGAAACTTTACAGTATTACTAAGGAGGCTAGGGCTTTCGATTTTTTCACTACAAACCTGCCTTTTCCCTCCCCTCGATACCCCTCGCCTGATATCTTCGAATTGGGTGGACCGATCTTAATGAAAGTTTACAGTATCACTCAGGGGGCTAAGGGGTTTCGATTTTTCCACTACAAACCTGACTTTTGCCTCCCCTCGATACCCCTCGCCTGGTACCTTCGAATTGGGTGGTCCGACCTTAATGAAACTTTACAGTATTACTAAGGGGGCTAGGGGCTTTCGATTTTTTCACTACAAACCTGACTTTTCCCTGCCCTCGATACCCCTCGCCTGGTATCTTCGAATTGGGCAGTGCGATCTTAATGAAACTTTACAGTATTACTAAGGAGGCTAGGGGCTTTCGATTTTTGCACTACAAACCTGACTTTTCCCTCCCCTCGATACCCCTCGCCTGGTATCTTCGAATTGGGTGGACCGATCTTAATGAAAGTTTACAGTATCACTCAGGGGGCTAAGGGGTTTCGATTTTTCCACTACAAACCTGACTTTTGCCTCCCCTCGATACCCCTCGCCTGGTATCTTCGAATTGGGTGGTCCGACCTTAATGAAACTTTCCAGTATCACTAAGGGGTTAAGGGCTTTCGATTTTCCACTACAAACCTGACTTTTCCCTCCCCTCGATACCCCTCGCTTGGTATCTTCGAATTGGGTGGTCCGATCTTAATGAAACTTTACAGTATTACTAAGGGGGCTAAGGGCTTTCGATTTTCCCACTACAAACCTGACTTTTCCCTCTCCTCGATAAATCTCACCTGGTGTCTCAAAACAACGTTTCAAAAATCGGTAACAGCGATTACTCAATAACCACTCAACCGATTTCTATGAAATTTTGTTATCGCGCGTTAATTTTAGTTCTAGCTTTCTAGGTCGGGAATTTAAAACGAGGTGAGACGACTTTGAGGTGGGCGAGCATGGCTCGGTTTTCCTGGTATCCTATAATATAATACGAGGAATGTATGTCTGTCTGTCTGCACAAACGATCTCGAAAACCCGCCTAACGATTTTCACGAAACTTGGGGGTTAGGGATTTTCGGGGACAAGAAATCGATCTAGATAGGTCTCACTCCTGAGAAAATTCCCCTTCGATACCCCTCGCCAGTTATCTTCGAATTGGGTGGTCCGATCTTAATGAAACTTTACAGTATTACTAAGGGGGCTAGGGGCTTTCGAGTTTTCCACTACAAACCTGACTTTTTCCTCCCCTCGATACCCCTCGCCTGTTATCTTCGAATTGGGTGGTCCGATCTTAATGAAACTTTACAGTATTACTAAGGGGGCTAAGGGCTTTCGATCTTTCCACTACAAACCTGACTTTTCCCTCCCCTCGATACCCCCGGCCTGGTATCTTTGAATTGGGTGGTCCGATCTTAATGAAACTTTACAGTATTACTAAGGAGGCTAGGGGCTTTCGATTTTCCACTACAAACCTGACTTTTCCACTACAAACCTGATGTTTTTATATTAAAAAAATCAACATTATACCCAATTACAGTGGCGTGCAGATAATTAGAAACGCTATGGTGCCATACCTTAGTTTTCACCATGTAACGGTAAATTGCATCAGCCGAGGAAAATTTTCTGTGGACTTGTAGTGGCCAGAGGGATTAATCGAAATGACCGTCAATTGACACCAAATAACGGTACTTCTACGATACTGAGAGCTTATTAGTGAAGTTTGTTCAAAATTGGTCGTGCAGATAATTAGAAACGAGTACAGTTTGGAAGCGTTTATTGAAGTGCAAAGTTCTTATTTACATTGGTATTATAAAATATTTATTTTATTTTGTTTATACTGTGTTATTACCTATAGAGAGATTTTTTAACAATGGGCAAGAAAAAATCATGCGACTCAGGAGTTCGAAAAGTGATTGTGGACATGTGGAAAGAGGGAAAATCGTATAGTGACATAGCTGCGGTCATAAAATGCTCCAAGAAGATGATTTTCAACGCTGTCCAGTATTTTAAAAAAAATGCGACCACAGAAAAAGTTTCTCGGAAACGGAAAGCACGAATGACTACGAACAGGGACAACCAATTAATTGTGCGTGAAAGTAAAAAGTTCCCATTCAAGACAGCTAGGGAAATTCGGGTGGCAGTTTTTGGAGAAAACGAGAGCGGACCATCCGTAGATACAGTAAAACGACGTTTGCGTGAAGCGGGACTTTTTGGACGCATATCCAGGAAGACGCCATTAGTATCGAAGAAAAATCGCAAACGCAGAGAAGGCATCTCAGCTGGACTGCCAGGGAATGGAAAAACGTGTTATTTTCCGACGAAACGAAGATAAATAGAGTATCTCCAGATGGGAAAATAAATGTACGCAGACCAAAATGCCAAGAATTGAACCCAAGGTACACTCGCCAGACACTGAAACATGGAGGGGGCTCTATCATGTTATGGGGCGCTATGTCGTCGTATGGGGTTGGACCCTTACATAACATTGAAGGTCGAATGGACAAGTTTCAGTATACCTCCATCTTAAAGAACGTAATGCTGCCATATGCTGATGACAATTTGGCTGTAACTTGGATCTTTCAGCAAGATAATGATCCGAAACACACTGCAGACCATACTAAAAAGTGGTTCAAGGATCATTTTGTTACTGTATTGGACTGGCCTTCTTGTTTGATTTAGATTGGAAATTTCGTAAGTCTTTTTGATTTAACAAAAGATGCATGGGAATCTATTCCCCAAAGCATTTGTGAAAAGCTGATAGAGTCTATGCCCCGCAGATGCCAAACCGTTATTGATAACAACGGTTTTCCAACTAAATATTAAAAAATTTTACAATCTATATGATAATAAATAACATTTTTTATAGAAATAATCGAACGTTTCTAATTATAATTATCTGCACGACCAATTTTGAACAAACTTCACTAATTAGCTCTCAGTATCGTAGAAGTACCGTTATTTGGTGTCAATTGACGGCCATTTCGATTAATCACTCTGGCCACTACAAATCCACAGAAAATTTTCCTCGGCTGATGCAATTTACCGTTACATGGTGAAAACTAAGGTATGTCACCATAGCGTTTCTAATTATCTGTACGCCACTGTATATTCGTCATATGAAGTTTAATTATGTAAGAAAGGTATCGTCTCACCGTTAGGTGGATTAGACTGTGTTTTTCTAATATATTGCGTGTTTTTTTCTAACAGAGATGAGACCTATCTAGATCGATAGGTCTCACCTCTCCAAAATTTCAGCAAAAGGACGACTTTGAGGTGGCCGAGCATGGCTCGGTTTTCCTGGTACTATGTATAATACGAGGAATGTTTGCACAACGATCTCGAAAAGAAAATTCCCCTCGAACCCCTCGCCTGTTATCTTCGAATTGGGTGGTCCGATTTTAATGAAACTTTACAGTATTACTAAGGGGGCTAAGGGCTTTCGATCTTTCCACTACGAACCTGACTTTTCCCTCCCCTCGATACCCCTCGCCTGGTACCTTCGAATTGGATGGTCCGATCTTAATGAAACTTTACAGTATTATTAAGCGGGCTGAGGGCTTTCGATTTTTTCACTACAAACCTGAATTTTCCCTCCCCCGATACCCCTCGCCTGGTATCTTCGATTTGGGTGGTCCGATCTTAATGAAACTTTACAGTATTACTAATGGGGCTGAGGGCTTTCGATTTTTCCACTACAAACCTGAATTTTCCCTCCCCTCGATACCCCTCGCCTGGTGTCTTCGAATTACGTGAAGGTATCTTAATGAAAATTCGCAATATTGCTAGGGATTAGGGAAATAAGGTTTTTCGATATGCATTCTAAAAATATCAGATATCTATCGGCAGCAGGGTTGGGACTTGAGGATGTGTAAAAGGTACTATTTTTGCCCAAAAATGGTACTAGATTGAGATAATGTGGTACTAGATTTTTTTTAACTATCGTGCAACCAAAATCGTTTTTATGCTTGTTACATAGGAGTCAAGAAAAATCGAAATCTCGCAATTTTAGAAAAAAAAATCCTCAACCCATATGGATTGACTTTTGCGCTGTAAATATGACCGTTCTCGGTCAAAAAATAATCTAGAAAAGCTCCAAAAACCAATAAAAATTGTCTAGATGTATTTGTTTTAAATTTTCGCTTTTTTAAATTTTTTGTATAAACTCCATCTAAAAACTTAAATTTCGAGAAGTATTTTGAGCTATTGCTAATATAAATCATATTTCCATGGCCTACGATTGATTTTCATATCTCCCTTAATAAGACGAATTCAGTAGTCTTTAATTAAAGAGTTGTGGCGGGATCATTTAAAAAAGTACTTCTTTTCTTAATACATAAAAAAGTGATGGCTTTTTAAAGGGAGCTATAAATTCAGATAAAATCATTTTTTATATAAACCATTAAAAGGTACCAGATTCATGGGCTGTGGTACTAGGGTACTAAATGAGTCAAAAAGGTACTAGATCTAGTACATTGGTACTAAAGTCCCAACCCTGATCGGCAGCGATAAATAGTAATTACAAAACAATCAAGTTCTCTGTACCTCATTTTACGAATCATGTTGCAATTAGAATCGGATTCAATTACTCAGAGACAGACTGCATTAGGAATTACAATTCATAGCCAATTGTAATTACTATTTCAAACTGTCTCCAGTATAACTTGCCAGGTTTATCGCGACCGGGGCCTTCGCACTCTGGCGTATTGCTCGACCCATTACATTTTTGTGAGCAGTTTCCTACTTCAACTCAACCTAGCCGCGCTGCTAAGTGCGTTGAAGTAGGAAAAACCACGTTCAGATTCGTATTCAGCGATCCCGAATCACACAAAAAAATACTCTTATATCGCGGGCTTCAAAATGAGTATGGGCCTGTGTTATCTCAATATTATAAAAACTTTGAAGCAAATCGGTGCGTCGGTTAAAGCAATTTTTCGTTTTTCCCCCTTTCTACCACAACCTGTGACGATAAATATTTTATTAGATGCGCTTGTCAATATTGAATATACAGTAAAAATTTGAAGCAAATTCGCATACGAGTGTTCATTTTATAGCAATTTTTAATTTTTAACTTACCCCCACCACTATCCCCGCTTCGATTTTTTGTATCTGCCCCCAAACATGAATATACACTGTAGAAAATGAATTTGAATTTAAACCGAAAAATGGGGTAAAAACGGGGTAAATCTGCAAAAACGTCGTAAAATTTCGAAAAAAAATCAGAATTTAGCTCGCACACCATTTAAGTTGTAAAATCACCCAAAAAACATTGATCTTACACTAGAAATAGGGTAATTTTAAACCTTGCGTAAAATTTCGACCAATATTCGTATTTTTACTCTCATTTTGGTGTAAAAACACGCTCGCAGGGTATTTTTGCATTATTGTACGGACAATTTAACCTTAACCTTATAATTCGCATAAGGTTTGTGGCATCGGAGTATAAATACTCGAATCGAGTTTTACTCTACCAAAATCCTGTGTGGCGCCTGCCACATGGCAGACATGCCCGGGAAATTTGGATGTGAAAACATCCGCAAAAATAATATAATATTTTTGTTTTTGCAGACCGTATAAGCCGAGAAATTCTAATACCATTTTCGGTGTAATTTTAAACAAAAAATGTTGTAAAATTACACCTTTAAGACGCGGTTTTGCTACCAAATAGGAGGAAAATTACAACAAAAATGTGGTAATTTTAAACATCCATGTCGTAAAATTACACCCGTATTGTACTTTTACTTCTTATTTAGCTTAAAGTTCCCCCGTAAAAGAGGCTTTTGTACGCCACAAAATGAGTAAAAATGCATAGCTTTTAAGCCATTACGACTCGGTGTAATTTTACCCCTATTATCGTAGGAAAATGGTTTCCTACGATAATAGGGGTAAAATTACAATAAAATTTTCTAGAGTGTATGCTGAAAACTTAAAACAAATCAGTTCACTCATTCTCCATTACCCAAGGAAGAAAATTTTAGTTTAATTTGTAAAAATGAAATTTTTTATTTTACAAAATCTGAAATATCTCAATAACAGTAAAAGATATCGATTTATGGCAAAAGGCAGAAATGTAGAGAATTTTAATATCTTCAATTGTTCTCTAAACTGTTTTTTTTTTTTTCGAAATACCGTTAGTTTTCAACCTATAACGGTAACAGATAGCGGGTAGCAGTTAAAAATAAAATTGTAGCAAATATTATTCTCTTCAATTCAACTCCTATATTTAGTTCGGTTAGTTTTCGAGACGATCGCAAAAAACACATTTTTTTAATAACAGTATATCTCTATAACGGCTTGAGATATGCAGTTCCAGAAGAATACAAAAATGTAGGAAATTTTATTGTCTCCAAGTTTTGTCACATATAAGACTGCTGAAAAATGCGTCGTTTCGGGTTTTCACCAAAAGATTATAGGATTGTCCCATTTCAGGATTAAACATTCCTGGAGAATTTCATAGCTCTAGTTCCAGTCGTTTATGAGATACCTTGTACACAGACTGCCACCCAGACAGACAGACTGAAAGACTAGCAGACAGACAGACTGGCAGACTGGCAGACTGGCAGACTGGTAGACTGGCAGACTGGCAGACTGGCAGACTGGCAGACTGGCAGACTGGCAGACTGGCAGACTGGCAGACTGGCAGACTGGCAGACGGGCAGACGGGCAGACGGGCAGACGGGCAGACGGGCAGACGGGCAGACGGGCGGACGGGCAGACGGGCAGACGGGCAGACGGGCAGACGGGCAGACGGGCAGACGGGCAGACGGGCAGACTGGCAGATTGACAGGATGGGGCAGACTGGCAGACTGACAGGATGGGGCAGACTGGCAGACTGACAGGATGGGGCAGACTGGCAGACTGACAGGATGGGGCAGCAGTTCGTAGCCCAATTTGGCCGTGGCGTCGGCGGAGGTGTGAGCCGGTGCGTTGTTATGGTGGAAGAGCACTTTTTTCTTCGCCAAATGGGGCCGTTTTTTCTGCAATTCGGCGTCGAATCGGCCCAATAATTCGGTATAATAGAGCCCTGTGATCCTTCTCCAGGTAGTCGATGTAGATCACACCTTGTGAATCCCAGAAAACGGTGGCCATCACCTTTCCGGCAGATAGGACAGTCTTCGCCTTCTTCGGAGCACGTTCGCCGGGTAAAGTCCACTGTTTCGACTGTTCCTTAGTCTCTGGTGTGTACCAGTGGATCCATGTTTCGTCGACGGTCACGAAACGACGCAGAAACTCCTTCGAATTGTGCTTAAACAGCGTCAAACACTGCTGTGAAGTGGTTTCACGGTTGCGCTTGTTGTCCGGAGTGAGCAAACGCGACACCCATCGCGCCGACAGCTTTCTCATGCCCAAAATTTCATGCAGGATATGACCCACGCGGTCTTTTGAGATGCCTACTGTCTCAGCTATCTCGCGCACCTTCAATCGGCGGTCTGCCAATACGAGATCGTGGATTTTTGTTATGTTATCCTCCGTGGTAGCCGTTTTCGTAGCACCTGGGCGTGGTTCATCAAAAACCGACGTGCGACCACGTTGAAACTCGTTACACCAATTTTTGACGGTCGCCATCGAAGGAGAAGAGTCACCGTACACAGCATCCAAGCGCTCTTTGATTTCGCTGCGCGATTTTCCTTCCAGAAACAAGAATCGAATCACCGACCGATATTGCTCTTTTTCCATTTTTCTGAAATCCGCAGACACGCCCGCTTCCATACGCGGTCAAAACCAAACTACGAGTTCGATTCGGCTGAAATTTTGACTGTAGCCGTCTATGAGAATGTACTACACGTTAGTAAATTTCTCCTGCGATAGGGGCGCCATCGGGCGGTGAGGCTATTATTATTATTTTATGTGTATGGGGTGGTGCTTTCTCGCTCCCTTGTCACCGCGACCTTAAGATCTATTGTGACTTCCCCATTTTTACGTTAGCCACCCCTCTTCTAGATTCTTAGTGAATCTTAGAATGGTTTTGACTGGAGTCCTCTTTATGTCTTCTGGTAGTACTTGTGCCTTTCCCATTAAGGACATCCTTGTTCGCGCCAAGGCTGCGCATTCGCACAGTATGTGCTCTGCAGTTTCAACCTCCTCTAGGCAGAGTCTGCAAATGTTGTCGGCGGTTATGCCTATGTTGTGTAGGTGGTAGTTTACTAGGCAGTGACCTGTGAGGAGGCCCACCATTGTCCTCAGCTCCTGCTTGTTGAGGTTTAAAAACTCTCTTGCTCTCTTTTTGGAGTAGTGGATGAATCTCTTTGATTGTCTTAATCCTGGGAGGCTTTCCCAATAGGCTACAGTTTCCTTTTCCTCCCAATTATTGATCTCCATTTTTTGGAGACTCTGCGGAATTGCGCAAAAAGGCTCTGGGCCAATATGCGTAGATTCAGCACCTTTCTTGGCCAGGAGGTCTGCTGCCTCATTGCCTTCGATGCCTTCGTGGCCTGGCACCCATATTAGGGTGAGCTTATTGCGTTCGGCTAGTTTTTTCAGAATTGTCAGGCAGTCCCATACGAGCTTTGAAGTGCACATGTACCCTTTGATTGCTTTTAGGGCCGCTTGACTATCTGATATTATATAGATCTTTTGTCCTAGTGGTCTTTTAGATAGACACACTCTGGCGGACAATTCTATTGCATAAACCTCCGCTTGGAAGATTGATGGATACTGCCCTAGGGCTTTGGATATTTTGCATTTTGGACCTGCTACTCCGATTCCGGCTTTTCCGTCCATTTTTGATCCGTCCGTATACCAGACTAGAGATCCTGTCTCTAGTCTTGGGCCTCCTTCCAACCATGTTTGGCGGTCAGGTATGACCACTTCAAACGTTTGGTTGAAGTTGGTTTTAATTGGCATACGGTCGGATAGTAATAATGGCGTTATACTTCCATCGATTTGATCAAGTATTTTCATATGTCCTGTTCGACTGGATGTGGTTATTGCTCCATTCGCTAATAATCTTAGGGCACTAGATAGCGCCTCCCGTTTAATTGTTATATGTAGTGGCGGCATGTTTAATATGGCTTGTAATGCCGCTGTTGGACAGGTGTTCATTGCTCCAGTGATTCCTAGGCACGCAAGCCTTTGAATCTTTTGGAGGGATTGGGTACGAAATCCCGTTTTTTATAATCTCGTATTTAAAATCCTGTTTTCCAAAATCCCGTTTTTTAAAACACCGTGTAAAAAAATCCCGTTTTCTAAAATACCATTTTTCAGAATCCCGTTTTTCAAAATTCCGTTTTAAAAGACAAAAATTACTTTCATTAATCAGGCGCCTGATTAATGAAAGTAATTTTTGTCTTTTAAAACGACATTGATAAAAGGTTTGAATGAGGTTACTAACTAGAATTCCAAAATACCGCAATGAACTTCCCAAAACATTTGTTTATTATATTGACATTTTTCGGAGAAAAAACAACCCAAATAGCATCGAAAGGCACGGGCACATGAGATTTGTTCTTCGCGACTTTAAAATCAGCAATTTACGCAATCGGGACTAAAAATTTACACCTATAATTCACATCTGCGTACAAGAAGCGTAAGAAGTGACGAGCACGACGCACTGATTAATAATACGTCTGCAAAGCCACAATTGCTTTAGTGGGGAAATTGGTGATCGACGGTTCGTCTTTGGGGCAACATTCGCTTCATGAAAATCCTGCGGCGATAGAGCAGCATTTGATGGTTTTCGGGTCGAAACAGTGATTAGTTGTGGAGCCTGAATGCCAGTTTCGCTTTGAAGAAGGGTGTGATGGGAACAGGGTCGACCCGGTTGCCCTTAGAGTTACCTCAAAGTCCCCGGTTTGCAAACAAAAGAAAAAAAAATTGATGCTGAAGCGCCATATTCAACATTGACATTTGATGCAAAGGGTTTCACTTCGAGAATTATATTTCTTATTTCAGGCTAATAACTGAAGGAAATTGTATAAAAGATGGATAGGAGACATTTTTGAAACAGCACAATTTCATTGGCATCAAAATTTCATTGCAAAAGAAAAAATAAATTTAACCGGTAGGATAAAACTAAAGAAATTTTTCATTAAAAACTAAATAATTTGATGGCCCATTAAAATCTGTTTAAATTTCAGATTCAATATTGTCGAAAATTTTTAATTGCAACTAAAATCACGCCATGCCATCGAAAGAAAAGTCCATTATAAAATAATACCCCATTCAAGGTTTCGATCTTCGGCCCATTGCACAGCACGAGTAAAGATTTCAACTCTATACAGAAGACTATTCATTATATTTATATTCCATACATATACAAATGGAAAAGAAGTTGTGTTCCGCATATGTAACTCCAGTTAGTGTAATTTTTGTTCACATTATAGAGTACCAGTTTTCTTGTTTGTTCACGTTGTAAGATACTCAATGTTGACAGCGAAGGGGTTCATGTTACTGGATTGTTCATATAATGGAGTATTCACGTAAAAAAGCAATCAATATTGATTCAATATTGTCGAAAATTTTTAATTGCAACTAAAATCACGCCATGCCATCGAAAGAAAAGTCCATTATAAAATAATACCCCACAAAAAGTCTCCATGAATTTATCGCCAAAAATAGATTTTCTTAAAAATATTGCTTACAATATAGCTTTAAATTAGTAGATATACAATAAGTAACTCTGATTAAATATTGTAAAATTTTTATTTGTTTTTTTTTTTAATGACCGAAAAAATCCCGTTTCTCTCATTTTCCACGGGATACACTAAAAACGGGATTTTGTAAAACGAGATTTTAAAAAACGGGATTTTTTAAAAAAAACGGGATTTTGATAAAATGGGATTTTTGGAAACAGGATATCGTATCGATCCCTTTTGGAGTTTGTTCTGTATTGTTTTTTGTTCTACTTTAGGCCACCACACTAATGCAGCATAGGTGACCATGGGCATAAACAAACTATATAAAGACTATTTTTTTCTAACAACTCAACTTAGTGCAAAACCGAAATTCAAAATAATACCCCATCAGCTGCCGACTAGTTGGCAGCGCCCACGAGAAGCCACGAGCAGCCGTGGTGATCGCCTATACATGTTGCTGCTTCAGTTCGCCCTTTGTTAAGACCGGTTTTCTTTCCTAGTTTTATTCTCGTTGAAGTCTTATGGAAGCGACACGAAGCGGGGGCAAGTGTGTTTGGGTTTGGGGTATTTTTTCCTTCCTCATAGGTTTTCGATTTGAATATTTTGACTGCTTACAATAATTATGTGACATGACAAAATTTTTAGTTTGTTCGATAATTAAAAATTTATTTTGAATTTTAAAGGTTAAAATAATCAGTAAACTAAAAATTTTATCTTATTATATTTTGTTCATATTTTTACATTGCTTTGTTAAAAATTTTAAGAATGTAAATATCAAGTTTTAGCAAATTTCCACAGAATTGTAGTTTAATAAAGCAAGTAAATTTATGTTCGTTAAACAATTTAAAGCATAATTTAAATAATTGAAAAAAAAACAGATTTGAGCATCACATGACTCCTCTGCAATATTTAAAGTTTCAAAAGAGAAAAATTATGTGAAAAATTATGTTTTTCAAATTTTCTCATGAACCGTTAGAGATATGTAAGAACCGTTAAAGGTTAATTCCACACCAACTCATACTCGACTTGTATGGAGCTTGGAAGTCACCTCTGTTGTTTTAACTTTTTTCATTTGGATGTAGTTAGGGACCTAAAAAAAGTTACCCGTATTTTTTTGTTTGGCGGAATAACGTCCGGTAGGCGGAGGGGAGGGGGTCAAAGTCGGCGAAAACTGGAAATCATAAAATTTTTAAAAATTTGTAACTTCTGAACTGGTTTACAGATTGAGATGATATTGAACATTTTGGAAAGGTAATTAAATTTCACCGTCACAAAAAAAATTTTTTTGACACCTTTCCCCTCACCGACATTTGTAAAATTCAATTTAGTGACAAAATTTAAAATATTTCGAGAAAAACAGCAACAACTTCAAAGAAGGTTTGAAAGTGTCAAAATACTTCCAGAAACTCAAAATTTTCACAGATTTATTCCAAACGGAAACTTTCTCAAATGAAAAAAAACTTTTTCTTTTAAATGAATTTCTAATTAATTTTAAACTCCTAAAACTTTTGAGTTGTTATGTACAGAAAACATAAAAACCAATCGAAAATCAGTAAAATATATACAATATTCTTGTATTCGATTTTTTTTGACTTTTTTTTAAATAACGCATTTTTAATTTATATTGTCACTAAATTGAATTTTACAATATGATGGTGAGGGGGAGGGAGAGGAAGTCAAAAATAATTTTTTTGTGACAAGGAATTACCTTTCGAAAATATTCAATATCATTTGAACCGTTACAAATTTTTAAAGTTTTTGTGATTTCGAGTTTTCGTCGACTTTGACCCCCTCCCCTCCGCCGACCGGACGGTATTCTACCAAACAAAAAAATACGGGTAATTTTTTTAAGATCCCTAACAATATCCAATCGAGCAAAGTTAAGAAATCGAACTTAACTGTAAACGAGAGTATGAGTTGAGATGGAGTTCACCTAAAATTAAAAATGTAGGCAATATTATTTCCTTTAATTTTGATTATATGCATTTTTTCTCACAAGCGCAGTGTTCGAGAAATTTGTATTTAAGAAAAATTTTATGGGAGGTAACCGTTGTAGCTAGCGGTACTTTCCCAAAAGTTGATAGAAAACTACGATTTCGGTAAAACTTCGTGTTGATCGGAGAGTTTGAAAATGAATTGAATGTTTTTCTTCGACCAAGCGACATGCTCCGCTGCTCGTGTGCGCTGCCAACCGCATGCATATCTACTGCTTTGGGGGATTATTTTGCAAAGCTGAGTTGTTAGAGAAAAACAGTCTTTATATAATTTGTTTATGCCATGGGTCTTATTACCGATTGATAGACCCAATGAATCATTTTTGGTTTAAGACCCCATTTCCGGCCGAAGAGTTTTCTACAACTCCAGAATGCATGCATCGCACTATTGTTGATTTTGTTTATATGTGGGGTCCAGGTCATTTTCTGATCTAGGATAACCCCTAGGTATTTAACTTCGGTTGAGAAGCTGATCATTGTATCATTAAGGGATGGAGCCTTCAAGTTTAGCTTTTTCCGCTTTGTAAATGGTACAATGATTGCTTTGTTCGGGTTGATGCTTAGTCCATGGAAATTGCACCAACTCCAGACCAAATCTAGAGCTTTTTGCAGGAGTTTGCTTACTCTCTGTTCATTGCCGCCCCTGATCAATATCGCCAGGTCATCTGCGTAACCTTGAGCGTTAAAGCCTGCTTCTTTTAGCTTTTTTAGAATGTCGTCTACAACCAGAGACCACAGCAGAGACGATATTACTCCTCCTTGCGGGCATCCCCTTGTGGCTCTGGCCGTTGTACGTACACTTCCTTGGCTGACGGTGATCTTCCTGCTGCTTAGCATAACTTTGATCCAGGCCACTGTGGAGGGTTCAAGCCCTTTCAAAGTTGCCGCGTTCTCTATGGATTCAAATGAGGTGTTGTCAAAAGCTCCCTCTATGTCTAGGAATGCACAAGCTGCTATCTCTTTTGATTCTAATGCTTCCTCTATGTCATGCGTAAGGCTATTTAAGGCAGTGATAGTAGATTTGCCAGCCTGATACGCATGCTGAGTTGCCTGAAGTGGTGACTTGGCGGTGAGGCTAAGTACTTATCGGACTGCCCTCGTATATAAAAATGGAAGTTTGTCTGTTGATTGGTCTGTTTGAGATTACAAAACTCAAAAACTACTGGACCGATTTTTACGCGGTTTTTTGCAAAATGATCTGCGTTGCCAGGAGCAGGTTTTTAGCTAGTAAGATTTTCAAAATTCGAAAGGGAAGGTCCTGTAAGGATAACGAAAATATCATTTTTCAAGACCTTTGGTAATTTTATTTAGTGTCAGTCGTTTTTGTGTGACAGTGTGTTTTTGAACGTAAGTTTGGAATAGCTCTTTGTCAGGTCGAAGTGTCTGACAAAACAATTTTGTATTTTATTTTTGTCAGGCTTTTTTGACTGACAACTAAATATTCGAAAAAGGCTAAAAACTGTCGTGGCAGTTAGGGTGTTTAAAATTCGAAATGGAAAGTTTTGTAAGGATAACGCAAATATCCTTTTTACCTTTTTTCCCGGGAAAAATCGGTGTTAGATTTTTAAAATTCGAAACGGAAGGTCCTGTAAGGATTACGTTTTTTCCCAAAAGTTTTTAAGTTATTTATGGTTTTTTGGCATTCTAAAATTTATACAAAAAACTTTAAGCTGGCAACGTAGGGTCTGCTAGTAACTTATAAATCAACAACCCAGTCAAACAGGAGAAATTGTTTTTTTACCACCGGCGGAAAAATGTATGATTTTGAGGTGAGAGTTTGTTTGTTTGTCCTTTGCTCACAACTTTTGATCCACTCAACTGATTTCAGTCTTGTTTTTGGCATTCGGCTAGATATAACGAGAAGAAGGTTTCAGTGTACAAGAAGTGTTCACCCTTCCTCTTATCTTTATACCCCTTCTCCCTGTATCTTTTGATCCACTTCCTTTCTAACTTTATACTCCCTACCTACTTATCGTAGAAATTCCATGTACCTACGTTAAGCAGGTAGCGAGCTATGAATTTTTGTTAAAGAAATTGTTTCTGTAATTATGGTTTCAGTAGTTTTATTGTAACGTCCAAAAATTAATTAGGTGATCTGAATAAAAAAAATAGTTTTTGCAAAAACTGATGTTTTTTAGCTAAAGCTATATTTTATTCACATCACCCATTGTAACGTATTATTGTAGTATTATATTTTGTTTATTTTCAATTTGTGTTATTTACACAAGTTGTTCGTAATTTTATTTAAGTTTTCGGAGCCTAACCCTCCTTTTTGTACTGACTCTGAGCCTCATATATATCTAACACTACTATATAGAAAATGTGAGCCAAATACATTGACAAGCAACTTTAGTTCGAAGAAAATACATTTTATTTAATAAATATACATTTTACGAAGAAATTTTGGCAGCTGAATATTTACGTTGGACTATTACGTTTCGAATCCTGAAATTCCAACACCCAAAGGATATTTGAGTTATCCTTAAAGGCATTTCATGCCAATCGGTTCAGTGGTTCGGGGGATACTATGATGAGTAAGTGGTACTAGGCTTTTATATACATTATGTGAAAAAAGTGCCGGGAAATTGTAAATTAAAAAGCTCGGGCAAATGATTTAAAAAAAAAACATATGCTCAATTCGCCTTAATTACTACTATGCCAAAAATGAACGAGATCTGTCAACCAGTTTGTTTACAGCAGCAGGTTGAATCGGTGCACCTCAGTAGAACGTCACAATTTTTACAATGAACGAAATTATTGAACAGAGTTTGCCTTAAATTTGGTGTTGCGAACGGAATTTAATGTATCGACTCGCTAAAAATGTTAGGAAAGGCTTATTGTGAATCAGTTTTATCAAAAACACGGTCCTACGAGTGGTATAAAGCGTTTAATGGCGAGAAATCGTCGAAGACAAGCCTCGTTCCAAAAATATATTTGTGACAGATTTGTCAAGTACATTCGATGACCCAAACCGCTCATAGACGATCCAATAAATTTGTCAAAGTTTTGCTTGTTTTTATGCAAAAGCTGATTGTCGGTAGCAATAGAGCTACATATACTTAAGCTGTAACAAGTGTAATTTTAGCCAAACAAAAAAGAAAAGAAAAAAAATCATTTTAGTCCACGTTTTTTTTCTGTGAAAAAAAAAATGGTTTATACAAGGTAAAAACAAAAATCAAGTACGATAATATACGACTATGACCGAGTTTATCTCGCATACCCATTCCAGTTTGGTAACACTCAATTAGTCAAGTGACCAAATAAGTTACGGTATATGCCGGAGAGCATTCAAAATATGTTTATCTGTCATTGTCTGTTAAATCAAACTGGAATTATTTGTCTCTGCTTATAACCAACGTTTTTTGGCCACCGCGATTTTTTTTATTCACATTTGATTTTAAAAAAGTAGAAATTCTCCACGAAGTTACGCAGACACAAAAGATGAAGTTAGGTTTCATACAACTAGCTACACTAACCCAGTTGGAATTCACAAAACGGGTGTATTTAACCGAGTCATGTACTCGAGACCAAATTAGTGATTTCACCGAGTTGGTACTTCGAGATAAACACGGTCTATACTGATATCAGATTCACAAAAAAATTACAACACCGAAAAAATTCTAACTTTTACGCGAAAATCCATCAAATTTTGGATGAAAATCAAAACGATTTTGATTTGATCAAATGTGTAAAATTTATTTGAATTCATTTAGACGATCAAATTAATTTGATATCAAATAACTTTGACAAAAAAATTTGATCATGTAAATGGCCATTCATATTTTATTCCTTTCATATTTGAAACAAAATTCGTAACTATCTCAATATTCAACATTTTCGAAGACAAAAATAGACAGCAATTGTATACTATTGAGAGATCTGACAGCCATAACCACCATAGACACCAAAATTTATTAAAAATCATAACATCCCGTACGCACAAAAAACATAAAGGGATTGTTAACAATGCAATACGAGAATATAATAAATTACCGGACGAATTAAAACAAACCAAAAACAAGGAGATATTCAAGAAAAGAGTAAAAAAAAATTCTTTGAGGGTATTAATTTATGATAGAAATATTTAATATTTATTTATTTAATGTTTTTTCAATTGAATTTAATTTAAACTTTTATATTGTGTATCTTCAAGAAATATTTCATGTTAGTATATATGTATTTTTTATTTATTTAATGTTTGTACAACTAAATGCAAATTCAACCTATATTTTAAGAATTAGTTTACTTAATAAAATGTAATTTTAGAAAAATAACTTTTTATCCGATGCTTATACCAGCGACAAGCTGTTTGCATTCGGGAAAAAAAACAATATTTATCACATAATAAAAAAAACTATCACATGTAAATAACAAAAACGAACAATCTGAGATACAGGTGAGCGGCCCACATAGTGGGCATAACCTCAACGTTCCGAAGAAAGTTCCAACATTAATAAATAAATAAATAATAAATAAAAAGCATAACGAGCGAAAAAAAAATTAAGATTTCGCCCGAGTTTCGTTCAATATATACACAAGTGACACCTACAAAGGAGAACAGACTAGAGGCTGTTGACGATACAATTCCCAGAAAGATTCGGAACTAGTTACGTAAACATAACAAAAGCTATAATTGCCTATCTGGCAATCATTGGAGACCCGTATGGTGATATTCGTATCAAAATTGGAACAGTTGTACGAAAATTCCACTTTGAAGTCAAACTTTCCAATAAGATTTTTTTAAATGTATTCCAATTGGATTTTGATGTATGGGAGTTTTATGTAGAATTATATCCTAAATAACTTTTGTTCTTGGACTTCTTAGATAAGATGCACCGTTTTCGAGATATTCGCAAAAATCGTTTTCGTTCTTATGGGGGGTACCCCCCCTAATGGTCCATTTTTGCCCATGAACGAACTTAGCCTCGCATTTTACTAAAAACGGATCCACGCAAAATTTCGGACAGACGGACAGACAGACGGACGGACATGCAAAATTCAATTTTTTTTATCATTCTAAACACACTGTGTGTTACAAACGGTAAGGCAAAGTTAATATACCCTTTGGTTTCACCATACGGGTATAACTAGTGGAGTAATGTGATAATTCACTGTTACCCTATGCGTGAATCTTCTTAGAGCGTTGGGAAAAACTCACGTGCAATTGACAATCTGTGTGAATGTCTATCGCACTTACTCCAACACCAAACGTATATAAGTATGTCTTGCTCTAGCAATGTAGAAACGAGACAGCCTTATGCTTATTAGATGTGAAATGAAATGAGACGAAATATGTGAATATTTTGTTACCAGTAACGCTAAAAGTAACATGTGTTACTTTTAGCGTTACTGGTAACAAAATACTCCGATAATTTTATTTTTATTAAAATGTTTTCCGAATCCTCATTTCTTGTGTTTTCCGGATCCTCATTTGGCGAAGCAGGAGCGTTTTCTATTCCCAATGAAATTTCTGCGGAAGCAACATCGAGTGGAAATTCCACAATTTGAAGATCCGAGTTCAAATTAAGGAATTCCCGAATCAATCGATGTTGCTTTCGCAGATATGTCACTGGGAATAACAAAAGTTGATGCAAGAACAGAATGGTTGGATGGAATGACATTAGTTTGTCTCTCTTCGTCCAATGGCGATGCGAAAGTAAATAAGAATACTTCAGCACTACACGCACATTTACATCCTTCTACAGATGCCAAGTGTTGCATTTGTAGTTGAACACGTTACTAAAATCTTGCTGGGTTGTGGACCAATGTCCCCCATAGTAGTATATGTTATTTGATTTTACCATGCCCTGTACACAGGGACTTAGCTATAGGTTTGAGTAAGAGCCAAATCTGTTAAGTGTAGAACAGAGCTGCGGGCAGCATTACAAAAAAAATTACAGTTACGGAAATTTAATTTTAAAATTTACATACTATCAAAACATACGAAAAAAATGCGCTACAGGCGAAATTTTTTGAAAAACCTACTCTGAACGCAAAATTTTTTGATAATTTTGAAATATTTCTCGTATGTCTGCGAGTCTAAGGGCGTGCTAATTCCCGTTCTAATTCTAGTTTTTAAAGGAACGTTTCAACTTCGTAATGCAATCTAGTATGAAAATGTACTAGAGTTAGCATGATATTAGACTGTTTCGCACACGCCCTAAATACAGTGTGGCCCAAATGAATGGTTAAAAATAGCAATAACTTTTTTGCTTTTACTATTTTTTTTTGCTAGGCTTGTGGCACCAAGATCCGTATTTCAGCATGAATGTTCTGCTTTACTTGTTGAACTGTTTGAGGTTTGACATACACCAGCCCTTTCAAATGACCCCAAAAATAAATCAGGAGCCGTCAAATCTGGTGCACGAGAAGCCAAGTAAAATCGGAATTTTTCGGTCATTAAACAGTTCACAAAAAAGCTCTATTATAGGTCTGTTCGATATG
The DNA here is from genome assembly GCA_964034945.1 of Chrysopilus asiliformis. Lineage (NCBI taxonomy): Eukaryota > Metazoa > Arthropoda > Insecta > Diptera > Rhagionidae > Chrysopilus > Chrysopilus asiliformis. The sequence goes on from OZ035962.1 coordinate 55,092,035, forward strand.
AGTCCTGGACTTACTCGGAGTAAAATTTTTTACTCTTTTCTGTTCGATATGAGTCCTGGACTTACTCCGAACTTACTCTTGCTTTTAGCTGGAGTAAACTTTTGAGAGCTGATATTTGTCAGACATAACCTCTCTTTTACAGTGTTTGGAAGAAGAAATGCAACAAAAGACATCATAAATTATTTCCAATATATATTCTTGAGTAGTTTCGGGTTTTATCATACTAATATATAAAAATGAGTTGGTGTCTGTCTGTCTGTCTGTCTGTCTGTCTGTTCCTCTTTCACGCAAAAACGGCTGAACCGATTGACTTGAAATTTGGCATGAGTGTTTGTGGTAGTACTGGTTCCAACATAGGCATACGGAAAAGTAGCGCGAGGGGTGGGGGGAGTAAGGGGAGGGGGTAAAGTGATCTCGAAACTTAGCTCTTCCACTATGTTACTCTTTTGCGGGGAAACTACTGAACCGATTGGCCTGAAATTCGGCATAAATGTTCGTCGGGGATCCAGCACCAACATAGACCCATTAAAAAGTAGCCCGAGAGGTGGGGGGAGTAAGGGGAGGGGTAAAGTGATCTCGAAACTTAGCTCTTCCACTATGTTACTCTTTTGCGGGGAAACTACTGAACCGATTGGCCTGAAATTTGGCATAGATATTCGTCGAGGGTCCAGCCCCAACACAGACCCATTTAAAAGTAGCCCTAGAGGTGGGGGGGGAGTAAGGGGAGGGGTAAAGTGATTTCGAAACTTAGTTTTTGCGCTATGTTACTCTTTCGCGGGGAAACTACTGAACCGATTGGCCTGAAATTCGGCATAGATATTCGCCGGGGGTCCAGCACCAACATAGACCCATTAAAAAGTAGCCCGAGAGGTGGGGGGAGTAAGGGGAGGGGGTAAAATGATTTCGAAGCTTAGTTTTTGCGCTATGTTACTCTTTCTCGGGGAAACTACTGAACCGATTGGCCTGAAATTCGGCATAAATGTTTGTCGGGGGTCCAGCACCAACATAGACCCATTAAAAAGTAGCCCGAGTGGTCGGGGGAGGAAGAGGAGAGGGTAAAGTGATCTCGAAACTGAGCTCTTCCTCTATGTTACCCTTTTGCGGGGAAACTACTGAACCGATTGGCCTGAAATTTGGCACAGATGTTCGTCGGGGGTCCAGCACCAACACAGACCCATTAAAAAGTAGCCCGAGAGGTGGGGGGAGTAAGGGGAGGGGGTAAAATGATTTCGAAACTTAGTTTTTGCGCTATGTTACTCTTTCGTGGGGAAACTACTGAACCGATTTGCCTGAAATTCGGCATAAATGTTCGTCGGGGATCCAGCACCAACATAGACCCATTAAAAAGTAGCCCGAGAGGTGGGGGGAGTAAGGGGACGGGTAAAGTGATCTCGAAACTTAGCTCTTCCACTATGTTACTCTTTTGCGGGGAAACTGCTGAACCGATTGGCCTGAAATTCGGCATAAATGTTCTTCGGGGATTCAGCACCAACATAGACCCATAAAAAAGTAGCCCGATTGGGGGGGGGGGGGAATAAGGAGGGGGGGTAAAGTGATTTGGAAACTTAGTTTTTGCGCTATGTTACTCTTTCGCGAGAAAACTACTGAACCGATTGGCCTGAAATTTGGCATAAATGTTCGTCGGGGATCCAGCACCAACATAGATCCATTAAAAAGTAGCCCGAGAGGTGGGGGGAGTAAGGGGAGGGGTAAAGTGATTTCGAAACTTAGTTTTTGCGCTATGTTACTCTTTCGCGGGGAAACTACTGAACCAATTGGCCTGAAATTTGGCATAGATGTTCCTCGGGGATCCAGCCCCAACATAGACCCATTAAAAAGTAGCCCGAAAGGTGGGAGAGTAAGCGGAGGGGGGTAAAGTAATACCGAATGCAAGTGCTGGAATTTTTTGTTAGTTTGTTAACCCGTTCGGTACATGTTTTTTTCTATGGGGGTTAAAAATACTCTCTATACAAATTAATGATGTTTACGCTATCAGTATTCATTTAAAACAAAAAAAAAGAAAAAAAAACAAAAAAAAATTAAAAAATTTTATTTTTTACAATTTACGTCCACTGTAGTCCAGCTTTTTACTCAAAAAATCAAAATTGGGTGACAAATGCACTTAAAGGTGCACTAAATGAGAATAGAGTGTTGAAAATAAATAAATAATAAGTCAATTCAAATTTTTAACTGCGTTGCCATATGGTATCAAAATACCGAATGGCTTAATCATTTTCCGAAGAGAAAAAAACTAACGAACAGCATGCAGGCTACCTAATTTTTAACCAAATGAATTTAGTTTTCTTAAGTTTTTTTTCTGTTCACGCTTTTAGCCGGGCGAAGCCGGGTCCAAATTCTAGTTTATTATATTTGTTATATTTTATAATCTATAATTATAAACTCATAATATAGAGTTAGTGATTTACTCTGAACTTACTCCAAGTTGTTCGATAAAAACAAATTCAGAGTAAGAAAATGCGCCATTTTGTGGAGTAAAGTAAAAATACTCGGAGTAAGTCCAGGACTTATATCGAACAGACCTTATGGCTACTGTTGTAAGTGCCGTGGCTCCATGACCACGATTACACGCGCTTAGTGTGGCGCCACAAATCGACTCTTTACGGGCGAGGGACGAAGTGGGAACGATGACACGAAAAGTCGAACCCAAACCAGGGTTGGGACTTGAGGATGTGTAAAAGGTATTATTTTCGCCCAAAAAGGGTACTAGATTGAGATAATGTGGTACTAGATTTTTCTAACTATCGTACAACCACAAAAATTGTCTAGATGTATTTGTTTTAAATTTTCGCTTTTATTTCAACTTTAAATTTTTGTATAAACTCCATCTAAAAACTTAAATTTCGAGAAGTATTTTGAGTTATTGCTATATAAATCATATTTCCATGGCTTACGATTGATTTTCATATCTCCTTTAATAAGACGAATTCAGTAGTATTTAATTAAAGAGTTGTGGCGGGATCATTTAAAAAAGTACTGTTTTTCTAATACATAGAAAAGTGATGGCTTTTTAAAGGGACCCAGTGAAAAATTATTAAGGCATTATCGCTAAGGTGTCTTTAAGACATGAGACAAATAATATAAAAGCCTCCAAATTAAAATGAGATGGAAGTTCATCTCAGGAAAAACGCGCCTTTTATGCGTGTGTTGGAAAAGTGAACTAAAAGTTATGTGTCAAAAGTTATTTTTTGTTGAAGTTTTGTGTTGGCTTTAAACGACTCGGTAAATATTTTTATAGAAAAAGTAATAGATTAAGGCTTAAAGACCGTTTTAATAAAGAAATTTTTACCATCTAAGCAATCAGCGCCATCACCGGGCAAAAAACATCTACTATTAATGTTGCCTTAGTTGTAAGGCCTTATATACGCGGAAATGGCCTATATAAAAATAAGGCAACAATAAGGTAAAGATAATGCATTAAGATAATGCCTTTATAATGCCTTAATAAGACATTTTTTGTTCACTGGGGAGCTATAAATTCAGATAAAATCATATTTTATATAAACCATGAAAAGGTACCAGATTCATGGGCTGTGGTACTAGGGTACTAAATGAGTCAAAAAGGTACTAGATCTAGTACATAGGTACTAAAGTCCCAACCCTGACCCAAACTAAAAATTTCAGTTGCTCAAGGAGGGGTACGAATGCTGATTGGCTGATTCATTCCCACTTGTTACAAAAAAATCATTTACTCTGTGATCGTCGTAGAGTGCGTACATGTTGTTTAGCTAAAATTTGTTTATTCAATGGCAAATTGGAATAAAAGTCAGACAACGGTTTTGATTGAAGCATACGAGCAACACCCCGGTGTATCTGACACTCACAAACACGAAATTAAATACAAAAAAAAACTTTTCACAAACACGAAATTAAAAACAAAATGGCCCAATTTCCATTCGTTTCATTTTCGTTTGGGTTCAGTTCAACCTGTGTAATCACGAGAGGTTCAGTGTGGAAGCTCAGTGTGTCTGCGTCTAATCGTGGTCCATCTTGCTGGAACAATTTGTTTGGGTTATCCTCGGTAAAAGGACGCAAACGAAAGAGCCCCGAACAACCACGAGTGGAGGTAGATGTGTGATCGTTTACACTCTGCCGTACAACCTCCACAGCTGCTTCAGTGTACGTACATACCGATAAGTACCTCTTCCCGGAAGATCTGCCACTAACCCTGTTGCTCAAAATGGGAAACTAAGTTCGTAATCATGTGGCAACTGGGAGGTGTACTGACGTTAAAATGCTGGCGGTAGTTTCGTTGAGTTAAAACTAGATACCTTTTTAATATAAAAATTTACAAAATAAAATTTTAATTTATAAAAACAAAAAAGTTATTGATATTTTAATTTTTACCGTTAAGGGCCAACCTTTACCCCCGTTGCACACTTGAGCTAAGCTATGTGAGCGAGGCTAGCTATAGTTACATAGCTTAGCTGACTTAGCTCAATGTATGCCAGTTGTATGCAATTGGCACTTACACATTTATGTCTACAAAATACTACACTTTCGCAAACACCGATTCTACACTGTATAACGCCGAAAGTGTGTATAAGTGAGTGTCAGCGATGCCAGCGAAGTAGTTCGCGTAGTTGAAGTCTGAACTACGCAAGCGAGCTTAGTTCGCGTCGCCCATGACTACGCGATGTAGTTTCATAGTTTCGGTGAAGTGTGCGGTCACCAATGCAAATGCTAACGATTTTACTTTTAGCGAGAAACTTAGCTCACGTAGTTGAGCTCGCTTAGCTGAAGTGTGCAACGGAGGTTACCCCCGTGGCACACTTCAGCTAAGCGAGCTCAACTACGTGAACTAAGTTTCTCGCTGAAAGTAAAATCCTTAGCATTTGCATTGGTGACCGCATACTTCAGCGAAACTATGAAACTACATCGCGTAGTTATGGGCGACGCGGACTAAGCTCGCTCGCGTAGTTCAGACCTCAACTACGCGAGCGACTTCGCTGGCATCGCTGACACTCACATATGCATACTTTCGGCGTTTTACAGTGTAGAATCGGTGTTTTCAAAAGTGTAGTATTTTGTGGACATAAATGTGTAAGTGCCAATTGCATTTGGACTGGAAAACGTGAAAATATTTACCGAAAATATCGCCGCGTTGCTTAGCTCAAGCACAAATAATATACAGATGACCGGAGCTCAAAGAAACTCATGATACAATTTTTAACGATCAGCCGACAGAAGATCAGCCGACAAAAGCTTTTGACTTAAATTTTGAGCGAGAGTGGAGAGATAGTTTCTCGTCAAATCGTATGCCGAACACACACAAGTGAATATAATAAATGCGTTGAATTTTTTGTATGATTGGCGCGGCGGTGGGGTTGTATAAAACTAGTTTACAAAAGCTTGAAATCATCTCAAACGAACCGAAGACAAGGTTCTCTCCCAGAGGAAAAAGTTTTTCGGCTTTTAAAAGCTCGCTTGATTTGGTTTCATATAACATGGTTTTCTTTGAGCTCTGTTCATCTGTATATTATTTGTGGCTCAAGTCTGCGATGATGTGAGCTAACCCAGCTAGGCTATGTAACTATAGCTAGCCTCGCTCACATAGCTTAGCTCAAGTGTGCAACGGAAGTTATATACCTTTAAGTTGACAGCTACACGATTATTTTATTTTATCATAGTCATTTTCCATTCAGACAACTCTAAAATGTAGAAAATTTTATTTTTATTTTCCTTTTAATTTTTTGCTGAATTTTCAAATTTTTAAATCGTGTTTTTCAATATTTTAAAAAACATTTTTATATAGAGTAAATTTGATTATCAATCTACCTACGCCCTTGCCTGTACATATATATTTAGCATGTAACCCATTTTAGATTAATTCTTTCAAGGCATACGCACATTTTGCGTAAATTAGGCTGTTAAAAATTTTGACACCTTGCATTAAATATAAATAAATAATGTAAATAGCCACAACTTGCGAAAACAAATGAATTTGCTTTGAGCAAGCGATAATTTTTATAGAAAAAAAAATTGTAACCATCCAAATTTGGTGTTTACCTTAATACAGAAATTTCCTTTTCAATTGTGCACTTTATTTCCTTAATCTCAATATCCCTATGTAATCCTTGGTATTTTAAAAACTCTCCATGCAAAAATCGTGATATTTGTTAATATTATAATTTTGAACTATCTTTTTACCACTCGTATTATTGCTGTCAAATAACTATTCGTACTACGTTTGCATGTGAACCTTATGTCTGGAGCCCAATGAACGCAACGCGAACGCAGAAACTGTCACTTACAAGCATTGATTATATACACATAGGTATGGAAAGATTTTAAAAAAATCTTTTCGACTCTTCCCGCAGTGGCGCTAGCATCAAGAGCTTTGTCTAAGCATGCCCAAGATCATTTGCAAGAGGCAAGACCCTCTACATACAAAGCCATGCACTAATAGAGTTACTACCACATGTACATGGCCAAGTAGGGTCGCTGATGAATTGTCTAACATGGTGCCGGCATGAAGTTTCCGAGATTTTTTGCGGTTCTATATCGATTATGTTCCTATATTATCGTTTAAATTTTGGAGGGAATGAAAACAAAAACCATTTTTGTTAAAACAAACACTTTTTTATTGTATGTATATAATGACAATAACGGACAAAGTGGATTTGTGATACGAATTACAGCACGGCACACAGCAATTACGAGGCATTACGTTTAAATTGAATATTTAAGAAAAAACGAAATACACTTGCGGAAAAGCTGCAGTAAATAAATCTCAGGAGTCTCCTAGCCCATGTTGCTTCCCCTGTCACAGCCCCTCTTGTAATGGATTCTTCGATCAGCTTTAATTAAACGCAAAATACGTGCGTTTTTTTAAATAAATTTATACTTATCTATAATCTATTAGTAATAAGCAGGAGCCTTATTAGGGAATTGGAATCGAAAATGAAATGCACGGAAATGTTTGATGCGGTATCAGCTAACTCGAATTCGATCATTTTCGGAAATTTACTCGAACACTTTTCAGTCGCCGGAAATGAAACTCGAAAGAAAAATTTATTCATTTCAATGTTTTTGTATGTAAGAATTTTTTTTCTTGCAAAACATATTTAAATTGCTTGGAAAATCTATAAATAATAAGAAAAAGTTGCCTCTAACATATAATATTTAGTTAATTACGATTTTAAACGAAGTCTATTCCGTATGAATTTTCTTACAATTCTTGAATTGAAAACGCCGTCATCACTTTCACTTTTATCTGGCACTTATTTCACATTCATCACTTTTATCCGGTTCTGATTTCAATTTTTTTAAACTGCCGGCATTAATTTCACAAAAAAGAAAACGCTAAAACTAATAGCAAATTATTTACAACTATTCAATAATGACACTAAATAAAACACGAAATTTCTAAGTTACCAGCAAGCAGGGCCGTACCGACTGGGGGGGGATGGGGGGGGAGGCTCCCCCCCCAATAAGTCTTCAGTTGGGAATTTGACCCTTAGGAGTTGGGAAATCTCACTTCTTGAAGATGTGAGATTTCCCAAGTTGGGAAATCTCTTTTGTCGATTTTCCAAAATCCCAACTTGTCTTTTTCTACCTCAAATTTTCTATTAGTGAACAAAGGCGTGTTTTATGACTTGTTTGTGTTTCCACATGCCATTCTGCTTTGGCGACAGCGTCACAGCGAGTTGGGAGAGAATGAATAAAAGGCTTTGAAAGAGTAGAGTAGACACTCGACCATGGGGGGAGTATAATGTTCTCATCAGTTTATGGCACAGAACTATATAACATAGTATGGTGACACAAAGCTCTGCTGAAAAATGGTCCCAAAAGTATTTCCCTCTTTATCATACTTAAACGCATCCACTGAACTGTATAATATCGCGAAATTCAAATTTCGTCCGCCGCGAAATTCAAATTTCACAAGTTTAAGACTAACTTTATGCGCCAACACCATTCCGAAAGTCTATTTTCCTTTGACAGCTCACGGTTTAAACGAAAGAACTATATTTATAGTCATACGGTTATCTCGCTCTTACTTAACTCGTTTTGATTCATTGAACTGTATTGAAATGGGACCATTTGAGACAGCAAATCGAGCGATCTAGTATATTCGTGCTGAAACAGTGAGTTTTGAAAATATAGTGTAATTGTTGTACCATCGGTGTTCGGATTTTTTAAACAAATGAATAGGTAAGAACTGTTTCAAGTAATATGTATTTAATTTCTTATAAGTTTTTGTCAACACTGGATTCGGATAAAATCTGAATACAAAAGAAAGTGCCAAAAATAAGCGATATAAAGTCAAATGTACTTCTTGTGGTCACAAGTCGCATAAGATTATTAGTGTTTACCCTTTATTTAATTGTGAAAAATAAAAAAAATTTACTTTCTTCTACGGAGTGCAATAAAGTATTGTATTCATGAAAAATTTCGACCTCTTAATTTTGCCTAAAAAAAAATTCCCGATCACTCCTGAGTCGATTGGAGTCATATTAAAAAAATGTCGTTCTGTCTGTCAGTCTGTCAGTTTGTCTGTCAGTCTGTGTACAAGATTTCTCAAAAACTAATAAAGCTAGAGCCATGAAATTTTATAGGCATGTTGGGTCCTGAAATGGGACGATCCTATCAACTTTTGGTGGAAATCCGTTAACCGGAAGTATCCAAAATGGCGGTTTTTCAAAAATCGCAATTTCGTTTTTCTCGATTTACTCCCAAACTACGCGTTTTTTAGTGGCCTTAAGTACGACGAAACTTTTAGAAAATAAAATTTCCCACACTTTTGTCTTTAGATATAACTCGATATCTCAACCTGTTATCGAGATAAAACGTTATTTCCAAAAAAAAAAAACAGTTTTTGCGATTATCTTGAAAACTAATGGGGTTTTGCTGACTGAATGTATGAAGTGAAATAATGAGAATGACATTCTGCACAATTTTGTTTCTTACCATTATTGAGATATTTAGATTAAAATATAAAAAAATATGTTTTTGCAAATTACTGGCAAACTAACGTTTTTGATATTTTTGAATAAACCAAGAATTTATTGGGATGTCGTCTTAGGTTGACAACGCGACAGGGCTCTAGCGTAAATTGCGCAGGATCGTAGATTTTGTAGAAGTAAGTTTTGTGTTGACCACAACTGATATTTCATTATATCAGTTGTTTCTTGTCAGAGATTCTGGGCAAGGAAAAGGAATTTTTATTATGTACATCCCAGTTGGGAAAAATTAGATGTTCGAGTTGGGAAAATTGAGACGTCTCCCCCCCCAATCCAGAACCTTCGATACGGCCCTGCCAGCAAGTTGCTTTTTAGCAACTTTTAATTTTAACTTGTTGAGTTGTTTTTATTGCTGATTCACAATTATCAAACAAAACACAAACGATTATTAGTAATATAGGCCTTTAATTTATATATTTTACCGATTAAACTCTGAAAATTTGATAAAATTATTAACTTAATAACAAAACAAATCGAAGTTTACGCGCGGTTTCCCATCTGATTTTGACAGTAGAGTTGCCACTTGACCCTACTAGTGCACACATAGAAAGATTTTGTGCATGGCTTTGTATGTAGAGGGTCTTGCAAGAGGCAAAGGGCATTCTCATCAATGATCACACAAGTAAACAAGTTTTAAGCTCTGCAAGTGTAGGTCAGCAAACTCGCTTGCGATGGGAGTTGAATGGGCAGGGACGAAGGGAGCGTGATTCATGCCATCTGATTTAAACCTTTGATGGAATAGTTTGTTTTTCAGCTGAATTTTTAAAAAGTATTTGTTGGATTTTTTTAAATTTAGACTTTAGACATTGATTAATTAGATTACGATTTTGATTTTGACATTTAATTAAGTTATTTTAAATCTTTATTAGAATTTTGTAGATTTGCGTTTAAATTTTTGACTCCGGCTACGTTTTTTGGACAACGACTTTTATTTCACGGTAATTGGTTTTCTTTAAAACCCAATATGGCATCAGCTGTTCGTTCATATAAAAATTGCTGGAATGTTAGGAAACCCGGTTCTTTTTTTATCATTTTTCAAAATACTTGATGTTAGAAAAACCCTTTGGTTGAAACACTGCGGGGATCTAAATTTGGACATTTCATTTGAACAGAAGTTTGAAGAAAATTCAAAATTATGTTTTTTAGGTTATATTTGCCACTCATTAAAACTAAAAATACAATGCCACAATTGCATAGCACATATGATAAATCAAAATCCTGGTTTCCTCGAAATATATCACTTAATAAAACTGAAAGCGTATAAAACAAGCAATTTGTCTGAGTTTGGGTCATTAACAATTCTTCCTAAGTATTTGAAAATCAGCTAAATATTATATTCGACGAATTTAAAAAAATATTTGAACTCGTAAAATCCAATACCAATATTTTGGACGCTCATATTTTTCTTCTTACTAACGAAAAAATTACACAATGGCCAGGTTGCAACGATTAGTCATTTGTCGTAAAACGGATAATAATAATTTTACTCGGTGTTAAAATAAAAAGGGTTTATATTTACTAGTGTAAAAACGAAGGATAAATCATTGAGAAAGTCAATCGTCGAAGGTCGAGAAAAGTAAAAGGCTCATAAAAGAATCAAGTACTCCTGACTGCAATATCTAAATCTAAAACAGATACTAGATTCTGCTTTTGAAAAATATATTTAAAATGATATTTTTTGTACGGCTTTTGTAGCAAATTGTTTCGATTCAACAGTTTTCACACAATGTTTTTTAATTGCAAAACATTTGAATTTTTAAAAATTCTTCTAAAACCACAAATTTTTATATTTTCAGAATGTAGAAATAGAAACTCACACATGAGCAAAGAGATCACAGAAAGTGTACCAATTCGATGCATTAATTATGCCTGTGTGTGTACAGATTTTCATTCAGCCGCCCTTTCGCACCGGCCCGAAAGCTCTTTTAACTAAGAAAATTTCAACGAAATTCAGAAATCGTACACTCAGTGACATCTAGTGCGAAAGCATGTAGCTCAAGAGTCCATATCTATGTGTATATAATCAATGTTACAAGTTTGTTCAATAGAAATCATTTGAAGTGAGCACAGTGAACGCAGTGAACGCAACTACAACGCAAAAGTTTGCAAACTTCTAACTTTGCCGCAGCAATTCTGCGTTGACAGTTCATAAAGTGAGGTTGGGGAAATGTTCGCGGAAAAATTGATAGCCTTATGCCCGAGGTCTTCATATTTAGTTTTTCTGTCAGATAACTATACCGCAGATAAAGATATATCGAAGATATCTTTAACTTGGGCATCTTCATGAAAATTCCAACTCGGTATAGCAACTCTCGAAATAAGGTTCCACAACTCCTGCACACTGGATACAATAAAACAACCTCTTGATACAAACTATCGTGACGTCACATAAAGAGGTATTTTCTATAATTGTGTGTTCTTATTAAAGGATTTTGGAAGTGAAAGGTACAATGCAAATTATCCGTTATAGCTTTCGAGTAATCCACCACCTTTATATCTTGTTTCGCGAAGCAAAGAAGCGCAGAAATCAATGAAATCCTGGTCGAAATAGTGACCTTAAATTTATAATCAAAAGCAGCATTACGGCTTGTTTCTAATCACGAAAGCTATTGTTTTGAATGTTTTATTATCCGATCGTGGCGCTGATAGCATTTCTGTCAAATGGAAACGAGCGAATAGAGCGAACAGTCATCAGGTAAAACAAAATTTAATTTAAATTAAATATATTTATAATAAAAGTATTTTCAGGGATTATGCAGAGAAGCGCGAACTTCACGAAATCTGAAATTCATATTTTGGTGGATTGTGTCATGAAATACAAAAATGTTATTGAAAGTGGGATATTCCAAAGAAGCACCAAAACTATACCCTTATTTGCAGTACGTAGGGCCTTGAAATGATTGCTGGTTCATCACTGTCAGAGTCAGAAAAAATATTCACTTCCATTAACGAATCCATAGGTTTTTTCATACATTTTAACTTTCCGATTTCAATATTTTAATTTTATGCTATAATTGTCAACAACTGCTTTAAAAAGTGAGTGGTGGCGCTGGGGTAAAAATATACACAAAACCTCAAGATATCTCGACCTCAGACCAAGAGATAACTTTACCCGAGATATATCTTTGTCTCGATGTTTTTTGCTACGAAGACTTCAATTTTTTTAGATAAAGATATCTCTCGGGTAAAGTTATCTCTTTGTCTGAGGTCGAGATATCTGTATATTTTTACCCCAGCGGCACCACTCACTTTTTAAAGCAGTTGTGGACAGTTGCAGAATAAAATTAAAATATTGAAATCGGAAAGTTAAAACGTATAAAAAAACCGATGGATTCGTTAATGGAAGTGAATATTTTTTCTGACTCTGACAGTGATGAACCAGCAATCATTTCAAGACCCTACGTACTGCAAATAAGGGTGAATCATTTTGATACTTGGAGTGAAAGTGAATTTGTCATGAGATTTCGCTTAACCAAAGCAACATTTCAAGCACTTTTGCCTAGAATTGAAGCTGAAATCTGTATTAATCATAATAGGTAAAAACGAAATTTGTTATTTATTGTTATTAAATATTTTCAGAAGCAGAGCAATGCCACCCAGAGATCAACCATTGTTGGCTTTACGGTTTTTTTGCGACAGGTTGTTTTTTAAGGGCGTGTGCTGATTTCTCAGAAGTTTCGGCTAGTCTCACTGGTCGTGTGGTAGCTAAGGTTTCAAAAGTTATTGCGGCGCTGGATCATGATATGATAAAAATCCCAAACACCATACAAGAAATCCGAAAATCGTTTCCATTTGACAGAAGTGCTATCAGCGCCACGATCGGACAATAAAACATTCAAAACAATAGCCTTCGTGATTAGAAACAAGCCGTGATGCTGCTTTTGATTATAAATTTAAGGTCACTATTTCGACCACGATTTCATTGATTTCTTCGGTTCTTTGCTTCGCGAAACAAGATATAAAGGTGGTGAATTACTCGAAAGCTATAACGGATAATTTGCATCGTACCTTTCACTTCGAAAATCCTTTAATAAGAACACACAATTATAGAAAATACCTCTTTATGTGACGTCACGATAGTTTGTATCAAGGTGGTGTTTTATTGTATCCAGTGTGCAGGAGTTGTGGAACCTTATTTCGAGAGTTGCTATACCGAGTTGGAATTTTCATGAAGATGCCCAAGTTAAAGATATCTTCGATATATCTTTATCTGCGGTATAGCTATCTGACAGAAAAACTAAATATGAAGACCTCGGACATTAGTATATCTCCCAATTGGTGTTATCCACAGTATATCTGGGACTGAAGACTTCGGGCATTAGTGCAATAACATACAAATAACAAAGATAAAGACCAACAAAGCAAATTATCGCTTCAAAATTATCCATTTTTGTAATTTTGCCAACTTTATACCACTTTATATTATGTCACTTGTACTACTTCACGAGATGCCATTGGGCTCTGTCGCTGAAATGTTGGGCTGCGTGACAGTTTGTGCGTTTTAGTTGCGTTCGCGTTGCGTTCATTGGGCTCCAGAGGTTAAACGCAGAAACACATAGAACTCACTGACTTATATCATAGATTAGAGACTTACTATAGATAAGATACAAACGTGGTTTTCCGTTTGCCGCCTGTAGAAAGAAGTAGTCGACAGCATCATTCCGTAGTCGACAGCTTTATTTTATCACTTTTTATCATTTAGCTCAAATGGACTTGTTGAAAAAAATTATTTTGTAATACTCGCACAGAACAAACCAAAATATTGGACCAACACATACACAAGGGCCGGCAGCGGCCTTTCACAATTTCTTCAACTGTCAATGGCGATAGGATTTTTTAGCAAAAAAAAAACACTTTTATTTCACTTGTTACGTTGCTTAAACAGAAAAAATGTCTGGTAAGGAACATTTTACGGAATTTCTGCCGACAATACGAAATATCCCGAGAGTTTTGCATTTCTCACACAAAAACAATTAGTGTCTTTACAAAGCAAATGAAACAGACGATAATGTACTCTTCTTGAGGAAAAAATTTCTTACGCGTTTCCTAACTATATAGGTCTGTTCGATATGAGTCCTGGACTTACTCGGAGTAAAAATTTTTACTCTTTTCTGTTCGATATGAGTCCTGGACTTACTCCGAACACATATCGAACAGAAAAGTGTAAGTCCAGAACTCATCTTTTCAGTCCTGGACTTACTCTTGCTTTTAGCTGGAGTAAACTTTTGACAGCTGATATTTGTCAGACATAACCTCTCTTTTACAGTGTTTGGAAGTCAAGAAAAATTTATAAAATGTATAATTATGAAAATTTATATGTTGAAAATCATTCTGGAGAGAAATCAAATTAAACATGATTAGTTCCTTGATATTCATTTTAAAAATGTTGTACATAAACGTAAAACTTAACCTCAACCTTGACAGTTCAAACGTGACTTACTCTGAACTTACTCCAAGTTGTTCGATAAAAACAAATTCAGAGTAAGAAAATCCGCCATTTTGTGGAGTAAAGCGAAAATATTCGGAGTAAGTCCAGGACTTATATCGAACAGACCTTATCCCCCCAATTCTATGTAAAAGATGTTAAGAGATATCTTAAATTATAATTAAGAGATTTTAAAAGAAATTAGTATTCTGAGTAAGAGATTTTGGTGAGTTCCGATTTTAGCAAATTAAGAGATTCACCACGATGTCTTCATCTCACAGCACTTTCTCATAGACGTCAAATTTGGCTGTTTATTGACCTTAGATTTTTTCTGAAATCATGAAGTTTTCAAAACTATGGAAATTATCCAAAAAATTGTGTAAAAAAGACATTGCGGATCTTGAAAAACATGTGAATAGTTTTGTATCTGTTAAGAATAGCTTTCTACGGTATTCAGACCGTTTGAAATGAAAATGATATAAAAAATATTACGTAAAATTTGAATCGACAGTTTTTAAGATACACAATATCGCTTTTAAATTATTTTGTATAATTTCAGCAACGCGCAAACAAATTTATGGTTAAATAATGCATTGCACTCATATAAATATTTCATTTGATAGACATAAAATTAATGAAGTTGCAGGTATGCGTTGATGTAATTCCAGCCAATAAAAAAATCGTTTTTTGTGCCATTAAAGGTAAGCAATTCCACGAAGACACAATATTTTTTCCTCGTCCTCCATGCAATGCAACTTTTTCTTCAATTTTCTCCAAAACGGAGAATTTAATCGAAAACCTGTGACGTAAAAAACGTTCAGAATACAATTTTACACAACTTGTCTATACATAAAAAAATTGTTGGAGCCCTCCCCGACCAAGGTCCGTATATTACAAGGTTGGCCGTACTGAAGACGTAGTTACACAAACCGTAAGATAGTGTTTGTGCGTGACGTCAATTTGCACACTTTGCACAACCAATCAAAATATTTTATTTCGGAGATGTGCAATTAGTCAAACAAAGAAACTGCAAAATGATTATTAATTGAAGGCCATTAGAAATATGTTCCTATGCACAACATATGCGCCGCGTGACGGAGATTCGTTTAACTTCAAGTGTCAAATGTTTGAATAGTTTTGTTCGAAATTTCGTGAAGTCGTTTGTATTTTCGGAACTAAATAAAAAAAAAGAATAGCTGTGCTAGAAATTGTCACATAAACTAAGAAAATGTCAAGTAAAACACCCGTGAATAGAAAGTGCTGTGTGGCAGATTGCAGTATGAGATTTTCGAATACCGAAATCTCTTTCCACCGATTTCCAAAAATGGATATAAGAAAGAAGTGGATTAAATTTTGTAATGTGAATTATGGCTATGTATGTTCAAACCACTTTACTGAAAATGATTTTTGTCGAGATCTCAAATCGGAGCTACTGCATAACAAAACAAAAAAAAGCTCGTCCCATCAGGTATAATTATTATTAATTGTTAATGAATTATTCTGAATAAACATTATGTGACTTTTCTACATTTCAGATTGTCCGCCTATATACTCCACCAAAATAAAATTATAACTAAACAAGTCAGGGAGGAACGTTTGTTGAAACGGATGAATAAAAAAATCGTTTCTGATTTACTCGATAAAGAAAATATTCAAGAAAATTTAGTGCCTGAGATATCCGGAGACACCAATTTCTTTGTCGAGAATTCTGAAGTGGATATTTTTACTGAATGTGAAAAAAAGGAAGATATTCAGCAATTAAAAAATCAAATTGAAGACCTTAAAATGCAGTTAAAGATACAAGAAAGCCAAAAGAGCATTGCAGAAAACGAATTTCTACAAAAAATTAAAACAGAATTGTATTACATCAAGCAGCGAACCTTTTATAAGAATCAAATTTCTAAATAGAAACTTAAGCAATGTATCTTTATCTTTAAAGCGACGTGTGCTAATTTGTACCTACTTAAAAAATAAATAGATATCTATTTGAAAACTCGTGTAAATAAATTTATAAACAAAACAAAATTGGTGTGAAATTTTTACTTCTCCTAGAGAAATCAAGAAAAGTGTGCATTATGACGTCATCACGCTGTCAATACATAGGCATCTTCAGTACGGCCAACCTTGTAATATACGGACCTTGCTCCCCGACACTGATTTTTCGAGTTTTAAACGCAACACACGAGTTAAGAGGTCGTAAGAGGACATCGGCGAGGTCCTCTTAAATTAAGAGGTTTTTGAGGTTATAACCGTCTGCTAACTTTTCCCCAGAATATGAAAACCGTTTACAAAAATTCACCACGAAAGTTAAGAGGTTGACATCTCTTAACTATTATCAGGAATACCAATTTATATTAAATTTCCTCTGAAGTCCAGTTAGCAGTTAAGAGGCTCTTATCTATTATGCAGAATTGAGATGTATATCTCTAAACTATGCTTATATACAATGGACATAGCATCCGAGCCGAAAAATGGCACGGCAGCAGATTTGATTTGGGAATTCAGTAATCGCCAACCTAATTTTACTCGTAAACATTTTGCGTTATACAAATTTCATGTCAATTCACCTGCAGTCATGTTCAAATTAGATGAAAATTACACAGATAGTAGGTATTTACTTGTTAAATCTAGTATTCACATTTGGTTCTTCAA
The DNA here is from genome assembly GCA_964034945.1 of Chrysopilus asiliformis. NCBI lineage: Eukaryota > Metazoa > Arthropoda > Insecta > Diptera > Rhagionidae > Chrysopilus > Chrysopilus asiliformis. Next base: position 55,109,093 of record OZ035962.1, read on the forward strand.
AAATTCGAAAAAAAAATCAGTGCAAAACGCAAATGTTAAATTTTTTCACTTCAACGTTAAAGTTGAGAGTCCCCTGCTGTCATTTATGCAGCAGCCAGCTGTCATTTATGCCAAACACATATCTTGATATTTCTTTCTCTTACCGATCGCCTTGTTTATCACATGAGAATGAAAGATTGCCAACTTGTGTTTTATATGAATGACATCTGATATTATTTTGGCGCGAATTTATTTGAATGTGTCGCGATGTGAAAAGTATAATAATAAGTTTGAAGTGCAATTTTAATTTTTTAATTAGAATCAATCAAACATGTCCTTTGATATAGACACGTTTGTTTTATACACTCCATTTGACATTTTGAATGAAGAATACTTCAGCAACTATTCAACATAACCTCAAACATCAACAGATGATTTGGTTAGTTGTCAACCCTATTTGTTCAAATAAGGTTGCTAACACATCCCTATTTACTCGTCAAGGTTGGTAATGGTATCAGGGGATCCATTTTGAAAGAGAGAGTCAAAATATGTGACAGAGAATCTAGCTGTATTTCGCGCTATTTGATTTCTTAGCGTATTATGGGAGATTATACTTCCATTGTATATTTCGTTACATAGAACCGCAAAGTCGACTGTGAGAGCGTCGACAAGTTTGACGTCGAAAAATTTAGCGACCAGGTATATCATGGTGTGATACACATGTCGACGTCGACTGTAACTGCAGCTGCGACTGCGACACATTTTTTAGCCAAAATTCTAAATTCAATGTTGCGTCATGGGGGTATCAACGAAATTTTTAAATAAAATCAGCCGATAGCAACAGCAACAGCAACAGCCGACAGCATCAGCCGACAGCAATTAGAACAGCGGCAGCCATACAAAGACCACAGTCTTAAAGTTCCACCACAATGCAGGCGGCAAGCGGCAGCCGAGCCAACTACAATCATAGCGGCCCCGTCGTGATATGCTTCTGTCAAAATTGAAACGTTAAAACTTATTTAATTCGTCCGCTACTTTGCTCCATTTATTTTCCTTTATGTCTGTCCTTTTGTATTGAGGATGGGCCAAATCGTAGAACATTGGATTTCCTCTTACGTCCTCTTTTAATTTTTCCTCCGTTCTCGGCATCTAGCGAAATCAAAACGTCAAAAATCTGCATAGAATGTGGCGCCGAATGTGGCGGTTTTCATAAAACATGTTGAGAGGCGGCGGTAAGTTTGACTTTGCTTCAAATTCGGCGGCGACGGAAAAAGTGTGCTGCAGTTGCCGCTGTATTGTAGCAGCTCTCATTGCGCTACGTTAGTGCAAAAAAAATGCCGCCCGCCGCTGCCGCTTGCCGCCTTCACTGTGGTTGAACATTAGTGTGGCGCCACAAATCGACTCTTTACCGGCGAGGGACGAAGTGGGAACGATGACACGAAAAATCCAACCCGAACTAAAAATTTCAGTTGCTCAAGAAGCGGAACGAATGCTGATTGGCTGATTCATTTCCACTTGTTACAAAAAAATCATTTACTCCGTGATCGTCGTAGAGTGCGTACATGTTGTTTAGCTAAAATTTGTTTATTCAATGGCAAACTGGAATAAAAGTCAGACAACGGCTTTGATTGAAGCATACGAGCAACACCCCGGTTTATACGACATTCAAAACCCTGACTATAGGAATAGAAGTAAGCGTATGTATTACACGAAATTAAAAACAAAATGGTCCAATTTCTATTCGTTTCATTTTCGTTTGGGTTCAGCTCAAGCTGTGTAATCACGAGAGCTTCAGTGTGGAAGTTAAGTGTGTCTCACTGACTTATATACAATGGATACAGCATCCGAGCCGAAAAATTGCACGGCAGCAGATTTGACTTTGGGATTCAGTAGTCGCCAACGTAATTGTACTCGTAAACATTTTGCGTTATACAAATTTCATGTCAATTCACCTGCAGTCATGTTCAAATTACATGAAAATTACACAGATAGTTAGTCGTTACTTGCTAAATCTAGTATGAACATTTGGTTCTTCAAAAATGAGAAAAAAAATTAGGGCAAAATGCAAATGTTACACTTTTTCACTTGAAAGTTAAAGTTGAGAGTCCCCTGCCGTCATTTCTGCAGCAGCCAGCTGTCATTTATGCCAAACACATATCTTGACCTTTGTTTCTCTTACCGATCACCTTGTTTATCACACGAGAATGAAAGATTCCCAACTCGTGTTTTATGTGAATGTCATCTGATATTATTTTGGCGCGAATTTATTTGAATGCCTCGCGAAGGGAAAAGTATAATAAGTTTGAAGTGCAATTTTAATATGTAGAGCACTTAGAAAAAGATAATAACAACTGTAATTAGGTTTTTTGTAAAATATTCTGTTTTGTGGTTACTTTTCAGGATCATTTAATACAATCGTTGAAAGGATATTAAACACAGAGAGGCTAACAAAAAAATATTTAATTGTATAACTTCAGACAATACAGTCATTGAGTTACATGTTTTAATTTGTTTTAGTGGGCGTCTCTGCATATAACATGCTTGCTCATTTCATGGGTACAAATACAAAACTGAGGAAAACAAAAATTAAATTAGTAAAAATTCGCTCAAAACCAAATGTGACAGAGAATCTAGCTGTGTTTCGCGCTATTTGATTTCTTAGCGTATTATGGGAGATTATACTTCCATTGTATATACTTCGTTGGTGTGTCTGCGTCTAATCATCGTCTTTAGTGCGAACGTACACACTTCTTCTCTTCGCGGCAACTTTTAGTCCTCAAAATGCCTTTCCGACGTACACGCTTCTTCACTTTTTAGTAGCAAAAACTTGTGTACAACAAGCGATCGCTCATGTGTGTGTGGTTCTCATATATGTGTTGTATTTCCAGCTCATTCCCCTTGCTAGCTAGCACCGAGGCAACATCAATTGCCAAAATAGAAACTGCCAACAATAGAAGAATAAGGACTGGTAATTTCTTATGGCACCTACTCTTTCCTACCTACCTGAAAAATAAAACTACCTGGAATTGATATTTCACTACTTGCATTCAATTTTTGTTTATTTGGGATATGTTTACGAGTCGGTGGCTAAGCAGCGACTGACTCAATGAAATTATGCACACCTGCATGCTGACGTGCTACACGAGCGACTTCGTTTGTGTGCGTAAAATAAGAAGTGAAGAACACTTTTCGAGCGGCGACTTTTCTCCTATTGCCGCACTCGTTTCTTTCCTAGAATTTGGTGAGGCTGAGGCATGCTGAAGACTGAAAGTTGCCTTGTGTACGTCGCACGTTGGGGCCAAAGTGATATTCGGCGGCCAAAAATACAAATTTTGATTTCTGCCTTTGAAGGATTTCAGTTATGTCATTGCGTTGGGAATACTTGGCAACCTAGAAATCCAAAAGGACACTCTCCTGTGACAAGTAATTTCCGAACGCCATGGGGTCAAAGTTGGTAAAAATTCTGTTTTTTCAATTTTCAAATTTACAACAATTTTTTTTAACTATTAAGTCACTTAGTACAGAAAAATCGATTTTATCATCAAACTGAGGACATATTTAGGCAACTATAATTAAAATTAAAAATTTGTAGTACTACATTTTTATACCCGTATGGTGAAACCAAAGGGTATATTAGATTTGCCTTACCGTTTGTAACGCCAAAATCCCGTCATCACACAAAAAAATTAATTACACCAGTGTGTTTAGAATGATAAGAAAAGTTGAATTTAGCATGTCCGTCCGTCCGTCCGTCCGTCCGTCCGTCTGTCTGTCTGTCTGTCTGTGGCGCGGATTGCGGGTGCACGGATTGAACTAGAGAATTGAAATTTTGAGCAGATCCGTTTTTCGTAAAATGCGAGGCCAAGTTCGTTCATGAGCAAAAATGGACCATTAGGGGGGGTATCCACCATACGAACGAAAACGATTTTTGCGAATATCTCCAAAACGGTGCATCTTATCAAAAAAGTTCAAGAACAAAAGTTATTTAGGATATGATTCTACATAAAACTCCCATACATCAAAATCCGATTGGAACAAGTTTTTAAAAAATCTTATTGGAAAATTTGACTTCAAAGTGGAATTTTGGTACAACTGCTCGAATTATGATACGAATATCACCATACGGGTTTTCAATAATTGCCAGATTGGCAATTATAGCTTTTGTTATGTTTTTTCTTAAAATTGTTATTCCAGAATTCTGGTTATTCTTAAAATACTATTTTTTCCGCGAAATTTTGTATATACAGGGTGCGGATTAATTATCCGTGATATCTTTTCTTCCCTTTTAAAGAAACATATTTTCAAATATATTATTACCAAATATAATTTTTTATTCGGAAACACATTATTAAAGCTATAAAACGAAACAAAAGATTTTTTTTTATATTTGGGTTGTAAAAATGAGGGCAAGTATACTGCGTAGTGTTATTAGTTGCGTTTTTTTTAATGTTCTAGAACACGGAACATTAAAAAAACGATCCAGAGTAAGTGGGAAATTTCATTGAGTTCGAATGGCAATAACTTCATGTTGGTTACATCAGTAGGCCGTTACTGCTATATTTTCTGTATATAATCACGATTCGCTATCTCCCATGAATAAAACTATTTCGCTGTCGAACAGAACCAACAAGCCACCAACACAAAATCCTCAATTGAGAATAAAATGTCAGATTTATTATGTTGAAGTTAGCAGCATTTCATTACCATACATTACCGTATAAAATTTCCCTTTGTTCCAAGCGCTGTTCGAGTTGAAAAGGTGGTGCAGGATTTTGTATGGAAAGCTTGTTCTGAACTGCTTCAGAACATTAAAAAAACGCAACTATTGTTGAATTTCACAATCAAGAAAGGAAGCCTGCGTGGATTGCTAAGGAGCTGAAAATGGCTGATTCAACCGTTAGAGATACTATTAAACGTTTTCAAAACCTGGGTACTCTAAAAGAGTACTCTAAAAGACCGTCCTGGCAGAGGCCGTAAACGGACGCCTAAGATGAGGGAAATTATTCGACGCCGAATTAAGAGAAATTCTGGTGTTTCGATGCGCAGCATGGCAAAATCACTTAGAATTGATGAAAAATCGATAAGAAACATTGTCCATCGTGATTTACGGCTGACTTCTTAAAAGCTTTCCAAGTGTCATCGCTTAAATGATGAAATGAAACTCAATCGGTTGAAAAAATCGAAAATTTTGATGCAAAAGGTTTCTGAGGGCCGTCATCGTAAAATTCTGTTTACGGACGAAAAATTTTTTACAGTGGAACGACATCACAATCACCAGAATGATAGACAATTGCTCCCGAAGGGTACCAAGGATCGTAAGGGAGATGTCCCACTGGCGCATCAGCTCCTGCAGCTGACTGATCCCGACATCAGGTCGCGCAGCTGCATGAACTGATTCGATCAGTTGACATGACACACTGAACTGGGATCAGCTGACCTCAAACGTCAAAATGTCGGGCTCGGAGGAAGAACTTCTCCTTATTTCTCTGCTAAAAAAACTGAATCTGTGCAATCGTACAAACATCTACCTTTTCCTACAGCTTGTACGATTCCTGTGTTTAATTTTTCCTATTCGATGGACATCGTATTTATTTTCACTTGTTCAAAAGTTTATTAGTTAAACACTTGTCAAAATTTTATGATGTCCCCAACTAGTAATTATTGTAAAGTCAACATTATATGAAGTAGAGAGCCTATAACCTAGAAAGAGGCCATGCTACCTTAATATACTGTGCCACTGATGACAATTATTACCGCCAGACGAAAAAAAAATTGAAAATTATCCCTTTATTTTATTTAATCTAACAAAAATGACATTAGAAACTACCCGACATGTGCCTGATATCAGCTACATTTAGGTCAGTTCAAAAAATTCAGCTTTGTGTCGCAGACATGCAGCTGCACATTTTTTGCAGTGTGCCATGCGCCATTGGATTACATGTGCAACTGATATCGGGATCAGTAAGCTGCAGCAGCTGATGGCCAGTGGGACATATCGCTAAGAGAGTCACCAGAATCCATCATCCCGCTTCTGTGATGGTTTGGGCAGGGATAACGGCCAGTGGGAAAACTCCCTTAATTTTTATTGAAAAAGGAGTTAAGATTGACCAAAAAGTTTACCAAGATCTTCTGAGAGATACTGTTGCACCGTGGGCGCTACAGCACTTTGGTGAAAATAATGGTTGGACATTCCAACAAGACTGGGCACCATCTCAAGGAGCAAAAAAAACCATTGAGCAGTGCCAGCAAATTTTTCCATCAATGTTGACTAAGGAAGAGTGGCCTTCCAATTCCCCAGACTTGAATCCAATGGATTATTCGGTGTGGTAAATTCTTGAGTCAAGGGCCTGCGGTACTCTACACACTTCAATTGATCAGCTAAAGTCCAGTTTAATTCGAGCTTGGGACCAAATTTCCACAGAAGAGCTAGCGGCTATTTTAGATGACTTCCCAAGGCGTTGTAAAGCCTGTATCAAAGCTAAGGGTGGCCATTTTGAAATATGACCTTTATTTTTATAAAACTTACTAATAAACTTCTTAAATAAAAAAAATATTTTTTGAGTGTTTGCTACAAAACAAGTAATAGACTAAAGTTTAATCACGGATAATTTGTCCGCACCCTGTATATATACAAAAAATGTTCTGGCTTGATCCGGTCAGGTGTAAGTTGGAAATGATAGCCAAGGTCAATACCTTTCAAAATATCCATATTTCATCTGCTACTACCTGCAACTCTTGTCACCGGAAACAAAAGCCTGATTTCCTACATATAATATTAAAAAAAAAATCTTACTTTGTCACAACAAAGGAGAAAGATTTTTCGTCTTATATGCTAGGAAATTGTTTTAATTACTTTTAATATACATTAAACCGGAATATTTTCCATACCAGCATACAGTGAAACCATTAAATGTCACCCTTCTTGACAGTAAAACAGTTTAAAACTGATAATCTTATATGAATAATTAGGGCAATAAAAATCAATATCTTAGATATAAACATTTTACATTTAGCATATGACCTAGACTTCGGACCTGAATGTGGTACAGTAAGACAGAATGAAGTAAACAAAACTAAGAGGGCGAACCAAAAACAGAGAATACAAAATGAATTTCTAGAAACACCTGGAATAATCGTTGATACCCCTAAGCAAGGATCCGGAAGCACTAACGATGGAAATACCGCAAGGTGATTTTTCGAGAATCCAAAAATTACTGCTGATATTACTGAAGTGGACGAGACATTAATTAGACGATAGAAAGTTATATTATCGGTGCTTTCAAGCAAGCAGGCAATAAATCCAGATAAATTCGAATCATATGCCAAGTCCACAGCCGATTTGTATAATAGACATTATAATTGGAGAAGTATGTCTGCAACAATGCATAAAGTGCTTTTCCATGGCAAGCTGATAATTGAAAAAAGAAAGAAGCTCAGGAATCGAAAAATTATTTCTTTCAGAAGAAGCTCAGGAATCGAAAAATAAAGACTACAGACATTTTGGACTAATCAACACTAGAAAAAACGATGGAATCAACGAACATGAAGATTTGCTGAATATATTACTTCTATCGTCAGATCCATTTTTGGCTTCTCTGCGATCTAAATGGACAAATGCAAAAGATGAATTGGATGACGAGGAAGATCAAGAAATCCTACAATGGTTAAAATTCGATACATTATTAGAATATAATTTTTCCTCAACTTAATGTAATTTTAGCCATGTGTATTTGTGTCAAATTGTACTAAACTAATCGTATTAAAAAAAGGTATGTCTTTAAAAATGCTATATTTTTTATAACATTTAAAAAACAACTTTAAAACAAAACCAAAAAAATATTACAATAACAAATATAGTTTTGATTATTTCATCATATAGAGTATGAAAATTGCTCCTATTCGATTTTCATGTACTGATGATAGATGTGTAATGACATTCTAAATATTTTCGTCATTAATGATTTTTTCTGTACGATCAACCTTTCTCGAGAATTTGGTAATTTTTGATTTCAAATACAGATGGGTGGTGGTGGAGAGGGGGTGATCAGATTGTAAGGAAATAAAGCTTGGATCTTTATCTACCCAACAAAAAAACCCATTCAAAAATATTGATCCTTTCAAAAGTTATGGATTTTTGGCCGCCGAATGCCACTTTGGCTCCAATGTGCGTCACAGAGATTTTTGATTGACCAATCAGAGCTCGAGTTAACGGCGATCAAAAATCCCAGAGATAAATTTCATTAAATCTTACAATTGCACATGGAATTTCCCGATTCAAGATGGCCGAATCTAAATTCTCCCGACAACTAGTTGCGAAAATAACTAATTTTTACACACAATACGATACAAAAAGCTTTGGAAGAGAATATATAACATTAAGAGGTTTTTCTTTTCGTCTGTTCTTCTGTTTCAGCCTTTTCAATTTCACGTATTGCATTAATTGCGAGAGCGGCGACTAGGTGTTTTCTTTTCAACGTCATCATCTTGAGAATTAAAATTTCAAGACATTTTCGGCCCTGTCAAAAAAATCTCATTGTTAAGCCAATGTCAGAATGCAGCAGCGTTTTCGGGGCAGCGGGCAGCAAAAGTTTTCCATTGGCTAAGAGCAAAATTATGACGTACTAAAAGCAGCAAAAGTTCTCGCTGCTTTTTTAACGCTATTTCTATTTTTACTGACGCTGCCCGAGCAGTAAATTTTCCATATACTTCGAATACGCTATATGCCGTCAGAACGCTAATGCCTTCATTAATTTTACCAAATCATCAATTACTGTAGACATTTTATGAACGAATAGATAAATTAACAAAATTCCACGAGAAAATCAAACAAATGAGAACTGTCAAACTGATTTTACTCCGGATTCGTGCTGCTCCATTCCGTGACGGAAGTCAGCAAAACCAATTTTAATGCCAAGGCAGTTTTGCTGCCGCAGCGAATGCTGCTTCATTCTGATCTGCTCTTTAAGCTAGAACCTGAATCGTAGAGCTCTTTAAGCTAGAACCTGAGTCATGCGTGCGTCACGTTGACAGTTCGAGTAGAATCAACGGGCAGCTATGAGTACTCCCCTAAAAATACGTTTTCCGATGCGGCAACCGCATAGAGTAGGTCGAATTTCTACTTTTACATGCGGCAACGCACGGAAATGTCATTTCGCAAAAAAGTTTGTTTACGATTTAAGCAATTTAAGTATGGAACAAATTGAAAGTAATTATTTCGACGATAAACTAATAGAAGAAGTGCAAAACAATGAATTAACTCCAGATTCGTTGCCGTACCCAACTGTCACCGCATCGAACTGTCAACCGGACGCACGCATGACGAACGCATCGACGTACGATTCAGGTTCTAGCTTTACACCGCGTCTTCAAAGGTTTGTGAATCCCAGTGCCACACAATTAAATAATACCCCCAAGACAACTAGCGGCATTCCGAAATTTGAATCAAAAGCCACCAAAGCGGCTAGAGTACCTCTAGTGTGCAAGTATTTTGACAGAGTAGCAATAAGAGCTAATAGAAATAGCGATTTTGTATTGTAAAGTATTATAATGCTTATCAAATTACAAAGCGCTACGCGGTGCAGCGCGGCTAGAGGTGCACGGCAACAGCCGCAGTCATTTCCTAACCTCCAATTACGTGATGATAGTTTAATTTGTATTCTCATAACCTACAAATCGCAGTGAATTTGAAGATTATTAATTTTTCTGTTTAATTTTCCGTTTCGAATACGTTTTCAAAGTTATTTTCCATCTTTCCACTTGATAAAATATTTGCTATAACACTCAGAATATTTTAACAAGTGTTTGGAGATGGCAGACATAATGTACCGAGCTTCCCCAATTCATATTAAAGCACCATAATTGACCACTTGTGGTATCTCTGTTATGTCACCGCTTCCAACCGCGTCTGAAAGTAGAAAGTAAACCTACTCAAAGCGGAGAGGCGTGGCGCGGCTCCCCTGATTGATCAGCGCGCAATTAGACACCAACTCATATAAACTTATAGGTTCTACTATTAGCTGCGACCCATTGGGCTGATTTTTTACTCCGGAGTGTTCCCGAACAGAGCAAAACTGCACCACCTCCAATTCACGAACAATTTTCAAGAACATGTATTGCCATATCGTAGTCACAAACGTTTGAGTGGGAAATTTTTCTCTCAGATCGGCGGAGTGTATTCAATTGTAACTCTTATGAAAATTACATTATGGCTAAAATGATAAAAACTTGTGAAAGCAAAGTTTAAATTGTCATTTCAATATTTTTAGTGTGATTATATTTGGTTGAACGCAAAAAGACTAAAAATAACTAAAAAATCATAAGTTTTGGTAAATATTTTATTGACATTAATCAACAAAACATATATATTGATATGTAAAGCAACGGACATAAATATTAATTAAACCTGAGACGATTGGGATTCTCTGACGGCCAACGAATTGTTGTTTAGCGCCCACAAAATCTGTATTAAAAAATTAATTATGGAGCATAATCAGGTAAAAATGGTGTATACTTTCTCTTTATAATCAATACATAATGAAAATCTTGGTTTAGATATTAAATTTATTATACGAGGATGAAAGTGATGGAAATTTTGAAGCACTAGATCCAGTCCCTCGGTCTTTCGCGTTCTTATAAGCGCGGTAAAGACTTTTCCACTTCACCTCCAGATTTTCCGGCGTCGCCAGTGAAAGCTGTGAATATATAAAATGTTTAATTGTTTTTCTTTATTAATTAAATAAATTACTAACCAGTACATCTTCAGCCTCCAGATCTTGCAACATATTTTCCCAGAACCGATTTTTGCTTCTGGTTCAAAAATATTCCTCTTTTCTGTTTTTGTGACAGGAAATAAGTGCTTTCCCCTCATTGAATGACCATTTTCGTGGCTGATTCATATTTTAAATTGAATATTTAACTGGAGACAATAGTTCGATTCACAGCACTGCTACACAAATATGACAGCTCAATTTTGAGGTTAGAATATGTTCTTGGCATAAAAAATTTGACCCATTGAAAATTTACTCCGGAGTAAAAAAATTAGCCCAATGGGTCGCAGCTATTATCTGTCAGCGCGCCGCGGAAATTAATTATATGTGCGTTGTTGTAGGACTATTTATTAATTTTCTTGTGTTACATTCTGCAAATATCCAAACGAGCCCAATATATTTTGGCGGGAAATGAATTTCGGTTAAATTGAGACCTGGAATTGAAAAGACCTGAAAGCTTGACTTGGAAATTGTGTTCTCGCAAATATATATTTTTTTGCGGGAGTCTAATTCCGGAGGAACTGGGTCCACAGAGTTTCCACAACTTGCAAGTGCCGCCAGACTCGCGTAGAAATAGTTCCCCAAAATCAACTAGAATACATTCTGAATTTTGAATCCAAGGCGATCGGAACGACTACAGTACCTCTAATGGGAGCGTGATTTTACAGTAATATTGTAGCAGAAATATCGTAGGTGGGACTACAAACTGTAAAAATTTAAATCGATTGACATTTTTTTGTTTTCGACAAATATTTGATTAAAAATTTCACATTTAACCGAGGGTTTCTTTAAATAAAACAAATCAAAAATATTTAATTTATATTTATTTTTTAATAAAACAAGTAATTTAATAACATTATTAAAAAAGCTGCAGATAAGTTTTTGTTGTTGTCGAATAAGTTGTTATAAGCAGATAGAGGCATATAATCTAGAGAGTGGCCAATGGACCAAGTGGAAAAGAGGCCAAGTGGAAAAATGACCGACAAGCTGAAAAACGAGCGCAAAAACCTTGGAAAATTTGATTCATTGTTATTGAATCTAATGTTATAATAACTGAGTTAAAGACTGTCTTAAGCGAGAACTCCGATTGGGCAGAGGCAGCAGCAGAGGCAGAACCAGAACTTTAGAACACATAGCGTCTAATGTGTTGAGCTCCATTTAAGCAGCAGCAGAGGCGGCAGAAGCAGAGAGCGGCAGAAGCAGAGACACATTTTAGCTCTAATCTCTAAATTTCTACTTTCAATTTAACTTCACAAATCGTTGTTGATATTTTTTGCATATATGGATGGAAGTAAATATTTGTAATACTTGAAATGGAGGAGAAATTAATTGAATGCTTAAAAAACAACAAAATATTATACGACAAATCACGCCTGGGATATAAATACGTACAACGTTTTGACAGGTTTCTGCTATTTTCGTCAGAATTCAAATTTCATTGTGGGACAAAAAGCAGGTTCTTCCACTGCTACTGCTTCTGCCTCTGCTCAATTGGAATTCTCCCTTTACTCAGTATTCAGTAGGACAGTCTATTAAGTGCTGATGTCCATTTTCTTTATATATTATAGTCTCTCGAAGAAACAGATTAGTCCTGGACTAGCAGCGCCGATGGCGGCGAGTAAGTTAATCGCTAAGTTCACATCGATGAAAAACATTGGTTTCTGTATATGAACAATGCCCTTTAGCCATTGCGATGTTTTTACTATTATATTGAAACAGTAGCATTGTTAGAAAACCATTCCCGACAAACTGGCAACCCAAGTCATCAGGTGAGCCAGCACAACACGAATATTCGAGAAAAATGGCGACCCACTAGTACCTTCTAGACAAATTCTAGACCTCGAGTATCCTGACAAAGAATTGGGAAAATTCGACAACTTACTAGTGCTGCCAGACACCCGTGACGAGCATAAATATTCTTTTGAAGAACATGTTAGATAAACTGACGTTGTACATGTGACGCTCACATCGGTATTTCACATTTAGTTTACCTTGGTGTAATAGAGGCAACAGATACGTTCCTCGGCGTTGACGAGTCCAGTGCCATGGTAATCGTGCGCCGGTTTCTCTGACTCCTGTGAATAAAAAGAATGAGATGTAAGTCTACGCGACTTAAGCAGGCAATAAACGCTCACGCATGCCCTACAACATTTCATGTTGTCACGCCAATTTGAGCGTGTGTAGTGCTGACGGACAACAAAAACTCGTGTTGGCGATCATGATCGCCAAATATCAAACTATCTTTGATTTTTGTGGGCGTGGCTTAGGTTGGCCAACATGATCGCAGGTGTATTGCTGTGATGTAGGACATTCGTTCATTCTTGTGAAATTTTTGAACGAGTAACATCTGTTGAAGTGAAAAAGTGAATTCACGAAAACAATTAGAAGTGCAATAAAATAATAAAAATGGCTTCTTTGAAAGACAAAACATTTTGGGACGAATTTTTCGAAATGCTTCATCCTCATTTTGCAAATTCAAAATTCTCTATTACGATCTTATCTCCTTGAAAAGTTGGAAACGAATGAAGACTGACAACATGATCGATACGTGTGTAGCAAAACCAACTTTTGGAGTGACAGCATGTGTGCATGCGTGAGCGTCTATTGCCTGCTTTAGTGAGTGTATAAATTACCCAGTTAACAAAAATGCCTTATTAAGGCATTATAAAGGCATTATCCTAATGCATTAAAGTTACCTTATTGTTGCCTTAATTTTGCATGGCCATTTCCTCTTATATAAGGCCTTATTACTAAGGCAACATTAATGGATGTTTTTTTTTTTTTTTACCGGTGATGGCGCTGATTGCTTAGATATGGTAAAAGCTTTGCTTAAAATGAGGATTTAAATATATTTTGTAAATAAATTTCTATTACTTTCGTTTAAATTCTCCTGCCAGCCAACACAAAACTTCAACAAAAATCTTTTGACATATAACTTTTAGTTCACTTTTCCAACACACGCATAAAAAGGCGCGTTTTTTCTGAGATGAACTTCCATCTCATTTTAATTTGGAGGCTTTTATATTACTTGTCTCATGTCTTAAAGATACCTTAGCTATAATGCCTTAATAATTTTTCACTGGGTATCTCCCCCTAACACTAACGGATTGTACGAGTGCGACACACGCAGCTCGTCCTCTAAGGCAACGGAACCGGATGTGTTGTGCAGCGACACATGCTCACACGGCGACACAAGCAGGCGCAGACGACACACGTCTATTCTTCACAGCGCCTCACATCACGATGCTCCGCTATCGATTTCTGTGACGGACGGTAAAGCTAACTAATACGCACAAGTCACATCCCTCGAACTACTAACAGACGATAAGCTTTAATCGGCCCTTTTCCCTAAAATAAAGCTAACTAAACAAACGTTATACTACTCACTGTTTGAGATTCCTTAACACTCGCGATTTTCCCTTTACTTCGGTCACAAGGCACGGCTGTAAGACACACACTGAAACAGACGGAAACGTGCGCCACAGTACTCGATACAGGGTACTTAAAAGTCAGCCAGCTGTTCTACTTTAAAATGGACTATTCCCTCAATTCTGCATAATAGATAAGAGCCTCTTAATAGTGGATCTCCATTACTGAAGCAATCGACGTGTGCAAAAAATTGCATATAAATAGAAAGAGACAAATCTCTGTAATTGTCAGTGGGAAAGACAGAAGACGAACGCGATGTTTTTATAGGTAGTTTTATAAGATATACGTCATAGGAATTTGAACCTTATTCCATGACCACAACACTCAACTTTCAAACATTAGCTAGACTTCAAAAAAATCTCCCAACCGTGTGACAGTTGACATCGTCTTTAAATATTGTAATAAAATGGATTCGGATAGCAAAAAAATACTAATCGATATAATTTTCGATGAAGATAGCACAAGTGACAGTGACAATGAAAACCGTGTCGTAAAAAAAAGAGAAAGTTCTGGGTTCATGAATATTACAAGGATCGGGACATAAATGGGGCAAGAATTAACAAAAGATGACATTACCCGTAGGAAAATTCTCATCCGACAAATTTGGTGTTATATATTTTTCCATGGAATCTTCCTCCAACCATTCTATATCCGTGCTATGCTCCGGAAAGTCTGGAAATATACGGAAACTCTCAGAATCGTCTAACATCCGGTCCTCGATTATCTCAAATACAGCAGTCAAACAAGAAATGTCAAAACACAACTTAAATGTATTGGACCTCACTATTTGTTTACGGAGAATGTGTGAGTTTAATTTTATAATTGCACACGATCTTTATAGGAAAAGTTAAAGTCGTTCAACTTCATCTACAAACGCGACATCTGGCGACGTGTGCATCCTATAAAAAAACTACAAATGCGACATCTGGCGACGTATTGCATTTTTTTTGCACACGTTGTTCTCTCTCTTTTTTACGAAGGCCTTTTTACGTAAGTGTGTCTCTATATTTTTGCACACGTCGAATGCTTCAGTAATGGAGATCCACCATAACTGCTAACTGGACTTCAGAGGAAATTTAATATAAATTGGTATTCCTAATAATAGTTAAGAGATGTCAACCTCTTAACTTTCGTGGTGAGTTTTTGTAAACGGTTTTCATATTCTGGGGAAAAGTTAGCAGACGGTTCTAACCTCAAAAACCTCTTAATTTAAGAGGACCTCGCCGATGTCCTCTTACGACCTCTTAACTCGTGTGTTGCGTTTAAAACTCGAAAAATCAGTGTTGGGGAGGGCTCCAACAATTTTTTTATGTATAGACAAGTTGTGTAAAATTGTATTCTGAACGTTTTTTACGTCACAGGTTTTCGATTAAATTCTCCGTTTTTGAGAAAATTGAAGAAAAAGTTGCATTGCATGGAGGACGAGGAAAAAATATTGTGTCTTCGTGGAATTGTTTACCTTTAATGGCACAAAAAACGATTTTTTTATTGGCTGGAATTACATCAACGCATACCTGCAACTTCATTAATTTTATGTCTATCAAATGAAATATTTATATGAGTGCAATGCATTTTTTATACCCGTATGGTGAAACCAAAGGGTATATTAACTTTGCCTTACCGTTTGTAACGCCAAGTTTTGTGTTTTTCATCACACAAAAAAATGAATTACACCAGTGTGTTTAGAATGATAAAAATATTTAATTTTTGCATGTCCGTCCGTCTGTCTGTCTGTCCGTCTGTCTGTCTGTCCGTCTGTCCGTCTGTCTGTCCGTCTGTCCGTCTGTCTGTCTGTGGCGGGATGGCGGGCGCACGGATTGAGCTAGAGAATTGAAATTTTGCGTGGATCCGTTTTTCGTAAAATGCGAGGCTAAGTTCGTTAATGGGCAAAAATGGACCATTAGGGGGGGTACCCCCCATACGAACGAAAACGGTTTTTATGAATATCTCGAAAACGGTGCATCTTATCAAAAAAGTCCAAGAACAAAAGTTATTTAGGATATGATTCTACATAAAACTCCCATACATCAAAATCCGATTGGAATAAATTTAAAAAAATCTTTTTGGAAAGTTTGACTTCAAAGTGGAATTTTGGTACAACTGTTCGAATTTTGATACGAATATCACCATACGGGTTTTCAATAATTGCCAGATTGGCAATTATAGCTTTTGTTATGTTTAAACATAAATTTGTTTGCGCGTTGCTGAAATTATACAAAATCATTTAAAAACGATATTGTGTATCTTAAAAACTGTCGATTCAATTTTTACGTAATATTTTTTATATCATTTTCATTTCAAACGGTCTGAATACCGTAGTAACCTATTCTTAACAGATACAAAACTATTCACATGTTTTTCAAGACCCGCAATGTCTTTTTTACACAATTTTTTGGATAATTTCCATAGTTTTGAAAACTTCATTTGGCTGTTTATTTAAATCTAAGGTCAATAAACAGCCAAATTTGACGTCTATGAGTAAAGCGCGCTACAGACACGCGATCAAGTCCGCCGACTTGATCACAAATAGGTTGGCAGATATCACTACACACGTTAAAATCAACTCGAGAGATATCTGCAGACATCAGTTAAATTTTGTTTCTGTAGGGATCACATCACAGCTTTCAGAATAATGAATGCAGAAGAAATTTTTTGGTTAAGTTAAATTACAAGTGAATGCATAGACGATGATGAAAAAAGTATACAGCACTGCTAATTGCAAATATCTAAATCCGAAAACAATCTTCTCTCTTCCGATGTAACCTCTCGAATTTTAATTTTGGTAACCCAAATAGCATTTTAAGCAGCAATTATGGTGTTTATCCCCATATTTCGTCACCATGCAGATCACGGCGATAAGCAATTTATGTAGAAAACACGTCCTTAGTCGTGCCTATGAGACGCGCAACGACACACATAGTGGGGAACACTTTTCTGCGGTTTGCTACGTCGCAATTATAACGACAGGGACGTAATTAGTTGCCTCATGCGCGAGCGTCATCTGACGGCATTATATCACACAATTACACAAATCATCGAGCGGGTTTTCTTTCTCCCTCGAATGCTTGCTAGTAAACAGAGATGAACAAATAAAAACGTAAGCAGAAGACGAACGAGAAAAATCTAATGGCGACAAATTAATGGAAACTTTTGTGTAGTTTTATTTTATAATGGACTTTTCTTCCGGTTGCATGTCGTGATTTTAATTGCCATTAAAATTTTTCGACAATATTGGATCTGAAATTTAAACAGATTTTAATGGGCCATCGAATTATTTTGTTTTTAATCAAAAATTTCTTTAATTTTATTTTATCGGTAAAATTTTTTTTTCTTTTGCAATGAAATTTTGATGCCAATAAAATTATGCTGTTTCAAAAATGTATGCTATCCACTTTTTATGCAATATCCTTCAGTCATTCGCCTGAAATAAGAAATTTAATTCTCGAAACGAAATCGTTTCCATCAAATGTCAGTGAGAAATATGGCGGCTGAAGGCATCAATTTTTTTTGGTGTTTCTCAGACGGGGAGCTTTAATGAAACTTTAGTGGTAGCAGTTTCGTCACTTTTTCCATCACACGCTTCTTCAAAATTAAACTGACGTTCAGGCTCCACAGCCAATCACTATTTCGGCCCGAAAACCATCAAATGCTGCTCTATCGCCGCAGGATTTTCATGAAGCGAATGTTGCCCCAAAGATCGTGCTCGTCACTTCTTTCGCTTCTTTTACGCGGATGTGAATTATAGGTGTAAATTTTTAATCCCGATTGTGTAAATTTCTACTCTTTCAAGTCGCAAAGAACAAATCTCATGTTCCCGTACTTTTCGATGCTGTTTGGGAAGATATCTGCTAACAGGTTGGCAGACTTCGCTACAGATGCATTAAATAATGACAAACTGGTTTGCCGACTTCTAACCACGCCCCCAAATATCAAAAAATTTTGATATTTCGCAGACCAGACCACACACCTATTGGCAGACCGCAGACATGCCTACAGACGGCTTATTTTGTATGTCTGCCGACCGGTCTGTGATCAAGTCGGCGGACTTGATTGCGTGTCTGTAGCGTGCTTAAGTGCTGTCAGATGAAGACATCGTGGTGAATCTCTTAATTTGCTAAAATCGGAACTCACCAAAATCTCTTACTCAGAATACTAATTTCTTTTAAAATCTCTTAATTATAAATTAAGATATCTCTTAACATATGTTACGTAGAATTGGGGGGTACATCTAGTTAAATAGTTATCCTATTCCGTAACAAACAGTCAAAAGGAGAAAAAAAAAACATGTGTGTGCAGTGCACACGCGCTAGAAGTGAAATATTCGGAAAACTAAATAGCGAGAGAATGAGACGAATGTAGTATCAAGAGTGGGATAATAAATAGGGTTTATTTATTATAATATTGGTACCAAGTTTAAAAGTTATATTACATTTTTATTCAGACTCTTTGTTTTCAATTTCAATAAATGACACGAGTGGCTTATGATAACTAAAGTATGAAATGTTTGATCAATATATCTTTGAAATACAGCGTCAATTACTGTTTTCGATCTTGTTGTTGATTCAGTGCGACTAGAGCACATTTTTAAATTTAATTTGGTGTTGAGGAACTCAATCAAAGAGAGCGCAAAATTCACATTAAAATCCCCACTTAAGATCATCGTGTACTTTAGCAAATTCTCATGGATGAATTTAATAATTGTATTTATTAATTGGTTGAGAGAAATGTAAATTGCCACACCTATAACTGATTTGTTAGACCCCGTTCACATTGGTTGAAATAGTCCGCCAGTTTCTGTCAGAATTAGGCGGACTATTTCAACCAATGTGAACGGAGTCTTATGGTTCAATCTGCTTCCACAAGCACATAACACATGGATCAATAAGTCCCGAGACTAACAATGAAAACAACATTTTTTTTGCAAAAATTTTTTTTATTCATCAATATAATCACCTTTTAGGGTGATACAATCGTCACGCCATGCGTATCCCAAAAAACTGACGCCATGACTTTGCCAGCTGACTGCTGCGTTTTCGGACGCTTCGGACGGCTTTCGCCAGCTGTGCGCCACTCAGATGACTGCCGCTTCGACTCTGGAGTGTAGTGATGTATCCATGTTTCGTCCATGGTCACGTAACGACGCAAGAAATCTTTTTTATTGCGAGTAAATAGCGATAAACAGCTTTCTGAATCATCGACTCGTTGCTGTTTTTGTTTCATCGAAAGCAATCGCGGCACCCACTTGGAAAAAACCTTTTTCATGCTCAATTTTTCATGAAGGATAGTAAATGCACTTCCATATGATATCTGTGTTATCTCAGCAATCTCACGGAGCTTCACTTTACGATCTTTCATTATAATTTTTGTCACTTCACTCACATTTTCCGGTGTAACGGCTTCCACAGGTCTACCCGAGCGTTCCGCGTCATTTGTGTCGGTACGACCACGTTTAAACTCGGCAAACCACCGACAAATCGTTGCTTTTGATGGACAAGAGTCCGGGTAACATTTTTCAATCCATTGTTTCGCTTGCACGGTGTTTTTACCCATTAAAAAACAATGTTTTATCAGAACACGAAACTCGGTTTTTTCCATTTTTTAAACAAACTACAAAACGACTTTACTCCAACCTCGATAACTCAGCTGTTTCTGGTCCGATCGACTTAAAATTTTGACACGTTTCAAGCAAAGGTTAGTACTCTAGAAAGACGTGGTTACTGGTTTACTACGAGCGTCATCTCTGGGTTAGTCTCGGGACTTATTGATCCATGTGTTATTTATCCCACTTAAGAAAGCTAAACAGACAATGATTCTAGCTGTTGTGCTTTGATATCTACTTGTGGAGAACCGACACGGTCTCCGTCATTTAAGCTCGATCCAGACTACACGATGTACGGGGTACGAGGTTGGCACGTACCCCGAACATCGAGTGTTTGGATGGGAAATTTGCACGTGGTTTCACCTAGTGAGTAAAATCAGAAGCTGTTTGATTATCCTCGTACGTGGTAACCGCGTACACGAATGAGCAAAACCCTGTGCAGTGTGGATGCAGTTCCATGTACGAGGAAACCAAAAACCTCGTATCTCGTACCCCGTACATCGTGTAGTCTGGATCGAGCTTTATATTAGGGTATATTGCAACTCCGCCTGCCTTCGTATGTTTTCTTTTATATTGAAAAACAATATAAAAATTTGAAATGTCAAAAATAATTTTATTATTCATCCACGTCTCGATAAGAATTAGAAATTCTGTCTAATTGAAGATCCTGTACATGAGCTCGTAAACTTTGGCAGTTACAGGTAAACAGTGACAACAATTTCTTCGTATTTATAAAATCATATAATAATTTCTCAATTGTTTCAAGTCGATTCAGGTTCAGCCGTTGAAACTCAGCTCGCAATTGAATTGTGGATACTGTTGCTCTTCGACAAAAACGAAACAGGTACAAAGAGGAGACGACGATAATGGGAAACACTCATAGATATACTAGATCGCTCGATTTGCTGTCTCAAATGGTCCCATTTCAATACAGTTCAGTGAATCAAAACGAGTCAAGTAAGAGCGAGATAACCGTATAAAAATAAATATAGTCCTCTCGTTTAAACCGTGAGCTGTCAAAGGAAAATAGACTTTCGGAATGGTGTTGGCACCTAAAGTTATTTGTTTGCGCCTAAAGTTAGTCTCAAACTTGTGAAATTTGAATTTCGCGGCAAACTAAATTTGAATTTCGCGACCTTATACAGTTCAGTGGATGCGTTCAAGTACGATAAAGAGGGAAATACTTTTGGGACCATTTTTCAGCAGAGCTTTGTTTGGTGACAGTTGTTCTATGTTATATAGTTCTGTGGAAACACTGTATATCTGTATTCTATCTCATTTTCTCGCAGGTTAAATCCTATAGATCTCTTTTTACTGTCGCTTTTTCGTTACATCGAATTTGAAATCACTGACAACGGCGCTAAAGAAGTTTTCACTTCAAAAATACGAACGCGAGGGCATGGATTCACACGATTGAAGATGGGCAAAGATGAAAAGTCTGAAATCCGCCATAAAGTCTAATACGATTCTCGCTTCGTTTGCACTGAAATTTTTACTGCGGTTTCTTTTGGTGGACATTTTTAATGACAATTTTTGTCAGTACGTATTAGCATTGCCACTTAGAATAACGTTAAAATCGAATTATTTATGATTAGTTAACTTTATGTGGAAAATCCGTCCTAAGAAACTCCACAACTAACTGT
The DNA here is from genome assembly GCA_964034945.1 of Chrysopilus asiliformis. Lineage (NCBI taxonomy): Eukaryota > Metazoa > Arthropoda > Insecta > Diptera > Rhagionidae > Chrysopilus > Chrysopilus asiliformis. Next base: position 55,130,509 of record OZ035962.1, read on the forward strand.
TAACTAAAAATTTGTGAAAAATCGATAATTCCAGCCATAAGTCTTTGAGCCTGTTTGGTTGGTTGGTTGGTTTGATGGGAGGGGGGTTCACCAGGGAACCCCACGCACGAAGGCCTCAAGTTGGGCCCATTGTACACCTCCGATGTCCCTCGCTGGAGCAGATTGAGCTCAAGTACGGTTGTTTAGCCATCCCGCCAGTGCTATATATTTCCGAATCGGCTCCCAGCCCTGAGTTCCTGCCTCATGGAGTTCCTCTAGAAAGGGATAGCCGAAGCATTTGACGCGAGTACGGGTTAAGGCTGGACAGTGACACAAAAAGTGCTCCACCGTTTCCGGCTCTTCTTCGCAGCCCCTGCATTGTGGATTATCCACCAGCCTCATCTTGAAAGCGTGATCCTTCAGGAGGGAGTGCCCAGTTAGAATCCAAGTCGTTAGACGAAGGGGATTCCGTTCCAGATTTAAGAGGCTCTTAGTAAGGTTTGCATTTAAGCCACCCCATAATTCCTTTGTTGTAGTGCCGATCTGACACATGGACCAAAGTTGTTGGTTCTCCTGATCCGCCCACTGCTTAAGTTGCAGTTTAAGGGTTTGAATCGGAAACCCAACAGAAATGGGTTGACTGTCCATACATGTACCCTTACGAGCAAGTTCATCTGCCTTCTCATTTCCAGGAATATTACTATGCCCAGGAACCCAAACCATTTTAAGGTGGTTGGTTTCGGAGAGTCTCTTTAGGTCTTCCTTACATGACTGCACAAGCTTAGATTTGGCAGTGTGTGAAGAAATCGCTTTGATGGCTGCTTGACTGTCTGAGCAGATGCAGATATCCTTTTCAGTCACTGCAAGGTCCAACAGAAGCAGACTCGCTTTTTTGATTGCCATTACTTCGGCTTGAAAGACCGTAGCATGGTTGTCTAATTTGAACGATCGCTCCACTCCGAGCTCCTCGCAGAACAGTCCAGCGCCAGTCAGGTTATCCATCTTGGAACCGTCTGTATATACCGTTATGTCCGCTTCAGGTGGTGTGACAACTCCTGTCTCCCACTTGTCCCGGAGATCAATGCTCTTACAAACATTGGCCTCCAGGTAGGACTCCGGCTGCAAGTCGTTTTCTAAAGATAGAGCGGGTACTTTAGACTTTACGAAATCGATAATGGACTCATGTGGAACTCCCTGTCCCGCATGAGTCCAAGTTCCGGCGAGGTGTAGCCTTTTGAGCCTGTTTACATAAGGACTCATTTTGAGGCGTCACGTCATTCGCTCCGGCCAAGTGAGGGTGAGGGACGAAGTGGAGAGGGAAACCAAAAAGACCCAACGAAATTTAGGTTAACTTAAAATTTTCAGTCGCGGTTTGAGTCTCGTTTGCTTTTATTTGTAATTTCATTGTTTGCTATGGTGTCGTGCGCATCTAAAAATTCCGAGTTTTCTTCTTCAAATTAGCACAAAAAGAGAGCCGTTGCTGATGAAGCATTTAATAAACTTGTTACTGCAATTATTATATGATCCATATATGATCTATACTTTCATTAAATTTATCAAATTTCACTGCAATCGTTTCACAACTGAGTTAAATTATGAGGTTATTTTCATCCAAACGTCAAAAAGGCATAAGACGTAGCGATTGAAAAAGCGAACCATCTGGAGAAGGCAAAAAATGATGAATGACGTGACGCCTCAAAAAAAAGTCCTGTGTAAACAGACTCTTTGAGTTCTGGGAATCGAATTAAACAAGTTTGTCTCATACAGGGACTCTAATACTAGTAATGACTCGGGTATTTAGGTTCTTTAGCCACAGTATTTTTCGATAATAGATTTTTAGTGCTTCTTGAGAAGTTACGTCGCTAGTATTAATCTCCATTAAATATAATTTTTTTTTGCTGACTGGAACGTGTTTGTGTGTCGTTTTCAGATTTGTCTTCAATTGTGTTTAAGCGGGATAACGATCAAATATCGAAAGATTAAACATTCAGTGCCAAATATAAGACTTTTGAACTAATGTATTAACATGTGAAAAGACTAAATTATTCAGTTAGGAATTAATTGCAACACTAGAAAAACACTAGGTAAGAAAGTGTTGTTCATTTCGGTTGAAATGTACATTTATTTATTATAAGAATGTAAAAATTGGTAAAGCTTCAAAAAGTGTCGCAGCTAAACGTAAAATGGAGTGGTAGTTTTTTCTGATACATTGCGGCTTTACAATATATTTTGTTTATGCACACAGATTTAATATAACTCAGGTCGCGCCAACTGCTATCTCGATGGAATTCGTAAGAAAACCGGAACCATGAAAGACTCAATCCACAAGATTCTGAAGTTTTGAAGAATCCGGGATCTTGAAAAATAAAATTCCGGAAGAGAAAATACCGAATTACATTATTCCGAAGTACATTTAACCAAATATTGAACATTTGGCGAAATCCAGAAAAAACCGAAAGTTTTAATAATGAAATAAAACATTTCATTTTTATTGGAACAAACTTCTAATATTTTTTGTACACATTTTTTTACTTACACATGTATAAACTATTATAACATAATTTGCGTTATTTCAACATATTTAAAGTAATTAATATAAATGAATATAAGATATTCAATTTTACCAATTTTATGTTTTTCACAATTTGTTTTATTTCCGAGGAAGATTGGCTTCAACCGTGTACATAACCGACCAAAATTCAGGAGCGTAACCTGGCTTAGGACAAACAATTTTGCTAAAACCATTTCAAAACTATTACTTAATTCTGAGTAATAAGCTGGGATATTTTCTGGCGGCACGAAACTCAAACTTTTGAGCATTCTGGCCTGAATGCTGAATATTTCTGAATTACCATATTTAGCAACAAGTCTTTCTTTCTGTATTTTGCGCCGCATGATCTGGCCGAAATGGAGAAGTCAGCCTCTGAATTCAGTTGAAGGAAAATACTCCTTTGCTGCATTTACGATCCCGTTTTCAAATTCGGATAAAATTCTCTGAGGGTTTAAACCAATTTGAAATCCAAGGGCGACTCTACAAAGCTGACGAAAAATTCTAAATACACTTTTTTGCTTTTTTTAGTCATTAGTAAAATACCAAAGGTACTATTTGTCCTTCATATAGTCTATGTATGGATAAAAGTTGCTTTATAGTAGACGTGGAGTGACGTGAAAAGTCCCATCCATTATCCAACACATAGCTTCAGACAGTAGTTGCAAGCTGGACTTAGTACCCAAAATAATAATTTTTTCACCGTCAAAGTTTGATTCGTTCAAAACGAACAATTCACCATCTAGATCGCGAAGATGCTCTGGAATCTGAATATTATGCAAAGACTGACTCTTTCAGCAATGAACGACGACATCGTTTAATTTTTACATTTTTCGCTTCTTTTGTTGGTTAGTAATTTTCCACAATAGAAGTTCTAAATTTTTTTTGATGGGTTTAAATCGTATGTTTGTACTTAATTTTTGAGTTTAGCATTGGCATTTACAATCTCCTTTATGTAAGCCAGAGGCTCGTGACAATAATGTGACGGCAGCTTAGTGATGGTATGTTTATCTCCTGACAGCTTGGTAATAACACGACTTTTGTTTATTTCCCGCTTTTCACAGCTGCAATTAAACTTTTTTAATTTCCTTTTCAAGATGATAAGAGTAACCATCGATAACTAACTTGTTGCTACCTTTTTGCGGTGTTACTAGCGAAATTTTCATTTTTTCAAACTTAACACCTAATCGGCGTGTGAGAAACTGTTCTAATATATAAATTTCGCTTTGCTGCCAAACATTGGCACTATCGATATTGAATGGTTATTCATAAAAATTGCGGATAAAAAATACAATACAACAAAAGTGTACTTGCAATGTTAACGTTTTGACAAATTTGTCAATTACAAATAAAAGATATAGTTGAAAGAAGGAACTGCGAATAAAAAAGATCGTAAAATTTTGATTTATAAATGATAAAAAACGCGGTAAATGATAAAAGGTTATCTCAGGACGACTCGGAACTGTCCCAAAATCATAGAAAAATATACTTACATAGAACGGTCGCCCCGGGATTTTCCCATAAGCCAATGTAAGAGGAAGCGAGATGAACCAATAAATGCTATAGACTTTCTCTTTCTACCACATTGACTAGATATGCAACGTCACAACTTTTGCTAAAAGCAGAAAATCAGGGGTGGATAGCTATGTTCTAAAAGTTAACAATTTGCATAAAATATGGTGCGAAAAAAACTTTTTTCATGCGGATTCAACTATTTCAGTATTTTTTAATTACTTTAATGACATAAGCAACTTTATTAAATGAATCGTAATGAAAATATCTGGTACTTTTAACTTTAAACATGTGGTTCTAAATATATTATTGTACTAAAATTTTAAGACAACCCTGAAATTGATAATAAACATTTTCCCTTGCTTCCGACCCCCTTTGTCATATAATTTGAAACTAGAGGGCAAAGTGAGCGGCGGGGCAAGGGGATGTTTTGTTTTGATTTGTCAAATGTCATTTGATTTCGCGTGAAGTAATTTGTTTATGTTGTGGTGACAGAATGTGAAAATAGTACATGGACGGCACCAAATTCAACATTTTTTTAATTTCCAAACTCGGAAAACAGTTAAGAAAACATTTTTTTCTTTGTGCTTGCTGATTGCAATTTCCAAGACGTTGAATGGATTTTTGGAATCGACCAGGAAGAGCTTACCAAAATCAACAATATTAGGTGTTTTCGGATTTACAAGGAGCACTTCCAGCCCGAAATCATTCATCCCACTGGACGCTTGTGTAAGAAAACAACAAACTTTTGGCGACTTTCAATAATAAACAAACTAGAAATGTCAAATCGAAGACATTGCCAGATGACTCTTTAGTATAAAAAAACAACATTAAAGAAAAAAAATCGCACAAAATTTTTGTCCCAAATCAGTGTAAAAATTTCATTTTCAATACATGAAACATTGTTCAACGCTGGCATAGTTTGCTTTAGTTTATAAGTACTGGCTGTGGGTGCTGCAAATCGTCCGCTACCAATTGTAGAACGTAAATAAACGTTTTCGGCATTCAAAAACGCAAAAAAAATCCACATCGTCCTAATTATTTATTGTATTTTATTGTGGCATATGGTAGATTCGGCGGTCAAATCGATAATTTATCACTCCTTGCCCATCACTCTCGATGTCGTCGAAATCGCGAAATAAACCATCACCGCCAAAAATCAAATCCATTTTCTACATACACAAAAACCAATCACAGAATAATATAATCAAATCAATAAAAATCGACTACGCCATTATTATATTATAGGTGAAGAAATAAAATTGGCATAAATTCGAGTACTAACATCGTTAGACCCTCGATTTTGAGGGTCTAGGAAATAATGAGTACCAGCTAATACTCCGTACCAAAGTCGGTACTAAGGCGCGCTAGTACTTGGTGAAGAAATGACTTGATACCAATTTGAGTACCAAATTTTGGTCTAATACCGGTAATAGCGTTAGTACTCTGTGAAGAAATCGGCCGTTAGAGTCTGATAAATTTCCTTACTAAGATTGTTTTACAAAATGTCAAATATGTCAAAATAGAATAAAGATACAAAATTAAGTGGAGCTGCAAAGAAATTTATTAAATGTGAAAGGGGCATAAATTCAATGTATATTTTGAAAATGTGATTAATAAAAAAAATTAAAAGGAAAAATTGTTTGAAGAAAGAACGTAAAAAAACATAATAAACCAATAAAAGATTTGATATGAAAGAAGAAGAAGCCGTAAAAATATCTACCAGAACTGTTCGACGAAGGTTGCAACATGCTGAGCTTCGGGTTTGCCGATCAAAAAAGAAGCCACTTTCAACTAAAAACTGAAGGAAAAGCGGCTGCAATTTGCAAAATTGGGGTCCATTATGGATAACGATCGTAATCGCAACGATCGAGATTCACCTGTTGTTGTTGGTATAAAACACTAACAACAACACACAATTTCTGATCGTTACGATTACGATCGTTATCCATAATGGACCCCATCAGAATTGGTCAAACCATCATTGGTGGAATGTTATTTGGTCCGATGAATCCAAATTCAATTTGTTTAGAAACGGTGCCTGCCAATTTATCAGGCGGAGACTACATGAAGTGAATGACACAAAATGTGTCTTACAAACTCCAAAGCATCCTGCGAATGTCATGGTTTGGGGATGCTTTGCAGGTGACGATTAGGGTGAATTGGAGTTTTTGGAACGTAGAGTTGATGCAAAAAAAATATATATCGAAGTAATGGGCAAATGTCTACTACCCACCATTGGAAACATCTCCGTTCCCAACAAGGAATTGCTTTTACAACAAGACTATGCTAAAAAAGTAAGTATCCGAATATTGCTGGGATGTTTTATGAATTGAATCCCTTTTTTAACAATAGGAATTTTTATAATTTTTTTCTCTTTCAGATGTTGTGCTTCGGCATTAAAGGGTCTTCCCCTAAGCTCTGGCTGGAATTTTGAAAAAATTTTTGCTCGAAAATAGAATTTTTGAGATGGACTGGCCTGGAAACAGCCCTGATCTGAATCCGATGAAATTTCTTTGGCAACAGATGAAAGTTAAAATTTCCAAATTAAAGCCCGCCAGCAAAGATGAATTGAAAAAAATCATAAAAAAAGTATGGGACTCTGAAAGTTCCTCTGATTACCTAAGGTCCTTGGTAGAATCGATGCCACGAAGATTGAAGGCTTTGATTTACACAAAATTGTCATTAAATTTTTATGCTTCATTTGTTATTTAGTTTAATGTAAATATGATTCAAAGTAAAGGATTTCTATTCTTTAAACTGTTATATTTTTAAATGGTTAATCGCGTACTAATTCAAACAAGAGGCTTGAAAGTGACTGTTTTTGCTCGGCGACAAAAAGTTGGCCGTTTAAATATCCTATAATTAATCGAATTATTTAAATTGCATATAATAATCCGAGAATTATGTTAGAATCACAAATCTAAATTTTTTTAGGATGAATCTTTTGACTTTGAACAGGTCACAGACATGTGTTGATTTGACAACTTTTGCAGTTGATCGCTTCATGTAAGCCGACGACATCGAAAAGTCGACTGTGATCTTTCGGAGTTCCTAACAAAATTGTGGTTACCCGTCAACATATTGAAATTTTTTGAACATTGCCTTTATTTTGATAACTCTTCTTACATAATTTAGATTTTCATGATCGAATGGCATTTACAGATTTTTACTTTCCACTGCTATAGAGCGAAAGTATTGTATTCATGACGGAGACCGACTTGAGAACGGGAGCAGAGATAATGTTTCTGATCAGTACGAAATACGTTTCAGGCAAAATTATGAGGATGTCCGTGCATCTGTCTGTTGGTCTGTCCATTTTACGTTTTTTGTGAATAAGTTTTACAAAAATCGTAGTTCTCTATCAACTTTTGGAAAAAGCTATAATGAGTAGTGGAGGTCGGGGCTTGTATTAACAAATTTTGAAAATTGGGTTATAGAGTAAGTTCAGGTATTGTGGTACACCTTCTTTTATTTTCATAATAAATCACTAGTTTGAAAAGCAATTATGTTAGAATTTCGTTTAGGATACCTCCAGAGGCTTGCCTATAAAATTCCACAGCAATGTTACCAATTATAAACATAAAAACAAAAATATGATCAAAAAAGTACACTAACTGAAAAAGTAGTGCTTCAAAAAATTGGCGGGTGATGTGGTATACTGTTTCTTCCATACAAATATTTAAGTTTATTCCATTCAAATATTAAATATTTGTATGGAAAAAATAGTATGCCACATTAGCTGTTTTCACCATGACAAACCAAAAAAATGATTTCTTAGTCAAATTCGCCTCAATCCAAAAATGTTCCTTTCAAAAATCAAATGTGTTGTCTAAATACCCGTTCACTGATTCACAGTTAAAAAAACAACTTAAAATTGGCTTTCGAGATTCACTTGAATGTGGAGACAATAAAATTTTGATTGTGCTCAAAAACGTTTTTCAGAAAATTCCGGTATAACCTGATAAAAAATGGACTTATCAACACCAACAATGGTTTCAGAATTTCACAAAAAACAGTTTTGTATGTTTGATCTTGCGATGCGACATCTCATATCCGAGAAATGATGGTGTACCACATGACCCGCCTATACCACAATACCCGAACTTACTCTATCTTTTTAACAAGTAACTTTTTTGATATTGTTTTTATATCTAGCCATACTGTAATTATTCAGGTATCATAAAAATAACAGTTTCAACTAGGTAGTCACTATATCGCACATGGTCCCGTAGACTGTAGTATCTCAAAATCGGCCATTTTGAGAAAAACGCATTCAAAGTTTTCATTTCAAAATAATTGTTTATGAATAATTGTTTTTTCTGTTGTTTGTACAGTAATATTCCAATTTATTACTCTTTTGATAATAATTTACAGATCATTTGCTTCATTTTTTTTTTTTTGCAATAATAAAGGATAGAGATAGGTTTGTTTTCCACAAAATCAATTTAAATTTTAAAAAATGGGAATTTAAAAAACAAAAAAAAATAAATTTTAGGACTACGTTTACATTTAAATTTGTTTTTCATTTGATTCAGTCAATTTTCCTTTACATAATGGAATAATTACTCAAAAACACATTTTTTTGAGATACTACAGTCTACGGGACCATGTGCGATGAAAAAAAATTATTTTTATGAAAAAATGTTATCTGTTAAAACTAACCCCGGTCATGGGGCTAGTTTTAATAGTGATGGGGTTAGTATTAACATAAGTTTTAACATGGATATAATTTAAAGAAAAGAATTTTTCACAAAAATTATGAAATAAATATAATAAATATAATAAATATCCTTTTAAATTCAAATATATTCTTTACTAGCTTGCATACCCGCCGTTGCCAATTCTAACACCAGATTCGTGATTAGCGGCTCCGAAAACGCAAAATGTCATTTTTCCCCGGGAAAAGGAAATTTGCGTTATCCTTACAGGACCTTCTGTTCCTAATTTCGAAAACCTAACACCGAATTCGTGATCAGCGACTCCGAAAACCCTCGAGTGAAACTTTTCAGCCTCCTATTGAGCAGGAGTCATGGCGAAAATCACGGTTTAGAAACACTCAAACCTCCTTTACCCCCCGTTCACCCCCCTTACGGCCAATTTATTCACTAGGAGTTAAGCCGAGTTAGTGAGTTAAGGGAGTTATCTAACCTTATTTTCCATGAATTTCATATATTCACGCTGAGTTAAGGTGAGTTAAGGAAAATTTAACTCTTTGAGTTAAGATAACTCGGAGTTTGCGTAACCCAGCTGACAAGGTGGGTTAAACGTTGTTAACTCAGAGTTTAGCCCAAAAAACATTTATTCATTGCATTTCGATATTCAAATGTCATTTTGTCAGTTCGATATCGGTTTTCTGCATTTTTGGACGTGAAAATTGTTTTGATCGGGATATAAATTTCATTTTGGAAGCAGACGCTCGTTTAATTTGGGTTGACAACGACGAAGAGGAATATTTAGGCAGAGAACGTCGCCAATATAAATTCCGCGTCCGGATAAATATGGATTATTGGGATGACCATGATTTTTTTTGTCGCTTCCGTTTGCGGAAGGAAACTGTTGCAACGGTTCTGGAAATGATACGCTGGGCGACCGTGAATACTCAATGCAATGGTTTCCTCAAGTTGCATCATTTCCTCGGATTCATTTAGTTTCGCTTTGGGCGTTAGTGCGCCTTCACCCGTGGCCATAACTTGCTGTCGCTCGGAAGACTTTTGCTTTCGTAGGTCCTTTTTCAAATTTTTATATTTATTTTTCACCACGAAACTGTTGAGTTCATTGAAAAGTAAGACAAATAAGTAAAACCACGACACAATAACTTATTTCTTGCGCCAAGCGCAACTCGTCTTAACTCTGGTGAATAAATGTAATTTTTCAATTCCCTTAACTTTCCAGTAACTCGCATAACCTAGCGAGTTAGGAGTTAAGGAAAGTTAAGGGAGTTAAGGCGATTTAACTGCGAGTGAATAAATTGGCCGTTACCGGTAAAATTTCGGAAAACTCCGTCTTAGTGAGCGTCTACGCGATGGTTGGGACATACTGGGAAAGTTTCTAGCTTCAGGGGGTTGGGCTGGGCGTTGATGAGTGAGTCAGTCAGTCAGTCAATCAGGTTAAACGATTTGATATATATAGAGCACAAAAACTAAAAAAAATCCTTTTCAAGGATATTTAAAAAAAAAAACAAAAACAATTATTATCTAAAAAAAGGTTTCAGCGAAGCTTCTTTGTACATAATCTATATCAGGCCTCGGCACCATGTATGTAGTGATTCACTACTACTCGAAAAAATTTTATGTTTCTTCATCTATATATATAAAAATGGATGTTTGTCTGTTTGTCTGTCTGTCTGTTTGTCTGTCTGTCTGTTTGTTTGAGATTACAAAACTCAAAAACTACTGGACCGATTTTTACGCGGTTTTTTGCAAAATGATCTGCGTTGCCAGGAGCAGGTTTTTAGCTATGTAGATTTTCAAAATTCAAAACGGAAGGTCCTGTAAGGATAATGAAAATATCCTTTTTCCCATTTTTCCCCGGAAAAATTTGCATTATAGGGTTTTTGGGGTCGCTGATCACGAATCCGGTATTAGATTTTCAAAATTCTAAACGGAAGGTCCTGTAAGGATAATGAAAATATCCTTTTTCCCATTTCTCCCCGGAAAAATTTACATTATAGGGTTTTTGGGGTCGCTGATCACGAATCCGGTATTAGATTTTCAAAATTCTAAACGGAAGGTCCTGTAAGGATAATGAAAATATCCCTTTTCCCATTTCTCCCCGGAAAAATTTACCTATAATGTTTTTGGGGTCGCTGATAACGAATCCGGTATTAGATTTTCAAAATTCGAAACGGAAGGTCCTGTAAGGATAATGAAAATATCCTTTTTCCCATTTCTCCCCGGAAAAATTTGCATTATGGTGTTTTTGGGGTCGCTGATCACGAATCCGATATTAGATTTTCAAAATTCGAAACGAAAGGTCCTGTAAGGATAAATATCCTTTTTCCCGTTTTTCCTCGGAAAAATCTGTATAAGGGGGTTTTTGTGGGCGCTGATCACGAATCCGGTAATAGTTTTTAAAAAGTCTAAACGGAAGGTCCTGTAAGGATAACGCAAATATCCTTTTTTCAATTTTTCTCGCAAAAACTGGCTTTAGGAGGTTTTCATGGTTGCTTATCACGAATCTGTTGTTGAAATTTCAAAATTCGAAACGCAAGGTCCTGTAAGAATAATATTTTTTCCCAAAAGTTTTTAAATTATTTATGGTTTTTTTGCATTCTAAAATTTATACAAAAAACTTTAAGCTGGCATTCGTAGGGTCTGCTAGTATACTATAACACAAAATGAGAAAACGCATCATTTTAATTTTTTACGCTCTTTCGCTTTTGATGGAGACTTTTAGGAACAGTGAACTACACAATTTATCATTATGCAATTTCAGAATCATTTGTTCCGCCTAAAGGAAATTTCTCTAAAAAAAACTTTCTTTAAGTTGTCAACCTGTCTTACTCTTTCTACTTCATTGCATCGGGCAAAATCGAACTTATGACAGCTGTTGTAATGGCGTTTTAGATTGAATTTTTTATTCGACATGTAACTGCAAACTAGACATTGACGGTTATCATTATTTGTGGTTATTAAATATTTGTTTTCCCAATCCCACGACATAGTATTTGAATTTGAATATGAGCGCTTCATAATGGAAAAGGAAAACTAAAAAAATCCAATTTCTGAAAAAATTTCGTACATCAGTGTTCTTTGGGAAGCAATTATAATTTTGGAGAGCAAATGTATACACTCGTACGCATCAACAGCAGAAATCATACTGAATGACTGTCGTAGGCTCGCTCCATCGATTGTTAGTCAATAGTTTGATTTCGGCTGCCGAAGTGGCCGTCGTCAACCAGCACGTATCATTGCGTTGGAGAGTCGAGTAAAAACGTTCATACATTGATTGTAATCTCGTAAAATTTGAATAAAAATGTTATCGTATTGAGGAGCCAGACGAGCCAAGCAGTGCCGAGGCTTGATCTATATTAAGGGTGGTTAAATTTTAAGGGCCGATGTTGAATGTGAACCACACCTAAACGTCAAGTTTTTTTCTGCATTTCATTTGACATTTCTCAATTTCAGACTAACTCAATTTGAACCATGGAAAGATACACAATCGAGCAACGCGTTAAAGTTATTCAACGCGTTAAATCGCGTGGATGATGAATTTTCGAAGAAAATCATCTTCAGTGATGAGGCACATTTTCACCTCAGTGGATTCGTCAATAAGCAGAACAGCCGCATTTGGGCGAATGATAATCCAAGAGTGATTGTCGAAAAACCAATGCACCCACAAAGAGTGACTGTTTGGTGCGGTTTATGGGCTGGCGGCATCATCGGGCCGTATTTTTTCCAAAATGAGGCCGGTCAGGCAGTTACTGTGAATGGTGTTCGCTATCGTGAGATGATAACGAACTTGTTATGGCCCGAATTGGAAGATATGAATGTGGACGATATGTGGTTTCAACAGGACGGTGCCACTTGCCACACAGCTACCGAAACAATCGCTCTTTTGCGCGACAAATTTAATGGCCGTGTTATCTCACGTGGTGGCGATGTCAATTGGCCGCCAAGATCATGTGATTTGACACCGTTGGACTTCTTTCTTTGGGGTTATTTGAAAGAAACGGTGTACGTCGATAAGCCAGCAACAATTCAAGAGCTAAAGGATGAGATAATTCGGCACATTAACGGCATAGAACCTCAATTATGCCTCAGCGTCATCGAAAATTTGGACCATCGGATGGAGGTGTGTCGCCGAGGTCGCGGCGGCCATTCGATTGTGTATCTTTCCATGGTTCAAATTGAGTTAGTCTGAAATTGAGAAATGTCAAATGAAATGCAGAAAAAAACTTGACGTTTAGGTGTGGTTCACATGCAACATCGGCCCTTAAAATTTAACCACCCTTTATATAAAAATGGAAGTTTGTCTGTCTGTTTGTCCGTTTGGGATTACAAAACTCAAGAACTACTGGACCGATTTTTACGCGGTTTTTTGCAAAATGATCTGTGTTCAGTCCAACATCTAAAAATACTCGAAGGAAAACACCTAAAAAGAAAACACAAGAAAACCACGTAAAAGAAAACATAAACAAATAAACTTAACCTCAACAATAAGAGGATGTGACACAAAGATCAGAAGATGCGACACAAAGATCAGAGGAGGAGAAACCACCTCCTACTCCAGCACTTCATGCAAGTGCAATCTAAAAACAACCATCAATTGATCTGTGGCCTTACACCCGAACAGATCAATTTGCCTTGCCCGACCTCTGCCACATCCTCGAATGCCACACTGCCACATTACCACTCTGAAGGCCATACTGTCGATCTCCCTGAAAATAAAGATGATCAAAACATCCGTAAATCCTCAACATACAGACCATTTCTGTTCATACCATTTCTGTCAAAGGACATTTACAAAGTAACGAGTGCCACGCGAACAATATTTCACAAACAAAAGGTAGAAAATAATTACCCCAAATAAAACAACTTTGATCGATATTTCTACTACGAAACGATTGAATTCCCATAAAATATTGCAACCAAAGTACTTAAACGAATTAAGTTTAGGATGCAAAGGTGGGGATTACCGTTCAGCAAAGGAGTATAAATACCAAGTCCTGTACCAAGAGAAATCACTTCAGTATTCAATTTCCAACCTTTAACATCATAATTTCCCACTAACAAATTAACTCAAATACTTGAAAGTCCAATCGCAGAAGTTACGCTGCAAACCAGTGGTTGTTCCGCCACTCACTATATGGTAGTTTGACCATACACTCGCAGAAGTTACGCTGCAAACCAGTGGTTGTTCCGCCACTCACTATATGGTAGTTTGACCATACACTCGCAGAAGTTACGCTGCAAACCAGTGGTTGTTCCGCCACTCACTATAGGGTAGTTTGACCATACACCAGCAGAAGTTACGCTGCAAACCAGTGGTAGTTCTGCCACTCACCCTACGGTAGTTACACCGTATAGACATATAGAATCCAACCAATTCGATTGACGGAACCACCGTGCTAAACCGGAAGAACTGAGGAAACGGATTCAACAAAAGGGAGATCATCAATAAACCACCAATTACCAGAAGACATCATTCACTTTGCTTTAGGATTAAATTATTGAAGTCTATAAAATTGTTAGTTTAAGATAAAGTTAAAATAAAACACTAGTTAAAATTAATTAATTGTTTATTTGAATCTGGCACCTTACAAATTTATTGTTCGAGCATTGGGCCCGAACATTTGGTCCTTCGAGCCGGATTTGATAAATAATTTATTAAACAACTAACTTATCTGCTAACAATGTCCGACCCTCCAGATCTAGCAACCAGAGCCGAAGCTGGAAGCAGCAAAAACAAAAATCCTACGACTATCCGAACTCTCTGTAGCAAACAAACCTACTACTATAATTTGCTAATAAAAGATAGAGACAATTATAGGAAAGATGGAGCCAAACGAAAAATAGGTCCTTACTTTCGCAATCGAATTGATGGCATCAAATCATTATGGGAAAAGTTACAACAAGGCCATGACTTCATAATGGATAATTACGACGAGACTTACGAAAACATTAAATATTTTTCGGAAGATATTTTCGCAACTGCCCGAGAATTCTATTTAGATTACCTCTCAGAATTAGAAGAATTCCAAGAAACAATTATTGGGCCAGTTGCTTTATCTCCAGCACTCGGTCAACCATCACCAGAACAAACTTTGTCATCCGCAAAGGACATCCGTCTGCCCCGAATACAATTACCAAAATTCAGTGGCGACTATAATACCTGGACTTCTTTTCGTGACTTATATACATCCCTCATTCATCAAAACAACCACCTACCGGATGTCCAAAAACTACATTATTTAAAAGGCAACGTTACCGGAGAAGCGGAACAACTGATTCGCCATTTCGAAATCACGGCCACCAATTATACTTCCGCCTGGGAAACATTGATGAATAGATACAACAACAAAAGAATCCTCGTCAATACGCAAATACGAAAACTCCTGGAACAACCTCAGGAACATATCGAAAAAACAGAAACACTAAGACATCTTATTGACACAACTAATGAAAGTATACAACTATTACAAAATCTCGGGGTTGATACTTCTACTTGGGACTCAATCTTGGTGTACTACATTACCACCAAATTACCCGCCAGAACTCTACAACTTTGGGAACAACAATTTACCGATAACAAAGAATTACCAAAATTCTCCGAGCTAATGGTTTTTCTCGAAACGAGATTCCGATCACTCGAAATGATCAGCTCACAACGCACTACAAACATAACTAATACAAATCAACATAAAAAAAAACAATCTTTCCACATAACAAAAAAATGGAAGTGTTGCCTCTGTAAAGAAGAACACCATATCCGCCAGTGCCCTAGCTTCACGCAACTCTCCATAGATGAACGTATAAAAACAGCTCGAACCAAGTCACTTTGTTTGAATTGCCTGGATCAAGGACATTCCCTAAAAAACTGCATTAGTAAAAAGAAATGCTTCAAGTGCAACAAACTACATCACACTTTATTACATTTGGAAACTAACAACTTAAGTTCAAACAACAATTCTCAACAAAATACTAATATCACAACACTTAACGAACCATCCACAATTACTACCACTACATCACTTCACTGTAACCACAAAGAACCTACAGTGTTGTTAGCTACAGCATTAGTTACAACTACTACAAAAACAGGCAAACATACACTTCGAGCCCTTATCGACCAAGGCTCTCAAGTTAACTTAATAACTGAGGACGCCGTACAACGCTTACAACTACCTCGCTCAAAAATCAACGCAACAATTGGAGGAATCGGTGGCAACAACACCAACACATGCAAAGGCAAAATATCACTACAATTAAAATCCCGATACAATAATAAAGAGTTTAAAATATCTGCATATGTAATCCCAAACATTACAGGTATGCTACCTCCATCAACAGTATCGAAAACACAGTGCTCCCATTTGATGAAACTCCCTCTTGCCGATCCTAACTTTGACATACCCAGCAGGATCGACCTCCTGCTAGGAGCGGAAGTATATGCCGCCATTGTACTAGAAGGAGTTAAACCAAGTACATCAAATGTTCCGCTCGCTCAGAATACCCATCTAGGATGGATTCTATCTCGACAAGTTAGTCCAACTAAGAAGCAACTAAACTGCTTTACCGTAACCATTAATCGCGACCAAAATTTACGCCTGGTCCGATTCAACAATAGTACTTGCTTGGCTTGCATCCCATCCAAATAAGTGGAAGTGTTTCGTAGCAAACAGAGTCAACCAAATCAACGAACGGTTACCAACAGCTAAATGGAATCATGTTACGTCCAAAGATAACCCAGCTGATTGTGCGACAAGAGGATTAACACCACAAGAGCTAAAAATACACCACCTGTGGTGGACAGGACCGAGCTGGCTCCGGCAACACAAACAATTCTGGCCCAATAACAAACGATCATATGAAACTGAAGAAGAAATCAAACAAAATCAGCTGCTCACTTTTCATGTGTATCAACTTCCGAATTTTATGGAACATTTCTCCAATTTCCTCCGACTAACTCGAGTTACCGCATACATTCTTCGCTTTATAAACAACTGCAAAAACCAAACCAAAATTAAAACAGCATTTTTAACCACAGAAGAAATTCAACTAGCTAAAGAGTACATAATTAGGATCAATCAAAGGGCTTCATTTCCAGAAGAATTTCACGCCCTAACAACAAACCAGCCAATACCACCCAATAGCAAGCTAAAGGCGTTAGCACCATTCATAGACCAAGAAAGGAACATCCGTGTTGGAGGGAGAATTCAAAATTCAATGTTAAGTTTTAACGAAAAACATCCACTAATCATTTCCCATAAAAGCTATTTGGCTACACTCCTTATTAAACATGCACACATTCAGGTGCTACATGGAGGATCACAAACAACTTCATATCAATTGCGACGACAATACTGGATTACAAATTGCAGAAACACGGTTCGAAAGGTCTTACATCAATGTATCACGTGCTTCAAACACAGAGCTGCCCATAGCAAACAATTAATGGGAATTTTGCCAACCCCTCGAGTCCAACCATGCAAACCCTTTACACACACCGGAGTGGATTACTGCGGACCTTTCCATGTCAAAACCACAAAAGGACGAGGTCACAAAACTTACAAAGGATACATTTCCTTGTTTGTATGTTTAAGCACGAAAGCTATACATCTAGAGTTAGTCTCAGATTTAAGTACTACAACCTTCTTAGCCGCCTTTAGAAGATTTACATCCAGAAGAGGCCAACCTAGTGATATTTACAGTGATTGTGGAACCAACTTCATAGGAGCAAATCGTATGTTAACCCAGGATTTAAGGGAAAGTATTATTTCATCCGAACAAAACGCAGCACGTCAAGTTGCAAATCAAGGAATTAAATGGCATTTCAATCCACCAGGGGCACCACATTTTGGAGGACTTTGGGAAGCAGGTGTAAAAAGTGCCAAAACCCATTTAAAAAAAATACTAAACGATCGCCTGTTAACGTTCGAAGAGTTTTACACTTTAACTACCCAAATCGAAGCCTCTTTAAATTCACGACCCTTAACAAATATTTCTTCAGACCCAGAAGACTTGTCAGCATTAACCCCAGGACATTTTTTAACTGGAGATTCGATCCAAGCAATTCCAGAACCATCACTATTGAACATTAACGAAAATCGCTTAAATCGCTGGCAATTAATTCAACGATTACATCAACACTTCTGGAAGAGATGGTCACAAGAATACTTGCATCAACTCCAAACCAGATCAAAGTGGACTGAAAAATCACAAAACATTAAAATCAATGAGCTCGTACTCATTAAAAACGAAAACCTTCCACCCCAAAAATGGACTTTAGGCCGGATACAAAAAATTTTTCCCGGAACTGACGGACAAGTACGTGTAGTAGATATTTTCACCAATAATGGAATTTTCAAACGACCCATAACAAAAATCTGTCCTCTTCCACTTCAATAATGATCAATCCTCCACTCCCCCTCATAGAAGAACTCTAACATTAAATTTAAAAGCGCATTTGAACAATTTTTTTAAAACCGTTAAAACTGAAACTCCAACGGAATCTGCTACGGAAACTCATTTATCTCGTCCTATTTCTGTACGAACCATCAGACAGTCAACATCAAGGACAAAAATGGATTTCGTTGTTCCTGAAATAAATTTATCTTCGTCATCGGAAGAAGAAATGGGAAAACGCGAATGGATGCAACCTGTGCGAAAACCTGTCGAAGCTGAAACTACATCAACTGAACCGTGCGTGCGTAAGTGTACAATTTCAAAAATTCCCACCAGCAATAGGTCAAGACGAACTGAGCCCGAAAAAGGTGAACGTCCAGTCACAGCCTCGAAACCCACTGGGACATCAAAGGCACAATTAAAGACGAAATCCTCGGATACCCACAAAAAACCCACTCCAAGCACCAAGATCCGATCAGCAATCGTCAGACCAAAGCCTACGAAGAATCAACCGGAAACCAAATTACCATCACTAATGGAGATAATGATCGCTAATCCACTAATGCAGCCACCACCAGCTACTTCCGGACGTAGGAATACGACAATGCTACAAACTGCTGGCCTTTCATCAGCAAGTGCTCCGTGGACAGGATACCCGTCAAATTCCAGCGCTAACATACAGCAAAGGTCGGTGTTAAAACCAAAGCCTCCCGTTCCAGCACCAACACTCCAAAATAGTGCAAATTCATTGGCAATTCCCGTTGTCCAAGCACAAACATCAACGATGACGTCAAACCAAAACGCGCCAAAACTGATGACTGATCCAGTAATTGCTTCGGACAGAACGTCAGTGAACACTACAACAACCGAACCAGTCGATGAAGTAATTTTCAAAATCCCACGTCGAATTATGCCGGGAAGAAAATTAGTGCTCACTTGTCGCGAAGGAAAAATAAAATTCCGCAGATTGAGATCCGGAGAAATCATCCAAACCACCTTTCTAAAATAAATTAAAATCACTTATAAATCATATCAATAAACTGAATTCAGCATAAAAAATCAAGACTTTTACTCACGATTTAGTAATCTGAAACACTTAGTGTTTCATGGGGGGGAGAATGTTCAGTCCAACATCTAAAAATACTCGAAGGAAAACACCTAAAAAGAAAACACAAGAAAACCACGTAAAAGAAAACATAAACAAATAAACTTAACCTCAACAATAAGAGGATGTGACACAAAGATCAGAAGATGCGACACAAAGATCAGAGGAGGAGAAACCACCTCCTACTCCAGCACTTCATGCAAGTGCAATCTAAAAACAACCATCAATTGATCTGTGGCCTTACACCCGAACAGATCAATTTGCCTTGCCCGACCTCTGCCACATCCTCGAATGCCACACTGCCACATTACCACTCTGAAGGCCATACTGTCGATCTCCCTGAAAATAAAGATGATCAAATCATCCGTAAATCCTCAACATACAGACCATTTCTGTCAAAGGACATTTACAAAGTAACGAGTGCCACGCGAACAATATTTCACAAACAAAAGGTAGAAAATAATTACCCCAAATAAAACAACTTTGATCGATATTTCTACTACGAAACGATTGAATTCCCATAAAATATTGCAACCAAAGTACTTAAACGAATTAAGTTTAGGATGCAAAGGTGGGGATTACCGTTCAGCAAAGGAGTATAAATACCAAGTCCTGTACCAAGAGAAATCACTTCAGTATTCAATTTCCAACCTTTAACATCATAATTTCCCACTAACAAATTAACTCAAATACTTGAAAGTCCAATCGCAGAAGTTACGCTGCAAACCAGTGGTTGTTCCGCCACTCACTATATGGTAGTTTGACCATACACTGCTCAGAAGTTACGCTGCAAACCAGTGGTTGTTCCGCCACTCACTATATGGTAGTTTGACCATACACTCGCAGAAGTTACGCTGCAAACAAGTGGAAGTTCTGCCACTCACTATATGGTAGTTTGACCATACACTCGCAGAAGTTACGCTGCACACAAGTGGAAGTTCTGCCACTCACTATATGGTAGTTTGACCATACACTCGCAGAAGTTACGCTGCAAACCAGTGGTTGTTCCGCCACTCACTATATGGTAGTTTGACCATACACTCGCAGAAGTTACGCTGCAAACCAGTGGTTGTTCCGCCACTCACTATAGGGTAGTTTGACCATACACCAGCAGAAGTTACGCTGCAAACCAGTGGTAGTTCTGCCACTCACCCTACGGTAGTTACACCGTATAGACATATAGAATCCAACCAATTCGATTGACGGAACCACCGTGCTAAACCGGAAGAACTGAGGAAACGGATTCAACAAAAGGGAGATCATCAATAAACCACCAATTACCAGAAGACATCATTCACTTTGCTTTAGGATTAAATTATTGAAGTCTATAAAATTGTTAGTTTAAGATAAAGTTAAAATAAAACACTAGTTAAAATTAATTAATTGTTTATTTGAATCTGGCACCTTACAAATTTATTGTTCGAGCATTGGG
Organism: Chrysopilus asiliformis; assembly: GCA_964034945.1. Lineage (NCBI taxonomy): Eukaryota > Metazoa > Arthropoda > Insecta > Diptera > Rhagionidae > Chrysopilus > Chrysopilus asiliformis. The sequence goes on from OZ035962.1 coordinate 55,151,154, forward strand.
CCCGAACAATCTGTGTTGCCAGGAGCATGTTTTTAGCTATGTAGAATTTTAAAATTCGAAACGGAAGATCCTGTAAGGATAATGAAAATATCAGGGATGAAAATATTTCTCAATTTTTATATAAACTCACTTCTGATGAGGAATATTTATATCGACCAGAATAACGCTCACTTCTGATGAGGAATATTTATGTCGAGCAAAATAAAACTCAATTCTGATGAGGAATATTTTTGCCGAGCAGAATAAAACTCTTTTTTTAAAGAGATTTAAAATGTTGTGAAAAACTTATACTCAATGATAGTTGAAAAACTCCTTGAGTTGAAAAACTATTCGAAGAGGAATATTTATATTGAGCAAAATAAAACTCATGTCCGTCAAAACTTGTGTCGTCAAAAACTTATACACGATGTTTCTCGCTTTGTTTGATACGTGGTCTTTTTAATATTATGTTGCTTTTATGGGGTGGTGATGGGTGGATGAGGGGTGGTTTAGTAGTGGGTTGGTGAGGGGGAGGGGGGTGGTGGGGGAGGGGGTTGTGGTGGGGGAGGGGGTTGCGGAGGGGGAGGGGGTTGTGGGGAGGGGATGGGGAGGGGTAGGAGAGGGGAGACCCTATCATGCTATATAATTTTAAAATGTACTCTTCCTACCTCCCCCCAGAAAAAAAGTTTCATACTACCACACCCCTACCTCCCCCCAGAAAATAGTTTCATACAAAGTACAAAAAAAAATATCGTTTTCATTTACTTTACAATAAATAATAATTTCTTATCATGCATTGAAAATTATTTGAAATCGTACACTAGCCACACCATACAAAATCGAACAAATGAGTTTTTCGTCAGCTCAGCGAAATAAAACTCATTGGAACCAGTGATGCTATATCAAGGGGAATTCCCCTTTTTGCGGGGAATTTGACTATAAAAATTGTTAATAGGGGAAAAGGGGAAAACGCTTCAAAACGAGGGGAAAATCTTCGCCTTTCAACTAAATCCGTAATACTTTTAAAAAATTACGGAAAAGTATAAGTACAAATAATTAAAAACAATTACAATCCAATTCCAAGCTTAGGCAAAGGTAGAGAGTGAAGGAAATGCCCTTATTTATGCATATGCCACTTTATATGTAATGATCTTATTGCAATTGTAAAGTACACACCAATTTTTTAAACGAAAGCACTTTAAAAGGGTTTTGGAATGTACGTTTAACAGATTTTTCAGTGTACTTTTGGACCGCTTTGAAAAAAGCACATTAAAAAGTACAATTTCTCATGTTATTAAAAGTAATTGCTTTAAACTACTTTAAAAGACTTTGATGGAAAGTGGTTTCCATGAAAGTTCATTGACACATATTTTTTGTTCGTTTTTCGGATTTCTTAAATATATTTTCAATAGATTTTCAATAGAAAACATAACAAAAGCTATAATTGCCAATCTGGCAATCATTGGAGACCCGTATGGTGCTATTCGTATCAAAATTCGAACAGTTGTACCAAAATTCCACTTTGAAGTCAAACTTTCCAATAAGATTTTTTAAAATTTATTCCAATCGGATTTTGATGTATGGGAGTTTTATGTAGAATCATATCCTAAATAAATTTTGTTCTTGCACTTTTTTGATAAGATGCACCGTTTTTGAGATATTCATAAAAACCGTTTTCGTTCGTATGGGGGGTACCCCCCCTAATGGTCCATTTTTGCCCATTAACGAACTTAGCTTCGCATTTTACGAAAAACGGATCTGCGCAAAATTTCAAGTCTCTAGCTCAATCCGTGCGCCCGCAATCCGCGCCACAGACAGACAGACAGACAGACAGACAGACAGACAGACGGACAGACGGACGGACATGCAGAAATTAATTATTTTTATCATTCTAAACATACTGGTGTAATTCATTTTTATGTGTGATGACGGGATCTTGGCGTTACAAACGGTAAGGCAAAGTTAATATACCCTTTGGTTTCACCATACGGGTATAAACATATAGGAACCGTTCCACCAAAATCACATGCTCCAGTCGCATATTTATGGGAAAAAACGGCATAGTGGCCAAATTTCGGAGTCATTCCTATAAATTAGTTGTAACAGCTCCCAAATTATGGCAAAGACTCCAACGTGTTACATGGGAGAGATTATTGTATATATTAGACTGGCTATGACAAAAAATAGGGCGACATTCCCTTTAGTACAGAACTCAAACCTAACATAAAAGGAATGAAATCTATTCCGGTGCTACTTTTGTTGGAATGTGTCCAACCCTATTCACATAGTAATGATTCCACGAAAACTAGGACTAGTTCCAATATTTATGGAAGCCTTTGCTACAAAATCGTGCAATGACTCCTATAATCGCTTTCCCATATTTTATAGAAACGATTACTATCCGGATTTTTTCCGTGTACCTTGATTTGCTTTGATTATTATCCAATTGTAAATCCCGGCTTCTTTTCATATCGTATTTGACGTTTGGTTGGCGACCCGTGACGTTATTATCGGGAATACAATTAACGAGTATTTTGTTAAACCTTTACAAAATATAAAATTATTTCCTAATTTGTGCTTTTTTCTCTTAAAAGACTTTAACATGATTCCAGTTGACAATAATTTTTGGTTTTAATAAAAGAATTCTTTATTTAAAATTCGTTGTTTTTATAGGGGAAAAACAAGGGGAATTTCGTCATTGAAAAAGGGGAAAAAGGGGAATTTAGTCATTTGGAAAGGGGAATTTCACTAAAGGTACCTAGCATCACTGATTGGAACTGATATTTATTTACAAGAAATATTTATCTCTCATTAGAACTGATATTTATTTTCAGGAAATATTTATCTCTCATTAGAACTGATATTTATTTACAGAAAATATTTATCTCTCTTCGTGAGTTTTTCGTCGCACAAGTAAAAATCATCTCCTTCAGAGATATTTTTTCACACAATGAAAACGTTATTAATTGTGAGTGAAACTTGAAATGAGAGATAAAGAGAGAAAAAATAACTCTTATTTTCATCTCTGGAAAATATCCTTTTTCTCATTTTTCCCCGGAAAAATTTGCATTATAGGGTTTTTGGGGTCGCTGATCACGAATCCGGTATTAGATTTTCAAAGTTCGAAACAGAAGGTCCTGTACGGATAATACAAATATCCTGTTCCCATTTTTCCCCGGAAAAATTGGCATTATGGGGTTTATGGGGTCGCTGATCACGAATCCGGTATTAGACTTTCAAAATTTGAAACGAAAGGTTCTGTAAGGATAACACAAATATCCTTTTTCCCATTTTTTCCCGAAAAAATTGCCATTATGGGGTTTTTGGGGTCGCTGATCACGAATCCGGTATTATATTTTCAAAATTCGAAACGGAAGGTCCTGTAAGGATAATAAAAATATCCTTTTCCCATTTTTCCCCGGAAAAATTGGCATTATAGGGTTTTGGGGTCGCTGATCACGAATCCGGTATTAGATTTGCAAAATTTGAAACGGAAGTTCCTGAAAGGATAACGCAAATATCCTTTATCCCCGGAAAGATTGGCATTATGTTTGGGATCGCTGATCACGAATCCGATATTAGATTTTCAAAATTCGAAACCAAAGATCCTGTAAGGATAAATATCCTTTTTCCCCGGAAAAATCGGCATAAGGGGTTTTTGGGGTCGTTGATCACGAATCCGTTGTTGGAATTTCAAAATTCTAACCGTAAAGTCCTGTAAAGGTAGAAATACACGACGAGAGACTTTTTCGCCTTTGCATACAAAGACACCTGTGTATACACTTCGGAGACCGGAGATTTGTCTCCAAGTATCAAGTCTCTAGGGTCTCTGGGAGACTTAAGTTTCTTGCCGTGTAGCTACTAATGAGAGAGTCTCTTTAATCCTTTCGCACGGGAATTAATTTGGGCAATCGGAAAATTTTTTTTTTCCGGATTTTGTATAAATACGATCAATAAAACATACTGGATTTTGGTTTTTGTGTGAAAGGGTCTGGGGGGTGGGTGGGAAAATGTACATTTTAATGTACAATTCGGTTCAAATGTAAAACAAACTTCGATTTTAAATGAAGTTGTAACATTTATTTAGACTCTTCAATTCAGTAAATAATAATCATGAAACAAATATAAAATCAATTTCTTGAAAAAAAAAAAAATAAACAGAAACTCAAATTTCAAAATATAAATTGAATTTTTGCTATTTTGAAGCAGCATGTCCATTTAAATGTACAATACATTATAATGTACATTAGACTTGAAACGTGTTGTACATTTTAATGTACACCAACTTTTAGTTGAATTTATGACTAAAATACCCACTATTACACAAAAAATTATACGAGAACATGATTTTTCATTAGTGTTTTATATAAGTACATCAAAATTTATTCACTAATGTACATAAATAAACTAAATAATTGACAAATAAAAATCACTTACCAATGATTTTCACACGCACGTAGTTGTCTTCTTCAAAAATCAAGCAAAACAAAAGTTTTGCATAATTGCAAAATTGCAAAATACACTTTGCATGAAAGAAAGAAAGCATGATTTAATAAACTGTAAAAATTCTAACTTGCTAGCACTCATATTTTGCGTTAAAATAACGTTTCAGTTTGATGTACATTATAATGTACACCACGCGCGAAAGGGTTAATGCGTCTCCGGTCATCAAAACGTTTTGATATCTATCTCTTGGTCTCCGGAGACGACTTTTGACATTTCAGGAAATAGTTTTGTGGGAACGAGAATTTGTTTCGTTGTTTTGAGATTAAAGGTCAGTTTTTATAAAGAAAAAAAGTGTTTTTACTTATTTTATATTTTAGATTAGTGATACTGTTGTTATGCTTGGAGACGAGCTACCTGCGCCGTGTATGTACTCCAGAGACTTTGCTTTTAGAGGCTTTTTAGTAAATGTCTCCGGAGATCTATTTTTTGATCTCCAGACTTAAATGTCTGTGATCGTGTATACACTTTGGAGATTTTTGCCTTTTGTACCCTGGAGACCAGAGACCAAAGTCTCTCGTCGTGTATTTTTACCTTAAGGATAACGCAAATGTCCTTTTTCCAATTTTCTCCGGAGAAATTGGTATTATGGGGTTTTTGGGGTCGCTGATCACGAATCCGGTATTCGATTTTCAAAATTTGAAACGGAAGGTCCTGTAAGGATAACGCAAATATCCTTTTTCCCGTTTTTCCCCGGAAAAATCGGCATAAGGGGGTTTTTGGGGTCGCTGATCACGAATCCGGTGTTGGAATTTCAAAATTTGAAACGGAAGGTCCTGTAAGGATAACGCAAATATCCTTTTTCCCATTTTTCCCCGGAAAAATTGTCATTATGGGGTTCTTGGGGTCGCTGATCACGAATCTGGTGTTGGAATTTCAAAATTCTAACCGTAAAGTCCTGTAAGGATAACGCAAATGTTCTTTTTCCAATTTTTCTCGCGAAAACAGGCTTTGGGAGGTTTTCAGGGTTGCTTATCATGAATCTGAAGTTGGAATTTCAAAATTCGAAACGGAAGGTCTTGGGAGGATAATGAAAATATCCTTTTTCCCATTTTGCTCCGGAAAAATTGGCATTATAGGGTTTTTGGGGTCGCTGAATCCGGTATTAGATTTTCAAAATTCGAAACGGAAGGCCCTGTAAGGATAATGAAAATATCCTTTTTCCCATTTTTCCTGGGAAAAATTTGCATTATGTTTGGGATCGCTGATCACGAATCCGATATTAGATTTTCAAAATTCGAAACGAAAGGTCCTGCAAGGTTAACGCAAATGTCCTTTTTCCAATTTTTCTTGAAACAATTGAGACTAAGGGATTTTCGAGGTCGCTGATCGCGAATCCGGTGTTCGATTTTTCAAATGCTAAACGGAAGGTCCTGTAAGGATAACGGAAATGTCCTTTTTCCAATTTTTCTCGCAAAAACAGTCTGGAAGGTTTTCAGGGTTGCTTATCACGAATCTGGAGTTGGAATTTCAAAATTCGAAACGGGAGGTCCTGTAAGGATAACATTTTTCCCAAAACTTTTTAAGTTATTTATGTTTTTTTGGCATTCTAAAATTTATACAAAACACTTTTAGCTGCCAACGAAGGGTCTGCTAGTTTATATCTATAAAAACATAGTATGAGAATTCTTACTCTATGTTGTCATCGTAAAAGTAACAATTTGGACAAACGGATATGTATTAACATGTTAATTCTTGCCCCATGGGTTTGTTAATTTTAGCCCCGAGACTACTTTTTTGAAATATTAATCATACCAAAAATATAGTTCAGGATTGTAATAAAACAAAAGGACATTATTAATTATAGCTACATTAACTTACATTATCGACAAAGTTATATTCAATAATATACAAAACTAAGACAGAAATCGAAATATTGCAAACCATAAAAAGTTTGTTTACCAGCTAAAATTCGGTCTCTGTGCTTAACCCTCACTGGCAATGAACGGTTTATGACTAATGAGTCATGATATGGTTGACCGTATCGAGGGGTGCAAAAAAACCAAGTTTCGAGATTGTGGCTCGTATATTTCGGCGGGAATAGACTTGTTAATTCTTACCCCTGTTAATTAAGCCTCGGCTTCCCCTACCTCTCATACAATTTTTTTTGGAAAAATACTTTTTTTGAGAATTTCTCAAATGCGGTGTTGGGAAAAAATGAAAATAACAAAATTTAAAGAAATAAAATGTTCTACATTTTTTCTACAGTTTCATATGCGCTTTCACCGAACCCTTCTTAATTGGAAAAATAAAATATGATTTCTTCAAATTCAAAACATAGGTATATATTTATACATAGGTGCACAAAATGAACAAAACAATTAAAGAACAAAACCATTAAGAACAAAGAACAAAACCATTAAGAACAAAGAACAAAACCATTAAGAACAAAGAACAAAACCATTATAACATGATTTTCACATAAAAAGAAAAAGTGTGTGTTTTGACCTCCGTTGAACCCGGGAGACTGACTCATCGAACCCCTGGGGTTCTTTCGAACCCAGGTTAAGAACCACTGCTCTTCGAACCCAGGTTAAGAACCACTGCTCTTCGAACCCAGGTTAAGAACCACAAGGTTTTCATTACATTTAAAAAAAAATGTTTTTTTGGAAAACATTTTTTCCCGAAACGAAATATTGCACAGGAAAGTTTTGTATTGATCACAACATTAGGCTTTTCCAAAAACTAATTAATTTTTGTGGCATTTTAAAATTACACAAAACTTTTAACACTTCTTTTCTTGTTCTTTGTGCTTCTACATTTTGGCATGCTGAAAAAAAGTTGTTCACGATTTTGCATGTGTTTCTTTTGGAACTGAACATTATAATTCAGAAATATGCCAAACCTTATACTAAATTAATCATTGCTTCTATCATCCTCGTTGGAATGCTTATTCTTTCTTACTTTCGTTTGTTCGTATTCCCATGCTGAAACGAAATGCAAAGCATGTCCAGGATCCAAAATCAAAAAAAAAATTGTGGGAAAACTTGACGTGACAGCCAAAATCTGTAAACACAGTTGAATTTATGTTCTTTCATTATGTAAATTGACACTTTGGCTACATGCTTGCCAACGCGATGCGCACCTGCACAAAAACAACGAAAATTATATCTCCAATAATGTAAAAATTATATATTATGCTATTATGCGTGTGTTTTTTCATATCAATTTACCTTATTTTTTAGGACTTGAAAATAAAGAACAATGGCAATACCTCCATACCTATTGCCTCCCAGCCCTTGGGCAGCACAACTTATGGCTCAACAACAAGCCTTTGCCGCGGCGCATGCCCAACAAGCAATGCATGCTCAATTAGCCAGTCAAATGCAAATTCAATCCTCAGGACAAGTTTCTCAGTCTCAGTTGGGACATATTCCACCTCCAAAACCTGAACATATAAATGAAGAAAAACTTCAAGAAAAAGGTGACGATAGAATATTTCTTAATTGTAAACAATTTAAAATATGTTTTTTAGCTTTAAAGTGGCAACAACTCCAGTCTAAAAGATTTGCAGAAAAGCGTAAGTTTGGTTTTGTGGATGCGCAAAAGGAGGACATGCCACCGGAACATATTAGAAAAATTATTCGCGACCATGGTGATATGACAAGTAGAAAATATCGGCATGACAAGCGTGTGTATTTAGGGGCCCTTAAATATATGCCTCACGCTGTTCTTAAACTACTGGAAAATATGCCAATGCCGTGGGAACAAATAAGAGATGTACAAGTGCTTTATCATATCACTGGGGCCATTACATTTGTAAATGAAATACCTTGGGTTATAGAACCAGTTTACATAGCGCAATGGGGGTAACAGTTTCACAATTAGACATTTTAAATAATAATTTTTTATTCACAATAGAACAATGTGGATTATGATGCGAAGAGAAAAGAGAGATCGACGTCATTTTAAACGAATGCGTTTTCCTCCGTTTGATGATGAGGAGCCTCCTTTAGATTATGCCGACAACGTTTTAGATGTGGAACCATTAGAAGCAATTCAAATTGAACTGGACACTGAAGAAGACGCAAGCATATTTAAATGGTTTTATGAACATAAACCTCTAATCGGTTCTCCGTAAGTTACAATTACAATACTCTTTTCAAATAATAAACATATCGACTGGTTTCGATTTATTTAAAAATCCGTTTACATGAAAGTGAAAGATTTCAGTTAGTTTTGAATATTTGAGGCTTTGAGGGCGTTAATCACTTCACGTACAGCATTTTTTACAAAAAAAATCGGCCGAGAAAATGATCTTACTTAATCGTCTAAAATCCTCTAGTTAACTTTCTATTTTCTTATACGAAGTATAATAAAGTTTTGAATTCATGAAAAATTTCGATCTTAATTTTGCGATTGGAGTCATACTACAAAAATGTCTTTCTGTTAGTCAGTCTGTGTACAAGATTTCTCAAACATTAAAAAAGCTAGAGCCATGAAATTTTATAGGCATATTTGGTCCGGGAATGGAACAATAATATCAACTTTTGGTGGAAATCCGTTAACCGGAAGTAACCAAAATGGAGGCTTTTAAAAAATCGTTTCGTTCGTGTTTGATCTTAGAAAGGGATGATCTTATCAAGTTTTGATGGAAATTCGTTAATCGGAAATAACCCAAATGGCGGTTTTTTAAAAAACCCAATTTCGTTTTTCGCGATTGTTACGAACGTGTTTTTTATACCCGTATGGTGAAACCAAAGGGTATATTAACTTTGCTTTACCGTTTGTAACGCCAAGATCCCGTCATCACACACAAAAATAAATTACACCAGTGTTTTTAGAATGATAAAAAAAATTGAATTTTGCATGTCCGTCCGTCTGTCCGTCCGTCTGTCCGTCTGTCTGTCTGTCTGTCTGTCTGTCTGTCTGTCTGTCTGTCTGTCTGTCTGTCTGTCTGTCTGTCTGTCTGTCTGTCCGTCTATCTGTGGCGCGGATTGCGGGCGCACGGATTGAGCTAGAGACTTGAAATTTTGCGTGGATCCGTTTTTCGTAAAATGCGAGGCTAAGTTCGTTAATGGGCAAAAATGGACCATTAGGGGGGGTACCCCCCATACGAACGAAATCGTTTTTTGCGAATATCTCAAAAACGGTGCATCAAAAAGTGCAAGAACAAAAGTTATTTAGGATATTATTCTACATAAAACTCCCATACATCAAAATCCGATTGGAACAAATTTAAAAAAATCTTATTGGAAAGTTTGACTTCAAATTGGAATTTTGATAAAACTGTTCGCCATTCACTTAAATCACCATACGGGTTTTCAATAATTGCCAGATTTGCAATTATAGCTTTTGTTATGTTTTAGGAATAACAAAAGTTGGAAACATTAAAATTTCCTACATTTTCGTCTTTTACTATAACTTGATATCTCAAATCATTCTCTTTAATTCATTTCAGACATTCCAGTAAAAAAGCATTTATTTTTCAAGCGATTATCTTGAAAAATAAATGCTTTTTTTACTGGAATGTCTGAAATGAATTAAAGAGAATGACATTGAAATGTTTTCATCCGATTTTTGCGAATTGCTTGCAAACTACCGGTTTTTTTTTTGCAGAACCGGTTAAAAAATAATTAAAGATATAAAAATTCTCCATTCCCTCCCAATGGCGCCTCAATAATTGATTTTTTTTTGCCTAAAGCATTTTTTTTTCTTCTCCGGGATACCTTCAAGTAAGTTGTAAAGAGTTTCCATATTTTTGGACCTCGATTCCGGCCAATTTTTTAAATGTTCCGACACATTCTGCATTTAATGTATTGAATTTATCGATTATTTGCGCGAAACTGTCCTCACATTTTTTTGATGTACTTTGAGAAAAGTTTGGCAAGGCCTTTCAAAATATGCAATTCGTTTTGAAGTTCGAATTTATCGGAGAAAATAGAATAGTAAAAGGAGGTCGAAAATGTAAAGTACCCTAATCCGATCAGACTTTTGCTGATATTTTTTTTTATGATTAGGGGTTACCTCTGTGTTTTTCCATATTTCGAAACTTCAAGTTTATTGGTCAATATTTTCAATAATATATGGCGAACGATTAAATATTTTTAAGATTAATTCAATTAAAATAAAGGAAGGAACAAGGGTCAAGAAAGCGTCTGTCAAGTTTCGGCCTGAAGTGTAGTTTGGCCTACTCAGAACAACGTCTACACTTCTGTTATTGAACTGACGACCAGACACAGGAGCCGATGGGGTAGAGAGTTTAATTATGTTTTTACTAGACCGAAAAGTAAGAGATCCCTGTTTTTCTAAGACATGTAGAAAGTCTCGTATAAGGGGTGCTTAAGATGAAGGCCATTTGGCCAAAAAACTGACTTTAGCCGACAACCAGTCGTCGGATTTTCATGAAATATAAACCAAAAGTTTTGGAAGTAGAATGCAACCATGTTTTTTAGTCCGCTCAAAACTGATTGTATATTTTGGAAGACCTATCAAAACTCAAGTATTTGCATTTGACCACCATTTGACCACCAAATAAATCACTTTTTTTTTGCAATACATTTTAATGCAATTGATATAGAACCTTAATTATTGGCAAAGAAGCTTCTGTTTTAAGCCTCCTCAACCTGGTGGAGATAACTTTAACACAAAAATACGAATCATATATTTAAAATAGAGAGGGGTAACACATGAGTGAGTGACCCCAAAAAAGTGATTAACTGCACTGAATCAATTGACGCGATTCATCAGTTCAAAAAAATCACTCACTCCTCAATACCTACAGAACGGAGAAAAGTTTGTCGTCCACTGGCACTCATTATGATGTGAGGCACAAGCATTGCTTTGATTTGCATTGGTATGAGAAAAACATAACAAAAGCTATAATTGCCAATCTGGCAATCATTGGAGACCCGTATGGTGATATTCGTATCAAAATTCGAACAGTTATACCAAAATTCCACTTTGAAGTCAAACTTTCCAATAAGATTTTTTAAAATTTATTCCAATCGGATTTTCATGTATGGGAGTTTTATGTAGAATCATATCCTAAATAACTTTTGTTCTTGGACTTTTTTGATAAGATGCACCGTTTTTGAGATATTCACAAAAAACGATTTCGTTCGTATGGGGGGTACCCCCCCTAATGGTCCATTTTTGCCCATTAACGAACTTAGCCTCGCATTTTACGAAAAACGGATCTGTGCAAACTTTCAAGTCTCTAGCTCAATCCGTGCGCCCGCAATCCGCGCCACAGACAGACGGACGGACGGACAGACGGACAGACGGACAGACGGACGGACAGACGGACGGACATGCAGAAATTAAATATTTTTATCATTCTAAACACACTGGTGTAATTCATTTTTTTGTGCGATGACGGGATCTTGGCGTTACAAACGGTAAGGCAAAGTTAATATACCCTTTGGTTTCACCATACGGGTATAAACAGCAAACACATACTACAAACCACCCTGTCATTAATCAGCAGCCATCACTGACACTGAGAATAATACATTGAAAAAGTATCACTCTTTTAATCAATTGAATCAACGAGTCAAAGATTCGATGCGTTTCAAGACACAGCGATGTGATGACCATTACTCATAACAAACAACACTCTCGCGTGAATCGAATCGAATCTTTGGGCTTTATTCATAAATGTTTTTTAAATCTTGTTTAAGCGAAACTGGGTTTAAAGTCATTCGTAGACATTTTTATACCCGTATGGTGAAACCAAAGGGTATATTAACTTTGCCTTACCGTTTGTAACGCCAAGATCCCGTCATCGCACAAAAAAGTGAATTACACCAGTGTGTTTAGAATGATAAAAATATTTAATTTTTGCATGTCCGTTCGTCTGTCTGTCTGTCCGTCCGTCTGTCTGTCTGTCCGTCCGTCTGTCTGTCTGTCCGTCTGTCTGTGGCGCGGATTGCGGGCGCACGGATTGAGCTACCGACTTGAAAGTTTGCACAGATCCGTTTTTCGTAAAATGCGAGGCTAGGTTCGTTAATGGGCAAAAATGGACCATTAGGGGGGGTACCCCCCATACGAACGAAATCGTTTTTTGTGAATATCTCAAAAACGGTGCATCTTATCAAAAAAGTCCAAGAACAAAAGTTATTTAGGATATGATTCTACATAAAACTCCCATACATCAAAATCCGATTGGAATAAATTTTAAAAAATCTTTTTGGAAAGTTTGACTTAAAAGTGGAATTTTGGTACAACTGTTCGAATTTTGATACGAATATCACCATACGGGTCTCCAATGATTGCCAGATTGGCAATTATAGCTTTTGTTATGTTTAATCTGTTGAAATGGATTTTAAATTTAAACTCGCGAAAGGCATGTTTAAGTGGCTGATTAACCTCAAATTATATAACGCTTTGCCTGTAAAAATTAAGTTATACGATTTCTATCGATGAGGTTTAAATATTAAAAGTAATTGAGTTGTGTCTACCTCAAAAACATTGTAACTTCTGTTTATTTCACGATTTTCTGGCATATTTTTTAATCATGAAGAAATTTTGGCATCACGGTATAAAAATAAACATAATGTCATTGAGGGATTTCGCAACAGGAAACTTAAACAGGACAATTGCAACAAACAGACTTTTCCACTTTAAACTGTCATGAAATTTCAATAACAACTAAACGTAAAAAGTAAATTCCTTGGAATCTGCAGGTTTTCATGCATCCTAAGAAGTTTTATTTGCATTGATTTACCAATAAAACCAAATAAAAAGTGCATTTAGGGTTTGATGTTTTGTAATTTTGTGTCAGATCTAAACTCAAAACATAATAGTTCCGTTGTTTAACTAAACCTTAATTAAAATTTGTTTATTAATTAGTAACTTTTTATAATGGGTGTTAAATTTTAAACATGGTCTTGCTAAATCGAGTTTAACTCAACAATTGGTGAGCAAAATCACTCAACTTAAAGAGTGATTCATGAGTGATTCGCTCACTTTAATGAATTACTCCCAAACAATGATTCATTTGAATCATGAAAACTGAAATTAAAAGACCGATTCTAGCGATTGTCAGTCAACACTCTATTACCTACGATTTTAAATTGTCCCATTCAAAAATTTCACCATAGAAATAACATCTATAAAATCAAATTTTCACACCATACGCAATTCGTCCGCTTCACAGAAAAACAAATCGAAAATGATTCAAATGATTCAAAATTCAAAGTTGATTCACCAGAGTCAGAAGTGAATCAACGTGAATACGAATCTAACGAGTCGAAAAATTATAAATTCATAGAAAATCACTCAAGTCTCCCGAAATCCAACCAATTACCGCCCCAACCCACCATCGCGGAGATTGGATATCCAAAAATTTCCATCTGCAGACGACAAATAGTTAAAATTCTGCAGGAGATTGACGTGAACAAATCTACAGCATTCCCCCCCCCCCATGTTTTAAAAAAATTTGCCATCACCTTAGCTGGACCTCCTCGCTCCCTATTTTACCTCAGCTTCTCCAAGGGGATCTATCCCTCTTCTTGGAAAGCAACTAATGTCCAGTCCATTCTCAAAAAAGATGACAAATGCGACCCCTCAAATTATAGATCTATAGCTCTGACTTCCGTACTTGCCATTCTAGCAATAACATAATCAACGATCGTCAATATGTCTTTTGTGTGCGCCGCTCCACAGGTGATTTTTGGGTCTGCTTGACCGAGCATTGGAGTAAAAGTGTATATAATTTTGGTGAATTAAAAACACTAGCTTTGTACATCTCCAAAGCTTTCGACCGTGTTTGGCACAAAGCTCTGCTGACAAAGGTAAGAGCTATCGGGCTATGTACAACTATCTCCAAATGGATTGAGAGCTACCTTTCTGATCGTTCAATACGGGTTTGACTAGATGGATTCAAGTCTGATTTCTTCAAAACTAACTTTGGTGTCCCTCAAGGCTCAATTCTAGCTCCTACGCTCTTTTTAATATTCTACTGTCTCTCACTCTCAATCCGCTTTTCTGTTTCGCTATGACAGCTCCCTTGACGCCTCTTATCATTTCGACTCACCTGCAGAATCGAACGCCATTGCAGTTCGATCGAAACGCAGTGAGCAAATTAGATCTTTGAATTCTGATTTAAACACAATTCTGGCTTGGGGCAGAATTATCCGTGTGGAATTCAACGCAATCAATGCTGTTATCGATGAAATGCGAAAAATCCCCCGAAACGGTCGATTTTATGAGTGAGTCCATTAGTGACTCAAAAAACATCAAAATGTTGGGCATCGAAATAAATGAGAAGCTCCAATGGAGTGATCATATTTTTAAAATAGCAAAGAAAGTATCGCAGTGCCTAGGTTTCCTGGGACGATGCAAAAAATATTTCGCACCAGTCGACGTCCTTAACATTTACAAGAGCTACATTCGACCGAGACTCGAGTACAATTCACACATTTGGGCTGGAGCCCCAAAAACTGTCCTCAACTGCTGGACCGAATTCAAAAACGTGCGATCCCACTGATTGGAGACAAGTCTTTCACAGATTTATTACCGTCTCTCGAGCATCGTCGCTCTGTTGGAGTACTCAACATATTCTATAAATATTTCAATGGAAAATGTTCCACCGAAATTTCCCAACTCAAGTGATGACTCATCACATCACTCTGACTTGAAACGAATCGAATCGAATCTTTTACTCATTGATTCACTTGATTCAAATAGTGTTTCTTTTTGAATGTATTATTCTCAGTGTCAGTGATGGCTGTCGATTCATAAAAAGGTGCTTTGTTGCAATTGTTGCAAATGTCCTGTATAAGTTTCCTGTTTCGAAATCCCTCAATGACATTATGTTTATTTTTATACCGTGATGCCAAAACTTCTTCATGATTAAAAAATATGCCAGAAAATCGTGAAATAAACAGAAGTTACAATGTTTTTGAGGTAGACACAACTCAATTACTTTTAATATTTAAACCTCATCGATAGAAATCGTATAACTTAATTTTTACAGGCAAAGCGTTATATAATTTGAGGTTAATCAGCCACTTAAACATGCCTTTCGCGAGTTTAAATTTAAAATCCATTTTAACAGATTAAAAATTCGCTTAAACTCAGTTTCGCTTAAACAAGATTTAAAAAACATTTATGAATAAAGCCCAAAGATTCGATTCCATTCACGTGAGAGTGTTGTTATGAGTAGGGAATGCAATACCGGAGGAAATTTCAATACCGGTATTTCGGTATTGTAAAATGATAATACCGGGATCCCGGTATTAAAACCGGTTTTCAACGAAATTATTTGTGTCAAAACTTCCTTGTTAAATTATTCAGTGAATATTTATTTCAAATTAAACAAAAAGTATATTACATAATTCATTAAAATTGTATTATAAAATAAACAAACTAAACATGAAATAAAAATTAAATAACATAAAAATCACAATTCTTTAAAAAAAAATCAAAATTCAATTATTTAAGACCGATTTGCTTTCTTTAAAATGTCCTCTTAAAAAACAGAGAGCGTCCAGAGTTTTGTCATTGAGTCTGCATCGAAATTTGTTCAAAATTACACCGGCAGCAGAAAAAGCCCTCTCAGATTCAACGCTGGTAGGACGAATAGTCAAAAGTAGATCATAAATTTTTTGTAAATATTTTCCTCGTACACCTTCATCCTCAAATAGGCTTATTTCTTTTTTTAAACACTTTGTTAGATCACCAGCATGTTCTGGCTTTTTTCCGATAACAGAATATTGTTTTTGTTTTAAAATTGCTTCATCCAATTTTTTCTTCATTGAACTTTCTGATTTATCTGCTAATTCTATTAAGTCCTTTTCAGCCTCACTGACCTCTGAATCTAAAATTTCATTTGATCGCTCTATTAGAGCTGTATTTTGATTCCAAAGATCCATTTGATTAACAATACCCAACAGTGATTTAAGAATTGTTGATTTCGATATACGAGGAAAATTAAAAGTTTGGTTGATGTTTTTATTCGTATTTGTAATTTGACTATCCTCCACAAAACCATTATGTAGATAGCCAATTAGATCAGACAGCTCCGTTCTTCTTTCCAATATGCGTTTCATCAATGCACTTCGAACTTCTGTGCTCAGTGATGACTTTATTTCACTTAGGCTATCAAACATAAATTTGAATGTCGTGTCTGCGGAAAGTAAGTTGGCATCTTCTCGGCATAATGACTCAACTGCTAGCTTTACTGGCAATAGTGTCGACACCGTTAATGAAACTGGTTCAAAATCAGCGTCAGTAAAATTTATATCTAAATTTAAATCTATAGCTGATTTTTTCAGGCTTGATTTTAATTTATAAAAACGTTCGAGCATTACTATTAAGCTATTCCATCTAGTTTTCGAATCTAGGATTAAGCAATATTCCTTACCGAATTCGACACGTACATAATCTTGTAATACCTGATTTCGTGTTGGTGAACGTTTAAATATTTTCACAATTTTTCTAACTTTTTGTATAAGCGGACCGAGCTGATTATGGGTTAAGTCAATATCTCGTCCCTGTATATTGTATTCCATTACTAAGCCATCCTCATAGTCATAGTCATCTGCTTCGCTTGCATCGTAATTATTAGATTCTTCAGTTTCGGAATCTGAATCCATGTAAATTGATTCATTCTGGCTGTTGTTTAAATATTCGGTTGTACTTGTTTTATATAGAACATCGACGACCGCAAGTTGTATCGCATGTGCCAAACATAATTGCTGAGCAGTTGGTACTAATCTACCTACTTTCTGCATAACTGCAGCACCGTCATTTATTAAACAAACGATATTTTTCTCCAATGACAAACCATAATGATTCAATTTATCACTCAAAAGCTCAACACATTTTACTGCAGGTAAACTTCCATTGATGCGTAGAAGTCCTAAGTTCCAAAAGATTTTTTCCGAGTGAAGGTTAATATTTATGTATCGACGATTTCTTAGAGAGGTCCACTCATCGAAAGTAATACTAAAACCCTTCCCATTTAATTTATGATCCGATATTTTATTAATTAATAATTGACGAATTTTTTCGCTATAGTCAATGACAATCTTTCTAATTGTGTTGGCTGATTTTGGTAGCTCATCACCAGGGAGGACAAATCTAAGCTTTTGCTTAGAAATGCTTATTTTGCATATTTTCAGCCTTTTCTAAAATTTTTGCATATTTTATACTTCTATGCTTATTTTGCATATTTTTGTATCATTTTGGTTGTATTGAATTATTAATTCGATTTTCGAACACAAAAACACGGTAATTTCTCTTTAACTTGCTTATTGGGTATTTGAAAGAATTTTTTTTTCTTTAATCTGGCAAGGTTCCATCTGTTTCTGCGTGACAAAAGGCATTTAATGCCGTATAAGGTATAAAGTTGCTTGAAGTGTCGGTTTTTGAATTTTGGTTGTTTGAAGTTGGGTTAGATTAGCTCAATACTGGAAAAAATGCCAAAAGTAAAGGAAGCCTCAAACGAGTTTTTAAACCGCATGGTAGCTCAGTATCCGGGAGTATTGCGGAATGATCATACGATTTTATTTTGCACTTACTGTGACTGCAATGTTACCGGTAATAAAATTTTTAATATAAAACAGCATTTCGCGACAACAAAGCACAAATTAGCGGCAAAAAATCGTGAAAAAAAACACAAACTTTAGTTACAGAATATTCCGGCAACAAAGTAAATGCGTATAATATGGATCTGTGCAAAATGTTTTTAAATGCAAATATCCCGTTAAAGAAAATAAGTCACCCAAGTGTAGTTGACTTTCTTAAAAAATATACTAACAGTGTAGTGCCTAGTGAAACATCTTTGCGCAAAAAATACGTTCCGATTTTATATGAACAATGTGTTCAGAAATTGCAGTCCTTAGCTGCAAACAAATATATTTGGGTCTCATTGGACGAAACCACGGATGATGAACAGCGTCTGATTGCGAATTTCATTTTTGGGATTATGGATGGAACCATGGCGGAAGGAAAAAAATCGTACTTGCTGAATATGGCAGTAGTCGAAGCCGCAAATGCCAGTAATATGGCCGCTTTTTTTAACGATTCGTTGCATATGTTGTGGCCAGAAGGTGAGTTACTGTAAAATTCCTGTGATTTAGCAAACATTATAAAAATTTTCTTTTAAGGCATTAAATATGGAAATGTGTTGCTTGTAGTGACAGACGCAGCGGCGTACATGATCGCGGCAATGAAGTCGTTGAAGGTGTTATACCCAAAAATGCTACATGTCACATGTTTCGCACATGGGGTACATGGGGTATGTCACATGTTTCGCCGATTTAATTTACATTAAAGCAAGCTTTGAATGTCTAACAATAGGTGTAAGTAAATTACAAACTAAGGGACTTTCTTTGAATGAAAGTGTAGCTGTGATGGAGTCTATTCGGGAACAACAGTAGCCTAGCAGAAGATAAATTTATAAATAAATTTAATTCTGTATTATTTCGTAATGGAGGATATCAAAGTATTTTAAAAATTCGGAATATCATATTTCATAATTCCAAACAAATGGATGGATATATTGAAAATTTAACCCCTTCAGAAGTATTGAACTTTAAATATTGCCCAACGACATCCGTTGATGTGGAGAGATCATTCTCAATATATTCAACCTTTCTAACCGAGAACCGACGAAATTTGCTCTTCGAAAATTTAAAACAACACATGATCGTCAACTCAAATTATTCTGTTTTTGAATAAAGTAAATAAAAAATAATACTTGTGTTTTTTTTGTAATTTTTTCGTGCATATTTTGGTGCATATTTATTAACTTTTGTGGGCATATTTAAGCGCTTAAAATGTGATTTTTCGTGCATATTTTTGTCCTCCCTGCTCATCACTTAGATTTAATGCTTTTAATGATTTTCTAAGATCGTCAGATGTAATAAATACTCTGAATGGTAGCCCATCACGCGCTGTCATTCTAGCTAAAACTGCTGCTAGTGAGTCGTCTTTAGTATTTTTAAAATATTTTGTAATTTTGACTAGAGGATTCACTTTAACAGATTGGGAACTAGATCCAGCTACCGGTTCAGCAGCAGCACGTTTCCGTAGATTTATTTCATGTTTGGTCTTTAGATGTGTGTGGAGGCCGCTTGTTGAGCCCCCTCCCGTTTTAATACAATTACCACACTTCTTGCATTTTGCATAACTTCCTTTTTCTTCTTTGAGAAAGTAAAACCAGATGGAATTTTCATCTCCGTCTTTTAAATGTTGAACAAATTTTATACTCTCCATGTTCTAAATTGGGATATTGTATTCTAATGAATGTTTATCATATGAATGTCTTATGTATATATTTAAAAAAACATCAAACTGATTTAACTTAAATAAACTTACCAAAGTTAATTAATATTTGTCACAAAAAATTTGCTGTACTTTTATTTTTAAGATTCAAATAACTAAGAATACACACCCAAAAGTTTATTTGGTGTGCAGTTTTGATTTCAGTAAATGTTCGTCTGGTTTTATCCCCACCACCGAACTTACACTTTACACAAATAAATAAGAACGATCGGAAAAATATTTTCACCCGTATTGTCTTTCTCACTCAAGCGACGCAATCACCTGAGCGCTCACCCAACTTTGAATTTGGTATTGTCTATCTCACTTGGAGCTAGGTGACTGGACACGCGTGCATTGCTTTACAGTTCTATGCGATGATATTAATAGGTAATAGAAAAATGAATGCGATTGCGATACAGAATAAACTTCTAAAACTATTTGTCGCTGGTGTGAAATGGAAATGTCTTCCAAATTAGAAGAAAACCCTTTGGCTCACCACAATCTTTTACGCTCTCCTGGCGCAATGTAAGTATGAAATATACAAATCAATCTAAACGAAAGTATTTTTTTAAAACAACAATACCGATTTTTCGTCCATCACATGAATGAGTATGCGTCGTCGCCTAGGTGAGAAAGACTTTAATGAGGGATTTAATACCGGACTAAAATGAATACGGGTATTTAATTCAATACCGAAATACCGGTATTGAATCTTCGAAAACCGGGATTTAATACCGGACAAAAATGACCGGTATCCCGGTTTTCGGGATACCGGGATACCGGTATTGCATTCCCTAGTTATGAGTAATGGTCATCACATCGCTGTGTCTTGAAACGCATCGAATCTTTGACTCGTTGATTCAATTGATTAAAAGAGTGATACTTTTTGAAGTCAGTGATGGCTGCTGATTAATGACAGGGTGCTTTGTAGTGTGTGTTTGCTGTTTTTCTCATACCAATGCAAATCAAAGCAATGCTTGTGCCACACATCCATGCTTATTCACAAATTTATTGTTAGTTAACAATATTGTTAAGTAACAATAAATTTCATAGCAATCCATAAAGAAAACGGTAATCACAATTTTGCTTGTTAAAAAGTTTCGTTAAAAATGTTCGTTGTGTTGTTATGGCAACAGTTTTGTGAATTATTTTAATAGTTGCAGTTGTATTGCATTCGGGGATTGTTGTATTATTGGGTTCGCGGATTGTTGTATTGCATTGCGGGGAGACGATAAATATTTTTTAAAACTGTTATCTTCTATGGAAAACGGATCGCTGGTATCGCGAAGAAGTTGACTTGGTAATCCACGTGGTAATCCAACATAATGTCTTTAAAAAAGCAACACAGTAGAACACGCTTAAATGCACATCGAACTTCGCAGAATTTAATGTGCATTTATCCGTGTTTTGCATTTATCCGTAGCACGGAAGCACGGAGTAATACACATTAATGTGCAATTATGCGAGTCAAATATAAACATGCAACTTTAATATTCCTGGAATAAACATTTAAATTCAATTAGGCTACACAAAAACAAAGAATCTAATTAAGAATTAATTTTTTATACCCGTATGGTGAAACCAAAGGGTATATTAACTTTGCTTTACCGTTTGTAACGCCAAGATCCCGTCATCACACACAAAAATAAATTTCACCAGTGTGTTTAGAATGATAAAAATAATTAATTTTTGCATGTCCGTCTGTCCGTCCGTCTGTCCGTCTGTCCGTCCGTCTGTCTGTCCGTCTGTCCGTCCGTCCGTCCGTCTGTCTGTCCGTCTGTGGCGCGGATTGCGGGCGCACGGATTGAGCTAGAGACTTGAAATTTTGCGCAGATTCGTTTTTCGTAAAATGCGAGGCTAAGTTCGTTAATGGGTAAAAATGGACCATTATACGAACGAAAACTTTTTTTCTGAATATCTCAAAAACGGTGAATTTTATCAAAAAAGTCCAAGAACAAAAGTTATTTAGGATATGATTCTACATAAAATTTTCATACATCAAAATCCGATTCGAATAAATTTTAAAAAATCTTATTGGAAAGTTTGACTTTAAAGTGGAATTTTCGTACAACTGTTCCAATTTTGATACGAATATCATCATACTGGTCTCCAATGATTGCCAGATAGGCAATTATAGCTTTTGTTATGTTTTTATCACATAAAAATAACAAAAATCACTTTTTTTTGGTGTGATTACATTTTATTTTTGCACATGTGCATTTAAGCGTGTAAAATTTCATGTAATTTATACTTTTGCAGTATGAAAATGGTTGCATTTAAGCAAGTATTGCAATTAAGCGTGTGTATATATTCATATGAAAAATGCTTTGAAATCCTCCAGGCACAAATTTTGCGTGCAATTACACGAGCTTTGCATTTAAGCGTGTTGCATTTAAGTGTGTTTTACTGTATCAATGGATAATTCATGGCTTTAAATCACATCCTTTTATCTTACTGTTCTTCTTCCACCACAATGTCCATAATTGGAATTATAAAATCAATTTTTTTGATTTAAAAAAAAAATATTTCTTCCCAAACAACTAAAATTTATTTTTGTTATCGTAACAACACTTTTAACCATTTCTAACAAGCAATAGTGCACTCTGAATACGGTTTTATTTGACAATTTTTAGCTTAACAATATTATCGAAAGTTCATAGCAAGCAAAGTGAAATGTGAATACCGATTTTTATTTAAACAATTGTTATGGGTATAAACAAGCAATAATAGCTTTTGTGAATAAGCATGATCATCATGACAAATTTTGCTCCATTCTGTTATGCGTTTTTACTTTCTTCTACGGAGTATAATAAAGTATTGTATTCATGAAAAATTTCGACCTCTTAATTTTGCCTAAAAAACATTTCCCGATCACTCCTGAATCGATTGGAGTCATATTTAAAAAATGTCTTTCTGTCTGTCAGTCTGTCAGTCTGTCAGTCTGTGTACAAGATTTCTCAAAAACTAATAGAGCTAGCGCCATGAAATTTTATAGGCATGTTGGGTCCTGAAATGGGACGATCCTATCAACTTTTGGTGGAAATCCGTTAACCGGAAGTATCCAAAATGGCGGTTTTTCAAAAATCGCAATTTCGTTTTTCTCAATTTACTCCCAAACTACGCGTTTTTTAGTGGCCTTAAGTATGACAAAACTTGGAGAAAATGAAATTTCCCACATTTTTGTCTTTAGCTATAACTCGATATCTCAACCTGTTATCGAGATAAACCGTTATTTCCAAAAAAAAACAGTTTTTTGCGATTATCTCGAAAACTAATGGGTTTTTGCTGACTGAATGTATGAAGAGAATGGCATTCTGCACAATTTTGTTTCTTACCGTTATCCGTTACCTTTTACCGTTATTGAGATATTTTCATTAATATGTAAAAAATCATATGTTTGCGAATAATTTGCAAACTAACGGTTTTTCGACAAATCAGTTAAAAGAATAATTAAAGATGTTAACATTTTCTACATTTTTGCCATTTACCGTAAATTGATATCTTTTACAGTTCTCAAGTTATCTCAAATTTTGTACGTTTTTGATATTTTTGAATAAACCAAGAATTTATTGGGAGGTCGTCTTAGGTTGACAACGCGACAGGGCTCTAGCGTAAATTGCACAGGGTCGTAGATTTTGTAGAAGAAAGTTTTGTGTTGACCACAACTGATATTTTTTTCTTGGTTCGCTGGAGATATTGACACTTGATTCAGTGCAGTAATCAACATGTCTACAATCAATAGATTTGTTGGGCTAAAGTTCAGTATAGCCTCCAATGACAATACATATTGTATATGTATATGGGGGGAAGAAGGAACTGTCCCTTATTCGAAATGGTCAGTTTATCCGATGCTTGTTCCTTTCTTCCCCTTCCCCCGCATATTTGATTCAAGTTTGTATCGTTATTGTTTCGCTATGAATCACCATTTTAATTATTAAACGGATTCTATCTGCAATTCCGGCTTACAGTATATATTATGTATCGATATTAATTAATTTTTTGTGATTTTCAGGCACGTAAATGGTCCAACATATCGAAAATGGAATCTGTCACTTCCACAAATGGCGACCTTATACCGCTTGGCGAATCAACTTCTCACAGATTTAGTGGATGATAACTTTTTTTATTTATTCGACCCAAAAAGTTTTTTTACGGCAAAGGCTCTGAATATGGCTATTCCTGGAGGACCAAAATTTGAACCCCTAATAAAAGATCATAATGTTGGGTATGTATATACACATTAACCTAAAAACTGAGAAATATAATAATTTATTTTAGAGATGAAGATTGGAATGAATTTAATGATATTAACAAGGTGATAATACGACAGCCTATTAGAACAGAATACAGGATCGCATTTCCCTATTTATATAATAATATGCCCCATTTCGTTCATCTTTCTTGGTGAGTAAATTATTAATAAAACATACTTCTAAAATCCTATTAGAATTTCTCGGCTTATACGGCCTGCAAAAACAAAAATAATACAACAAAATTATTATATTACCAGAAACAGGCTCCTGATAGGTTTTCAGGGCAGACATGCCCGACCTGTTGGGGGGAAATTTGGATGTGAAAACATCCGCAAAAATAATAATTTTGTTGTATTATTTTTGTTTTTGCAGACCGTATAAGCCGAGAAATTCTAACAGGATTCAATGCTAAAAGGTTGAGTATAAACCATGAATCAGAAATGATTCAATGGTTAAACACTAAATACTTTTAAAATTTTCCAACATATGTTTGACAGAAATGTATTTGTTTCATCTACCTCGTTTACTTTGCTATGTAGTTGTTCGTAGAGTTTGGCAATCATCAGTTGTTACCTCCATTCGTCTCTATCCACCGCTGCTGTTCGCGAGATGTTTATTTTAAGCGTCCTGCATTTGAGATTCTTGTCACAGATAACGAAATTTGTCTCTAACTAAATTAGCTATTCATAAATATGAATTAGAGCTTTACGTTTGCGGTAGACATGGATAACGCAGCGCTGCGTTGCGCCATTGCGTTGATACAGTATACTGCGCTATGTGCGGCGATACGCGAATAAAAATTTTAGTAGCGCACATAGCGCAAACGAGTCAAACGAAACAACTTGGTTATTGAGCCAACTGTTGGGGAAGTTTTTACATATGTATTCAATACGATAGAGGGGAAATATCGCCTTGTCTTGCTTTCTCGCACATTGACTTATAAACAAGCCCAAAAATACAATTTCTTGTTATGTACATATTCTCTTTTCATGAGTTTTGTTAGCGCAGTAACTCAACTCAGCACTGTATCTCATGTCTATTGTAAATACATATGATACACAGCGCAGTATTGAGTTATTTTGTTTGTTCCTCCTCTTGATCGAAAAATTGACTGTTTCACACAACGAATTGACAGCGCGGCAAAAAAACGCAGCCAAAATGACGATGGTGCCAACCGGTGCGCCATATGGCGCAATTGCGTTAGCGCACTGCGCTGATACAGTGTACTGCGCTTGCGCTACTGTACCAGCGCACGAAATTTTGCTGCGTTACCCATGTCTAGTTTGCGGTAGGGATATGAAATGGGATTATATTTGTTTCTCGCTACCAATTAAATAATCCCTTGACTATTACACTGCAATACTGATCCTTGCAAAATTAATTTTCACAACGAATGGTATGAGAGGTAGTGATAAACGCTAATGTTTGAGTTTTGTCCGGCTAACAATGCTACGGGTGAATAAAAATAAAAGTTTTAATACACAACCACGAAGTAAAATGTTGAATTGTATAATACTAAACGAATTATCGTTTTAAAATTATTGTTCTTAACAAATATGCAACCGCTTCAGCCGAATCGCACTTTTTAAAGCTTAAGCGATTGCCTTTTGTTTTCATATAAAGAACATGCATTTACAATCAGCAGTGCATTTTTTTATTGTTTTTTCTTCTTTCGATCGTTTCGTGCATGCTTGCGACGAAGGTTGTGTGTAAACAATCGGATGACGACAACCAGAGGTCATATCACCGAACCCGATACGATTGGTTCGATTTGTGAATTCAATGTTGTTGTTAGTGTTTTATACCAACAACAACATTGAATTTCGTCCAGTGCTATAAGCCCAATATCAAATCTCCATTATCGGAACCTAATGTTTTGGAAAAATTACTTGACCAGAAATACTTCCAAATCGCATTTTACTTAAATACTTTTCATAGCTAAATGTTAAGTTAAGTGCACACGATATGATCACTGTTCATATTTTTGAGCAAAAAAGTGTCCCAAACGTGTTCATATCGTCTGAACACCATATTTTTGTGTTCATACGTATGAACACAAGGCATATGAACACATTTGAACATACCGTGAGCAGACGTATGAACACGACCTGTTCATACCGTGTGAACACTATTTTGGGACCGTATGATCCCAGTTTGTAAAATTTCGACGTATGATCACAGATATGAACACACTGTAACATTTGAACATGGGCTAAGTTTTCAACATGTTCAAATGTAAAATTTTGAGTCAAATTTGTAAGTAAATTCATGTTTTCTGGTTTTTATTTGTGTCTAGTAGGTTTTAGATTTGTGGCGTGGATGGCTCAGTCAGCTAAGTGCTTGCCTTGTGATCCAATGAGCAGTGGTTCAAATCCCACTCAGGGTAAAATAATTCGATTCGAATTTGAACTTTTTTGTTCATGGACTTTAAAACACGGACCAGTTTGGTCTTCGCCTCCAAGCTCCTGGCATATAACACAAAAAAAAAGTTTTCGACAGTTTTGTAATTTGTTGTGTTGTGTGCTCAAATGTTCTTAAAAATTGTTCATATCTGTAATTTGAACAAAACGTTCATATCGTCTGAACAGTGGTTCATACGCGCAGAAAAAATATGAACACAATGCATTTGAGCACATATGAACACACCTAAAAATTTGAAGCTTTGGGACAAAATGTTCATATCGTGTGAACACCTTTCATATATTGTATGAACATATGAGCATTTGAAGCTTATAAGGAACATATGCGTATGTTCAGAAATATGAACAGTGATCATATCGTGTGCACTTAGCTTTATACTTTTTATACCCGTATGGTGAAACCAAAGGGTATACTAACTTTGCCTTACCGTTTGTAACGCCAAGATCCCGTCATCACACACAAAAATGAATTACACCAGTGTGTTTAGAATGATAAACATAACAATCTGGCAATTATTGAAAACCCGTATGGTGATATTCGTATCAAAATTCGAACAGTTGTACCAAAATTCCACTTTGAAGTCAAACTTTCCAATAAGATTTTTTAAAATTTATTCCAATCGGATTTTGATGTATGGGAGTTTTATGTAGAATCATATCCTAAATAACTTTTGTTCTTGGACTTTTTTGATAAGATGCACCGTTTTTGAGATATTCGCAAAAATCGTTTTCTTTCGTACGGGGGGTTAACCCCTAATGGTCCATTTTTCCCCATTAACGAACTTAGCCTCGCATTTTACGAAAAACGGATCTGTGCAAAATTTCAAGTCTGTAGCTCAATCCGTGCGCCCGCAATCCGCGCCACAGACAGACAGACAGACAGACAGACGGACGGACGGACGGACATGCTAAATTCAACTTTTTTCATCATTCTAAACACACTGGTGTAATTCATTTTTGTGTGCGATGACGGGATCTTGGCGTTACAAACGGTAAGGCAAAGTTAGTATACCCTTTGGTTTCACCATACGGGTATAAAAACGGCAATAACGTCTCTATGGTCAACATTGGCAATATTTTTTGAATACTCCCTACCAGACGGAAGATTACCCAGCCCAATACACTATTACCCAGATTTTTTAGTTCGTTATTTATTGAATTTGCCAAGTATATCAAAGCTGGTGTCCCTATGCACGCAGTCGCTGCATCTTTTTCGTTGGCCACCCTGAGATCGTTTGTCTTCAGGGTTGCAGTTCATCGAAGATTTGACATTGTGTCAACATCCATTCTAATCACATGTCTTTCTCACAATAAAAGACCTATTTTTATTAACTCAACAATGCCTATTTCATTGTACTTGTTAGAGGTCGTCCGGGTAACTGTCTTCGTTTTTTCGAATATTGTAATAAACTTAAATATCGCAAGAAATTTGATGAAAGAGCCAAGGCTAGCGCTCATACTTCTTTTTCGAAGCTATTTCGGACCCCACACAATGGGTACTTCGTTTCTTCGATTTCGAAAAAATGCGTCTATCATCCGCCATTTTATTTTTGCTTGAGATTCCAATACAGCCTGATAATTCTTTTTTGAAGCTCTTTTATTCGAGACCCCACACGATAGATTAGGTTAGGTTAGGTTAAGAAGACCGCGCGCGCCCAGGGGATAGCACAGCGCTACACTCGGAGGCCTACAGGTCCATTGTGATGTCTTCAGTACTCATAAGACCTTTCATCAAACTAGCTGATCCTATTTGAACCAGCCCGACTTGTTGACGAAGCTCAGCATATCCTCGAGTGGGTGGTTGCCAAGCTCCGTCAAGTTACTATAAAATCTGGGCCCAAGCGTCCCATATCGGCGTGCTTGTAGGGCTGGACACTCACAGAGTAAGTGTTTCACGGTCTCCGGCTCCTCCTCGTCACCACAACTGCGTCAAAAATCATTTGCGGCTGCGCCCCACCTTCTGGCCATAGCGCCAAGGGGGGCAGTGCCCCGTGATTAAGCCTGTGAGTAGCCTTAGGGAGGTCCTGCTGAGTCTCAGAAGGGTGTCGGTTCTATATCTATTAAATCTAGGCCAGAGCGACCTTGTGATTACACAATCGCTCCTTGTTTGCCAACGGATATTTATGTTGTTCACCCCTTTCCTATCAATTATACTTTTTGCGCATTCAATCGGCATTTCGACCGAGCGATCCGCGCTCTCCATAGCCATTTCGGTCCCTAGTTTTGCCAGCTCGTCAACTCTCTCATTGCCATATATGTTGCTGTGCCCGGGGACCCAGCAAAGTCTAACGGCATGTTGGAGACCGAGTTGATTGAGTGCTCTGCGGCAATTAGACACGGTCTTTGACTTGATCGTCGACGAATCCAGTGCCTTGATTGCTGCCTGACTGTCGACGTAGATTGAAACCCTTGTTCTTGGTAGTTCTCTCGTCATTATCAAGCTTGCAGCCGCTCTTATGGCATAGAGCTCAGCTTGAAATACACTGCTCTCTTTAGGCAGTTTGTAGCTCTTTTGGAGGTCAAGATTATCTAAAAACACTCCCACCCCCGTACCTTTTTCAGTTTTACAACCATCAGTGTAAACCGAGACTTCTTGCTCGTCTATGACACTGTTGAGACCCCCAAAGCCTGCTTTCGGGATTCAAAACCGAGAAGTTCACATTCGTATTCAGGTGAGGTATACAGTAATCCGTAGAGTCCGGGATACCCCATTCATCACTTTTAAGGATACTATTATGACTGAAGGTACTGTGCTTCCAGAGGCCAGACTCTCTGAGCCTTAGTGGACTCTTAGCAGCAGTGCACCTCGTGTACTCATTAAGGAAAATGAGGTGCAGTAGAGCTTCCATTCCCGCTGTTGGTGTTAATCTAACAGCTCCTGTGATTCCTAGCGCCGCTAGTCTTTGTACTTTGTTAAGGGTTTGATATCGGCAGTTGATCTTCATGGTCGGCCACCAAACCCGGCATCCGTAAGTGAGAATGGGTCTGATCACCGGTATAACCAATGGGTAATGCGCGGTGATGTGCCCCAATTCCTGCCAATCATTTTTTTACATGCGTAAAACGCGCACAACGCTTTGTTCATCCTCTCTTCCGTATTCCTTTTCCAAGAAAGTTTGGAGTCCAGAATTAAACCAAGGTATTTCGCCTGATGAGAGAGACTGAGTTGCGTTGTTCCTATCTTTGGAAGTTGAAAGGTGGGTACCTTCCTTTTTCTTGTGAAGAGGACTAGTTCAGTTTTGGAGGGGTTAACTCTAAGACCATTGCGCTCCGCCCACTTTGTGATATCCCGTAATGCTGATTCCATGAGTTCGCTTAGTATTGGGAGAAATTTTCCTGTTACCAAAACGACCACATCGTCAGCGTACGCAACAACTACTATTCCCTTTCCTTGTAACGATAGGAGTATTTCGTTCAGAGCTAGATTCCACAGAAGTGGTGATAGGATCCCCCCTGCGGTGTTCCCCTACTGATCGCTCTCTTTACGTTACTTATACCAATGGTGGCCGAAACTGTTCTGCTGTTGAGCAACTGCTCTGTCCACACAGTTAGCATCTCGTCGACACTGTGTGTCCTAAGTGCACCCACTAAAGACCTTGTGTGTACGTTATTAAACGCACCTTGAATGTCCAGGAATGCTACTAGGGCATACTCCTTGTGGTGGGCAGTTTCCTCTAGAGTTCGCACTACCTTGTGCAGAGCTGTCTCTGCAGACTTGCCTTTAGTGTAGGCATGTTGGGCCGTAGATATTGAGCTGCTGTCCAAGGAATTCTTAATGCTAAGATCAATAACTCTTTCTAGTGTTTTTAGTAAAAACGATGAAAGACTTATAGGTCTGAAGTCCTTAGGATTTATGTGACACCGTTTCCCAGCCTTGGGGATGAATGCCACACGAACTTCTCTCCAGCATTGTGGTATATACCTGGCTAGTAGGCATCCCCTAAAGAGTTTTATCATCCAAGGTATGATAAAAGGCAAGGCGTACTGAAGCATGGCCGGGATAATTCCATCCGTGCCCGCCGCTTTGTAGGGGCTGAAAGAATGTACTGCCCACGCTATCGAACGTTCATTATTTCTTTTGCTACCCGAAAGTTCCTATGCGTTATATCTGGAGCGTAGTAACTACTAACTCTGCTCTGACAATCTATAGGGAAATGGGTGTCCATTAGGAGGTCCAGTGTTTCCTGGCTTGATTCCGTTGTGCTTCCATCTGGATTTTCCAAGAGCACCGGGGCCGAAGGAGTCCTACTTAGGATCCTTCGGAGTCTGGCAGCATCTTGTGTTTCCTCGATTGAGCAACAGAAATCTTTCTCAATCGAAGAAGCGGTGAGAGGTGTGGGTCCAGTCGGACCAACGGTCTCCCGCCTTATTTCCTCTGAGAATTTGTTCCAGTCAGTTCTCCTAGCATTCCTGTAGTGTTCAGGTACCTCCTTTGAGAAGTTAATACCGAAGAGTATCCTAGCATGATCCGAACAGGAGTGCTTGGGCGATACTCTCCAATTGTCAACCCTCAAGTCTTGGTAGCTAGTCGCGAGTGTTATGTCGATTACCTCTTCTCTGTTTTTGTTAATGAATGTTGGTTTATTGCCTCAATTGCATATAACAAGGTCGGAATAAAGAATGAACTAGAAAACAAACTCACCTCGTTCGTTGATGTTGGTGCTCCCCCATTGAGAGTGATGAGCGTTGGTATCACATCCCATTACTAGGTTTAGGTGGCGGTTCTTGGCAAAACTCACCAAACTGCGTACCTTGTTCCCTGGTGGATCCCTTTCCTCATATGGCATGTAAATTGAAGCAATGATCAGAGATTGCTCTCTTCTCCGTTGCTCAATTACGATTGCCGAGACATCTCCGCTGCAGAGGCTACCTAGAAAGAAAGCGTTAATATTTTTCTTGGCGACGATGCAACTCCTTAATTTTTCATTAGTTTTACTATAATGTAATACATACCCTTTAGGTGTCAGCCCAAGGATCTTGTTATTGCCGTCTAACCAGGGCTCCTGGACTAAAGCCACGTCGATATCGTTCTCTGTCAGGGTCAGCACCAGATCATCTGTCGCCGCCTGACAATGGTGCAGATTAATCTGCACCACTGACAGCTGCTTCGGGTTCCACATGGTGACCCTCCAGCCTCACCCTGACTGTTCCCAGGCCAAAATGAATGGTTTCAGAAGACTTTGTAAGGGATAGGCTGGACTTTTGATCCAATAGGATCTGGTAGTCCTTTCCGTTACCCTTAGCCCCTTTGAGGGACTTCAAAATCTTCCAGTCTTTGACTGAGATTTCAGGGTTCTGTGTCTCCAATATCCTCATTATGGATTCGTCCGGTAGCTCCGGTGGGGGAATCCACATCCATGCTTTGGTCTCAGTGGCAGTGCATTGCGTGGGATGACCTGTAGGCGGGACCCTTCCCAATTATCAGGTTTTATCCTCAGATTATCCAGCAAACTCAAAAATCTGCAGGTATGTACTTTGCTGTTTCAAGCTCTAGTGAGGAGTATTTTAGAATATTGCTCTGTACTGTGGTCACCTCACTATAATTGTCATATTGCCCAAATAGAGGCCGTTCAAAGAAAGTTTTCTCGTGGTATTTGTCGTAAATTCCGCATTAGTTATGAGTCCTATGAGGACAGACTAAGGATTTTAAAGTGGCAATCGCTATCTGTTCGTAGAACGTATCTAGATGAATGTTTCCTATTTAGACTGGTTATTGGTAGTATGTCATCTAATGTTTTATTAAATGAATTGTCTCCTAGTGTTAGCACTCGCATCTCCAGAAACCCCAAGGTTTTCAGTGAGTGCCCCGTTCGCGTCTCATAACGTATATTTTCATTCGCCTTTACTCAGAATTAGGGCCTGCAAAATTACCGAGTTTCGGATTTACCGGTAAACGGTAAATATTTTTAGTAAAAACCGGTTTACCGGTATTTACCGGTAAATCGCTATTTAGATAAAACAAATCATGTATAGCATATTAGTGACAGTGAGAGGAAAAAAAACGTACGAAGAAATAAGTAACAATAATTTTATAATATTTATAGTGTAAATCATAAAATCAAGAAAACAAGAACACATAATTATAACAATTCAATAATAAAACCAAAATACATTAATTACGGCTACAAATGCCAAATATGGTTGTTTTTTCTTTTCTATTTTTTTGATTTTTTTTTTCTCTAATGTAATATCGTCGGCTAAAAGTGAAATTATGCTAAGTCCATTTGGTATAATATTCCAGAAGAGCAATGAAAACCTTGTTAAATCGTTTTAATTCTCTTTCAATAATACCGAGTTTTCTTTAAATGAGAAAAATTGGGCTCAGTTTTCTTTAAATGAGACTCTGTTTTCTTTAAATGAAAATTAAAATGATTTAACAAGGTTTTTTACTGCTCTTCTGTCAAATTTGGTATAATGGACTTAGCACAATTTCACTTTTAGCCGACGATATGTATATTGCATATTACATATTTTATCATTTACTTATGTACATGTACTAGAAGTATACTTCAGTTTGCTCTTACATTCGAAAAGCTTGTAAATATTAGGCTTTTTCGATAATTAAGGTTTTTACAAAAAAATTTACGATTTTGACATTTTTGAATTATCAGAAAAGCCCATTATCATAAGTTATTTCATTAAAACATTTGAAGACCTCGGTGCAAAAAGCCGTCACCTCCACTTTTTGACGAAAATGAGTTATTGCAGTTGGCGCAAGAATAAAAGAATGCGCATATTTGGCTGCAAACTCCGGACTCGTTGGAGGACTGTGTAAAAAGTTATTAAAGAAAAGGAGACGACTGAAAGCATTGTTTCATATAATTTGACGCAGAATTTTTTTTTTCAAAAAATCTTTAATTTTTTCTGAGAGTTTTGTTTTGTGAAATTGAATATTTTTTTATTTGTTTATTTTTAAACGCTATTAAACATATTTTGGACTGTATTTCGTAGCCAATAATGCATTTTGAAAACCGCTAATATCCTCTTGGGTGCCAGAAACAGCTATCTCCAAAATTTAAAATGTCTATAACTTTTTCGAAAAAAATATAGATTTATCTCAAATTAAAACGATCTAAGAATACATGTTTGATTTAAATTGTAATTTTTTAACTTTGTCCCAGAGCAAAAACTTCACGCTAATATCTTTTTTGTCTTTCCTGAAAAATTTGAAAAAGTGGGGATGACCGCTTTTTGCACCGAGGTCTTCATTTAGAAAAAAAAAATACCAGAAGTTGTGTTTAAATTTTCAGCCTGACGTTTCGAGCCTTGTTTTGTCTCATTTTTAATGTAACATTTCCACAAAGTTTTTACGGCTAAATATTAACAGTTATAACATATTGCATTTAAATGATCGTTTAACGCCTTTGAAGATGAACCAAAACAAGGCTCGAAACGTCAGGCTGGAAAATTAAAACACAACTTTTGCTTTTATTTCTTAAAATTGGACCGCTAAGCCCGCCAAACTAATACAAAAAAATTACCGAAATTACCGGTATTTTTTAAAAAAATTTACCGGTAATTTCGGTAGTAAAATTGGCCGGTAAAACCGGTAAACCGGTAAACCGGTTACTGGTATTGCAGCCCCTACTCAGAATACAGCGTAATCACGATAACCATGAGTTTGGTCTTTTCAACACTCTTTCACTGCAAAATTTTCAAAATTACATTAAAGCTATTCTATTCAAATGATTTTTTGTGAGCACCGCTGTCGGAAGATTGCATGTGTTGGTGGTGTATGAAAATGTGGCTAGGTTTTACATGTGTTGTGTTTTGTTGGTAATTTACGCATAGGAAAGAAAGAAAAACCGCGTCCACGAGTATATCGGTTATCTTTACTCCAACGTAGGTACACGGAAAAATCCCTAGGTTTCCTAACTAGTTAAACTATGGTATGACAGCAGAAAGAGGAAGTAAGACAACAAAACCAATTTCTATAGTGTAGTGCTTACTCTAGTGGAAGTTAATGAGGAAAGGTCTTATTTTCCATTCTATATAATAGTTGTTCCCTGCCTATACATAAAAAAACCATTTTAACTTTACAGGAAATTTAATACTTTCTGTGAGCGCATATAAATCTATTATATTGTCGTTGTTTTAAAGAGACTTTGTAAAGAAAATGTAATCGGATGGCTTAATTTTGCATTAATCTTTTAATTTACAGTTATTATTAACAGAAATATGTACTTACAACGAACGAACAGCAGCGAACGAACAGTATTTTGATATTTTAGCATGTAAGAAATTGCTTGCTTTCAGCACCGAAAACCGGGTAATTTTACCCAATTCAAACCCGGTTTTCGGTTCCAGAAACTGGCCGGGATTCCCGGGTACCCGGGTTTCGGGTACCCGGGATTGAATGCTCTAGTACCCCCCCTAATGGACCATTTTTGCCCATTAACGAACTTAGCCTTGCATTTTACGAAAAACGGATCTGTGCAAACTTTCAAGTCTCTAGCTCAATCCGTGCGCCCGCAATCCGCGCCACAGACAGACGGACGGACGGACGGACAGACGGACGGACATGCAAAAATTAAATATTTTTATCATTCTAAACACACTGGTGTAATTAATTTTTTTGTGCGATGACGGGATCTTGGCGTTACAAACGGTAAGGCAAAGTTAATATACCCTTTGGTTTCACCATACGGGTATAAAAAGAAGTTATGTTAAATAGAATTAAAAATCATTTGAATAGAATAGCTTTAATGTAATTTTGAAAATTTTGCAGTGAAAGAGTGTTGAAAAGACCAAACTCATGGTTATCGTGATTACGCTGTATTCTGAGTAGGGGCTGCAATACCAGTAACCGGTTTACCGGTTTACCGGTTTTACCGGCCAATTTTACTACCGAAATTACCGGTAAATTTTTTTAAAAAATACCGGTAATTTCGGTAGTAAAATTGGCCGGTAAAACCGGTAAACCGGTAAACCGGTTACTGGTATTGCAGCCCCTACTCAGAATACAGCGTAATCACGATAACCATGAGTTTGGTCTTTTCAACACTCTTTCACTGCAAAATTTTCAAAATTACATTAAAGCTATTCTATTCAAATGATTTTTAATTCTATTTAACATAACTTCTTTTTATACCCGTATGGTGAAACCAAAGGGTATATTAACTTTGCCTTACCGTTTGTAACGCCAAGATCCCGTCATCGCACAAAAAAATTAATTACACCAGTGTGTTTAGAATGATAAAAATATTTAATTTTTGCATGTCCGTCCGTCTGTCCGTCCGTCCGTCCGTCTGTCTGTGGCGCGGATTGCGGGCGCACGGATTGAGCTAGAGACTTGAAAGTTTGCACAGATCCGTTTTTCGTAAAATGCAAGGCTAAGTTCGTTAATGGGCAAAAATGGTCCATTAGGGGGGGTACTAGAGCATTCAATCCCGGGTACCCGAAACCCGGGTACCCGGGAATCCCGGCCAGTTTCTGGAACCGAAAACCGGGTTTGAATTGGGTAAAATTACCCGGTTTTCGGTGCTGAAAGCAAGCAATTTCTTACATGCTAAAATATCAAAATACTGTTCGTTCGCTGCTGTTCGTTCGTTGTAAGTACATATTTCTGTTAATAATAACTGTAAATTAAAAGATTAATGCAAAATTAAGCCATCCGATTACATTTTCTTTACAAAGTCTCTTTAAAACAACGACAATATAATAGATTTATATGCGCTCACAGAAAGTATTAAATTTCCTGTAAAGTTAAAATGGTTTTTTTATGTATAGGCAGGGAACAACTATTATATAGAATGGAAAATAAGACCTTTCCTCATTAACTTCCACTAGAGTAAGCACTACACTATAGAAATTGGTTTTGTTGTCTTACTTCCTCTTTCTGCTGTCATACCATAGTTTAACTAGTTAGGAAACCTAGGGATTTTTCCGTGTACCTACGTTGGAGTAAAGATAACCGATATACTCGTGGACGCGGTTTTTCTTTCTTTCCTATGCGTAAATTACCAACAAAACACAACACATGTAAAACCTAGCCACATTTTCATACACCACCAACACATGCAATCTTCCGACAGCGGAAGATTGTCGGAAGATTGCATGTGTTGGTGGTGTATGAAAATGTGGCTAGGTTTTACATGTGTTGTGTTTTGTTGGTAATTTACGCATAGGAAAGAAAGAAAAACCGCGTCCACGAGTATATCGGTTATCTTTACTCCAACGTAGGTACACGGAAAAATCCCTAGGTTCCTAACTAGTTAAACTATGGTCATACACTCGATGAAAAAAAATCAAATATGATGTTTTCTTCTAATGCCACAGAGTTATTCAAAAAGTGAATTTTTTAACTGTAATTTCTTATTGGTAATTTCTTATTTTTTATTTACATTTTCAGCACCGGTTCCAGAACCGGGTACCCGGTTCTCGAAGATTCTAGCACCGAAACCCGGTTCCTTAAAATTGTCTCGGTGCTGAATGCTATAGGGGGTACCCCCCATACGAACGAAAACGTTTTTTGTGAATATCTCAAAAACAATGCATCTTATCAAAAAAGTCCAAGAACAAAAGTTATTTAGGATATGATTCTACATAAAACTCCCATACATCAAAATCCGATTGGAATAAATTTTAAAAAATCTTATTGGAAAGTTTGACTTCAAAGTGGAATTTTGGTATAACTGTTCGAATTTTGATACGAATATCACCATACGGGTCTCCAATGATTGCCAGATTGGCAATTATAGCTTTTGTTATGTTTTTATTTATTTTTTTCTTTTCCTAATTATTTTATCTGCAGTGTAATTAGATGTAAATCTGTTCTGTGGCAATATTAATAAATAAAGGTCCCCTATACTGTAGATGGTTTTGGAAAGGAAGTCCAAGGACTCCTCGCCGTCGCACATGACCACCTTGACCCCTTTAAGCCAGCCGGCCCCGTGGAAGGTGCATCCAACTGGAGGAATGCTTTTTTCGGGGACCCCGGCTAGTGCTGCTAGGATTTTGCCTTCTATGAGTAGCCACCGATCGTATGTGATCTTGCCATCAGGATCACTGTCGCACATGACCACCTTGACCCCTTTAAGCCAGCCGGCCCCGTGGAAGGTGCATCCAACTGGAGGAATGCTTTTCTCGGGGTCCCCGGCTAGTGCTACTAGGATTTTACCTTCTATGAGTAGCCACCGATCGTATGTGATCTTGCCACCAGGATCACTGTTATCGACGATGCGTACTTTTAGGTGCTCAGGGGTGCTCACAACGGCAGTGCCTATGCTCGCAGATGTTCTCTGCTTTTTCGGCTCGTTGTCCGTTTCCTCCCCCTGAGACCTCAACCTCTTGGTCTTAACTGAGGTCTTGCTTGTGCTGGCGTTAGCTCCAGTTGAGGTTGAGGGTCTGGCAGATACCCCAGCCGTTGCAACCGCCTGTTGCTTGTTGGTATTGCCTCTTTTCCTACTAGCCGCGCTTCCGTCCTGCGCAGGGGGGTTTGCGGTTTTCATCAGTTTGCCCTTCGCTTCAATAGACAGACTGAGCGGTGGTTCACCTTCCGGTTTGGCAATCCTCGATTTCTCGAAGGATGCAACTATCTTCCGGTGCTTTGCCATCAGAGCCTTATCTCTTGCGCTTAAGGCTGCGGGATCCCTTTTCTTCATCTTTTCCAGATACCGTCGCGAAGATTTGTAGAAGGCGTACTTCTTTCTTCCTGACGGCTCTAGTTTCGCACTATGAGAATCTTCCGAAGACTTGACAGTCTCCAGTGCACTCTCAATAGGCTTTGGTTTCTCACTACGAGAATCTTCCGAAGACTTGACAGTCTCCAGTGCACTCTCAGTAGCGCCGATCTTCACCCCTGACTGTTCCATCTCCACGAGAGTGTCCAGGCTATCCAAGGAACTGCTAAGTTCCCGGAAATTTAGCACACTCAGCGA
This sequence comes from Chrysopilus asiliformis, assembly GCA_964034945.1. Taxonomy (NCBI): domain Eukaryota; kingdom Metazoa; phylum Arthropoda; class Insecta; order Diptera; family Rhagionidae; genus Chrysopilus; species Chrysopilus asiliformis. The sequence goes on from OZ035962.1 coordinate 55,189,404, forward strand.
AATTGAGGACGTCAAGGACGAAGCCGGCGAAAATATCCCTATTACCCTGTAATGATGGGGATTTTGGGGGATTGGAGGGATTAGGGGTAGAGGGAGAGGAGGGTGTAGGGTTTGAGACATCACTATTTACACAAAAAGAATTGGGTCGGTTCATGTTAGGTCCCACGAGTAAGGCGAGAAGGGAAAGGCGCCCGCAGAGCTCCCATACGGGCGTAAGGCTGATTGAAACAGGAGGTCGTCAGGTATCCTGAGTTCGCATATTCGCTACTAGATAACCCTCTAGCATATCATCCCTCGGCATATGCTGTTCCACCTTGGATTTGGGTTTTTTTTTTATCAGGGTTTACTCCTTTAGCGCTGCGTTTTGGCCTAGCGAAACTAGTTTACGGTGATCGCCACGAAGAGGCAACGCATGCACTTGTGAATCGTAATGGAGCGAGCCCCGTTACGACTATCAGCCCCACACACCTACAACTACCCGAAACATGACCGGCCCAGTTGCGGTGGGGGCCGCTCCTACTACAGGTTACGGGGCTGACAATAATCTCTTCGAAGAGAGAGTTTATATATAACTCAAGGATTTTTTCAACGCCCTGCGTTTTAAAAAAGAAGAGAAGAAACTGTCATCGAGTATAAGGTTTTCACGACATTTAAATCTCTTTTAAAATGAGTTTTATTTTGCTCAACATAAATATTCCTCATCAGAAGTGAGTGTTATTCTGGTCGACATAAATATTCCTCATCAGAAGTGAGTGTTATTCTGGTCGACAAAAATATTCCTCATCAGAAGTGAGTTTATATAAAAATTGAGAAATATTTTCATCCCTGTAATAAAGTAATGTATTCATCAAAAATTTCGACCTCTTAATTTTGCCTCCACGAGCACTCCTGAGTCTATAGCAATGTTTCAAAAATGTCTTTTTGTCTGCAAGATTTATCCAAAAATAATAGAGCTAGAGCCATAATAGAGCTAATAGAGCTAGAGACATACAAAACCATGGGATATTTGGTCCCGGAGTGGGATGATCATATCAATTCGTTAATCCGAAGTAACCAAAATGTCAGCTTTTTAAAAATCACAATTTCATGTTTTACTGTTTACTCCTGAACTACGCATTTTTAAAAGCTTTTATTTAACTTCCCTTCGTATCTCTGTTAGTTTGTCTGTTTGTCAGGACCAAATCTTGCAATCTAATTTTGACCCACTTTCACTCGTCCGATTGACTTAAAATTTTGCACACATACGTAACTCCGATGGCTATACAATATTTTCACTGCCTTGTCCTTGTAAGGATAAGAAAAGGTCCTGTAAGGATAAGGGGATGATCTTTTCCACAAATTTTACGGAAAAAACCTGATGTTCGAGTTTTTGGACTCACTGAATTTGATTTTGACATTAAGAAGTCTGTAAGGATAACGGATGGTCCTGAAAGGATGACTTTATTATCATTTTCCTCAAATTTTCTGAAAAAAAAAATCTTATCTGGACGTTTTTGGGGTCGCTGAATCCGATTCCGGTGTTAAAAAGTCTGTAAGGATAGCGGAAGATCCAGTAAGGATAACATTGTTATCTTTTTCTCAAATTTTCTGGCAAAAATCTAATCTGGTGGTGTTTGGGGCCGCTGAATCAGATTCTGATGTTAAGAAGTCTGTAAGGATACTGGAAGCTCTTAAAAGGGTAACGTGATTATCTTTTTCGCAAATTTTCAGGAGAAAATTTCATCTGGGTGTTTTTGGAGTCTGATTCTGGAGTTAAAATGTCTGTAAGTACGAGGTGTATAAGTATGAAATGTAGATTTTACTTTACAGTTGGGGCACCAATACAGTGTGAAACGCGCATAAGTGATAAATTGAAAAAGTGTGCATGTGAACGATGGTTTCCGCGTTTCAAAAATTGTGATTTCGATGTTGCATCGTATCGTTACTGAGGATGAAAGGGGATTAATTTGGAGAATCCCAAGCGCAAAAGATCATGGGTAGACCCAGGCGCACCATCCACATCGACCGCAAAACCGAATCACTTTAGTAGGTGTGTTTAGCGGAACTAGAACGGTGTGGCCTATTATGAAGTCTGGTGAAATGGTTAATACCAAACGCTACCAAAAACAATTGATCGATTTTAACCGTTCGTTGCTCAAAAACGACCAGAATATCAAAAAAGGCAAGGTCATTTTTCTCCATGACAATCCTCCATTACATACGGCAAAACACGTTCGTGAGACGTTGGTAGAACTCAACTGGGAAGTGCGACTTACCACACTTCGCTCCTTCCGATTACCACTTGTTTGCATCGATGGGTCACGCACTTGTTGAGTAGCAAATATTTTTAGAGTCAATCATAAACATTGAACTTCTTATTAAAATATAAAAAAATAATAGAAATAAAGTATTTTTATTAAAACATAAATAAATTCAAGAACTAACACGTATCAAATATGTCTATTAGGTTCAAAACGAGTCTATTCCACTATAAGCAATTTCGAGATAATGTAGAAAAAGTTATGGTTAATGTATGCACCAACCAACCGAAATCTCTGCATCTTCAAATGAAAGTCCAACATCATAAAAGCTAATATTATAAGTGCCATAAATCAGAAGCACCTAGGTTGTCCAAAATTTCAATATTAACACGTTCGTGACATCGTGTAGGTACCACTGGTGCTACAATTTTTTAAAACCGCACGAGTAAATACTGCGGTAGTTTTTTTGTGGAAGTAATATAAAAACACGCACCGTGTACCACCGAAGGCGCACAACCGCCAGAAAACAAATCGCTAGTGTACCACCCGTGGTACACGATGTCCAAATGTAAAAAAAGTTGAAAAAGCAAATGTCACGAACGTGTTAAATTTGGAATAGAACCACTTTGATGCTAACACCTTGTAAATAATGAGCGTGGAATAGATGACTTTTGAAAATAACAAATAAATTCAAGTCAATTCGAGCCAAGTAAAAAATGTTTTCCCTTGCTTCATATTATTGTTTATTATGTATACAAAGAAATAACAGAAAATAAAATTAATTTCAGTTTTTAACACTTACTTAAAAAAATGATCACAAATTCAGTGGCTAAACTCTTAGTACCTTTTCACTTATACTGTGTTCGCAAATAGGATCCTCTTCATCACTAATATCTGTAGTTATTGCAGTATCAATGATGTTCTTGTAAAATCTCAAGTCCTCAAAATGTCTCCAATAACTTCCAAAATGTTTCTGTAGAAGTTTGTCAACATCTTTCAATTTCTGGTCTTTTACTTTAGTTGTGATCGGTAAAGTTGTAGGATTCATGGTTGATATACTTTTGCCACGCTTTATGACAGAGGCATTACTTCCAGTATCGGATCTATAAAAAATTTCTCCCCTGACAACAATCGATTGATTTTGTCTTTTTGTAAGAATGAATCGTTTTGATTCATTGAATGGGAAATGCCAGTTTCTAGGTAACTTTATTACTTTATAGGTTTCAGTTTTGAAATCTAACACTGGGCAACAATCACTGGCCAACTGAACTGTCGTTCCGAGTTCCTTGTAAATATTGAGATAATTTTCAACCTTTACAATAGTCTCCTTTGCCTTAATTTTCTTCTCAATTTGGGCAAAAACACAGTCTGGAGGGATGTATGAGTAACCGACAACAGAAAAGATCAATTCGATGAATTTAACATTATGCGGGGCTGTTTCTGTAAGCCAATACAAACATCCCAATCATAATTGTATTTTTGTTCTGCCCTCCGCATCCGTCGGCTACAAGTCTTACAGTCGTAACTCCTTCAAGATTCAGATTACATAAGCGATGATGTACTGCCGAAGCTATTTCACAGGATCCTTTTGGACGAGTGCCTTCTGTCCAGTGGTATAAAAACACATTATTTTTTGTTAAAGGGTCCCGTGCAGTGCCAACTACAATGCCAAACAGATATAGGTAAAGTTGTCGGCTATAATACGCAGCTTGATCAGATAATTTCGGCAAGACCATATTTTTTTTTGTGAACTCTGCTCTGAGCTATTAATTGGAGCTTCTTTTCATTTGACTTTTCCATTTTGATCTGTTCTTTTAGGCGTAAACAAGTAGAACATACGTCAAACGATGGCTTTTTGAAGCCCAAATTAAACGTTGTGTTCAAAACCATTCGTATATAACTTACATCTATGTTTGGATTTGCAGTCTTGTAAGCTCTATACATTTTGTTTATTGATAAATCACTCGGCAAGTACTGCCGCTTAGAGTCCTTACTGCGACAATAGTGTATATCCACTACTTTATATTTTTATACCCGTATGGTGAAACCAAAGGGTATATTAACTTTGCCTTACCGTTTGTAACGCCAAGATCCCGTCATCACACAAAAAATGAATTACAACAGTGTGTTTAGAATGATAAAAAAATTGAATTTTGCATGTCCGTCTGTCTGTCTGTCTGTCTGTTCGTCCGTCCGTCCGTCCGTCTGTGGCGCGGATTGCGGGCGCACGGATTGAGCTAGAGACTTGAAATTTTGCGCAGATTCGTTTTTCGTAAAATGTGAGGCTAAGTTCGTTAATGGGCAAAAATGGACCATTAGGGGGGGTACCCCCCATACGAACGAAAACGTTTTTTGCGAATATCTCAAAAACGGTGCATCTTATCAAAAAAGTGCAAGAACAAAAGTTATTTAGGATATGATTCTACATAAAACTCCCATACATCAAAATCCGATTGGAATAAATTTTAAAAAATCTTATTGGAAAGTTTGACTTCAAAGTGGAATTTTGATACAACTGATACGAATATCACCATACGGGTTTTCAATGATTGCCAGATTGGCAATTATAGCTTTTGTTATGTTTTTATATTATCTATGTTTTTTTATATTATATACTGGTCTTTCTTTCGGAATACGTGGCACTTTTTCTATCGCCACCTCTTTTGTGTTGGCAGGACCACTTCCGGTTTGAAAATGAGACTTGCACAACCGCTGAACACAACTTTTAGAAATTCTAAGTATATTTAAAAAGGCTTTCTGACACACATATCGCACTTCTTTCGAAAACATTCGAACATAGTATTCTACAGAAACCACTTTTCTGAATTCTGCAGTACATCAGAATAAATGTGTCCTGAGAATACTTACTATGTTTTTATAGAATGCATTAGAAAATCCAAGAGCATCCCGCCATTTTATGTTATGACAATGGTATATAGATCCGCTGTGGTTGCATACAGGAATAGTTGGAAGAACTTTTCTTTGGTATCTAAAGACGAAAATTTGAAAATTGTTTTTTTTTTACATTATGAGCACTGACGAACAGATGAATAATAAATATATACATACTGTTCAAGTTGATTCTGGCGCCTCTTACGACTTTGTACATTTGTCTTTCGCTTTCTGGAGTATTCTGTCACCGAAGGAGATGTGGTCGACTCCATGATATTTCTACCTTAGAGGTATTTATTAGAAAAATTAAGTGACTGAATAATATTAAAAGGTATTCACTTACAAATTTCAAACCAATTAACTATTCAAGTAATGTTTTTCCTCCTAACTATGATGTCGAACTGCTGCTCAAACACTGGTTTCCCCCCAACTCAGATTACTAATAATGATAATACAACAAAACACTCAATTTTCACCTTTTCGCGCTAAAATAATTTTATACAGGAATACTCTCTTTGATTATATTTTCTATCTTGGTTATTAGTTGCAATGGGAATAGCACCACTTTGATACTGAATGGAATAGGCTCGCTTTGATTCTTACATACGTAAGGAATAGAACCATTTTGAAACTAAACCGCATTTTCAAACCGATTTTTAACGGTATAAAACCGTTTTGATCATAACGAATGGTTAAGTAAGTTGTGGGAACCAATAGTAGGAAACAAAATCAATCGTAACCTCATTTTTTTTTCAAAAATGGAATAGATTCGTTTTGAACCCAATAGACAAATATAAAATGACTAAAAAGGATAAAAAAGTAAAAAAACCTTTTATTTAAAAACATAACAAAAGCTATAATTGCCAATCTGGCGTATGGTGATTTAAGTGAACGGCGAACAGTTGTATCAAAATTCCACTTTGAAGTCAAATTTTCAATAAGATTTTTTAAAATTTATTCCAATCGGACTTTGATGTATGGAACTTTTATGTAGAATCTTATCCTAAATAACTTTTGTTCTTGCACTTTTTTAATAAGATGCACCATTTTTGAGATATTCGCAAAAACGTTTTCGTTCGTATGGGGGGTACGCCCCCTAATGGCTCGTTTTTGCTCATGAACGAACTTGGCCTCGCATTTTACGAAAAACGGATCTGCTCAAAATTTCAAGTCTCTAGCTCAATCCGTGCGCCCGCAATCCGCGCCACAGACAGACAGACAGACGGATGGACAGACGGACGGGCAGACGGACGGACAGACGGACGGACAGACGGACGGACAGACGGACGGACATGCAAAAATTAAATATTTTTATCATTCTAAACACACTGGTGTAATTCATTTTTTTGTGCGATGACGGGATCTTGGCGTTACAAACGGTAAGGCAAAGTTAATATACCCTTTGGTTTCACCATACGGGTATAAAAACTGTTTAATACATTTTCAAATATTTATTCCAGTTAAACAAAATGTCTAGCAAATTCCTTAACATTTTTAGCTCTCAAATAAGTGTTAGCATCCTACAAAACTCTTGATAATTTAATGAATGACAATAAACTTTAGAATTTCAAATATGCATAACCTTTGTATATAAAACAAAAGAAAATTTACTCACTTTTTATCTAGAATTTTACCAATTTATCTGGATCTTTCTTGCCACGGATGTGCACATCTCGGTCATGATGATAAAAAAATTGCCAAAAAATTAAGTTTTAAACAAAATTATGCATACATTTATGTGAAACTCTAAATTCAATATTCAAAAAAATGAAATTTTACTTTCCTGTTTTCTGCAGTTGAGGCTTTATAATATTTCATACACCTGAAGTTTAACACAAACAAAATGATTTTTAACGAAAAAAAACTCTTGAATATGATGAGACACTATGTCCTTATCGAGCCATCAATAAACAATATCAAACCAATGATTTTCTTTTCTTGTAATTTTTGTGATTATCTTTGAAATTTCCAGATCTTCAATAAAATCTTCGTGCTTCAAAAAAAAATTAACTCTTTCTATCATCCAGAACGATACTCGTGCAAATCTCTCCAAATTGAGACTTCCAAAATGAAACTTCGGTGTTGATATTCAAACCTCAAGAATATTGTAGATTCTATTAACCGTTTAAAACTGAAGCTCTATTTCTAAACTTAGTCCTCTTCTCTCGAACTCTTTAATTATATTCCTTCGTTGACAAATTCTTATTATAAATATTCAAAATTCTTCGTATGTTTGAATCTTCTCTTTCTTCTCTTGAATTGATTTTATATTTAAGTTATTTTTATAAAAACCTCGTTCAAACAAATTTTATTCAATAAATTTTCCATAATCCGTCTGGATTCTTCGATGAAAAAAACTGAAGTGTCCTTTTTTTTATTCCCGTTTTTTCACCCCCCCCCCCCCTCTCCGATCAGAAATTTTGCTTGCTTTTTTATTAAAAAAAAAAAAAAAATCAGTGAAGTTAAAGTAAAATCAAAATGATTTCACACTGGCATATTACAGAACATATTTCGTCCCGTCAACTATTCGTTGTTGTTTTTTGTTCCACGGCTCTAGTAGCTTTAACGGATACCTTTCATACATTTTTTTTTGAAAATTTCTTGAAACCTAGGCGCTTTTGTGAAAAAAATGCATATAATCAAATTTAAAGAAAAACATAACAAAAGCTATAATTGCCAATCTGGCAATTATTGAAAACCCGTATGGTGATTTAAGTGAACGGCGAACAGTTGTATCAAAATTCCTCTTTGAAGTCAAACCTTCCAATAAGATTGTTTTAAAACTTGTTCCAATTGGATTTTGATGTAAGGAACTTTAATGTAGAATCATGTCCTAAACAACTTTTGTTCTTGCACTTTTTTGATAAGATGCACCGTTTTTGAGATATTCGCAAAAAACGTTTTCGTTCGTATGGGGGGTACCCCCTCTAATAGTCCATTTTTGCCCATTAACGAACTTAGCCTCGCATTTTACGAAAAACGGATCTGCATAAAATTTCAAGTCTGTAACTCAATCCGTGCGCCCGCAATCCGCGCCACAGACAGACGGACAGACAGACGGACAGACGGACAGACAGACGGACAGACGGACAGACAGACGGACGGACATGCTAAATTCAACTTTTTTCATCATTCTAAACACACTGTAGTAATTCATTTTTTTGTATGATGACGGGATCTTGGCGTTACAAACGGTAAGGCAAATCTAATGTATCCTTTGGTTTCACCATACGAGTATAAAAAAAATTCTGCTATTTTTGCTATAATGGTTTTTTCGTATCTTTTACGGTTCTTATCATATTTACATATAAGAGAATCTAGAATTGTCAGGGTCCAATCGTCAAATCCTCTATATGATGACAGACAAAATGTTTAGTTAAAAAAATCCATTTGTATAGGACAAGGGAAAAGAGTGGTACAATTTTAATGTATGGAACGGTTATGTAAAATCCTGTTCTCACACATTTTACAATATGACTCACCGTTTTCGAGAAAATTGCAAAAAACAGTTTCGTTTGTAAGGGGAAGGAATGGTCCAATTTTGCCCGTTCAAGAATTTAGCCTAGCCATTTATGAAATTCGTAACTATACAAAATTTCAAGTCTCTAGCTCAATCTTTTCTAAAGTTATGGTATGAACGGATAGACAGAAAACAAAATCTTTTGTCACACCTAACACGCTGGTGTAGTTCATTTTTGTTCAATGCGTTAAAAACGAATAGGGGAAGCCGGGGATAGTATTAACAAAATTTGGAAATTGGGTCATATTTTTTAACAAGTAACATTTTTGATATTGTTTTTATATCTAGTCATACTGTAGGTCTTCAGGTATCATAAGAAATAAAAAAAGTTTCAACCAGGTAGTCACTATATGAAAAAAATAATTTTTGTGAAAAAATGTCGTCTGTTAAAACTAACCCCGGTCAATAAATATCCTTTTAAATTCAAATAATATTAATTATCACAAAAACTAATAAAATGAACCAAATAAATATCCTTTTCAAGGAACATAAATTGACAAAAAAAAAAATAAGTCGTTTTAAAAAACAAAAACAATTATTATCTAAAAAAAGGTTTCAGCGAAGCTTTTTTGTACATAATTTGTATCTATAAAAACATAGTATGAGAATTCTTACTCTATGTTGTCATCGTCAGTATGTATTAACATGTGTTAATTCTTGCCCCATGGTTTTGTTAATTTTAGCCCCGACACTACTTTTTTAAATTATTAATCATACCAAAGATATAGTTAAGGATTGTAATAACACAAAAAGACATTATTAATTATAGCTACATTAACTTACATTAACGACAAAGTTATATTCAATAATATACAAAACTAAGACAGAAATCGAAATATTGCAAACCATAAAAAGTTCGTTTACCAGCTAAAATTCGGTCTCTGTGCTTAACGCTCACTGGCAATGAACAGTTTATAACTGATGAGTCATGATATGGTCGACCGTATAAAGTGGGGGACAAAAACCAAATTTCGAGATTGTGGCTCGTATATTTCGGCGGGAATAGGCTTGTTAATACTAGCTCCGGGCTCCCCTAGTAAATCTTGGATACTCCTATATGATATATCATATAGAGCAGGGGTGGGTATTAAGTCGATCGCGGTCGACCGGTGGACCGTCAAGACATTTTGGGGTGACCGCCTTTACTAAGACCTAAGATGCGCATATTAAAAGAAACATATTTATGGAACATCGACGCCAGGTAGACTGGAGAATCGCCTTTTCACAATCGATGCGACTGTGTATACTTAAGCAAATGATTCGATGAATTAAGTTATAATAAATATTGTAGACTTTTTTTTGGTCACCCAACCTACGCCACTGGGTCGGGCCTGCAGCCAATTTTTACAAATCAAGAAAATTAGAATTTTTCTTCAATTTCTGTAAGTTTTTTTTTGTCCAAAGTTTGCCATTAGATTAGAACTAGGAGTAGGCTTTTCTATATACCCAAATTCAAAGAAAATCAAATTTTATACATTCTTCCCTTTAACGGTTTTCACGTATCTGTAACGGTTCCGAGATGTTTGAAAGAATATTTTTTGACATATTTTTTCCGAAACTAAATATTGTAGAAGAAAGTTTTGTGTTGATGACAACTGATATTTTTATACCCGTATGGTGAAACCAAAGGGTATACTAAATTTGCCTTACCGTTTGTAACGCCAAGATCCCGTCATCACACAAAAAAACGAATTACACCAGTATGTTTAAAATGATAAGAAAAATTGAATGTTGCATGTCCGTCCGTCTGTGGCGCGGATGGCGGGCGCACTGATTGAGCTAGAGACTTGAAATTTTACGTAGATTCGTTTTTCATAAAATGCGAAGCTAAGTTCATTAATGGGCAAAAATGGACCATTAGGAGGGGGGGTATCCCTAAGGCTCCCATCTCATTTTGGCTAAAATACAGGATAAACCTGCGAAAATTAAGGATTTTACAGGATTTTACAGGATAAATTTTTCAAAATACAGGATAAATACAGGATACAGTTCCAAGTCATTTATTTGAAAAAAATTTACATAAAAAATGCAATACACTTGTGAATGTAATTATTATTGTATCATTGATTAAGTGTAAAATCATTGCTTTTGTCGTCATTGTCAATTTCGAGAGTTTTATTATCAACTCACGTGTTGTATTTGTCTTTAGAAGCTATTTTCCGAAGCATTTCCGGCTGCGACGTCAGGAGTTCATAGAATTCCAAGCAGATAGTTTCATATTGGTTTTGATCGTGAGAATCGCTTTTAATGTTTCAATTTATAAATTGAATATAAAATTTATATTCGGACACACAAAACGAACTGTAATAATATCTTGCACAGTGTTACCAGCTTGTTTCTTGCGAGAGGCTATTTATTCTCTAGTCGCTACGAGTAGAGTGCCTAAGTGTTCATAACATTTGTGCTAGTCTGAGCAAAACAAGAACGATATACGATATTTTCGTCATTAAATCGAAAAAAAAGGATCGAAAAAAAATACAGGAAAAATACAGGATAGAAAAAAATACAGGATTGCACTCAAAAATACAGGATAAACCTGTAAAATACAGGATAGATGGGAGCCTTTGGTATCCCGCATACGACCGAAAACGGTTTTTGCGAATATTTCAAAAACGGTACATCTTATCAAAAAAGTGCAAGAACAAAAGTTATTTAGGATATGATTCTACATAAAACTCCCATACATCAAAATTCGATTGGAATAAATTTTAAAAAATCTTATTGGAAAGTTTGACTTCAAAGTGGAATTTTGGTACAACTGCTCGAGTTATGATACGAATATCACCATTCGGGTTTTCAGTAATTGCCAGATTGGCAATTATAGCTTTTGTTATGTTTTTATATTATATTTAGAGTCTGCTACACTACTGCTGGATAAGTTTTATCTAGTGGTAAAGTATCTGTCAGCAACCTGATATTTATTTACTGCATAATACTTTTTCTGTTTAAATCAGTAATATCCGATTCCACAGTCAGGGACATTATCGGCGAACACGAATCGAAACGTGTGGCACACGAATTCGAATAAATAGTATCATGGAACACGAATTCGTATGTAATTTACTCATTTTGATCGTGTATTTCATTCGATGACATTTTACTTGACGAGTGATGGGTTCGAAGAATATTGTTTTGATAAAATGTAAGTTTTTTTTGTTGGTATTTTGGCTAATTTTCTCCAAATTATATTTTTTGTTGAGAGGGCATTATTTTGTGTGCAGAAATATACTTTGCTTAACTTTTAGGGCGAAGCTTACAAATCAGAAACAATTTGAAATAATGGTGGACCTCTGAAAGAGCATAGAAATGTTAAACACAAAGTAAACACATTTTTTCTTTATAAATTTGTTTTATTGTTTATTCCCACATTACATTGTTATTGGAATTAACTGTACTTTCACTTAACTAGAGCCTTCTCGCCACTTAAACGCTTAATTGATATGTACTCACAACTTCTTCTTAACTTAACTCTTGAAGTTGACTGTTTTATATTTTACTTCAAACTTAACTGTGACTTAACTACATTTTATCTTGGAACTATTCACAAACTTAACCGATTAACATTACTTCTTCTTAAGACTTTTGCTGCCTATTCCTGGCCAACACTCTTATTACTGCAATAGTTAGTTTACTTCTGTCTCTTAACTGTGTCTTACATTTTACCAAAAACCTTACTACTTCATCATGACCGCTGACCTGTTCTTTTATTACCATTCTGAACACAGCCCCTCCAAGTCATTCAGCTACGTTCAGTTGGTATTTCGCGGTCAACTTGCCCAATCCGTTCGCTTCGGTTGTTTTTAAAATATTTTCTATTACGTTGGCACTTGAAAAACGACACGATGCACTTTTGGCCACACATTACTTGGAAGCAATTAAGTGCGCTTCATACATCATGACGCAACACGACACCTTGACTAAGTTTGGGTCAAGCAAATTGTCGTGTTTATCGTTTCCCTGTTTATATTATTATTCTGCATGTGACATTGGTGCTTCACATGACAAATAGGGAAACGATATTTTATCTTCTTGTGCGATTTCCTTAATGTTCGCGTTAAGCGATTTATTGCACACAGAGATTTGGGTTTCGGTTGAGATTCTCGGAATGAGGATCTCTTCCTTGACCACATTCCCACGAATAGGTTGGATGGCCAGTTATAGCAGAAAAATATATCGGAACAGAAATACGTGCTCGTAATATATGGGAACAGAAATACGTGCTCGTAATATTTGACATATAAACTCAGTGTGAAGTTAGCTGCGAGTGTGAAAATCGAGACAAACTGCGGCAATACAAATAACACGATACGATCGAGTTTGGCGATACCAATTCAAAATAAATTGTTATTGTAAATTAAATATTGAACAAAAACTTAAGGTTGAATAATTGTGAATTTATATTGTAAACCATATTGTATCTTTGAACTTTAAATCAGTTGTTTGAATAAACTCAACTTGTTAACATCGGCTCGTGTTATTCTCCCCAATTCCCAACAAAGGTTATGGGCGCAGGAGAATTTTTAAAAGTCAAATGGTAGCAAAAAGTCGAATTTTTTTTGTACGAAACTAAAGGGTTGTGAAAACGGATGATGGGTTCTCCGTTGTTCCAAATAGAGAAATTGGACGATGGCAACTACGATGGATGGAAAGTACAAATGCGCTCAGTGTTAATCCATAGCGATTTATGGACCTATGTCACCGATGTACTTCCAACGAAACCTGAGGATCAAGCAGCATGGAAAGCAAAAGACGAGAAGGCCCTTGCATCAATCCTGCTCGGCGTAAAGGCAGCACAGCTAATTCATATAAAGAACTGCAAGACTTCTAAGGAAGCGTGGCAAAAGCTTGAAGCGGTCTTTCAACCGAAGGGGCCTGCGAGGAAGGTATCATTGTTTAAGCAGTTGATCAATTTGCGGATGGCTGAAAACACAGGTATGCAAGATCATATAAATAAGTTCTCTGAAATTCTCGAAAAATTGTCGGAAAGTGATATATCTTTGCAAGATGAGCTAGTTGCAATTATATTGTTGTCCAGTTTGCCATCAAGCTATGAAAACTTTGTCATAGCCATAGAATCCAGAGACGAATTGCTTACGGTGGCTCTATTGAAAAACAAACTTCTGGAGGAGGGTCACAGACGTGAGAAAGATGAACAAACGGTCGGCAAAATGGCTTATTATCTGAAACGAAAGAATAATAAAAATCAAGCACAACAGAATTCAAATATCGGTTATCAAAAGTCAAAAACACAGTCGCAATTACCGGATTCATCAGCAAACAAAAGCAGAATAAAATGCTATAAATGTGACAAAAGAGGACATTACGCAGCGGTTTGTCCGACTAAAAATTCCAGTAAACCAAGTATCTCGTTTGCAATGATTAATAGAAATTTTTCTCTTTCCAATAAAAACCATAAAAATCTTTGGATTTTTGATAGTGCAACAACCAGCCACATGTGCTGTGATAAAAGTCTCTTCACAAAAATGAATGCGCATGTAGAAAAAATTGAATTTGCAAATAAGCAATTCATAAGCTCCGCAGGTCGCGGAGAAGTTTTATTAGATACGAGCTACAGCAGTGTCGTATTGAAAGAAGTCCTTTTTGTTCCTGATTTGATGACGAATTTCATTTCAATTTCAAAGGCAACCGAAAATGGTTTGTTGGCGCAATTTAATTCCAGTGAGGCCAAAATAAAAAGTCTTACAGGTGAAATTATGTTGTCAGGAGTGAAGCTTGATAATTTGTTTGTGTTCAGCCCTGAAAAAGGGGAAACAAACTTGATGCTGAATGCTGCGAATAAAAGGGATAAAACTATTTTGTTGTGGCATGAAAGACTTGGCCACGTAAATGCGAATAGTCTAAATGCAATGGACAGGCACAATATGGTGCGTGGGTTAAATTTAGAAAAACGTACAGAATCTTTACAGTGTACCGTATGCAGTAAAGGCAAAATATGTGTGTCGCCATTCCAAAATTCTTCACATCGAAGCGAAGCAGTACTGGATTTAATCCATAGCGACGTCTGCGGTCCGATGAGGACGAGATCTTTAAGTGGGGCTAGATACTTTCTTACCTTCATAGATGATCACTCAAGAAAGATGTTCGTGTACCTTATGAAGGAGAAGTCGGAAGTTTTCGAGAACTTTAAAAATTTCAAAGCAATGGTTGAATTGGAAACCGGCAAAAAGGTCAAAATTATCCGGACAGATAATGGACGAGAATATGTTAATAGAGACTTTAAGACGTTTTTAAATGATCATGGCATACAACATCAAACGACCGTCGCCTATACACCGCAACAAAACGGAGTAGCGGAGCGCGCGAATCGTACAATAGTCGAGAAGGCTAGATGTATGTTCTTGGGTTCAGGACTACCGCCATCACTATGGGCAGAGGCTGTGAAATGTGCAGTTTACCTGGTCAACCAATCATCAACGAAAAGCCTACGCAGCATAACTCCATATGAAGCTTGGTCCGGAAATAAACCAAACATTTCTCACCTGAAGATTTTCGGATGCAGTGTTGTGATGCTTGATAAGCGCTTGGGCAAGGCAAAGTTTCAAGCAAGGGGATTAGAAGCAGTAATGACTGGTTACGCAAGTTCATCCAAAGGCTATAGATTATACGATCCGAAATCGCGGAAAATCCACATCAGCAGAGACGTGAAGTTCTTCGAACAGCCAGGGCATACTTTAACTATTAAAACAAATACTAATGATTATGTCTTTGTTAGATCCGAATAGTCAGCATGAAATGTCGCGAGATCCGCTGGACATCCAGGGATTAAAAGTGGAATTGGCATCAGACGGCGAAGATGATGAAGTTTTTCATAGTCAGGATGAGTCTGAAGAAGAAATGTCAGTTGCAAAAGAACAGAATGGAGCCAACAATGCAGAAGCTGGGTGCAGTCGGCGAGTCGTCGCAGCTGGACAGCGCAACATCCAGCTATGTCCAGAGTCAACCGGAAGTATAGATCCTGTGGGGGCAGATTCTGTGAGAGCAGGTCCTGTATCAGAAGCTCGTGGTTCATCGAGGCAACATTGCGGCAGCAGCAGTTCAGATACGGATCCAAGCGAAAATAGAGATCGTCTAGATAGTGAAGGGTCTACGTCGGAACGTCGTGGAAGACCTAAAATTTTGAGGACGGGTCAACCGGGCAGACCAAAGAAGATCAAGGGTTCATGCAACAATTTTATGGCAGCGATCGATAAGAAATTGTCCAATCCACTGTCAGTGAGGGAGGCATTGAGTCGAGAAGATTCGCAGAAATGGCTAAAATCAATGAAAGACGAATTTGATCAGCTTAAAAAGAATAAAACGTGGGATTTAGTTGATTTGCCAGAAACCCATCGAACAATCAAGTCAAAATGGGTCTTCAACATAAAGAGAGATAAAGATGGTAAAGTGGAACGATACAAATCAAGGCTAGTAGCTGTTGAACTATTTAATTAAACACGGCTGCTGCTAAACAGATTCTTTATTCCTAGTAATTACATCTGTACTCGTCGGAGTCTGACAGGCAAGAGAGCCATGCTAAAGCAGGGTTTGTGTAGGACTTAGTTGTAGGGCTGTGTAATTTATTTAGTTTATAACATTTCTCCCCCTTTTAGCTTTACTCTCTTGTTACAAATTCAGAAAACTAGACTTAACAAATTCAGAAACTTAAACTTAATTATAAAATTATTTTTTAGTTAATTTTTAATTCACTTTAATTCATTTATTTTCTAATAATTTTAAATTCACTTGACAAGATAATTGCCCAACGCTGCAGCCTTGCTGCGGCAACAGGTGGAGTTGACTTATTTGGATTGAATATCTCACGAAGAGGCTGATGATCGCTATGAATAATTATCTCCTTCCCGTAAATATACTTGTGAAATTTCTGAACAGCAAAAACTGAACAGAAGCCAAAGCTTCCCTGTGAAGTTGCGAATAATTTTTTTCTGCAGCAGACAGCGTACGGGATGCAAACAACACGGGTTTTTCAACTCCATTCACCAAATGAGACAATATTGCTCCTACACCGTATGGTGAGGCATCAGCAGACACGATTATTACTTTTTTTGGATCGTACAACTCGAGAACGGAATTATTTAGTAATAACTCTTTACTTTTCTTGAATGCTTTTTCGCACTCACTAGACCACACAAATTTTGCATTTTTATGAAGAAGAGCGTACAAATCTTTAAGTTCCGTAGACAACTTAGGAAGAAAACGACCGTAATAATTGAGTAACCCCAAATACGCTTGAAGTTGCGATAAATTTTTTGGCGATGGCGCCGACATAATTGCCTCCGTCTTCTTTGGACTTGGTCGAATTTCATTGAAAGCTAATCTATGTCCTAAATACTCTACTTGTTGTGAAAAAAATACACATTTTTGAATATTTATCCTTACTTTGTGCTCGTTAAGCCTTTGAAGTACTAAAAGTAATTTATTTTCACAATCACTTTTCGAATTTCCCCCGATGATTATATCATCAATGTATCCGAAAACTTGATCTAGGCCCGCAAGAATGCGATCCACTATGCTTTGAAAAATTGACGGTGCACTTGAAATTCCAAAAGGAAGACGATTAAAAACAAAAAGCCCTTTATGTGTATTTATGACTAAATATTTTTTTGATTGCTCGGACACTGCGACTTGCTGATAAGCACCAGCGAGATCCAGAATACAAAAATAACGACAATCATGCAAATTTGCAAATAGATCTTCACTTAAGGGTAAGGGGTAGTCCATTTTTATATGTTTATTGACAGTATTTTTAAAATCTACGCAGATTCGGATCGAACCATCCTTTTTTGGAACCACGACTATAGGACTCGGATTTTCGGCATGCTTTATTGGAGATATAATTCCTAATTTAACTAACCGTTCCAGTTCCTCATTTACTTTTTCCCTTAGGTGAAAAGGTAATGAATAACTTTTGTGAAAAATCGGCACATATGACTCTTTTACGCAAATTTCGGCGATAAAACTTTTAATAGGCCTGTCTAAATTATCCGAAAAAGCGAAAGGATAACGTAACTTTAACCGAGAAACAATTTCATTTTTTGGAAAATCACTTAAAAAGCTCTGAATGACGACTTGATTTAAATCTTTACTTCGATTATCCCCCGCACAGTTTGCTTTATTAATTAATAAATTTTTGCTTACTACCTTTTTCCAGTTTGGTGACAGCACATTCAGCCAAGATCTACCACAGATTGGCATAAAATTCTTTTGAGAACTAATCACGACTAACTTCAGAAATACGCAGTTTTCTCCAGCATTCAGTCACCTGACTTTTACATCCATTACTCCCACAATTGGAACAATTTCCCCGGTTACAACCTGCAAAGTATTTGAACAAGACTCTAATTTTAAACTCGGAAAATTTTTACAAAAATCAACATAACTTATAATAGATTGACAAGCTCCAGTGTCAATTTCCTTGTTGAAAACCTTGTCGTTGATCTGCATTGGCATAACTAGCCGATTACCGTCATGGATGCTGTTGATGCTCCCAATTTCTCTTGCGCACTGCGATGGTGAAACTTGTAGACTTCCTTCTTCCTCTGAATCGCTCGATACCAAATTTCTTGACTCAATTTGGTTGATATTTTTGCTGCGGCGAGTTCTGCACATTTTAGCGAAATGACCTTTGACTTTGCATTTATTACAAGTCACTTGGATAGCTGGACATTGGTTTTTGTGATATTTGTTACCACAACGACTACAAACGAACGACGAATTTGACTGACTTTGTTCTTGTTTTTGATGTTTACCGTTTTTGAACGGTTTGTTCGATTGTTTGCCGCGATTCTCGGAATTACTTTTGTTTTCACTTGATTTGCTATTTGCCACTAAATTAATTTCAGCCGGTTTCATACTTGAAGACTGTTTCGCCAATGTTTCAAAATTTAGAGCCTTATTGCAAACAGCTTCAAATGACGTTGTATCATCCTCGAGAAGTCTTTCTTGCCATTTAGCGTTCAGCAATCCGAACACGAATTTGTCTCTAAGCGCTTCGTCCAAAAAAGTACCAAAATTGCAATCGTTTGCTAATAATTTTAAACTCACTATGTATTCTGTGATGGATTCATTTGACTTTTGATTGCGACGGAAAAACTTGAAGCGTTCTGCGATCACTAATTTTTTTGGAGCATAGACTTTTTTTAGCTCAGCTACCAGATCTGAGTACGATTTTGACGTTGGTGAAACGGGTGCCAGGACGGTTTTTAATGTTTTATAGGCTTCTGGCCCGACTAATGTTATTAATAACGACGATTTTTTTGTATCCGACACTTCGTTGCACTTAAAAAATTCTTCCACTCGGTCGATGTACTCGCCGATATCATCTCCTGGAAGATAATGCTCAATTGCTCCGATATACGACATTTTTTTAGTTTGTTGTGGCGCTAAACCAGCGTTATTTTCGGAAATTTGAGGTTTTTTGACTTCGTCTGGTTCAACGTCAGACATGTGCTGGACTTATTACACCTAACCTCAAATTCACCGACCAGGCGAATAAACAAAAAAAAAAACTCGCTCCGAAAAACTATGCAACACCGGCAATTTCTGTTTAGACTGGCACAATATACCTGTATCCTCGTCGCCAGAAATATGTTGAACTATTTAATTAAACACGGCTGCTGCTAAACAGATTCTTTATTCCTAGTAATTACATCTGTACTCGTCGGAGTCTGACAGGCAAGAGAGCCATGCTAAAGCAGGGTTTGTGTAGGACTTAGTTGTAGGGCTGTGTAATTTATTTAGTTTATAACAGTAGCAAAGGGTTGTAGTCAACGATATGGCGTTGATTACAAGGAAACGTTTTCTCCAGTGGCCAGATATTCAACTATAAGATTAGTTCTAGCACTGTCAGTGGAACATGACTTAACCCTTCTATTATGTTCGGGTCATTTCATGACCCAAAACAGCTTTAAACCAAAATTTTCGTTATTAAAAATTCCATGAGTTCAAATTTCTTTTGAACAGTGGGACGAATTGTAACGTATTTTATGATAATTCAATTACTTTTGTTATACCTTTCACAGGTAGACGGCAATAGGTTTTGTATACACACGACACGTTCGGGTCATGGCGTGACCCGTAGTGTGTTTGTATGACAAATAATATGCAATGCCACACCCTTCTTGTGTTCACCGGCTTCACGAGGTCCAAGCTATATATACTACGACTTCGCAAACCACATGTGAATTATAATCGAAGAAAAAGATCATATTCGCTGAATCCTATTTGCATAGGAATGGGTTCGCCAATACTTAGGCTTCGTTCCAATTTTTTTGTGGTACTGAGTCCTACATAATATTGGAGTCACTTCTAAAAACAATGGGAACGATTCCATTCTATAATATAGCTATGCTTCCCCCTCAGTATAGGAATGTCTCCATTAAAAACTAGGAACGGGTGCTACTTTTGTTGGAATGTGTCCATTCTTCTCTCAGCCCTATTTACATAGTAATGATTCCACGAAAACTAGGACTAGTTCCAATATTTATGGAAGCCTTTGCTACAAAGTGGTGCAATGACTCCTATAATCGCTTTCCCATATTTTATAGGAACGATTACTATGCGGATTTTTTTCCGTGAAAAGCCCATTCTTTTTTGATGGCAAACCGATCGCTGGTCAGTCGCGGTGTTGATTTATTTGTTGTTAACGCATATGTATTATGGACTGAAATTCATCCCACCTGGAACAATAATAAACTTTTTAAACGCCGCCTGTTCTTGCAAGAGTTAGGCGAAAGTCTTGTTCGCCCATATATTATTGTACGGACCGATATGTCAAGAGCTGAAGATCATTAGAAATTTGCGTGCCGAAGAGGCATCATCCACAGCGGCTTCTCCACCAACTAAGAAAAGGAAGGCGAGTGATCGTAAACTCTATAATTTCTGTATAGAGAACGTCACAGGATTTTTGTATTTACTGTGATTCTGTGCATGTGTTAGTGTCCTGCGGGTAAAAAATCAGTTGAAAATTTAAAATTTTCCTAGTTTTTTTTACTCCGAGCCGACGAGTTTGAAATTTAAGGCTATAGATGTATTAGTGATGGGATTTCTTTATTCCCGGCAAGGAAAAAAAACTTTTGGTCCTTGCAACGTTTATAACAAAGCAGTTTGTCCAGACCATCGTCACACTACCACCATCAGAAACCTTATTGCGAAGATTATGTACCTATATAAATTGTAATTTTAGGATTATTTTGTATGCATTATATGATAAATACACGTGGGTCATTTTATGACCCGAACATGTTATGTGTGTGTGTTATTTGAACATAATAGAAGGGTTAATAGTGCATCAAATGGACGTAACATCCGCATATCTTAACGGAGAGCTAAAAGATGAGGTGTACATGCAACAGCCAGAACAGTTTGTGGACGAAGCGAATCCTAATAAAGTATGCAGACTAAAAAAGGGTTTGTATGGCCTTAAGCAGTCAGGGCGCGAATGGAACGCGAAGTTAGATGACGTCCTAAAAAATTTCGAATTTCAACAATGCAATGCTGATACGTGCTGTTACGTGAAGAAAGGCAATGATTGGATCTGCATAATAGTTGTTTATGTCGACGACATTATGATTTGCTGTTCAGTCGAAAAAGTTTTGTGGCACATTAAGCACCAAATAAGTCTGAAATTTGATGTCATAGACAAAGGCCCAATTGAATATTTCCTCGGAATGGAAATTGAAAGGAATTATAAGGATAATTCGATTAGTCTCTCACAAAGACAATTTATTCGAGATCTTCTTCAAACGCAAGGCATGAAAGATACCAGGAAATGCAGTACTCCCCTGGATCCGGGAACAAAGTTGAGCAAGTGCGAGGATTGCCAAGATTGCTCAAAAGTCGATCCAAAACTATATCAGTCACTGATTGCATCTTTGACATATATCAGTATTTCGACTAGGCCCGACATATCGCACATGGTCCCGTAGACTGTAGTATCTCAAAATCGGCCATTTCAAGAAAAACGCATTCAAAGTTTTCATTTCAAAATAATTGTTTATAAATAATTGTTTTTTCTGTTGTCTGTACAGTAATATTTCAATTTATTACTCTTTTGATAATAATTTACAGATCATTTGCTTCATTTTTTTTTTTGCAATAATAAAAGATAGAGTTAGGTTTGTTTTCCACAAAATCAATTTAAATTTTAAAAAATGGGAATTTAAAAAACCAAAAATAAATAAATTTTAGGACTACGTTTACATTTAAATTTGTTTTTCATTTGATTCAGTCAATTTTCCTTTACATAATGTAATAATTACTCAAAAACACATTTTTTTGAGATACTACAGTCTACGGGACCATGTGCGATATGCCACTCAATAGCAAAATTAGCACAATTTAACGTCAATCCGCATATGGAGCATTTCACGGCAGCCAAACACGTTTTAAGGTATTTAAATCATACTATTGATTACAAACTAACTTTCAGAAAATCGGGCAGGCCTTTACATGAACGAGCAGATGCAGATTGGGGCTCTAGCGCAGAAGATCGAAAATCCTATACTGGATTAACTTTTCTATTAGCTGGTGGTGCGGTTGTATGGGAGTCAAAGAAACAGCAAAGCGTAGCCTTGAGTAGTACCGAAGCTGAATACGCGGCGCTCTCAACAGCATCAAAGGAAGCAGTATACTTGAAAAACCTCATTACGGAATTAGGTTTTCCAGAAATAGTTTCTGGACCGATCGAAATTGGAGGCGATAACCTAAGTGCGTTGCAATTGGTTAAAAATCCTATGTACCACGCAAGAAGCAAGCACATAGATATTAAAGTACATTATATACGAGAAATCTACAAGAAGAAAACAATAAGTCTTACTTATATACCAACGGACGAAATGATCGCCGACATTTTGACAAAAAATTTAAATAGATCAAAACATCAAAGACTAACAAACATGTTAGGAATTTTCTGAATTATTGTATTGTAGTTTTTGAGGGGAAATGTTATTGTAAACTAAATATTGAACAAAAACTTAAGGTTGAATAATTGTGAATTTATATTGTAAACCATATTGTATCTTTGAACTTTAAATCAGTTGTTTGAATAAACTCAACTTGTTAACATCGGCTCGTGTTATTCTCCCCAATTCCCAACATAAATTCGTGTGCGCAAATCGTCAATTCGACCCGTGTTCGCCTATAGGCCCCCAGTGCTTAAGCTTCGGCTCAGTTGAACTTGACATTTAGTTTAAGCTTTAGCTCAAGCCACAGCTGTTTCACAGTCAAATTTGATGTGTGGCTTAAGAAAACCTGAGTTTTGTAAGTTAGTGACTCTTTTCTAAAAAAATTGCATAATGAGTGACAAATGAGTTCAATGTGGTGCGAAACTTTTTGTATGATTCTGCACGCCAATGATTTTGAAGTACCCAGCAAATCAGCTGCTGCCAGTAAAAAGCTCCCAGATGCGATAAACCGAAGGGTTAGAAGAAACCTGCACTAATTGCGCTATTCTTGCAAAATTAAATTATAACATTTTCTTTTAAGGACATTTCGTTTAATACCATGTTGTTTTATCGATTTGAGGCGTTATTTGGTCCAAATTTGTTGAAGCACTATGTTAGCTCATCCTAGATCGATAATAAAATTCGGCATCATGTCAATAATTAAAGTTTTTTTTTTGGTATGAAATCTTCTTGGGCTTGACACATGAATAAGAACACAACAATATTTTTCATCACTTTCATCAATCATGTCATGAAAATCACTATTCATTTTCGTCAGTTCAATAGAATATCCTATTTAAAAATTCAAACAGTTTTATTATATCAATCAAAATTAAAAACGATTGCTTTGATTTTGGAAAATTCGAAAAAATGACATTGCTAACACTTAAAAGAAACTTATGCTACATTTACACGAATGACAAATTTGTCATTTTTTTCTTGTCATTATGTTAATTCCCGTGTAAATGGCATAATTTTTGTAATTTTTTCTGTCAGAAAATGTCAATCTCTCATAAAAGAATGAACTTGTCCATTCTTTTATGCCAGATTGTCATTCGTACAAACGCAATATTAGTTATGACAACTTTAGTATTCAACTTTTGTCATAACTAATATTGCGTTTGTACGAATGACAATCTGGCATAAAAGAATGGACAAGTTCATTTTTTTATGAGAGATTGACATTTTCTGACAGAAAAAATTACAAAAATTATGCCATTTACACGGGAATTAACATAATGACAAGAAAAAAATGACAAATTTGTCATTCGTGTAAATGTAGCATTAAGCTCTGACTGTGGAGCCGGGCATAAGAATAATGATTAATATTTATGGCCTGTTTTGTTGCGCTATACTCCTCTGTGCGATAGAATCGATTATCGATCCATTGTGCTGCATTTAAGAAAGTAATAACATTAAACTAGCAACGATGAGTTCGACAGTTTACATTGGTATTTCGATACAATTAATCTATTTTCACAGTATTAATCTCATTTGCTATATTATTGCATATGTAGATATTATCTTGTGATATATAAAAATCCAAAATTATACTATCTGCGAAACTTTGGGTGATCTGTGTTAGAAGCCAAAGATAATGTTATATGGTTTCAGCTGAGGATCATATACAGAAATTTTCACCAAATCAATGTTGTTTGGAGGCTAGGTATATCCAAAATAGATTGTAGGTCACTTTGACGCACAAAAAATGGAAATAATTGAAATGAGGTATTTTGGAAATTGAGTTTATAGGTTTAGTCGATAGTTTCAATTTTCACCCGGGATTCAAACTTTGGCCTTGGCAAGTAAAAAAAAGCAGCAGTCTTAAGAAAAAGCTAGATTTAATATGGGAAATGGAAATTTCGACGTCGAGCAAGTGTTCGCTCTACTTTCTCAGTTATGAAAGGTGACTCATAAATTGGCTTAAATATTTATAATTTGGAAATCAACATTTTTTTTTACTTCATATCTCAAAAGTTAGAGCTGAGCCAGAATAAAGCGACTGCTAATTATTCATATAATTTGCACTAAAATGACTATATTGATTTTTGGCAAAAAAATATCAGAAAAATCAATTGATACCTCATTAAAATTTGTTTGCTTCCTATTTACCATACTTATATGCTCGCATAATCATTGACCTTGGCAAAACAGTCCTTTGGAAAGTTTTTTTTTCTTTTTCTTCCAGTCACGGATATCAAAACTTCCCGAAAAAAATTTAAATAAAGCGTTAGCACAATTACGGGGGACATTTTTCCTTGTTCTAAAGAAAGATAGATTTCTTAAAATTATAAGTGAAATTGGTATTCACATGGGTAGTTTAGCATTGATTTTCGATTTGGTGCTGGATGATGAAGAACTTCCGCTAATAGAGGAGAATCAGCTCGATGAACCGGAAGGTTGTCAGTGTCGGAGAAGATAAGGTCCAACGTCCTGTTGAGAAAATTCATCACGTGATTGACTTGTTTTAAGTTCATCGAGAAGAAATTATCACAAACGATATTTCGCATGACGTATCATTACAGATTAACGATGAACCGTCGCCTGCATGAACTCATTTAAAATTTCGTAGATTGAAATTACCGACCACTAGAACCTCATCATTAGGCGGTTGATTTGAAATAATATCCTCAATCGCAGAAACCGTGGTTTCGTATGTAGTAGCTGGACTACCTGGCACGATATAGACGTCAAACACGATGCAAACGATAGTTTAATGCAGATAATTTCAAGTGATGGATTATAGATTTCTAGTTCAGAACATGGAATTTCTGAATGGATACCAACGATAAAGCCTCCAGCAACAGGTGCATTTAAAGACGAATGTCGATCATGACGAAAAACATTGAATTGACCATCAAAAAGTTCAGCATTTAGCAATCCTGCATGAAGCCAAGTTTCAGTCAAGCAAATAATATCAAAGTTACAGCCGCTACCATTAAAATGTAGTAGGTTTGTTTCAGTTCGAAGGTCAATTACATTTTGGTAATACAAATTTAATATCGTCTTGTTTTGTTTTTGAAACATCAATGATGTACGGCGGGGAAGTAAGAATTATTTTATGAATGTGTAAGTAGATGACAAAACAAACACATCATAACAATGGTTAGGAACAATAAATTTGCATGAACTGAAATTGCAAGGCTTTTGTTGGGTGTCGGGGGCACGATAGGTTGTAGCAGCTGACGTCGCTGGATTATCCATTGATTATCTAATATAATTTGACAATATCCATTGATTATCTAATATAATTTGACAATATCCATTGACAAATATCAAAGGTTTGTATCCAATCTCGCTCCTGATAGTACTTGAAGAGGAGGTGTACTAACAGCTGATACTGATGAAAGTACAACTGGCTCGTTTACAATAACTTGATAGCCGTGGTTATTCTAATGATCGTCGATGATGTCGTAGAGGTGAGGCTTCGGCAGTAGGTCAGATCTATTCTGACTAGACAACCGGTTTTTGTTCCGTTTAGTCCTTGATATAGCTAAATTTGACCGAGTTCGTTGACCTCCGTCGATAAATGATTCCTCGGATAAATTGTTTAAGGCCGTTAATCTCGAGTTAATGGAATTGATTTTGTCATCCAAATCCGAAAGTTGGAACTTCAATTTCGTGTTGATACAAACATGAATTCTAGCAATTTAAGAACATACCACTGACCTGATACCATCCACTAAAGTAATTAAATTGTCTTCCATTGTCTTCAACCTGTTGCGACGGCCGCTGGTCCTGGTTAGGTGATGCTGACTTTGTGACAGAAAAACTCAACCGCGCTTTATCTTGACCGACATTTGCGTTTTTAAGAGCAGTACGCGTACCTGGAGACATAATTAAAAAATTTCCAAACAGTAACTTTTGTTTATAAAAGGAAACATAACAAAAGCTATAATTGCCAATCTGGCAATTATTGAAAACCCGTATGGTGATTTAATTGAACGGCGCACTATGGGCCCAAAGTGCCATTCGGCGGCCAAAAATACATAACTTTTGAACGGATCAATATTTTTGATTGGGTTTCTTTTGTTGGCTAGATAAATATCCAAGCTTTATGTCCTAAAAATCTAATCACCCCCTCCTCTCCCCTCCCCCACCCATCTGCATTTGAAATCAAAAATTACCAAAATCTCGAGAACGG
This sequence comes from Chrysopilus asiliformis, assembly GCA_964034945.1. NCBI lineage: Eukaryota > Metazoa > Arthropoda > Insecta > Diptera > Rhagionidae > Chrysopilus > Chrysopilus asiliformis. Next base: position 55,216,161 of record OZ035962.1, read on the forward strand.
TTGGTCGTACAGAAAAAATCATTAATGACGAAAATATTTAGAATGCCATTTTACATATGTCGTCAGTACATGAAAATCGAATAGGAGCAACTTTAATACCCTATATGATGAAATAATCAAAACTATAGTATTTGTTGTTGTAGTATTTTTTTTGGTTTTGTTTTAAAGTTGTTTTTTAAATGTTATAAAAAAATATAGCATTTTTAAATAAAGGGTGGTTAAATTTTAAGGGCCGATGTTGAATGTGAACCACACCTAAACGTCAAGTTTTTTTCTGCATTTCATTTGACATTTCTCAATTTCAGACTAACTCAATTTGAACCATGGAAAGATACAGATACACAATCGAGCAACGCGTTAAAGTTATTCAGGCTTATTATGAAAATGGGCGTTCAAATCAAAATGCATATCGTGCACTTCGTGAAATACGGCCCGATGATGCCGCCAGCCCATAAACCGCACCAAACAGTCACTCTTTGTGGGTGCATTGGTTTTTCGACAATCACTCTTGGATTATCATTCGCCCAAATGCGGCTGCTCTGCTTATTGACGAAGCCACTGAGATGAAAATGGGCTGATCAAGAAAACCACGAAGTGCTCGAAATGCATTTTTGTTTGAACGCCCATTTTCATAATAAGCCTGAATAACTTTAACGCGTTGCTCGATTGTGTATCTTTCCATGGTTCAAATTGAGTTAGTCTGAAATTGAGAAATGTCAAATGAAATGCAGAAAAAAACTTGACGTTTAGGTGTGGTTCACATTCAACATCGGCCCTTAAAATTTAACCACCCTTTACAACTTTTTTTAATACGATTATTTTAATACAATTTGATACAAATACACATGGCTAAAATTACATTAAGTTGAGGAAAAATTATATTCTAATTATGTCTTGATCTTCGTCTAATTTTAACAATTGTAGGATTTCTTGATCTTCCTCGTCATCCAATTCATCTTTTGCATTTGTCCATTTAGAACGCAGAGAAGCCAAAAATGGATCTGACGATAGAAGTAATATGTTCATCAAATCTTCATTTTGGTTGATTCTATCGTTTTTTCTAGTGTTGGTTAGTCTAAAATGTCTGTAGTCTTTATTTTTCGATTCCTGAGCTTCTTCTAAAAGCTCCTCAAGTGGTAAAATGCTTTTTTCAATTATCAGCTTGCCATGGAAAAGCACTTTATGCATTGTTGCAGACATATTTCTCCAATTGTAATGTCTTTTATACAAATCAGCTGTGGACTTGGCATATGATTTGAATTTATCTGGATTTATTGCCTGCTTTCTTGAAAGCACCAATAATATAACTGTCGTCGAATTAATGTAAATTTCTTAATATTCTGTTGTAACATATATACATATGTATATCTAAGAAATTGATTTTTACTGCCCTAATTGTTCATATAAGATTACCAGTTTTAAACGGTTTTACTGTCAAGAAGGGTGATATTTAATGGTTTCACTGTATGCTGGTATGTAAAATATTCCGCTTTAATGTATATTAAAAATAATTAAAACAATTTCCTAGCATATAAGACGAAAAATCTTTGTTCTTTGTTATGACAAAATAAGACATTTTTTTTTAAATAATATGTAAGAAATCAGACTTTTGTTTACGGTGACCAGAGTTGCAGGTAGTAGCAGATGAAATATGGATATTTTGAAAGGTATTGACCTTGGCTATCATGTCCAACTGACGCCTGACCGGTACAAGCCGGTACATTTTTTGCAGAGCCATGTATATACAAAATTTCGCGAAAAAAATAGTATTTTTAGAATGCCCAGAATTCCGGGATAACAATTTTAAGAAAAAAAATGTAGTATACTACAAATTTTTAATTTTTATTATAATTGCCTAAATATGTCCTCAGGTTGATGATAAAATCGATTTTTCTGTACTAAGTGACTTAATAAAGTTCAAAAAATTTGTTGGAAATTCGAAAATTGAAAAAACCAGAATTTTTACCAACTTTGACCCCATGGCGTTCGGATATTACTTGTCCCAGGAGAGTGTCCTTTTGGATTTCTCGGTTCCTAAGAATTCTCAACGCAATGACATAACCGAAATCCTTCAAAGGCAGAACTCAAAATTTGTATTTTTGGCCGCCGAATAGCACTTTGGTCTCAACGTGCGGCGCACGTTGTAATTTCCGAACGCCATGGGGTCAAAGTTGGTAAAAATTCTGGTTTTTTAAATTTTCGAATTTTCAACAAATTTTTTGAACTGTATTAAGTCACTTAGTACAGAAAAATCGATTTTATCATCAACCTGAGGACATATTTAGGCAATTATAATAAAAATTAAAAATTTGTAGTACTACATTTTTTTCTTAAAATTGTTATCCCGGAATTCTGGGCATTCTAAAAATACTATTTTTTTCGCGAAATTTTGTATATACATGGCTCTGCAAAAAATGTACCGGCTTGTATCGGTCAGGCGTCAGTTGGACATGATAGCCAAGGTCAATACCTTTCAAAATATCCATATTTCATCTGCTACTACCTGCAACTCTGGTCACCGTAAACAAAAGTCTGATTTCTTACATATTATTTTTAAAAAAATGTCTTATTTTGTCATAACAAAGAACAAAGATTTTTCGTCTTATATGCTAGTAATCCAGGAAAATTAGGATTTAACCTCTTAAAAAATCCTAGTTAACTGGATTTTTGCACAGACCTTTATTTTGGCATAACAAACAACGTCCCAAAAGTCCATTCCAAAATTTCGCCGGCGTCGTGAGTTATTCAAGGTCAAAGGTCCAAAAAATCAGTTTTTTACGTTTATCTCACTTTGTACGGGTTGTACGTCTTTTTGAGGTTCAGATGAATTAATCACAATAAAATTCTCTACAAAAAAGGTTAAATACAATTTTCTTGTAGGACAAACAGTTTTCGAGATACAAGTCGTCAAACTATGCGTCGCACAGAGAAATTGCTATTATTCAAGGTCAAAAGTCAAATAAATCGTAAATATCTCGCTTTGTATGGCCTGTCCGCATTTTTTGTGTTCGGATGAATTGCTCCTCCGCAAATTCTCTACAAAAAGGGTTAAATAAGGTTTTTTTGTAGGGGCAATAGTTTTTGAGATAGAAGTCCAGACACTGTGAACTGTACATTCGTTTCCCGACCACCATTGAGGTAGAATACAAGGCGCGTTTTTTACATGGTTTCCCCAGTAGGCCTAATCCATATTCTTTCCACCTTCATTCATTTATTCTTCTTCTGCTTCTGCTTCTTCTTCTCCTTCTTCTTGTTCTTGTTGCCCTTCATCTTCCATATAGGTATCACCTTCACTTGCATTTAATGTTAAGGTACCAATAAGATCGAGTTCATCATCGACATCGTTTAAATTGTCAAAAGATTCAGTGATATCACAAGAAGCAGGATTTAAACATGATTGACCCCGACATAAGCTACAAACGATGGAGCACGGTAATCCAATTTTTCTGCATCCACAATTGGAACCACAACCTTTTGTGCAGTTGCAAAAAACGGAATTCAGGAGTTCTTTCGGTGCTGGTGGAAGTAATGTACTAACTGGCTGCAAGACATTGTTGTTAAATGTCCATCCCCTCTGTTGAGGGTTTAAGTCTTTTCCAAGCCAAGTTTGCACCTGATAATATGGTGTTGTGCGGCTCCTATTGTGGGTGGTAGTGAAGATAATTTAACTGCCTTATTGAGTCTTGTCGAAGTATTCAAGCAAGAGAATTGCTCACGGGATATTATTGCCAGAAATGGAACACTTTTTATTTTAGCAACGTACGGAGCTCCAAAAACTGAATACTCCTTCGACAATTATCGCTACTTGAGTTTCGCTAAATCTACAAGACTCAATAAGGCAGTTAAATTATCTTCACTTCCACCCACAATAGGAGCCGCACAACACCATATTATCAGGTGCAAACTTGGCTTGGAAAAGACTTAAACCGTCAACAGAGGGGATGGACATTTAACAACAATGTCTTGCAGCCAGTTAGTACATTACTTCCACCAGCACCGAAAGAACTCCTGAATTCCGTTTTTTGCAACTGCACAAAAGGTTGTGGTTCCAATTGTGGATGCAGAAAAATTGGATTACCGTGCTCCATCGTTTGTAGCTTATGTCGGGGTCAATCATGTTTAAATCCTGCTTCTTGTGATATCACTGAATCCTTTGACAATTTAAACGATGTCGATGATGAACTCGATCTTATTGGTACCTTAACATTAAATGCAAGTGAAGGTGATACCTATATGGAAGATGAAGGGCAACAAGAACAAGAAGAAGGAGAAGAAGAAGCAGAAGCAGAAGAAGAATAAATGAATGAAGGTGGAAAGAATATGGATTAGGCCTACTGGGGAAACCATGTAAAAAACGCGCCTTGTATTCTACCTCAATGGTGGTCGGGAAACGAATGTACAGTTCACAGTGTCTGGACTTCTATCTCAAAAACTATTGCCCCTACAAAAAAACCTTATTTAACCCTTTTTGTAGAGAATTTGCGGAGGAGCAATTCATCCGAACACAAAAAATGCGGACAGGCCATACAAAGCGAGATATTTACGATTTATTTGACTTTTGACCTTGAATAATAGCAATTTCTCTGTGCGACGCATAGTTTGACGACTTGTATCTCGAAAACTGTTTGTCCTACAAGAAAATTGTATTTAACCTTTTTTGTAGAGAATTTTATTGTGATTAATTCATCTGAACCTCAAAAAGACGTACAACCCGTACAAAGTGAGATAAACGTAAAAAACTGATTTTTTGGACCTTTGACCTTGAATAACTCACGACGCCGGCGAAATTTTGGAATGGACTTTTGGGACGTTGTTTGTTATGCCAAAATAAAGGTCTGTGCAAAAATCCAGTTAACTAGGATTTTTTAAGAGGTTCATGCTTTTTTTTGCCTAATTTTCCTGTATTATAGGAAATTGTTTTAATTATTTTTAATATACATTAAAGCGGAATATTTTACATACCAGCATACAGTGAAACCATTAAATATCACCCTTCTTGACAGTAAAACCGTTTAAAACTGGTAATCTTATATGAACAATTAGGGCAGTAAAAATCAATTTCTTAGATATACATATGTATATATGTTACAACAGAATATTAAGAAATTTACATTAATTCGACGACAGTTATATTATTGGTGCTTTCAAGAAAGCAGGCAATAAATCCAGATAAATTCAAATCATATGCCAAGTCCACAGCTGATTTGTATAATAGACATTACAATTGGAGAAATATGTCTGCAACAATGCATAAAGTGCTTTTCCATGGCAAGCTGATAATTGAAAAAAAGCATTTTACCACTTGAGGAGCTTTTAGAAGAAGCTCAGGAATCGAAAAATAAAGACTACAGACATTTTAGACTAACCAACACTAGAAAAAACGATAGAATCAACCAAAATGAAGATTTGATGAACATATTACTTCTATCGTCAGATCCATTTTTGGCTTCTCTGCGTTCTAAATGGACAAATGCAAAAGATGAATTGGATGACGAGGAAGATCAAGAAATCCTACAATTGTTAAAATTAGACGAAGATCAAGACATAATTAGAATATAATTTTTCCTCAACTTGATGTAATTTTAGCCATGTGTATTTGTATCAAATTGTATTAAAATAATCGTATTAAAAAAAAGTTGTATTTAAAAATGCTATATTTTTTTATAGGGTCAAAGTGGGTAAATGTAAACAGGGGTAATTGTAAACACTATTGGTTGTCCCCAAACTGCTATTCCTTCTTAGCTTATCTAGACAATATATTGGAAATTGATCTTTTGTCTCACTGCGGACACGTGGCACAATAGATCTAAGAGAGGGTTCGTTCTGTAGGAGCTGTCAAAAAAAGTGCTTCTTTTTAGTGTGATTTCAGTTTTCCTAAGAGGGAAAAGAATTATATTTTGAAGGGATTTTTAAAAGAAAGATGTATGTTTTAGCTTAATATACGAACAATATAGTTGCTTGAGATAGGTTATATATGTTAATTGTTGGCTATAAACAAACTGTAAAAAAATATTGTCTGTTTACATTTACCCCCTCATTTGTAACCTCATGTCCAAATGTAAACACTATAATGGGGTTAATGTAAACAATTTCTGGAAAATGTAATCACCCTTTTTATACCCGTATGGTGAAACCAAAGGGTATATTAACTTTGCCTTACTGTTTGTAACGCCAAGATCCTGTCATCACACACAAAAATGAATTATACCAGTATGTTTAGAATGACAAAAAAAAAATTACTTCTGCATGTCCGTCCGTCCGTGTGTCTGTGGCGCGGGTTGCGGGCGCACGGATTGAGCTAGAGACTTGAAATTTTGCGCATATACGTATATAAAAAAAGGATATAATAAAAAAAAAAAAAAAAAAAAAAAATAAAAAATAAAAAATAAAATTTTAAAAAAAAGCTTTTATTAAAAAAGAATGCACTAAAAAGAAAAAAATAATTTTCTGGACGCTGTGTATCACAAATATAAAAGCTTTTTAAAAGCGAGATAAATTTTTATTTTATTGTTTTATGCTTTATCTCGCTTTTTAAAAGCTTTTATATTTGTGATACACAGCGTCCAGAAAATTATTATTTTCTTTTTAGTGCATTCTTTTTTAATAAAAGCTTTTTTTTAAAATTTTATTTTTTATTTTTTTTATTTTGTTCTTTTTAGTCTTCGAATATATAGCTTTACATTTGAGATGTCCTTACAGACTTTTTAACTTGATAATCGTATTCAGCGACCCCAAAAACCCCCAGAATAGATTTTTTTCCGGAAAATTTGGAGAAAAGGATAATCACGTTATCCTTACAGGACCTTCCGTTATCCTTACAGACTTTTTAATGACAGATTCGGATTCAGCGACCCCAAAAAACCCCAGAATAGATTTTTTTCTGGAAAATTTGGAGAAAAGGATAATCACGTTATCCTTACAGGACCTTCCGTTATCCTTACAGACTTTTTAATGACTGATTCGGATTCAGCGACCCCAAAAACCCCCAGAATAGATTTTTTTCCAGAAAATTTGGAGAAAAGGATAATCACGTTATCCTTACAGGACCTTCCGTTATCCTTACAGACTTTTTAATGGCAGATTCGGATTTAGCGACCCCAAAAACCCCCAGAATAGATTTTTTTCCGGAAAATTTGGAGAAAAGGATAATCACGTTATCCTTACAGGACCTTCTGTTATCCTTACAGACTTTTTAATGACAGATTCGGATTCAGTGACCTCAAAAACCCCCAGAATAGATTTTTTTCCGGAAAACTTGGAGAAAAGGATAATCACGTCATCCTTACAGGACCTTCCGTTATCCTTACTGACTTTTTAATGACAGATTCGGATTCAGCGACCCCAAAAACCCCCAGAATAGATTTTTTTCCGGAAAATTTAGAGAAAAGGATAATCACGTTATCCTTACAGGACCTTCCGTTATCCTTACAAGGACGAAGTAGTAAAAATATTGTATTGTCATCGGACTTATATAAGTGTGCAAAATTTCAAGTCAATCGGACAAGTGGAAGTGGGTCAAAATTGGGTTGCAAGATTTGATCTGACAGACAGACAGACAAACACGAAGGCAAGCTAAATAAAAGCTTTTAAAAAAGGTGTTTACCTTTACCCCATTTTTCGAAAATTTGAAAAAAAATATAGGGGTAAAAGTAAACATCCAATTTTGTAAAAAATTAAGGACCTATAATTTTGAAATCACATGGAATGGGCAATAAATAGACAACAAATTTTAACATAATATATCAAAACTCCGCTGTTAGTGATTTAATTTAAAAAAAAAAACCATTACAAAGTTGAAAAAATATCCAAAAAGTGAAAATCGTTTACAATAACCCCCCTTGACCCTAACATTTAAAAAACAACTTTAAAACAAAACTAAAAAAAATATTACAACAACAAATACTATAGTTTTGATTATTTCATCATATAGGGTATTAAAGTTGCTCCTATTCGATTTTCATGTACTGACGATATACGTAAAATGGCATTCTAAATATTTTCGTCATTAATGATTTTTTCTGTACGACCAACCGTTCTCGAGATTTTGGTAATTTTTGATTTCAAATGCAGATGGGTGGGGGAGGGGAGAGGAGGGGGTGATCAGATTGTTAGGAACTAATGCTTGGATATTTATCTAGCCAACAAAAAAACCCCCATTCAAAAATATTGATCCGTTCAAAAGTTATATATTTTTGGCCGCCAAATGGCACTTTGGCCCCATAGTGCGGCGTATCAAAATTTCATTTGAATTCAAATTTTCCAAAAAGATTTTTTTAAAACTTGTTCCAATCGGATTTTGATGTATGGGAGTTTTATGTAGAATCATATTCTAAATAACTTTTGTTCTTGCACTTTTTTGATAAGATGCACAGTTTTTGAGATATTCGCGAAAAACATTTTCGTTCCTATGGGGGGTACCCCCCTAATGGTCCATTTTTGCCCATTAACGAACTTAGCCTCGCATTTTACGAAAAACGGATCTGCGCAAAATTTCAAGTCTCTATCTCAATCCATGCGCCCGCAATCCGCGCCACAGACAGACAGACAGACGGACGGACGGACGGACGGACGGACGGACGGACGGACAGACGGACGGACGGTACTCCATAATCATCAACACTTTTTTGTGTTTCGTGTCTCCAAGGGACGCGGAATAAAGACAAATAAGGGCTATGTTGCTGTATTCATTTGCATGGCTACCTGCGCCATACATTTAGAGCTTGTAAGTGATCTCTCGACGTCCACCTTCCTCCCCGCATACAAGCGCTTTATATCCCGCAGACGGCATTGTCTTATATCGACAATGGCAGTATTTTAATAAACGAATTAAATTGAACGTTGCCTTTTCCATTTTATTTGTGAAGCAACAGTGTATTTCAGTCCGTTGCGGATGTGTTGTACGATGGTTTCGTCGGACAACCCTCCTTTACGGCCTAACGCGGACATTCGATAAAAATACTTCTCTGGATCTTCTGCAGTGTCGATGACTTTTCATCATTTTCAGGTGAATCTAGGGGCGGGAAATCCCGGAGAAAGCTGGGGGCATATTGCGTATCTCGAACAAACGCTAGTTCGATCGAGAAACCATGAATTGGTATTGCCTATCTCGATTTTGTGCTCGACATTGCATACCAATTTCTCGAAATTTAAGTGTAGTCGAAACAACATTTTTTTGCATAAATATCGCAAAATTCGCATTTCCAAAGAAAAAAAGTGGGTGCTGGCTTTTAAAAATACCTAAAAACCACAAAAAAAACGTTGTTTCGAAAGTAATAATTTTTTACTGAACGCACATAGAATAATACAAAATTCTCTTATTAGTGGTTTTTTTATAAAACCCAAATAAATATTTAAAGGGTTTTCTAGCATACCACTTGAAAGAATTTATCCGCATAAAGCAAAAAACTGCGAAAAACTTAAAAATATATAATGCATTTGAAATTTCCCAAAAATTTGCCTTGGGCTCGTTCATTTTCTCGAATTTAATGCCTGATTGCTTATCTCGAAAATCGAGGGTTTCTGACATTTCTCTCTATCGATATTTCTCGAAAGGTCTTGTGCTTTCGAGACGGCAGTTGTTGATTTTAGACGGCAGTTGTTGAAAATGTTCGGAAGAAACATTTTACTGAATAAAGAGGAACAATTAAATGCAACTTTTCACTTTAACACCACAAAAATAAATAAAAATTATCTGTCAAAAATATTTCCCTTGGGGAAATCTCGAAATTGCATGTTCGAGATACGCAATTCCATTATCTCTCGAAATCGAAGTTGCCTCTCGAATTCGCTGGTCTCGTTTTTCGAGATCCGCAATGTCTCCCCTGATTTTGAACATTTCCCACGTACGGAAGACGAATAATAATAGTTGAATGCCATTTTTATAAATTCGTGATATAAATTTTCGACACGTCGGCTGAATTTTTGTGAAGAAAGAGATGTTTTTTCGATAGGGTTAATGGACTTGTCGGACGAATAAAATCGTGCGGAGGCGTTTCGGTAATTGGCAAATTACCGATCAACGCGGCACTAGTTGACATTTCCGGTATGGAAGAGGAAGTTGATTGTTGTAAATTCTGTTGAGTCTAAATTCTTTTATTTAAACAGAGTATCACCAAGATTCTATGTTGTGGAGTATTCAGGTTTTAAACTAGAACACGAAATATAAAATGTTGAGTTATTAACAACGCACGATTCAAATTAGGAATGAATTTTATTAATCTATTGTCATATCTTTATATACAATTATTTACATTAATAATATATGAAGTTCACAAATCTTCCCATGCACCATCACCGAAAAAAGTTGCGCGAACACTTTCAATATCACTATCAGATATATCTTCGCTTGACGTACTAGCCATGATGAAAATTATTTTTTTATGATAAAAAAAAAACGAATTATTCAACAAGCTTCTATAAACAACTGAATGTAATGCAAGTGATAACAAAAATGGCACGAGTATCAAAGTGATACACACCGTTGGTTTTGTTACAAATTTTGTACAACCCTAACGGCACATTTTGCGGCATCTGTTAAACATTATTTTTTTATATTTTTAAAAGTTAGGAAGGTAGCCAAAAATTCAAATGAAATTCAAACGTTAAAACAATACAATAATTAATATTGTAAATTTGTATCAAATTGATCCAAACGATGGATGCGGGTTAAATCCATTTCCACCCCTATTCAATATTATTGACCCTATTAACAGCTTTCTTTAGTAATCCATGGTTTGTTATTGAGGGGAAAGTATGTCAATAGAATAAAGCATTACTTGCAGTTGCATTGAAAATATGTCAACAAACAATGCATTACTTGCAGTTGCTTAGACTGACATCGTCGTTTTGCTTACAAGTCATATTTCATGAATATTAAATTGTACACGGCAAAAAATCCTGGAGTATTTTTCAATCCAAAAATTATATTGACGAAATCTTAATACATATTTTGGATTGGAATTTAATACATGCGATTTTTTGAAAATATTTTAGAATTTTTTGCAGTCATATTTGAACAGTTTTTTATTATGTATCGAACTTAAGTACTTTTAACATTAATGTCTATAATTTAATCAAAATTTTAGACTTTAATACTGAATTAAACCAAAAAAAAATTTATAAAAATTTCCAATCCATATTATTGGATTAGAATTTTCCATTCGATTACATATAGGTCCAGCGTAATCCAGTTTTGATTGGAATTTACTCCAAGATTTTTTACCGTGTAACATGTGAAATAAAGTTTTATCTCACAACATTTTAAATGTTTTAAACAAATGTTGTGGAATAAAGTTTTTAAATTTCCGTATTATTTGGGTTATGTGTAGGAATTTCCTTATTTGTGTATTGTTGTACATAACAATAGTAACTTCCTTGTTGCAGTTCTTCTTCACTGATAATAATTTGAGAAATTCTCCAGGTGATGGTGAAAAAAGTATGACTATCTCTGATATTATGGTCAAAATTATTCATTCTTTAATAGACAAATTTAAAAAAATTATTGCCTTAATCCCATATTTTGAATTTAAAATAAATTATTGCCTTAATCCCACATTAATGAGAATTGCCATGAACACAAATCCGCGGCTCTTGCTGCGTGCCTTTAGTAAACGTTTTTTTGCTAACTTAACATTTTACTCATCCACCTTCTGAAAAATATCATGAGCTTATGGCAGGCATAAAGTACATTTTCCGGAGTGCACCAAGTATACAGGTTAATTAATTTTTGATGAAATAGGATTTTTCAGAATTGAAAAGTTTTATGGAAATTATCGGCCAGGGGTAAAGTATGATGACCGAGGTGCATTGATTATTTAATTGGTTAATTTTGATGAACTTGGATTTTAAATGGCATTTTCCATAGTTTTGTTACTTTATATTTGTTATTATTCTGGTTTAGAATTTTATCCTACGGTTATACGCACGACTAGAAATCGCATGCCATTATCCCTCCTACTACGTTTTTCAATTTGACAGGTGTTGCGATTTGCTATGTTGTCTTGTGACATTGCATGTGACTTCAGTTGAAAAATGTCAAACGCAAGAAAACAAAGAAAGGTATTTTGTCTATGAAACTCATTTCTGAATACCAAAACAATGAAGCCTCATAAATATTTTCTGTCGATCCCCAGACTTCCGACTCGCATCGATTTTCTTTTTTTTTCGTGAACATACGTCGTTCGTAAATTGCTCAACTTTTTCTTCACTTCCTCGCTTGTGAGTTTCAGTTCCGCGCCGATTTGTTCATACGCCTGCCTATTGAGATCGTTTCTACAATACAATTTAGAGGCATTCTTCCAGAGGCACTCTCTTTCCCGGTACAAATTTATTAATTTCAAAATTTAACTTCTGCTCAACTTATTTTCTGCCGTTGTGAAATCAGACATAGGCTTAAATGTCAAATGGTTTGCAATTGCAGTCGCAGCTGAGATTGTATGAGGTTTTTACATACGATTTGTGTTGAGATTTTCCCCGCTTGCATGCAAGTGGCGTTTACACAAACGATTTCCGTGAGATGAGATACGGCATGCGATTTATAGTCGTGCGTTTAACCGTAGGGTTAGACCGAGTGTTACAGTTGAAGTGATGTATTGCATTTGGATTTAAAAGAAGTCGAAATGCAATTTTTCACACCTACCAAATGGATCTTTTTTGAAGTGATAACTTCTTTAGGCGCGTTGGGCGATTTTTGGATGGGTAAAAACTTATGGTTTGGCGTCAGCATTTGCTTTCCACAAAACGTTACGCTTTCCACATTGGAAAACCTTTCAACTTCCAAAGCTTTAAGCTTCAACTTCCACATTGGAAAACTTTTAAAAAAAGCACCTCAACTTCCAAAGCTTTCTGTTATGCTTTTTTCGATAATGATAATGAAGTCCTCGGTGCAAAAAGCGGTCATCTCCACTTTTTCAAATTTTTCAAGAGAGACAAAAAACATATTAGCGTGAAATTTTTGCTCTGGGACAAAGTTAACAATTTACAGTTTAAATCAAGCATGTATTCTTACATCATTTTAATTTGAAATAAATCCATATTTTTTTTTTTGAAAAAGTTATGGACATTTTAAAGTTTTGGACATAGCTGTTTCTTGCACCCAAGAGTAAAAAAGCGGTTTTTAAAATTTATTTATGACTACAAAATACAGTCCAGACTTGTTAACTAGCCTTTATTTAGTAAAAAACAAATAAAAAAATAAAAAAAATATTCGATTTAACAAAACAAAACTCCCAGAATAAAAAAAATTTTTTTTTGGAAAAAAATTCCGCGTCAAATTATATGAAACAATGCATCTTTTCTTTAATACCTTTTTATACAGGCCTCTAAAAAATATGCTCTTTGCAGCCAAATGTGCGGATTCGTTTATTCTTGCATTTGGCATCAATAACTCATTTTCGCAGAAAAGTGGACATGACCGCTTTTTGCACCGAGGTCTTGAATTTTCATTTTAGAAAAACTTTACAATAGAAAAAGTTTACTTCCACAACTGCACGAAAGAAAAACTGCGCTCAAAAAAAAACTCGAGATATTAAAAAAGTCTGTTGGATTTACCAATTGCGCGTTTCAACTGCAGTTTTTTAATAAAGCTTCTTCTCTAAAAAAGATTTCTCACAGCTTGAACTGGTTGATAACAGCTGCTTTTTTTAATGATCCGGATAACAGATCCATATGGATCATTAAAAAAACAGCTAATGTATATATGTAAATGTAATTGTTGCTCGGAGTGGCGATAGATGTGAAAACCAGACTAATGTTAATGATTTTAATTTACAAATTATGAAATATTAATTTTTGATACTACAAATAATTTCAAAATCCAAAAAAATTCTGTTTTTTCATAGTTTAAGGTTATCACTTCTGTCGGCAGTCCCAATGACTGCTTTGTTTTTTCATAAAATTTTTATATAAAAGAGTCTTTGACGATTGGCTACTGGCAATTGTAGCTTTTCTTATGCTTTTTTTTAAATTTTTAGGTATCATACACCAAATGTGGTATACATAAAAACAGAAGATCCGGATTTGCCTGCTTTTTATTTTGATCCTCTCATAAATCCAATTTCACATAGGCATGCTATCAAGGTGATAATTAATCTTTTTATAAAAATATTTATTTTAATAAACTTTTCAATAGATAATAGAACCATGCCCAGATGAAGACGAGGAGTATACTCTTCCAACAGAAGTTCAACCATTTTTACAGGATATACCTTTATATACTGATAATACAGCAAACGGAATTTCATTGTTATGGGCACCCCGGCCGTTTAACTTGAGATCCGGTCGCACCCGCCGTGCTATTGATATTCCACTTGTAAAATCTTGGTATAAAGAACATTGTCCTCCCGGGCATCCGGTCAAAGTTCGAGTGAGCTATCAAAAGCTATTAAAATATTATGTTTTAAATGCATTAAAACACCGCAGGCCGAAACCGCAGAAGAAAAGGTATTGGAAATATTAAACTATTTTGTTGATATTTTTATTTTCTTTTCCACAGATATTTATTTAGATCATTCAAAGCAACAAAATTTTTTCAAACTACAACGTTGGATTGGGTGGAAGCTGGCTTACAAGTCTGTCGTCAGGGATATAATATGCTTAATCTTTTAATTCATCGCAAAAATTTGAATTATCTTCACTTAGACTATAATTTTAATTTGAAACCCGTAAAAACTTTGACGACAAAGGAAAGGAAAAAATCTCGTTTTGGAAATGGTAAGTTTCAATAGATTTATATCGCGAAGATCACAATGTCTTTTTTAGTGTTTTGTTCAGAAATTTTCATTCGAAACATATGAAATCATTGTCGTTTCATCACACACAAACGGTAATAGCTACTAGCACCATATTTTACTCAAAGATTGTGCTATTCGTTGAGATGGTTCGTTCGCAGAAACATAATTTGCAATACTCCTTCTCTCTCTTCATATAAATCAGTTTTTTTTAGATTTTTCTCGAATACCATATCGAGAAAATTTTAGAGACAAAATGTGTTTAGAATACACATTTTTAAAGTTATTGACACTACGAGAATCAGGGTTTGAATTGCATTGCTTAATTCTCGATGCTTCGCTGTGCTGAATAAAACGTAAATTGCTTTGCTTTAAAAACACTCCAGGAACATTAAGCATCAGCAAAGTAAAAAATTGCTTCGTCGAAGCAATCAAATAGAAAACTCTGTGCTGAAATTTCCTTAAGCAAAACTTAAGCAGTGCTGAGATCAGCTTAACGAAAACCTAAACAATGCTGGTTTGCTTTAATTTTTTACCCACAAAAAATAATATACAAAAGATGAGGGTTTCTGGATGTCGTCTAGCCTCCAGGCTTGAAGTTTCCACGAAGGGTAGGGGCGTCCTGTCTTCTCTATTGGATTTCCTCATCTCTTTCCTCCCTCAAAAAATCCCCCTGCAAAAAATGCCCTCCGCAAAAAAATCTCCTCCACAAAAATACATGAAATTTTCGATTCTTAGTAAACATTTCTCCGTCACAGCAAAGAAAATCAATCTACAAAAAAAAATTTCATGACAGTATCATTTTAAATTTTATATGTTGTAACTCGACGATATAACGGAAAAAATGCCTCCTAATAAGTCTACTTACGACATATAAGTTGAAAATGGTCATGAAAATAACAACATCGTTTAGTAAATTTAATAATATCCACTTGGTATATCCATATTGTTTGTGGAGCTTTAATTTATTTCACCTTATAGAATTAAACCTTAAAATCGAATATTTTTCCAGTATTTTTAAAATGTGGGAAAATAACTAAAATCGATTTTGTGCAAACACGGAGGAGTCGAATTGTATCGCTCGTTGCTCCCCCACAAATTCCCTTCACATCGACAAAAAAAAATGGTGCGGTCATATAAAAAGAAAACAGTGGAGCGATTTGCTTCAAATTTTCGCCAAAGGTTATAGCCGGGTTTCTATGGGAAATATCCCTTATCCCCGATTTGTCTGTCATTTTTTTTTAAATGAAAGTAGCTTACTATGTAACTAGGGCTTTGGCCAATTTTCAGTTTTCGAAAATTGACACTTCGCAAAAAAAATTTTTTTTATCTTCAAAAAAAAAAAATATGTCGAAAACAGTAAATCCGATTTTGACGAAATTTTAATCTATATATCTGTACCCCAGAGGTAAACTGTCGTAACTGCCAAAACCGCGATTTTGGGGTTATTGTTGTAACTACATTGTGGGGACGTATATATTATACTAGCAGACCCTTCGTTGGCAGCTAAAAGTTTTTTGTATAAATTTTAGAATGCCAAAAAAACCATAATTAACTTAAAAAGTTTTGGCAAGAGATGTTATCCTTACAGGACCTTTCGTTTCAAATTTTGAAAATGTAATACCGGATTCGTGATCAGCGACCCCAAAAACCCCATAATACCAATTTCTCCGGAGAAAAATGAGAAAAAGGATATTTACGTTACCTTATAGGACCTTCCGTTTCGAATTTTGGAATTCCAACACCGGATTCGTGATCAGCGACCACAAAAACCCCATAATACCAATTTTCCCGGGGAAAAATGGGAAAAAGGATATTTGCGATATCCTTACAGGACTTTCTGTTTCGAATTTTGAAAATCTAATATCGGATTCGTGATAAGCGATCCCAAACATAATGCTAATTTTCCCGGGGAAAAATGGGAAAAAAGATATTTGCGATATCCTTACAGGACTTTCTGTTTCGAATTTTGAAAATCTAATATCGGATTCGTGATAAGCGATCCCAAACATAATGCTAATTTTCACGGGGAAAAAAAAATAAAAATTTTTTTTAAAAAAAAAGCTTTTATTAAAAAAGAATGCACTAAAAAGAAAAAAATAATTTTCTGGACGCTGTGTATCACAAATATAAAAGCTTTTTAAAAGTGAGATAAATTTTTATTTTATTGTTTTATGCTTTATCTCGCTTTTTAAAAGCTTTTATATTTGTGATACACAGCGTCCAGAAAATTATTTTTTTCTTTTTAGTGCATTCTTTTTTAATAAAAGCTTTTTTTTAAAAATTTTTTTTTTATTTTTTTTATTTTGTTCTTTTTAGTCTTCGAATATATATCCTTACATTTGAGATATCCTTACAGGCTTTTTAACTTGAGAATCGTATTCAGTGACCGCAAAAACCCCCAGAATAGATTTTTTTCCGTAAAATTTGGAGAAAGGGATAATCACGTTATCCTTACAGGACCTTCCGTTATCCTTACTGACTTTTTAATGACAGATTCGGATTCAGCGACCCCAAAAACCCCCAGAATAGATTTTTTTCCGGAAAATTTGGAGAAAAGGATAATCGCGTTATCCTTACAGGACCTTCCGTTATCCTTACAGACTTTTTAATGACAGATTCGGATTCAGCGACCCCAAAAACCCCCAGAATAGATTTTTTTCCGGAAAATTTGGAGAAAAGGATAATCACGTTATCCTTACAGGACCTTCCGTTTCGAATTTTGAAATTCCAACACCGGATTCGTGATCAGCGACCCCAAAAACCCCATAATGGCAATTTTTCCGGAGAAAAATGGGAAAAAGGATACTTCCGTTATCCTTAAAGGACCTTCGGTTTCGAATTTTAAAATCTATCATAGCTAAAAACCTGCTCCTGGCAACGCAGATCATTTTGCAAAAAAACCGCGTCAAAATCGGTCGAGTAGTTTTTGAGTTTTGTAATCTCAAACAGACAGACAAACCAACAAACAGACAAACCAACAAACAGACAAACCAACAAACATCCATTTTTATGGGCCTTACCAATGACCCGTGACTAACTTAGTAACAGCTTTTTGTGTGTGCGAAACGGGCTATTTGCTTGCTAATTTCGGTTCAAATCCTAGTTTTTATACCCGTATGGTGAAACCAAAGGGTATATTAACTTTGCCTTACCGTTTGTAACGCCAAGATCCCGTCATCGCACCAAAAAATGAATTACACCAGTGTGTTTAGAATGATAAAAAAATTGAATTTTGCATGTCCGTCCGTCTGTCTGTCTGTCTGTCCGTCTGTCTGTCTGTCTGTCTGTCTGTCTGTCTGTCTGTCTGTCTGTCTGTCTGTCTGTCTGTCTGTCTGTCTGTCTGTCTGTCTGTCTGTCTGTCCGTCTGTCTGTCTGTCTGTCTGTGGCGCGGATTGCGGGCGCACGGATTGAGCTAGAGACTTGAAATTTTGCGTGGATCCGTTTTTCGTAAAATGCGAGGCTAAGTTCGTTAATGGGCAAAAATGGTACATTAGGGGGGGTACCCCCCATACGAACGAAAACGTTTTTTGCGAATATCTCGAAAACGGTGCATCTTATCAAAAAAGTCCAAGAACAAAAGTTATTTAGGATATGCTCCTACATAAAACTCCCATACATCAAAATCCGATTGGAATAAATTTTAAAAAATCTTTTTGGAAAGTTTGACTTCAAAGTGGAATTTTGGTATAACTGTTCGAATTTTGATACGAATATCACCATACGGGTCTCCAATGATTGCAAGATTGGCAATTATAGCTTTTGTTATGTTTATTGAAAAGTTTTAAATTCGCTGTGATAAATGTGTGAAAACTTACTAGAATTAGCAAGCAAATAGCCCGTTTCGCACACATCAAAAGCTGTTACTAAGTTAGTCACGGGTCATTGGTAAGGCCGTATATATGTATATAGATCAACTAATATTTTGTTTAAACAATGTCCTAAAATAAAATAAACTACAAAAGTTTCAATAATTACCGAAAATCATACACAATAAAAAGTTTGCAATTCCGAACTAAAAATGGCTCTCCTATAAAATTTGCAAAATGTCAGTTACGACAGTTTACCTCTGGGGAACAGATATATAAACATAACAAAAGCTATAATTGCCAATCTGGCAAATATTGAAAACCCGTATGACTATATGGCATTGTTCAAAGTTTAAGTGAACGGCGAACAAATAAGATTTTTTTAGATTTATTCCAATCGGATTTTGGTGTATGGGAGTTTTATGTAGAATCAAATCCTAAATAACTTTTGTTCTTGCACTTCTTTGATAAGATGCACCGTTTTTGAGATATTCGCAAAAAGCGTTTTCGTTCGTACGGTGCATTTTTGCGCATTAACGAACTTAGGCTTGCATTTTACGAAATACGAATCTGCGTAAAATTTCAAGTCTCTAGCTCAATCCGTGCGCCCGCAATCCGCGACACAGACGGACGGACAGCAAAATTCAATTTTTTTTACCATTCTAAACGTACTGGTGTAATTCATTTTTGTGTGTGATAACGGGATCTTGGCATTACAAACGGTAAGGCAAATTTAATATAGGGGAGACTGGTCCTAGTTGTTACAAAAATCATAAAAAACCTTATTTCTGGAGACAATGAAGTTAAATTGCCAAGTCAAACGCATAAATCATATATTTGGGCTTTTGTCCTTCATTAATTGTACAAATTATTTCAAAATTCAAGTAATAACGTCATGAAAATTTTGTAATAAAAATTTAAGTCTACCCCAAGGCTAGGGTTGGTTGTCCCAACGTGCGATCCTCGTTGTCACAGGTCATTGCCGTCGTAATTAGGGCAACAAAAAAAAACTCTTTGCCCAGCAGGTCTATCATGACCCCACGGTCTGCATTTGATGCACTGAAGTCACCCTGCATTGGGTTTGCTACTTGACTAAGTTTCATAACAAACCACGCACAGTAGTTCTTTGTTGTCTTCGTCGCTGTTAACTACTCATTTCTGTATCTCACGTCCTTTATTTTCCTACTTCTTATGTTTCTTTTCCTGCTCTACAGTGACAAATAGCCCCTGAGACAACTAGTACCGACAGACAAATAATTTTTGACAGTCATTTAAACCTATAACACTTAACGTAAAACCTAAAACCTCAACACCAAAAATTACGTTTAAAGTCGATCAATGTCCTAAGAGATACCAATCAAAATACACTTCTATCTTAATAATGTATGACAAATAAACAAAATCAAAAAATCCATTAGAATTTACTCACTCACGTTTTTTTTTGATTTCGAGTTAAAAAACGTAACAAATGAGGTCGATCGCCAGGACATTTTCTGAGGTTGGTAGTGGTGGAGTGCGCTTCGAAATTGCCGAAGAACCGATTTCAAAAATATTTCTGAATTAAGAGATATAGCCATTGTGACAACTAGTACTTGTGACAACGAGGACCAGTCTCCCCTACCCTTTCGTTTCACCATACGGGTATAAAAATGGATGTTTTATGAGAAAAAATGGTATATGGAAACTTTAATATCTTTAATTATCTTAGATTAATAAAATAAACTTACAAGTAATACTCTTAACAAGTAATTAACGATGTACCTAAATAAATCGCGAATTAATCTTCATCACTGTTCTCGTCAATGACAAAATTTACTGGTTTATTACTGACGAATTTGCTTAACATTTCAACTGTTTTAATGGAAACTTTGATATCGTGGTATATGGAAACTTTAATATCTTTAATTATCATTAAAATGGTATATGGAAACTTTAATATCTTTAATTATCTTAGATTAGGGCCCAGTTATAGCGATCAGTAAACTTCTGTCAGTGAATTTTTTAAATTCCGATTTCTTTACTAAAGCTAGTATCAGACCATCACTCAAATCGCTCATTTGAATGAGACGTGACGTCAAAATGACGTCACAGGATTCTCATTTGAGCTCACTCCGTCTGATAGCTGCAATTGTGACAGAATTTTTGTTCTCATTTCAAATGAGAAACGGAATGAGAACATTTTTGTCTCACTCAAATGAGACGATATTGTGACCGTCTGATAGCTCCAAATGAGACATGTGTCAAATGAGAATTTGAATGAGGACGAAATGAGAATGTCCCAATGAATGAGAAGGCTCGGATTCGTGCCTTCTCATTTTGAGTTGAATGAGAACTCATTTGTGTTTTGACAGGTGATCGTGAAGCAAGTTTTTTTTCGTGAATACATATAAATTGTGAGTTTTCATTTAAAAACATTTTCGTGTTTTTAAATGAAAACTAATTTAATGTTGTTCGTGTGTTTAGGAGCAGCATCATGAGTGATGAAGATTTCACCCCATCCCAGGCTAGTCAGGAAATAAAAAAAGGAGCTAAAGCAGCTGCAAATGCTTGGTCGCATGATAGTGTCCGATTTTTCTATGTGCGGCTTGACCAATCCCAGTAAATGGTCGAATTGATCTGAAGACATACGTATGAAATTGCGATAAATTTCTGGTTCTTCAGAGCGCAGTTCGACCATCAATTTACCAAAAAAGCCCTCCGTCTCGCGACGAGCCACCCAATTCTTGGTCCAAACCTTGCATTTGTTGGGAATTGATGCGTCGTCAAGCTCGTCCTCTTCGCTGCTCTCCAGCACATACGCAGCCAAAATCGCCATATCCTTCATCTCCTCATACTTTCTTTTGGACATTTTTCTTTAATTTTCTAACCAGCACTTGAAACACAATCGCAACTCTGTTTTCACCTAGAAACATACAACAAGTGTCAAGTGAGCGAGAGCCTTCATTGTTCTCATTCCGTGTAATAGCAAAACATCCAAATGAGAAAAAGACGATGAAATCGGGTTGTTCTCATTTGATTTCCATCCTCATTTGTCTTGAGGCGTCTCACTCCGTCTGAAGCTCATTTGTTTCCGTCTCATTAAATGAGAACGGTGGGAAATTTTTTGAATGAGAAGCAAATTGTCTCATTCGATTTTGGGACAAAATGAGCCATAAATGAGAACAGTTCTCACTCCGTGTGATACCAAATTATTTCTTAAATGAGAACGTTACGAATGAGATGAAATGAAAAGTTTTCTCGTGACGTCACGTCTCATTCAAATGAGCGATTTGAGTGATGGTCTGATACTAGCTTAATACACCCAATTCTTATATTTTTTTTAGTTCAAAACGTGTTTATACACGTCTAATTACCATTTCCATTAAAAGAAATTGTTATTACATGAGTAATTTTTCCAAAAAACACGATTTAATTTTTTTAATTTTTTTTACGTATACGAAAAATTTTTTCGTACGTAAAAAAAATTAAATCGTGTTTTTTGGAAAAATTACTCATGTAATAACAATTTCATTTCATGGGAATGGTAATTAGAAGTAAATAAACACGTTTTGAATAGGAATTGGGTGTAGAAGAAGTAAATAAATCTGAATTAAAAAATTTTACTGATCATTCTTACGGATCGCTATAACTGGGCCCTTAATAAAATAAACTTACAAGTAATACTCTTAACAAGTAATTAACTATGTACCTAAATAAATCGCGAATTAATCTTCATCACTGTTCTCGTCAATGACAAAATTTACTGGTTCATTACTGACGAATTTGCTTAACATTTCAACTGTTTTAATAGTTTTCGATCAATACTACATGGATTGCGAAGTCCCGAGACTCGCCACTAAATAGCCCTACCAACAAAAATATCATTGTTTTTAGGAGATACCAATATTTTAATGGTTTGTGTAAAATTTTGGTGATATTCGGTTTATTTGTTTGCGAGTATTGTTACTTGTTCCCGGTTCATTTAGATCTTCTTTTATTTGTAGGCTTAATGATACAAGCAAAGCCATAAAGAGGTGCTCGAACTTATCTTTTGTTTGTAGGCACTTTGGCCAGACGAACCATCGCATCCCCATTTACATATTAACTTTAATTCGGTATTAGTCCAGCTATATACATCCTTTTTTGAAAATGTTTGTAACAACCTATTGTATTGTCAAGCAAATTTTGAAGATCTATTTTTGCTGCCGATTCTTGAACTGCGATTGGTTGTGGAAGTATCTGGTCCTTTGCTGCTTTTAGCTTCTTGTAACTTGATAGAGTTTCTGGTTTCCTTCTTAAAAATGTTTTACGTAGTATGTTATATTTTTTCCGTGAGAGCCCTAGATCCAAAAATAATGTCAAAGCTGATTCATCTGTCCATTCATCAGTTGGTTCGGGAGTTTTTATGCTTAATAATAATAATAATAATAATAATAATAATAATTTCTTTATTATAAATAGAATTCATTAACATATTCGGTTTAACTCAGAAATGTTATGGCATAACATAAAAGTTGTCTGCCAGGGTGGTTTAAAAAAAGTATTGAAAGAGAGACGTTGTATATTTAATAAGAGCTGGTTATTACGCGAATTCATTTATTATTAATATTCTATATTTAAGGGCATTTATTACATAGGCAGCAAGCTTTGAATCATTCATTCCACTCGATTTGGACTAGCTTCTGTTAAAACTGACACCATTTTTACTTGTTGATGTTTCTGAGGCGATCGCAACTTATGAATAAAAGCTTTTTCAAGTAATGGATCTTCAGATGAATCCGATAGTGATTTAACTTTTCTTCGCTTTGATCTTTCAGAAGATTTCTTCATAAAGTGCGTGAGAAAATTCTTTAGCTTCAGCTCCTGATTCACACCGAAATTATATGATTGATAAGTGTTTTCAATATAGGTTTTCAATTCATATAAAGTTTTCTGTTCACCTTAAAACAAAACTTCACACAATTCACGATAAGTAATTTGCACGGAATTTTGATCCATTTTTAACCGACTTCCAAAAAGGAAAAGGTTCTCAATTCCACCTGAATATTTTTTTTTTAATGTATGTTCACGCCTAACTTTTTACTGGGTGGACCGATTTTGGTCTTCCCAAAGAGAAAGTTGTAGAGAAAGTTCCTGGTTGGGCCCTGGTTCATTCATGGGCAAAAATGGACCATTAGGGGGGGTACCCCCCATACAAACGAAAACGTTTTTTCCGAATTTCTCAAAAACGGTGCATCTTATCAAAAAAGTCCAAGAACAAAAGTTATTTGGAATATGATTCTACATAAAACTCCCATACATCAAAATCCGATTGGAATAAATTTTAAAAAATCTTATTGGAAAGTTCGTCTTCAAAGTGTAATTTTGGTACAAATGCTCAAATTAAGATACCAATATCACCATACAGGTTTTCAATAATTGCCAGATTGGCAATTATAGCTTTTGTTATGTTTTTACGTTGTGTTCAGTACAAACAAGGAAGGTTCTTTTATATATTTCCCCCGTGTTAACCTACCCCTTCGAACCCCTCCCTGCTTGGGATATAGAGTAAAATTCTTTGTATTGTGTTCAGTACAATATCTGGAAGATTCTTTTATATATTTCTCATCTGCGGACTTATCCCCTCAAACCCTTTGTAATTTTACCTATATTAAAAATTGAAACTAAAAACGTTCGAAATAAAAAAAATTTTTCTAAAAAAAATAAAACCGACTTTAAAAAAAAAACTGAAAAGAGAAAAAAAACTGAAAAGAGAAAAAAGCACTAAAAAGAAAAAAATAATTTCAAACTATGTCCATTAATAGCGTATTTAAAATTCGGCTTTTTTGGAGTGGCGTTAAATTTGCAACTAAAATAAATTACATACTTTCTAACCCTTAAGGCTAATCGTTTACATACTTTCTAACCCTTAAGGCTAACTAAGAACTAAGATCGACTCCAAAAATTTTGTTGTCAAACAGATTAACTATAGACACGGCTCTTAGAAGCACCAAAACTAAGTTCTTTTATGTCCCAAATTGGATTCCCTATTTTTAAGCAATCGCTATAAAAAAGCCCACTGTCTCATATGTTACTATTTTTTGTAGAAATCTATCCTATTGACATGTACAAACTGATTTTGTGCGTAACTTGACAATAGAAATTTTACAGCGATTTTATTTAGTGTAAATTTAACGCCACTCCAAAAAAGCCGAATTTTAAATACGCTATTAATGGACATAGTTTGAAATTATTATTTTCTTTTTAGTGCTTTTTTCTCTTTTCAGTTTTTTTTTTAAAGTCGGTTTTATTTTTTTTAGAAAAATTTTTAATTTAACTTGTTGCTTTGCCGATTTCGGTATTAACT
The DNA here is from genome assembly GCA_964034945.1 of Chrysopilus asiliformis. Classification (NCBI taxonomy): domain Eukaryota; kingdom Metazoa; phylum Arthropoda; class Insecta; order Diptera; family Rhagionidae; genus Chrysopilus; species Chrysopilus asiliformis. The sequence goes on from OZ035962.1 coordinate 55,241,021, forward strand.
GATTTCGTCTTTAAGAACTAATAAACCTAATAACCAAATTTTTCTAATAACTTTTTTATTATATGATTCATTGGGGTAATTACGGAAACCCCGTGGAATTTTTCTGGGTCATTGTAAAAAAACACTAAACTCTTAGGTTAAGATATTTACATTTATATTTAAGATATTGATTTTTATTGCCCTAATTATTCATTTAAGATTATCAGTTTTAAACGGTTTTAGGGTGACATTTAATGGTTTCACTGTATGCTGGTATGTAAATGTAGCGGAACTCACCTAAATTGAACAAGTTTATCCGGCTTGAAGAACCCGAAATATTAATGCAAATCAGGGTGAATTCAAATTGAAGTTGTATTTGTTTATTTAATAATAATTCTTAATACAAATAAAGGGTGGTTAAATTTTAAGGGCCGATGTTGAATGTGAACCACACCTAAACGTCAAGTTTTTTTCTGCATTTCATTTGACATTTCTCAATTTCAGACTAACTCAATTTGAACCATGGAAAGATACACAATCGAGCAACGCGTTAAAGTTATTCAGGCTTATTATGAAAATGGGCGTTCAAATCAAAATGCATATCGTGCACTTCGTGATTTTTTCGGTCAATTTAATCGTCCAAATGTGCGTACAATCGAAAAAATCGTGCAAAAATTTGAGCAAACCGGGTCTGTAGGAGATGTGAAAACACCAGTGCATGCTCGTACAGCTCGTACTGCAGAAAATATTGCTGCTGTTTGCGATAGTGTGGCTGAAGAGCCGTCCACCTCAACTCGTCGTCGTGCCCAACAATTGCACCTCCCACGCTCGTCGTTGATGAACATTATGCATAAAGACTTGCATTTACACGCTTACAAGGTGCAATTGACTCAAGAACTAAAGCCTCTTGACCATTTCAAGCGTCGTCAATGGTCAGAATGGTGGCAAGAAATGGCAACAGTGGATGATCAATTTTCGAAGAAAATCATCTTCAGTGATGAGGCACATTTTCACCTCAGTGGATTCGTCAATAAGCAGAACAGCCGCATTTGGGCGAATGATAATCCAAGAGTGATTGTCGAAAAACCAATGCACCCACAAAGAGTGACTGTTTGGTGCGGTTTATGGGCTGGCGGCATCATCGGCACGATATGCATTTTGATTTGAACGCCCATTTTCATAATAAGCCTGAATAACTTTAACGCGTTGCTCGATTGTGTATCTTTCCATGGTTCAAATTGAGTTAGTCTGAAATTGAGAAATGTCAAATGAAATGCAGAAAAAAACTTGACGTTTAGGTGTGGTTCACATTCAACATCGGCCCTTAAAATTTAACCACCCTTTATTTTTAATGTTTTTTGTCTTCTTCGACAACCGAAAATTCAACCAATATTTAAAATGACGAAAAAATGACTAACTGAATAAAGCAACCAAAAAATATCTTCTTCTTGTTTTCAGTATTGCCACAGTGGCTTTTTTTTCTTTTAATACCCAACAAACAAAATCCTCAAAATAACACCTCCCAGTAATCCAAATCAGCATGGATTTGAATTACTATTATTTAAAACTTTCATTCTCACCAATTTAGAAACAGGGCGTTTCCAAATACCCGTCTTTGCCTTAATATCCACTACACGTATCTGTCCGTCGCGGGATGGATAAGTCGCCACAACGATACCCTTTATCCAATTATTTCTTGGGATGTCGGGGTCGAAAAGTAGTACCACATCTCCGACTTCAATAATGTTTACCATTTCAGTCCCATTGTTCGACGTACGAATGTGAGTTAAATATTCCTTTACCCATTTTTTCCAAAATGTGTCCATCATTCGTTGAGACGCCTTCCACTGATTTAACCCCATCACAAGTCTGAATGAAGGGCAAGCCCGAATGAGAAGGGCCAATAAGAAAATCGTTTGGAGTCAAAGGTTCGGAGTCCTCAAATTCCAATGGAACGTTTGTAAGCGGTTCGCAAAACGAGGTTCTCAGGACATATTCTTTTGGATATTTCTCTTTAAGAAGTGCATACAAATACAACTTGACAGATCTTATAACTTTCCCAGGCTCCATGGGAGGCATAGGGTGAATTAAAAAACCATTTGCATCCTTTCGATGTGAATTGTCGTGTAAGATCATCATGGTCCCAACCCGCAATTGCGGCCTTTAATTCTTTATCAGTTCGGCGGAAATTTGAACCATTATCCGAATACCCATTAAACCATTTTTCCCAGTTAATAATTTTTATTTTTGTTGCATCATCAGCAAAATTTTTTGCCGAAGGGACGTAATTCCAATCCATTGCATTGGTAAGGTCCTGTATCTCTCCAATTCTTTGTGCAACGAAGACTTTATATCGTTTAGCATGAGACTGGATCCAGTACAAAACAATGAGGGAATCAGTCCAAAGGTAGGTGGCATCAAGGCCCAATTAACCATAGGGCTAATTGGGCTACAGCCCAGGGGCGCCAATTAATATTTAATTCACATATTTATAAAAAATTTTGAATTTTATTTTGCGTAAATATATATTTAAGTTTTGAATTAAAGAATATTTTAAAAAATAAAATTGAATTTTTACAATAAAACTATGTAAGGGTGCAAAATTTTATTTAGCCCAGGGTGCTCAAACTTGTTAATACGGCTCTGGGTGGCATTACTTGTGAAATTCAAGGCCAGTTTTAACGACGTTGCTAGACGTGCGCCAATGAGAGCAGCTTATAATTCAAGTCTAGGGATTGACATTGGCTTTAGCGGTGCTACTCGGCTTTCACGTTTTGTGGGTCGTTTGGTTAAGGTCCCAATGTCTGGATTAGTCTTCATAAATTCTAAAGGATAAGTGAACACGTCGTTATGAAAATCCCACCACATGCCCAATATTCGTTCCCTTGAGCTGTTGTCGTCTAGATTTAAGTTACCTGTCAAATTGGCATGGAGTTCACCATCAACCCCCTTCAAGACCTCCTCCGAATTTGATATCCACTTACAGATTTTAAAATGATCATGAACTACAATAATGTCGTTAATCAGTCGAAGGGCTTCCTCGACATTGTTTGCACCGCCCAGATAATCATCCATGTAATGGTTTTGAATGATTTCACGACATGCGTCAGGATATTTTGACATTAACACAAGCGCATTTTCATTTTTTACTTCTTGTGCAAGACAGGGTCCGCAAGTCGAACCGAAAAACATTACTTTCAATTCGAAAATGTCAGGGTCTCGAGATCTATTCATTCCGCGCTAAAGGAATCGCTGAGCAGGTGTATCCTCATTTCTGACTTTCACTTGTAAAAACATTAACTGAATATCAGCTACAAAGGCGAGCGAATTGTAAAGGTCAGGTCCGGGCAGCAAGGAGTCATTCAAGGATTTCCCGTTTGATTTTGAAGCGGCATCGAAGACAATTCTCAATTTGTCGGGCCTTTTTCGGATTGGTTACATCGAAATGCGGTAAATACTACAATTTGGTTTTAGGTTCAGCGATCTCACTAGGAGAGAGTTTCGAAATATAACCCTTTTTCTCGTATTCGCTCATTTTAGCATTATACAGCTTGGCAAAGGCATTATTTTTATCCATTTTGTTTTCCAAAATGTTTAACCGTTTGAGTGCTACAGACTTACTTTCGGGCAATACTATGTCATCGCGTTTCCAAAGTAACCCACACTCATATCGACTATCGTCTGTCCGTCGAATTGTATTATTTAGAATTTCGGAACATCGTTTATCATCTTTAGACATTCCTATTTCTAGATTAGACTTGGTTATTCCAGACGTTTCCGTTTTCCATTGTTCTTTTACCATTTCGTGTAGGATGTCAATGTCGTCCTTTTCGTCTCGCAATATGTCGGGACAAAGGGCGTGGAAAATAAAATTCAAACTGTGACATGGTGTACTTAGGTTACCGTGCACAACCCATCCGAGAAGGGTTATGCTCAGAGCAGGTGCATCCCATGGTCCGTATATAATTTTTCTATTGATAAGAATAGGCCAATTGTCTTGTCCTTTCAATATGACCGGCTTCCCATTTTTATAATGTATGTTTGTTCCTTGCGGCATAAACCTGAAATGTTGAGAAATTATCTCACGATCAATTGTCTGACAAGGAAGCGATAAATCTTTGATAATTTTTACGTGTCGAAGTTGATAAGACTTGGATTTTTCGTAATTTCCCGACGCCATGACACTGACAACTCTGGAATTGGCTTCTTCCTTGATTTGATTATTTGTCCATTGAATCCGAAGTGGTTGAATAGGACCATCCAAGCCTAAACTATTTGCCACATCTTCGTCCACAAGTGTGACAGTTGACGCATCGTCCAACAAGGCATAAGTCTCCATAGTCATTAAAGGCCCCTTTAGTTTTACCGGAATGATTTTCAGAAGAACCTTGCTAGAGATATTTGACGTATGGAAGGTATTTTCTGTAACAGCGTCTGAGACAGAAGGGTTTTGTGGCATTGCTTCTTTTTTGGCGGCTTCGACTGTTTGAATGACGGCAGTCGGCTTTTGGCCAGCTTTTATTTCGTTGTGTAGCAGTTTATGGTGTGGTCGTGAACACCCCGAAATACTGCAAGACTTGCGTCGTCGACAATACTTAATGGGATGATTTTCACTCAAACAGGAAAAACAGTGATGGTTTTTCTTAACGAATTCCCATCTTTTGTCGACGTCAGTCTTTTTAAAAGAATCACACTCTGAGAGGTAATGAAAGGGTTTTTTGCAAAATTTGCATGACTTTGGATTCGAATCTGAATTTGAAATAGTGTATGTCGAATCTTTTTTAATCGGATTTTTAATTTTGGCTTTGCCTTTGTCTGCCGAAGGTATAAGCACCTGACTAGCTGCATCAACTTTACCCCCAAGCCAATTATGAAATTCCACAATACGAATTTTTGTTGGGATTGTCTTTAAATTGTCAAAATACTGAATGAATTCTATTCGTTGGTAAGTGGGAATTTTTCCCAAAACGTCGTCGAACAAAATGGGACTTCGCAAATGGTCAATCTTGTCTAAAAACCGTAAAGTAAATACTAAATTTGTCAATATGTCATAAAAGGATATCAATGAGTCGAGGTTTTCCTCCTTCACGATTGGACAGTCTTTTATTTTGCTCAACAAATGACTTATGATATACTCAGGGGCCTTATCAGGCAACTCGAATCGAAAATGAAATGCACGGAAATGTTTGAATCGGTATCAGCTAACTCGAATTCGATCAAATATTTGTCATTCATTTTCGGAAATTTGCTCGAACACTTTTCAGTCGCCGGAAATGAAACTCGAAAGGAAAATTTAAGTAATTTCAATGTTTTTTTTATGTAAGAATTTTATTTCTTGCAAAACATATTTAAATTCCTTGGAAAATCTATTAAAAATAAGGAAAAGTTGCCTCTAACATATAATATTTAGTTAATTACGATTTTAAACGAAGTCCATTCCGTATGAATTTTCTAACAATTCTTGGGTTGAAACCGCCGTCATCACTTTCGTCACTTTTTTCTGGCACTTATTTGGATTGGGTACGAAATCCCGTTTTTTATATTCTCGTATTTAAAATCCTGTTTTCCAAAATCCCGTTTTTTAAAATACCGTGTAAAAAAATCCCGTTTTCTAAAATACCATTTTTCAGAATCCCGTTTTTTAAAATTCCGTTTTAAAAGGCAAAAATTACTTTCATTAATCAGGCGCCTGATTAATGAAAGTAATTTTTGCCTTTTAAAACGACATTGATAAAAGGTTTGAATGAGGTTACTAACTACAATTCCAAAATACCGCAATGAACTTCCCAAAACAATTGTTCATTATATTGACATTTTTCGGAGAAAAAACAACCCAAATAGCATCGAAAGGCACGGGCACATGAGATTTGTTGTTTGCGAGTTTAAAATGCAGCAATTTACGCAATCGGGACTAAAAATTCACACCTATAATTCACATCTTCGTACAAGAAGCGTAAGAAGTGACGAGCACGACGCACTGATTAATAATGCGTCTGCAAAGCCACAATTGCTTTAGTGGGGAAATTGGTGATCGACGGTTCGTCTTTGGGGCAACATTCGCTTCATGAAAATCCTGGGGCGATAGAGCAGCATTTGATGGTTTTCGGGTCGAAACAGTGATTAACTGTGGAGCCTGAATGTCAGTTTCACTTTGAAGAAGCGTGTGATGGGAACAGAGTCGACCCGGTTACCCTTAGAGTTACCTCAAAGCCCTCGGGTTGCAAACAAAAGAAAAAAAAGTTTATGCCTTCAGCCGCCATATTCAACATTGACATTTGATGCAAAGGGTTTCGCTTCGAGAATTAAATTTCTTATTTCAGGCTAATAACTGAACGAAATTGTATAAAAGATGGATAGGAGACATTTTTGAAACAGCACAATTTTATTGGCATCAAAATTTCATTGCAAAAGAAAAAATAAATTTAACCGGTAGAATAAAATTAAAGAAATTTTTCATTAAAAACAAAATAATTTGATGGCCCATTAAAATCTGTTTAAATTTCAGATCCAATATTGTCGAACATTTTTAATTGCAACTAAAACCACGACATGCAATCGGAAGAAAAGTCCATTATAAAATAATACCCCACAAAAAGTCTTCACGAATTTATCGCCAAAAATAGATTTTCTTAAAAATATTGCTTACAATATAGCTTTAAATTAGTTTGTTTATAATCTTAAAATTTGTTTGATTTTTTTGAATGACCTAAAAAATCCCGTTTCTCTCATTTTCCACGGGATACACCAAAAACGGGATTTTGAAAAACGAGATTTTAAAAAACGGGATTTAAAAAAAAAAACGGGATTTTGATAAAATGGGATTTTTGGAAACAGGATATCGTATCGATCCCCACTTATTTCACATTTCACTTTTATCCGGTTCTTATTTCAATTTTTTTAAACTGCCGGCATTAATTTCACAAAAAAGAAAACACAAAAACTAACAACAAATTATTTACAACTATTCAATAATGACACTAAATATAAACACGAAATTTCCAAGTTACCAACAGGTTCCTTGTTTTCGATTAATTTATGGCAGTACATTTTGCTCGAAACGAAAGTTTCACATGATACCAATGCAATTCGTTTTCGAGTACGGCGTTCGAGTCGATTTGATTTTCGATTCGAGATGCATGATAAAGCCCCTGGTCTACCGAAACTATTCTTCGAGGATGTTCATGATTTCGCCCGTCGCGTCCGATAAAAACAACAAAGACTGTACCGCGTCTTTAGCCTTTCCCCGCAAACATTTCCGAAGTCTTTTTTGGTTTTCAGTTGTCGAAAAGTTACATTCAGTTGTTGAATTTCTAAATTCACTAATAAACTGAGGCCATTCCAAAGGTTCCCCGGAAAAGGCGGGTAAATCTGTGCCAGACTGTCTGACAATAAAATGTTTGAGTAATTTTGTGTTGTCTCGCTCAGATTGTTGTCGTGGTGTTTGGACGTCATCATAAACCAAATCTTCAACATTGTTTTGATTGAAAAACATAACAAAAACTATAATTGCCAATCTGGCAATTACTGAAAACCCGAATGGTGATATTCGTATCATAACTCGAGCAGTTGTACCAAAATTCCACTTTGAAGTCAAACTTTCCAATAAGATTTTTTAAAATTTATTCCAATCGGATTTTGATGTATGGAAGTACATCATATCCTAAATAACTTTTGTTCTTGGACTTTTTTGATGAGTTGCACCGTTTTTGCGATATTTACAAAAAACGTTTTCGTTCGTATGGGGGGTACCCCCCCTAATGGTCCATTTTCGCCCATTAACGAACTTAGCCTTGCATTTACGAATATCACCATACGGGTCTTCAATGATTGCCAGATTGGCAATTATAGCTTTTGTTATGTTTGATCATTCTAAACACACTGGTATAATTCATTTTTTTGTGTGATAACGGGATCTTGGCGTTGGGGTACCCCCCATACGAACGAAATCGTTTTTTCCGAATACCTCAAAAACGGTGCATCTTATCAAAAAAGTGCAAGAACAAAAGTTATTTAGGATATAATTCTACATAAAACTCCCATACATCAAAATCCGATTGGAATAAATTTTAAAAAATCTTATTGGAAAGTTTGACTTCAAAGTGGAATTTTGGTACAACTGTTCAAATTTTGATACGAATATCACCATACGGGTCTCCAATGATTGCCAGATAGGCAATTATAGCTTTTGTTATGTTTTGAGCTTCTATTGGACTTAATTGAAAGGGGCTGCGTGTTAATAGTCGCGGCATTTCTATAGTCAGTCTCTACTTGTGGCAATGGATCAGTTGCTGCTTTCCATTTCGTCGGCTGCTTGTCGGCGTCTGCATGTTCAGTCTCTGTCTGTGGCGATTGACCGGTGGGCACTTCCGATCTGGCATTAATGTCGCCCTTTTGAGACATTAAGCGTTCACTTTTTCTGACTGGCGATTAAGAAGGTTTTTGAACGTTTGACATCTCTATATATTTTTGATTTTCTTAAGGAAAAATATTTGAGGTTATGATTGCCTCGTGTTGGCTTGACTGTTTCGTTGGCTGGTTTAACCTCAACAATTTCCTGTATTCTCCAAGGGCTGACTTCTTTTTCTCGAAGGACCAGAATTATGTAGCGGAACTCACCTAAATTGAACAAGTTTATCCGGCTTGAAGAACCAGAATTATGTAGCGGAACTCACCTAAATTGAACACGTTTATCCAGCTTGAAGAGCCCGAAATATTAATACAAATCAGGGTGAATTCAAATTGAAGTTGTATTTGTTTATTTAATAATAATTCTTAATACAAATATTTTTAATGTTTTTTGTCTTCTTCGACAACCGAAAATTCAACCAATATTTAAAATGACGAAAAAATGACTAACTGAATAAAGCAACCAAAAAATATCTTCTTCTTGTTCTTCAGTATTGCCACAGTGGCTTTTTTTAATTTTAATACTCAACAACCAAAATCCTCAACAGTAAAATACTCCGCTTTAATGTATATTAAAAGTAATTAAAAACATAACAAAAGCTATAATTGCCAATCTGGCAATTATTGAAAACCCGTATGGTGATATTCGTATCAAAATTCGAACAGTTATACCAAAATTCCACTTTGAAGTCAAACTTTCCAATAAGATTTTTTAAAATTTATTCCAATCGGATTTTGATATATGGGAGTTTTATGTAGAATCATATCCTAAATAACTTTTGTTCTTGCACTTCTTTGATAAGATGCACAGTTTTTGAGATATTCACAAAAAACGATTTCGTTCGTATGGGGGGTACCCCCCTAATGGTCCATTTTTGCTCATTAACGAACTTAGCCTCGAATTTTACGAAAATCTGCGTCAAATTTCAAGTCTCTAGCTCAATCCGTGCGCCCACAATCCGCGCCACAGGCAGACAGACGGACAGACAGACAGACAGACAGACGGACAGACAGACGGACGGACATGCAGAAATTAATTATTTTTATCATTCTAAACACACTGGTGTAATTCATTTTTGTGTGTGATGACGGGATCTTGGCGTTACAAACGGTAAGGCAAAGTTAATATACCCTTTGGTTTCACCATACGGGTATAATAATATGTAAGAAATCAGACTTTTGTTTACGGTGACTACAGTTGCACGTAGTAGTAGATGAAATATGGATGTTTCGATGTTTCGAAAGGTGAAACATCCAGACCTTGGCTATCATTTCCAACTGACACCTGACCGAATCAAGCCGGACCAAATTTTACAGGGCCATATATATACGAAAAAACTTGTTGAAAATTCGAAAATTTAAAAAAACTGAATTTATACCCACTTTGACCCCATGGCGTTCGGAAATTACTTGTCACAGGACCGTGTCCTTTTGGATTTCTAGGTTCCCAAGTATTCCCAACGCAATGACATAACCGAATTCCTTCAAAGGCAGAACTCAAAATTTGTATTTTTGGCCGCTGAATAGCACTTTGTCACCAACGTGCGTCGTGAAGCCGGCGCAATTTTGGAATGGACTTTTGGGACGTTGTTTGTTATGTCAAAATAAAGGTATGTGCAAAAATCCAGTAAACTAGGATTTTTTAAGAGGTTCAATCCTAATTTTCCTGGATTATATATAAAAGTGGATATAATTGGTAAAGTTCTTAATGCTAGTCCAGTATGAGCAAAAAGATTCTGAAGAGCATGCCAACACAAAGCGAAGAAAATAAATTCACACCTGAGGAGGCATTGGCGCTATTCCTGGATTTGAATCTAAGGTGGATGCCACACTTGTGATGTTGTGAGGTGATTTAGTCACTTCGAAACTCAAAAAAGTCACTTGAAAAATAACCTAGTGATTATCACATCAACAGTTTATGCCACACCAGAGTTTGACATCACTTAGTTGTTAAAATAGATTGCGACGAAGAGGAAGAACTTTTGCTCCTTTTATTATTAAGATTGCGGCAAAGAACCAAAAAGCGTCGTTATTGGGTTCATCCATTTATAACGGAAAATCTAAAACATAGTGCAGCAATTGTTGTGAAGGAGTTGGAGCAAGATCCCACTTCGTTGGAGACTTCCCGCCACGTCACCTCTAATTTATCCCGCCTGGAATATTCCTGACATTGTGGATTCCACAAACACTCGCGTTTTTCCACATTTTCTGTGCGTTGTAATATGAATTCAGACATTTGTTTATACCCGTATGGTGAAACCAAAGCGTATATTAACTTTGCCTTACCGTTTGTAACGCCAAGATCCCGTCATCACACACAAAAATGAATTACACCAGTGTGTTTAGAATGATAAAAATAATTAATTTTTGCATGTCCGTCCGTCTGTCCGTCCGTCTGTGGCGCGGATTTCGGGCGCATGGATTGAGCTAGAGACTTGAAATTTTGAGCAGATTGGTTTTTCGTAAAATGCGAGGCTAAGTTCGTTAATGGGCAAAAATGGAAAATTAGGGGGGGGTACCCCCCATACGAACGAAAACTTTTTTTTGCGAATATCTCAAAATCGGTGCATCTTATCAAAAAAGTGCAGGAACAAAAGTTATTTAGGATATGATTCTACATAAAACTCCCATACATCAAAATCCCATTGGCAATTATAGCTTTTGTTATGTTTATGTTTTAAATATGACCTTAGTTAATAAATACAATTTATCAAGTGATGCCTAGAAAAACGCCGCGCAAGTACATCACTCGGTGACAATCAACTGACGCTCACCACATCAACCCTTCACCATCACTTAAATGTAGCACTACGCATTGCAATACACGTGCTGGAGATAATCAATTAATCTCGAGATGATAAAATCACTTCATTATACGAGGTCTGACCAATAACTAATGAGACTGGTTTTTTTGCCACTCTTGTGGTAACACTGAGAATCTGAAACTTCGTTCGATTAATCTCTCATCCCTCCTCTATCGATGCATGTGCTCGCGATTTTCGTACGATAATTAGTTTTCCAGTTGTGTTATGTTTTTGACAACGTGTTTGTAAGGCGTGTCACAAATATGGAACATCGTAATATTGAACAGCGGTACGCGATTAAATTTTGCGTTAAACTCGGCGATTCCGTTATGGAAACGTACGATAAATTGGTGAAAGTGTTCGGTGATGAAGCCCTGAGTCGTGCTCAGGTGTTTCGATGGCATAAAAATTTTAAAAATGGTCGTGAAAGCGTCGGGGATGAACCGCGAAGTGGGAGACCGGTTGAAGCAAAGGGATCGTGCACAAAGAGTTCGTACCACCTGGGCAGACCGTCAACCAACATTTTTACCTGAAAGTACTCGATCGGCTGCGAAAACGAGTCATTAGAGTCCGTCCAGAGATTGCCAAAACGTGGATCCTTCATCATGACAATGCTCCATGCCATCGTGCCTTCAGTGTGTCGCGATTTTTGACCTCTAAGAACATCGCAGTGTTGCCACAAGCGCCCTATTCGCCGGATATGTCACCCTGCGACTTCTTTTTGTTGCCTCAAACAAAATTGGCCGTGAAAGGAACGCATTTTGAGTCCATAACTGACATCCAGAACGCCGTGACGAGGGTACTTCAGGACATTCCAGTCGAAGCCTTCCATAAATGTTATGAGAGCTGGAAAAAACGTTGGAACCAATGTATAGTGGTGGGAGGGGAGTACTTTGAAGGGGATCACATCGATGTATCTTAATATTTAAATATACGTATTTTATTGAATTAGTCTCATTACTTATTGGTCAGACCTCGTATGACAAGTGTGGCATCTGCCTAACGAAACAACAATATATTCAACTGCGATTGCGAACAAATGAGAAGAGATCAGATCCATCATATCATAAACTTATCGCAGCCAATGTTGTCCACCGAAGGACGCTATTACCATATCAACATCAGCATAAGTCCAACTCCAATCTCTTCTTGACCACACAGCCTAAAGATTGATTGAATCTTGGAAGGAGATTGAGTTACGAAAGTACGGAAACTGCTTAATCCAAGATTTTTTTTGGATCTGCCTGGTTCAATGGGAAATAAAAAAATCCCTCGGTGCTTTCGGCCGAGAGTGGGGATATTGAACACTATTTTCATCACATTAGAGTTATTATCCGACAACATTAGAAAATACCTAGCGGCGAAAAGTCGAAGCTAACATTTCTAGCTGGTAATTGTATAGGGTTTATTATGCCCACTACATAAGGGGGGTTTTATGACATTGCTGGAAAATCACATTTTTCTCATACATGACATTAAAAAAAGGATGAAGAGGATAGAAGGTAAACAACGGATATCTTAAATATAACAACTTTTTGACAACTACCTACTTGATTAGTTTTGGATTTCGCCACAAGTCGATTCAACATACCCTAAAAAAATTCAAATCCACAATAATTTCCCATTCGTTTTTTTAATGATCCATCTAGATATCTTAATCGGATCATTAAAAAAAAAACACATATTATTGACAATGATAGATGGCAAAGTTGGTCAGGCAATATCCAACACCAAGGCTGCATCCGGTTATATAATATGTCAGACAACATCAAATAAATTAAGCCAGGAACCATCGACATCATAAATTACCATTTCAGCATATGAATTTTGGGTATCACCTCTTCATGCAAGAATCCGTTTTATGAAGCACATTCCAAGATTCAGCTATGATCTGGAGTTTGGAGCTTCCGGACCAGTAAGAAATAATATCAAGTATACTCAAAAAAGGGATTCAAAAAAGAAACACGTTAAGCAAGAATTTCGCAAATTAGGATTAATAATAAGATTTTTCTTAGACCCCGAGATAACTTCTGAAATAAAGTTTGATCTACAATTTCAAAATAATACTGGAAGTAATTGCTTGCAGTGAAGCAATAAATGCTGAAAAATTTGAAAAATTTGTCAGGGACACTGCAGAAATATATAAAAACCAAAATATGCCACAACAATATATAGAAATATGCCACAAAATATATCATGGTGAAGACATCAGAAATAATTTACTATCACTTGAAGATCTATTAGAAGAAGCTCTAAAAAAGGATAAAAACTACATGTATTTCAGAGAACATAACAGCTGGAAAATGTCAAGGAATCGTCCCGACCGTGCTCGTCCTGACCGTGCTCGTCCTCGAAAATCACTAGTGACGTTCTCGCCTTCAATTGTGACTGAGAAAGCAAAATGGAATGTTGCGGAATATCGGACATCTGAATTTCTATATCTGACGCTATGTGATTCTACGTTACCAGTTTCCAAAAAAATTGCCATTTTTATTTTCATTAATTTTTGGCGCTATATTTTCTGATTTATTGAGTCTGCCTACCTCGGGTGAATTTTCGGATATTTATTTCCGGTATATTTATGTCTGATAAATTCTGGAAAACTATTGTCGCATTGCTTGTTTCCCCAGGATCACCTCTTTTTTTTAAATTGTTTGCAAGTCTGGCATACAAATTCGTACATGTCATATACATTATTAACTAAAGTCAAATCATAGTCAAATAATCGAAGATTATTTCTTGTTTTGTTATCATATCACTATTAATAAAAGTGCGAATCTGCCAACAGACAGGGTATATCTTTTTTCCTTGAAAGCCATATAAACATTCAGCACAATTATTTATTTTAATAAACTATGCCAATAAAAATTAAATAATGAGTATTAACCGTTATACTAATGCTAATTGAATTATGGGAATTATTAAGAAACATGACCATTGTTAAGTATAATGAAGATGATTAGTAACAAATAGTAAAGTAGGATTAATAATAATAACAATTAAGTTGAAACGAAAACTTAATGTATGCCCGTATGGAAATTGCTCAATCGACCAAATTTTTTTCGACTTTCTCTGATTTAATTCAAAATTGATAGAAATGTTGATTTTTAAGTAAAAATAGAGAAAATAATGTCTTCTAATTATTTTGTTGTTCTTTCACTGTTATATTCCTCCTTAAGTGACTTTTTTTCGAAAGTATTGTAACAGATTCTCGTAGATGAAATATATCGTGGATAATATAGAACAAACCGATATTTCCTTACACCCCTATTCTCAATTATGATCGACACAACAAATGATTTCGCGGCGCTTTTGATATTCTTATTGGCGAGTGAAGCGACAATCGGCGAATTTATCGATAGGTTGGCGAGACAAACGACATTTCTGACGCCGCACAGTGGTTCAGGATTAAAATCCATTGGCCAAAATTCAATTTATTTTGTGATAACCAATTTGATTTTTTTTATCAAATTTGATAGTAACTAGTTCAAAAGTCGGGAATAAAAAATATTAGGTCAATATCTTTAAAAATGTGTCTTTGCGGAAGCATTGAAATAGAAACTTTTTTTAAATTTTGCCAAAAAGTAAATTTCTTGATTTTTTCCCAACTTTAAGTGAACACAGCTTTCACATTTTCTAAGATTTTACATTCGTTTTTTTTTATTTGAATGAGTGGATCTTTCCCTATAATTCTGAGTTAATTTGGAACCTGAACTATTTTTAAGTTAATTATAATTAAATATTTATTAGGAACACTTTTTTCATATAAATTTTGAAGTTTGAAAGATCATAACTTTTGCCCGTCAACAGACGTCAAGTCGAAATTATTTCCAAGTTATAGCCACAACAATTACCTTTAATTCCGTTTTGTTGCCGTAAGTACCCGCATTGAGGCGCTAGCGGCGTTTTAATTAATCTATATATATAAAAATGAAAGTTTGTTGGTTGGTTGGTCTGTTGGTTTGAGATTACAGAACTCAAAAACTACTGGACCGTTTTTTTTCAAAAAGATTTGCGCTGCCAGGAGCAGGTTTTTAGCTATGTTAGATTATTTTCAAAACTCGAAACGGAAGGTCCTGTAAGGATAAAGCAAATATCCTTTTCCCGTTTTTCCCGGAAAAAATCTGCATAAGGGGGTTTCCGGGGTCACTGATCGCGAATCCGGTGTTAAATTTTTCAAATTCTAAACGGAAGGTCCTGTAAGGATAACGCTTTTTCCCAAAAGTTTTAAAGTGATTTATGGTTTTTTGGCATTCTAAAATTTATACAAAAAACTTTAAGCTGGCAACGTAGGGTTTGCTAGTTTTATGTAAAAAAAACAGGAAAGCAACGTAGTGATATATTTTATTTAATACAATTTCGAAGTGTTATAAAATGCTGGCTGGTTAAAACCTGCTCTTAGACGTCAATCTTTGTATTTTTATAATTTTATGACCTGCATTGAAAGTGTTATGACACACATATAGAGTTGCGCATTTCCCGAGAAAATCACAATCTCGAGATTCGGGATTTTCCGAAATGATGAAAATTTTAATTCTCGAGATTCGGGATTTCCCGAAATGTTAAAAACTTTAATTCTCGAGATTCGGAAATTTCTCGAGAAATCCCGTCGGGAAATTCCCGAACCGCAACTCTACACACATACGAGGGCAGTCCGATAAGTACTTATGGCGTTTTCGACTGGCATGCTCTTTTTGCTCTGAAGTTGCTCTAAATTTGCTCACTCTGAGATCTTGTGTTCGACTGAGATTTTTTGATCGCTCGAAAAAGAGTTACGTGTTCGAGTGACGCAAGTACTCCGTATGCGAGCACTAAAAGAGCATTTTTCGAGCAATTTTGTGATCTGCCTAATGTAGTCAGATTTGAGTTGCTCTTTTGAGGTTAAGGCTAACAAAATCGTGTGGAATCGTAAATGGAAGATATTTATGATTTTGATTTCTTGGATTCTTCTTCATCTAGTGAAGAAGAATTTCATTTGGTCAGAAATATATTAGTGCAGTGTCAACTTAAGAGGAATATATCAAAATTAATTTGAATTTGTTTTATGCTTCTTCTTGTTCTTTGAGAAATGCTCGACTCCCAAGCAGAGGTGCTCGAAATCTACTCGAGATCTGCTCGAAATACCTTGCTCTAAACTGGGGTAGAGCGTGCTCTGAATCTGCCCTGAATCTGCCAGTCGAAAACGTCATTAGCCTCACCGCCCGATGGCGCCACTATCGCAGGAGAAATTTACTATCGTGTAGCAGGGATTGAAAAAGCAAAGCAAATCAGCAAACAGCAAGCTAAAATTTGCTTTGCTTTGCTGTGACGGAGAAATGCTGTGCTTAAAAAATGCTGTATTTATTTTCAGTGCTGTGCTGAGAATCAAAAATTTTTATTGCTTTGCTTTGCTTTTTGTACTTCGTTCTGCTGTGCTTAAGCAGTGCTGAAATATAGGGTATTTTCCTGAAAAAAAATTTTTTTTTTGTTATGTAAGAAAGTCATGTGCTGTTCAGAAATTTCCTCCCTAATTTTATTTTGCTCCGTACTATTTTCCAAAAAAAAAAGAAATCGATTTTCCTGTATAAGAAACACAAAGGAAAGCAAATCAGCATTGCTTAAGCAAATTCCAGCACTGCTTAAGCACAGCATTTCCAATCAAATTTCACCACTGCTTAAATTTTGCTTAAGCAAATTTCAGCACAGCATTTCCCACTTGATTGCTTCGACGAAGCAGTTTTTTGCTTTGCTGGTGCTTATTGTTCCTGAAGTGCTTTGCTTTAAGCAAAGCAATTTACTTTTTACTCAGCACAGCAAAGCATCAGCATCAGCACGAGAATTAAGCAATTTAAACCCTGTCGTGTAGTACATTCTCATAGACGGCTACAGTCAAAATTTCAGCCGAATCGAACTCGTAGTTTTGTTTTGCCCGCGTATGGAAGCGGGCGTGTCTGCGAATTTCAGATAAATGGAAAAAGAACAATATCGGTCGGTGATTCGATTCTTGTTTCTGGAAGGGAAATCGCGCAGCGAAATCAAAGAGCGCTTGGATGCTGTGTACGGTGACTCTTCTCCTTCGATGGCGACCGTCAAAAATTGGGGTAACGAGTTTCAACGTGGTCGCACGTCGGTTTTTGATGAGCTACGCCCAGGGGCTACGAAAACGGCTACCACGGAGGATAACATAACAAAAATCCACGATCTCGTATTGGCAGACCGCCGATTGAAGGTGCGTGAGATAGCTGAGACAGTAGGCATATCAAAAGACCGCGTGGGTCATATCCTGCATGAAATTTTGGGCATGAGAACGCTGTCGGCGCGATGGGTGCCACGTTTGCTCACTCCGGACAACAAGCGCAGCCGTGAAACCACTTCACAGCAGTGTTTGACGCTGTTTAAGCGCAATCCGAAGGAGTTTCTGCGTCGTTTCGTGACCGTCGACGAAACATGGATCCACTGGTACACACCAGAGACTAAGAAACAGTCGAAACAGTGGACTTTACCCGGCGAACGTGCTCCGAAGAATGCGAAGACTGTCCTATCTGCCGGAAAGGTGATGGCCACCGTTTTCTGGGATTCACAAGGTGTGATCTACATCGACTACCTGGAGAAGGACAAAACGATCACAGGGCTCTACTATACAGAATTATTGGGCCGATTCGACGCCGAATTGCAGAAAAAACGGCCCCATTTGACGAAGAAAAAAGTGCTCTTCCACCATGACAACGCACCGGCTCACACCTCCGCCGTCGCCACGGCCAAATTGGTCGAATTATGCTACGAACTGCTGCCCTATCCACCGTATTCTCCAGATTTGGCCCCGTGCGACTTCTTTTTGTTTCCAAACTTGAAAAAGTCACTCGCCGGGCAGAAATTTGAGTCGAATGAGGAGGTCATCGGCGCTACGGAGACCTACTTTGCAGACCTCGAGAAAACGTATTTTTCAGACGGGTTAAAGAAGTTGGAGCATCGCTGGGTCAAGTGTATCGAGCTAAAAGGAGACTATGTTGAGAAATAAATGGTCACTTTTCCAAAATTTTCGTTTTTTTTGTAGGCTAAGTACTTATCGGACTGCCCTCGTATAAGTCATAGCCGAAAGTTTTATCGCATGCAGGTTTTTCATAGCTGACAGTTTTATGACATCTAGGTGTGCTACACAGATGCGGATAATATGTTGATTTGATAATTATTGTGCTGGAAATTTGATCCTTAATTACCCGTAACAAGGATAACTGATGTACTATAAAGTCCACAAATCTCTGCAAATAAGTCGAGGGTTTTCCCCAAACATATTTATATATAACAAGAATTACCCATGGAGAAATATGCCACAAACAGTCCACAAAATATTATATCATGGCGAAGACATCATCAGAAATAATCTACTACCACTTGGAGATCTATCAGAAGAAGCTCAAGAAAAAAGAAATAAAGACTACATGTATTTCAGAGAACATAACACCAGGAAAATGTCAAGGAATAGCGCAAATGAAGACTTTTTTAACATATTGCTCGTAACATCAGACCCATTCGTTTCGAGCATTAGACACCAATGGAAATCGCCACATTTGGAATTAGATGAAGAAGCTAAAAAGTTACTACATGATACAAACCCGTCTCAAATTATAGATGAAATACAAGAATCACCCCTAGACAAAATTTAATAACCGATCGATGTTTATGAAATCTGTATGATAAACCAATTTTAGTTAAATTGTTATTTAATTTGGTGTTAATTTGGTGTTAAAATCTACTTTAACAATAAATATACTATGTTTAACTACTTATAGAATTTCACAAAAATTTAATAATAGTAAGAAAAAATCATATTTTATGATATTTCAAAATTATTCAAATCAAAACAACTACTTTCCTACTAAAGAATGAACAGAACATGAAAAGTTGGGTTTTATTTGACAATATCGCAGAAACTAGTTATCCGATTTTGATGGAACTTTATGATAAATAACGCTTGAAAACTCTTCTATTTAATAAAAAAAACCGCATTTAAAAACTTTCAATGGATCAAAAGATATGGAATTTTGACCAATAGAAAACGATCTCGAACCACTGTGCGCCGGTAAATTGGTAGTGAGAGTACTCATGCCGCCTAGTCAAGTAGAATGGATACAGAGAGACGTAAGTTAAATACATGTTTACAAATTTTCACTGTTCGGCGTGGGAAAGGTATTTATGTATGGATTTAAATGGGCGATTCTCGCGACTATGAGAATAGAAAACTCCACGTGAAGTAACGTGACAATCGTCTTAAAAAAAGTTATAAAAAATACCCGATGTGAACAACACATGACTTTCTTATACAAAGTCGACATTTCTGCACAATTCACACTAAAACCCGGCGAATAAAAAAATTATTTTTTATAAAACTTCGAATTTTTGTTTTACAAAATCTGAAATATTTCGATAACAATATATCGATTTATTGTCAAAGGCAAACATTTTCCTTTATTCGTTTTTGTGAAAATTTTGCAAGGCAAACATTTTTCCTTTATTCGTTTTTGTGAAAACTTTGCAAGCAATTCGCGAAAATCTAGTTTTTTACATTTTAACGAAAATATTTCAATAACGGTAAAAGATAACGAATAACGCTAAAAGACAAAATTGGAGAATGCCATTCTCATTAATTCAAATCATACGACCAGCAAAAAAGCATTATATTTCGAGATAATCGCTAAAAACTGATATTTTTTTAAATAACGGTATATCTCGATAGTGGCTTGAAATACACAGTTCTAGAGAAAGACAAAAACGTAGGAAATTTTACTGTCTCCCACTTTTCTTATACATGAAAGTACTGAAAAGTGCGTCGTTCCGTGAAAAACAAAGTTGCTATTTTTAAAAAGTCATCATTTTGGTTACTTCCGGTAAAGGGATTTCCACCAAAGGTTGATAGGATCGTGATATTCGTGGCCCAATATCGAGATTTTTTTAGATTTTAGAAAAATTCGTCATGTTGTCAATTGAACATTAACGTAGATTTTGTATAAAAAATTCATGTGCTGCTCACATCAGATATTTAAAAAAAACAGACTTAAAAAGTTAAAGCCTATAAAATCATACTAATATATAAAAATTAGTTGGTATCTGTCTGTCCGTCTGTTCTTCTTTCACGTGAAAACGACAATCGATTTGCCTAAAATTTCGCATGGATGCTCGCTGTAGGCCTGGTTCCAACATAGGGCTATTGGAAAGTAGCCCCGTGGTGAGGGTAAGGGGATGGGGTAAAGTGAATCCGAAGCTTAGTTTTTCCCCTATGTTGCTCTTTCGTGGAAAACAGATGTTCCTAACATAGACCCATTTAAAAGTAACCTGAAGGGTGGAGGGAGTATGGGGAGGGATTAAAGTGAATCCGAAGCTTGGATTTTCCTCTATGTTAAGGATTGCATGTAAAATGAGTGGTGTGAGCTTTTCCCCTGAAATTATAAATAAAAATGAATTTTAGTTTTTGTAGAATCGTTTTTTAGATATAGTAAAATATCTATGCCACAATTTGTTTCCTTATTTTTCAATTTTTAATAAACCATTTACCGCAAAAAAATACAAGGTCCGCTCTCTCTGAAATACAAAGATCAGGCATCTGATTTATACCCAACTGAAAAAGCTAAAATTGCCATAGATCAATTGTCAAATCTATATATATAAAAATGGAAGTTTGTTGGTTTGTTGGTTGGTTTGAGATTACAAAACGCAAAAACTACTGGACCGATTTTTACGCGGTTTTTTGCAAAATGATCTGTGTTGCCAGGAGCTATGTACATTTTTAAAATTCGAAACGGAAGGTCCTGTAAGGATAATGAAAATATCCTTTTTCCCATTTTTCTTCGGAAAAATTTGCATTATAGGGTTTTTGGGGTCGCTGATCACGAATTCGGTATTAGATTTTCAAAATTCGAAACGGAAGGTCCTGTAAGGATAATGGAAATATCCTTTTTCCCATTTTTCCCCGGAAAAATTTGCATTATAATGTTTTTGGGGTCGCTGATCACGAATCCGGTATTAGATTTTCAAAATTCGAAACGGAAGGTCCTGTAAGGATAATGGAAATATCCTTTTTCCCATTTTTCCCCGGAAAAATTTACATTATAGGGTTTTTGGGATCGCTGATCACGAATCCGGTATTAGATTTTCAAAATTCGAAACGGAAGGTCCTGTAAGGATAATGGAAATATCCTTTTTTCCATTTTTCCCCGGAAAAATTTGCATTATAGGGTTTTTGGGGTCGCTGATCACGAATTCGGTATTAGATTTTCAAAATTCGAAACGGAAGGTCCTGTAAGGATAATGAAAATATCCTTTTTCCCATTTTTCCCCGGAAATAATTGCATTATAGGGTTTTTGGGGTCGCTGATCACGAATCCGATATTAGATTTTCAAAATTCGAAACGGAAGGTCCTGTAAGGATAATGAAAATATCCTTTTTCCCATTTTTCCCCGGAAAAATTTTCATTATAGGGTTTTTGGGGTCGCTGATTACGAATCCGGTATTAGACTTTCAAAATTTGAAACGGAAGGTTCTGTAAGGATAACACAAATATCCTTTTTCTCATTTTTCCCCGGGAAAATTGGCATTATGTTTGGAATCGCTGATCACGAATCCGATATTAGATTTTCAAAATTCGAAACGGAAGGTTCTGTAAGGATAACACAAATATCCTTTTTCCCATTCTTCCCCGGAAAAATTGGCATTATGGGGTTTTTGGGGTTGCTGATTACGAATCCGGTATTAGATTTGCAAAACTGACACGGAAGTTCCTGAAAGGATAAATATCCTTTTTCCCGTTTTTCCTCGGAAAAATTGGCATTATAGAGTTTTCGAGGTCCTTGATCGCGAATCCGGTGTTCGATTTTTCAAATGCTAAACGGAAGGTCCTGTAAGGATAACGGAAATGTCCTTTTTCCAATTTTTCTCGCAAAAACAGTCTTTGGGAGGTTTTCAGGGTTGCTTATCACGAATCTGGAGTTGGAATTTCAAAATTCGAAACGGGAGGTCCTGTAAGGATAACATTTTTTCCCAAAACTTTTTAAGTTATTTATGTTTTTTTGGCATTCTAAAATTTATACAAAAAACTTTTAGCTGCCAACGAAGGGTCTGCTATAGAGTATAAATCTATATATATAAAAATGGATGTTTGTTGGTTTGTTGGTCTGTCTGTCCGTTTGAAATTACAAAACTTAAAAACTACTAGACCGATTTTGACGCGGTTTTTTGCAAAATGATCTGCGTTGCTAGGAGCAGGTTTTTAGCTATGTTAGATTTTAAAATTCGAAACGGAAGGTCCTATAAGGATAACGCAAATATCCTTTTTCCCATTTTCTCCGGAAAAACTACCATTATGGGGTTTTTGGGGTCACTGATCACGAATCTGGTGTGGGAATTTCAAAATTCGAAACGGAAGGTCCTGTAAGGATAACGCAAATATCCTTTTTTCCATTTTTCCCCGGAAAAATTGGCAAAATAAAGACTGTATCGAAAAGTATGAAAATAACTGCAATGATCACCAGAACGCAACTGTAAAAAATTTAAAATCTCTAGCTCAATCCTTTCGAAAGTCATTGTGTTCACGTCAAATTTAAATACCATGAAAATTTTAATTGTTATGAAAATCTCGCGTAATGGGTATTTTTATATTTGTTAATATAAAATCGTGACAATAAAAGGAGGATCTCCATTACCATGACTTCTGTAACTGCAAAAAAATGCAGAAAACTAGAGCAAGATCATAGAAAAATATACTTAAATAGAACTTTTGCTCAGAACTAAATTTTTGAAATATTTCCCCTAAAATGAGGGGAAAGTCGCGCTATCTCTTCTTTGCAGCGCGAGCAAAGGCCTCTCGCTTCGCATTTGAGAGGGAATGAGAAAATATATGTCATGTTTATAAATGTTGAGAACCAATATTGCCAGATATACATATGTTATTGTTTAGTACAAGGAAAAAAATATTTTTGCAATCCGTGAATGAAGTAAATGTTTTCAGACTTTTTATTTATAAATAGTGTTAACATAACGAAATTTAGTAAAACTCTTCAATACACTTTTGTTTGTAACTATTGTTTCCATCCAAACCCCTGTACAAATAGTTTAAAAAACGCTGGTTTTCAGTTAAAATAAAGAGCATTATAGAGAATTTTCAACTTCTCTATAATGCTCTTTGCAAGAGTGGAAAAGAAATATTAACGTTTGGTTATTTTTTGTCCATGATTTGTGTTTTGTTAAGTTGAATAAGAGCGAAAATAAAATGTTTTCTGCTCAAGTCATACTTCATTTAATATTATCCTAACAATGAAATTAGTTTGCAGAAGGGTAATAGGAGTTTAGTTTCAGTTATTTTTTTTAGGTACGCCATTTTGAAGGTATAAAAGGAGTACAGTAATCCCCCGCTATACGGACGCTCGTTTTACGGGAATTCGAAGTTACGGACATGACTAATATAGGAACAAATTCGCTATACGGATAAAAAAATTCGCTATTACGGACAAAAAAAAAAATTTTTTTGAATCACAGAAAAAAATCAAGAAAAAGAAAAAGAAAAAATGTTGTATTTATTGTAAATGTACATACTTAATTTCCCCGAAATTTCTGACACATTTTGTGTATACACAAAAGAGAATTAAAAAAAGGCAATAAAAAACTGCAGTGCGGTGTATTTTTAAAAAATCTATTTGCTATTCTTAAGCGAGAACTCCAATTGGGCAGAGGCAGCAGCAGAGGCAGAAGCAGCAGCAGAAGCAGAATCTGCTTTCTGTCCCACAATGAAATTTGAATTCTGACGAAACTAGCAGAAACCTACGTAGAAACAGCTACGTTTTTTTGTCCGCGGCATGATTTGTCCCATAATATTTTGTTGGTTTTAACATATTCAATTGATTTATGCTCCATTTCAAGTAGTATAAATATTTTTTTTCTATAATTATATAGTTTTCTCATTATTCTAGTGGTTAAATAATTTTAATATATTATACTAATCTGTTTCGTATTACGGATTTTTTTGGTACGCATCTATCTATTTTTAATACGATCTTATACTAAAATAGGTTTCTTTCTACGGACATTTCTATTGATTGGAACACATCTATTTATTCCCAGTACAATCTCATACTAAAATAGGTTTCGTTTTACGGATTTTCGATATACGGACAGTTTCCGTAGAACGCATCCCGTCCGTAAAGCGGGGGATTACTGTATAACAAATGTTAGGTTGTATTTTAGAATAGGGTATACAAAAACATCCATAAATTTTAAATTTGGCGCTATTTTTAGTTTAAGTACAAATAAAAGTTATATGGCAATACCATCTATTTGACAGTTCTCGTGTTTATAATTGAAGCCAGTTTTCACGTTTCGGTTTTCATCGAATTTTGTTTAATTTACTGACTTAATTCGCGCAAACTAAATTAATTTCGATGCAAAACTCACCGCTTATTAATGATAAAAACATAAAATAACGTGACATGCTGTGGAAATGTGAAAAAATGTGACTAAATGTGACTTTTCGGACGGTAAAATCTCTTTGGGGATAATCAGAAATCTCTTTGGGGCTATTCAGAAAAAATGCTTCACTCACGGACACTGTAGATGTGCAGATTCTGTCTTCCTGTTATTCTTATTCGAAGGATAAGATACTGAAACATAAACAAATAGTTCAAAACAAAAAATCCGCTTGCCTCTCACCTCAACTTGCCTTGTATGTTCTGGTACAATTGACAAAGGGGGTCGGGTGTAAGAGAAAATGTCAAATAGAAATTTCAGGGATGTGCAAAGTTTTAGTACACGCATGAATTTGCATTTTAGTACAACAAAACAGTTTAAGTGCAATTTTTCCATTGTAATTCAATTTTTTCCGCATTAAGAATCTTTAGTAAAATTCCTTTCACCATAAACATGACTAAAAAACACTTAAACAGTTAAAACCATACTAAAAATTTTTGTTTTGCTCCATACTTTAGAGAAATTTTTAACGTTTAGAATATAGCTGACTAACCCTGATTGCTTGCTTTTAGCACTTTTTTTTATGTTTCCTATCTGATGAATGTGGTAAAGAGAGAAAGTATATAAAATTCCTAAGTTCATCCCGCTTCCTCTTACACTGGTATATGGAAAACCCCTGAAGCGACAGTTCTATTTAAGTATATTTTTATATGGCAAGATAGACTTATATAGAACTAAATAGGAATGACTGAATACAAGTATAAACGCTTTCCCTTCCAGTTTAACAACTTTATAGCAATCACATCAAACCTTATGCTATGAATATAAGGTTCAAATTAGCATAGAAATAAAGCTATACAGCTGCATGTGTGTGTTTGAACTCCATGAAAAATGACAGCTACGCTATAATAGCACTTTGTATGTGCCTGTGCTCACTATTCACTTACAGGGACAATGTGTGATTGTAGTAGAAATCGCTATAAAAAAGTTCAAGTCCGTCAACTGCAACCATAAAATCGCCATAAAAAAAGAGGGGAAATTATTTTTGCAGTTGCCGACAAATTTTTGCAGTTGATTCTTATCTCCCTTTCTCGCCAAGGTATCTTCACATAAATGTGTCTCTATTTTTTTGCAGTTGGGAAAAATCATGGTAATGGAGGGCCAACTTAAAGTTTGTATCAAGAAAAACGATAGTAAGTCATTTTGACTATTTTTTACTTAACCCATTTAAATCACAGGCGTATATATACCCGCTTTTTGCCTGGCCGCTATCATCAACACGTATATATACGCACACAATTAGCTTTCATGTTTTGACGTTGATCTTTTGCTGGTAGGTTGGGGGGATAAATTGCTATCCAAAACATATTTAAGATTAGTTCGTTGTGCCATGGAAGCCGCGCAGTGGCGTCCCAAATGATTATACTCGTATGGTGAAACCAAAGGGTATATTAAAATATACTATTTTAAATTCTAATACGAATATCACCATACGGGTTTTCAATAATTGCCAGATTGGCAATTATAGCTTTTGTTATGTTTTTATCATTCTAAACACACTGGTGTAATTCATTTTTGTGTGTGATAACGGGATCTTGGCGTTACGAACGGTAAAGCAAATTTAATATACCCTTTGGTCATAAACAAATTAAAAGAAGACTGTTTTTTTCTAACAACTCGAAACATGACCGAAATTGAATTTTAACACTGAAAAAGAATCCCCCAAAGCAGCAGATATGCATGCGGTCGGCATAAGAATTCAACGAGTTTTAACAAAGAGCGAACGTAAGCTGCGACATGTATAGGCGATCACCACGGCTGCACGTGTGTACTGCCGACTAGTCGGCAGCTCTTACGTCACGATGGGGGATTATTTTGAACTTCGGTTTTGCACTAATTTGAGTTATTAGAAAAAAATGATCTCTATAATACATAATTTTTGCTTTGGTTTCACCATCTATATATATAAAATTGTTTAACCTGATTGACTGACTGACTCACTGACTGACTCAGCCCACACCCCTGAAGCTACAAACTTGAAACGTCACAATATGTCCCAACCATCACGTAGGCGCTCACTAAGGCGAGGTTTTCCGAAATTTTATCGCTAAGAGGGTAAACGGGGGTTTGGGTGTTTTTAAACCGTGGTTTTGGCAATGAATCCTGCTCAATAGTACGCTGGTTTTCGGGGTCGCTGATCACTAGGGCTGCCAAAAATATGCACTGAAAAAGGTGTTTTATGCACATACAATATGTATTAAAAATGGCAAAATATGCACTTTAAAAACACTCAAAATCCGAAATATATTTCACCCAAAATAGTGAACGGAACTTGTTAAAATGTGGTTAATTCGACTTTTGTGGAAAATAAAAAAAAATTAAAATACCATTGAATATTGGAAAAATTGAAAGAATAATAGTCTGTAAAAAAGATTGACATTTTGACAGACAAAAAAAAAATGTGACAGGAAAACTTGTTTCTAAATTGCAACTGTTAAATTTTAAGATATTTCGAAAATATGTTCAATACAATATGAAGTATAATCGGGGTTAAAACTTCTAGAAAAATATCAGTTGTGGCCAACACAAAACTTTCTTCCACGAAATCTGCGACCCTGTGCAATTTACGTTATAGCCCTGTCGTATTGTCAACCTAAGACGACCTCCCAATAAATTCTTGGTTTATTCAAAAATATCAAAAACGTACAAAATTTGAGATAACTTGAGAACGGTAAAAGATATCGATTTACAGTAAAAGGTAGAAATATTGCCTTTAATTCGTTTTTCAAAAAAAAAAATCCGAAAAACTGTTAGTTTGCAAGTAATTTGCAAAAATATATTTTTTACATTTTAATAAAAATATTTCAATAACGGTAAAAGATAATGGATAACGGTAAAAGACAAAATTGTGCAGAATGCCATTCTCATTAATTTATCTCACAAACATAGTAAGGAAAAAACCATTTTTTCGAGATAATGACAAAAAACTAATTTTTTTGAAATAACGGTCTATCTCGATAACAGTTTGAGATATCGATATCTAGAAAAAGACAAAAGTGCATTTTAAAAAAATGCGTAGTTTCGGAGTAAATTGAGAAAAAGCTGCCATTTTGGTTACTTCCGGTTAACGGATTTCCACCAAATGTTGATAGAATCGTCCCATTCCAAGACCAAATATTCCTATAAAATTTCATGGCTCTAGCTCTATTAGTTTTTGAGAAATCTAGTACAAAGACTGACAGATTGACACACAGAAAGACATTTTTGTAATGTGACTCCAATCGACTAAGGAGTGATCGGGAAATGTTTTTTAGGGAAAATCAATAGGTCGAAATTGTTCATGAATACAATACTGCATTATACTTCGTAGAAGAATTTGAATTGTACAAAAACAAATTTTGGTTTTCATGAAAGTTGTGAAATATGCAACTAAATATGCATTATATGCAAATATGCATTTACGTGTCAAATATGCATTTATATGCAATAACAAATGGCCTTCATTCGCTTCTAAACTTATTGATATTGATTCGGATCAGTGTTGGGCATCAATCAATTAAATTTTCAATTGACTAATCAATTGATTGAAAATTTAATTGCAATTAATTTAATTGCAGATTTGCAATTAAATTAATTGCGATTAATTTATGTTAATTGCAGAATACGATTAATTCAATTGCAATTAAATTCAATTGCAATTAAATTAATTGCAATTAAATTAATTGCAATTAAATTTTCAATCAATTAAATTTTTTGCAATTAAATTTTTGATTAAAATTTGAAAAACAAGGGCCTGTAAAAAAATTGTACATTGAATGTAAAATTTCAAAAAAAAAAATTAAAAAAAAAACTAACAATTTTCAATTTAGATTTAAACTTTGTGATTATTTGTTTTAAACGCTGATTGATGAAATACGATTCCTTTTGTTCGGCATTTCATACACAAAGCCACAATGGTGTCAGCAGTAGATTCCTCGGGTAAATACTTTTATCGGATAGATACTTCCCGAATTTTAAAATCACGTTTCTTCTGCTATTTGACGCAAAATTTTTAATAGGAACGAAATATGGTGCACGATCCTTATAAATTATTAATCCTTTTTAATTTTGCTTTTTCAGAACCTTTAATTAAAAGGTGTTAAAAATTTGGGATTTTGATTTTTTAAAGTTCATAAGATTTAATTGTTAATTTTACTAGTAATGATTGATCAAACAATTAACAATTAATTAATTGTTAATTGTGAAAAATACAATTAACAATTAACTAATTGTCAATTGCAAAAATTTACAATTACAATTGATTAATCGTTAATTGTTAATTGCTCTGACAATTACATTTTGCCCAACACTGATTCGGATGAATAAAAAACTCCCGGAGCCGAAATCATAACGAGAAGAAATATGCAAATGCATATTTTTGGCAGCCCTACTGATCACGAATCTGGTGTTAAATTTTCATAATTAGAAATGGAAGGTCCTGTAAGGATAACGCAATTATCCTTTTTCCCATTTTTTCCGGGAAAAAATTGCGTAAGGGTGTTTTCGGGGTCGTTGGTCACGAATCTGGTGTTAGACTTTTTTGCAACGGAGAGTCCTGCAATGATAAGATTTTTTTCAAAAGTTTTTAAATTCTTTCCGGTTTTATTCGTAACCTAAAACTTATACAAAAAACTTAACCCGGCAACGACGGGTATGCAAGCTATTACGGGTATAAAAAGATTGTAAAATCTTTGGCAACACAAAAAAAAATTTTTTTGTTATCTTTTTAAAATGTTAACAACTAACTAACCCCTCGATGCTACTTTAAAGATTGAAAAAGATCCTTTAATCTTTTAACTTTAAGCTTAAAAGAAATTTAAAAGATTATTTATTCTGCTTAAAATATTTGTGGCGAGAATTGAAGCCAAAAAGTTAAAAGACAGCAACTTCATATGTGCTGGCAATTCCCCTTTTGTGACATTTATCATTCGGTCAAAAATAGGTAATTTTAAAACAAATAACAAATTTCAAAAATTTAAATAGTTAAATAAAAAAATTTAATCAGTAAATTTTTTAAATAAAAATTTAAATAAAAAAAATTTAATCAGTAAATTTTGTACACCGTTTAGGATTTTTTTATGGAGCAATAATTGCAATGTCTATACAATTTGTGCAACTAATTTCATTCAGCATTCCAAACATTCGCATAAACTGATTTCTAATATGTTTATCTTTTCTTGTGAAGAAATTGGTAATTTTATTAACTCCTTGCCTATGAAGTTCAATTATGCGTGATACTTGGCTGATGTATCAGGAAACTTTTGGTCCAGTCGCAAAAAAAATTTACGATTGGTCGCACTCCCAGATAAAAGAGACATCGTCGTATGAGAATCATCGTGTACCAAACGCCAAAACGTGGTTTTGAGATAATTGACTTAAACTTTGGGCGGAAATTTCGGAAAAAAACTCCGAAAGCAGTACCTTTTTTTATTTTCTTGTAAAATTATTAAACTTGAAACTAATTCACGGCAACAGTATTTTGAGAGTATTAGGTTTTTAAAAAATTTCGTACGAAAAAATTCTCCATGCTATCATATGGCACTTCGATGTGTGAAAAAAAGATTTTGATTTACATAATTGGTTTGACAACTTTGATATTTGAATATATTGTAGTGAAATGGAATCGAGACCGGATACTTACGAAATCTAACTATTCAACATCAACTATAAGCAATGGATTTCGAAAGTTGTTAAATGGTTCAGTGACCGTTGTAGTTACTAAAAACTATTGCCAACATTGCCAACATTGCCAACACTTTCAAAGAAAGTCGTTAAGCAACAAAGTCTCATTTTTGAACGAAGACTAAATTTCAACGTTGCTATTTCCAAATATCGACTTATTGAAGTTACGATGTGTCAACATTCGATTGACCTAATATTTATATTTTCCCATGGGAAAGTAAAGTTATTAATTTCGTGTTGTAGAAATGTTAACGTCGATCCGAACCCCTACTCGATTCAACAAAGGAAGAGGTCAAAATTTAGGTATGGAATAATTTGACAAGAGTAAGTTTTAACCCTTTCACTCGGCGCGTACACAATTGTGTACATCATATTTAACTCGTATTTCTAAGAGAATTAGAAGGGAGAGGGACAATGATTGACAATTTATGTACACAAATGAGTACATAATCAAAAAGAGACTTCTAAAAAGATATTTAAATTTTTTAAATTTTGAAATATATTTTGTTGCTATATATTATTATTGAAAAAAGCAAAAAAAAAATTTTGGTGTTTTCTTTGAATAATAATATATATTTTTATATATTATTATTGAAAAAAGCAACAACATATTTTTTTTTGCTATTAGAAATAAATGCCGAGTGAAAGGGTTAATTTAATAGTCAAGGAGAAGAGTTTTTAATAAGAAGTCGACAAGAACAGTTTTAATTTGATAGTCAAGTAGCACAGTTTTAAATTAGAAGTCAGGAGGAACAGTTTTAATTTAATAGTCAAGTAGAAGAGTTTTAATTTAATAGTCAAAAAGGAGAGTTGGAATTCAGGAATCAAGAAGAAAAGTTTAAAATCAAGAATCAAAAAGTACAGTTTGAAATAATAAGTCAAGAAATAGAGTTTTGAAATAATAAGTCAAGAAAGATAGTTTGAAATAATAAGTCAAGAAAGATAGTTTTGAAATAAGAAGTGAAAAAAGAAAGTATTAAATTAGAAGAAGATTAGTTTTTTGAGATTGTGAATAAAAGGAAAGAAACTAAGTTAATTGTAAAAGAAAATAAGTTTATAAGTTTGTAAAAAGCAAGTGTTTAATAAAGACAAGAATCAAAAGTGAATCGTGTTTCAGTTTAGTTTTCACTATCCATCGTTTCTATCATCCATAAACTTCTTATCCATCAAAAAACCACTACATTTTGGCGCAGCCGGTTATAGAATTGCCGAATATTTCTAGCGATTCTACCGAACCTATTTCGACAGTGGTGTAAAGGAGTTTTTGGTGTTACAAACGGTGAGAACTGGAAAAGACATTTTTTCAAAAAAAAAAAAAAAAAAAAAATAGTGTAAAACTCGAGTGAAAAACTATAGTGAAAAATAAAAATGAGTGAGCATTCAGAACGAGAAACGCAGCAGGAAAATAACATCATCAGTAAGCAGTATCAACGATAAAAGAAGGAGCGGAAAAGCGAGCATAAACATCAACAGCAGACCAGAAAGTTAATTTTCATTTCAACTACCAAAAATCATCAATTAAATTACTCTGCAAGTCACATCAAGTGCAGAATAACAGAAAATCAAAACCAGAAGGAAGCAGCAAAAGCAGCTGGCAGCGGGCAACAGCAACTTACACAAAAAGTATAGAATCAGCAAATACAAGCAACAGCGAGGCGAGAACACCGCACCAAGTGCAGCAACAATTACAGAAATATCATTTTATAAGAAGCGTGCTACGGCCAAGGTCAACGTTGGAGTCAACTTTCAAGTGGCGTTTAAAAGCGGACAATCAACTTTATGATCATATGAGGACATTTCAGCAGCAGAGACCAGTCAACAATGGAGATTTTGATTATTGGTATGTAAGAAAATTTTGTAAAATTATCCATAAGTATAGCTACAAAGAATTAAGTAAGAAATTCTTTTCGTTGTTGTGAAAGTTGAATTAAACCACGCGTTTGTTTCGGGATTTATATATATACAATCAAAATCTGGCAGTCTTTTTAGACGCCGAATATCAAATAGCTGGAACTCTGCCAGCTGGTTAAAATAAAAATAGAGTGTTAGAGAAATCTTCAAGATAACACCATTAAATGGTGACCCTGCTAGGGAAAAATCGATTTTCAGTATATAGTAAATGTCAGGAAAACGTAGGGAAAACATATTAACAAAAGAAGAAGTTGAAAATATTAAAAAATTGCAATTAGATATTGAAGTGTCCCGAGAAAGGCAAGAATTTTACAAGAACGAGGCTAAGAAAGTTACGGAAGAATTAGGGTATTTTCAAGAGCTATTGTTATCAGAACTTAAGTCAAAAGTTGCACCTCACGAGTACGACGAATTAAAAAAACAAATTACAGAAAATCCACACGAAGTATCGGTAGGTAGGTTAACAGAAAGTCTATTTGAGGTGTACATCGATTCGATAAATAAAACACAGGTAGTGCTACAAGATGAAATAGAAGATTTAAAGGAAAATAACGAATTTCTGAATAAAGAATTAAAACATATCAAGGGACAAATAGAAGAGTCAGAAGAAGAAAATACAAAATTGAATTCTCAAATAATAGAAGTAGGCCTTGAATTGAAAAGTTTAAAATCAAAATTGCCACCAAATTCACAGTTAGAACACATAGAAAGTATATTAGGGTCAAGTGTTTTTGAGGGAAAAATTAATAGAGAGTACGGAAGCATTTGAGATAAAGAGGAGAGTAATAGTAAAACATATTTACAAAAAATCACTAGTTTAGATCAAGAAGTTACAAAATTAAATTCGCAAAACGAACTCTTAAAAGTTACACTCCAACAACTTAGGGAAACTAAAAATTCGAAAATGACTGGAAAAAGCGATGAAACAATTCAAAATTATGAAGCGGATACCGCTCAAAAAATTGCGGAATTTATTGCGAGAAGTCTGCCGAAATTTTCGGGCGAGTATGCACAGAACCGAGATTCTGTTTTACATCATTATCTGACAGCAGCAAAGGCATATCACAACACTTTGGAAAATGAGAAACGAAGTATTTTCGTAAAACTATTGCCCAGTTTTAGTCTATCAGGTGAAGCACTTCAATTGACAATCAATAATAAAATTGAACGTTTTGAGGATTTAGAAGAGATACTTTCCAAACAATATTTCCCCAAAAAATCCCTGGTAGAACTTTGTGATGAATTACGTAATTGCAAACAAAAATATAACGAAAGAGTGTTCGATTATGGACAAAGAGTAATGAAACAACTTGGGTTATGTAAGGAGGCCATAAGTCAATTATATCCCGGTGCAAGGAAAGAGTTTGATCAGGAATACGACAAAATCGCTTTAAACACGTTCAAGCATGGCTTGCTTAATTCATCATTAAGGCATTATGCCCATACGCAGGAAGGCACTATATTCGAACTAACAACAAAAGTAAGTTCAATAGAAAAATTTGAAAATGAATACGTAGCACCTAGCAGTAATCAAATAAATTTAAACAAGAATCAACGTTAACAACAGTGTGAATTCTAACACAGGATATTTTAGTAGGCAACAGCTTAATAGAAACCCAAATTTAAACGGAAATTATAACAACAATAATCAACGCAATTTTAACAGGGATTACAACAACCAAAGTAGAAATTATAACAGTAATAGTCAACGAAATTTTAATGGCCTGAACCAACATAGGAATTTTACAAACAATCCAATAATTTGCTATAGTTGCGGGGGTGCAAATCACACTAGTAGAGAGTGTAGAAATAGAAATTTGGCACCACGACAACCACCCATTAAATGTAATTTTTGTCAAAGAATTGGTCATTTAGAACAGGACTGTAGACAAAAGATGAGAAATTCAAATGTGGGTTTAACTAGATCAAATCCGTGTAATTTTTGTTTGAGTCCTCATCATGTAACAAATGAAAGTAGGTTAAAGGAACGTTGGGAAAACCTAAACGTATCGGGAAACGGACAACGGCCGACTGCAAGCACCCCAGTCAGGCAATAAAGATAAGCGAGGAATTGTTAGGGTGTAATCAGCCCCAACCCCATTTGGAAGTTAAAGAATCAGAACAAAATTTTAATCAAAGTCAAATTCAGAGTAGCATTGTAGAAGCCATTAGAACACCAATGGTCCAATTTCCTTTAGATATAGTACGAAATAATAAGGCAAGTTTATTAATAGATACGGGGGCTGATGTAAGTTTACTAAAAAAATCAAAAACACGGTTCAGATAGACGAAAATACGAAATTGGAAATTAGAGGAGTATGTGGAAAAACTTATACATTAGGTACCTGTCATGGGGAAATATTATTAGGTAACAAAATAAGTTGCGATTTTCAAGTAATAGACGAAGATGTACATTTGCCAGGGGATGGTTTAATAGGAAGCGATATTTTAACAAAGCATATAAACATAGAAGGTCCTAATAAACAAATCGTTTTTCCACGGGAAGGGATAACATTACCAATGTATCCAGGACAATATGCGACAGGATCATCAGAAAAGTGTCAATGTCAGATTGAACAAGATGAAGTATTTGACAATTACGTGGGAGACATCGACCAACCACAAGTTTGCCCTGAGGGGACAATTAGCTTTACAGGAGGCAATAACGACTCTGAGGAGACTAGCCCATCCTGTTTGGAGCACTTGTGCAAACCGGAGTCCTATCACCCTGAGGGGACCGATTCCACGGGTAAAAATTGTGTTAAATATGAAGAATTGCACTCACAAGATAATACTTGTGTTCATGGTGAAAATTCTCATTCACAATTGTCCAACGGTAAAGATTGTGTTAAAAATGAAGAATTGCACTCACAAGATAATACTTGTGTTCATGGTGAAAATTCACATTCACAATTGGTCAAAAAATCAAATACTAAACCATCTCAACATTTGAATAAGTCTTTTAAGGATATTAATGAGACTTCGAGAGAAGTTAATATCTGGGGTAAAACCGATGATTTTTATTTGGAATCTTTTTTCGGTGAATTTGACCCTGAAGACGTTTCGATAAGTAGGTCAGACACACTTTCTGTACCACAACAAAGAAGTATTCTAGAGACTCAGAGAGAAAAGGATACCGATTTCAGAAGCAAATCGCTATTTTCCAACGAGTTAGATTTTAAAACGATAATCCCCGCTCGAAGCGAAAAGATTGTATTAGTTAAAGTAAACGATGATCAAGAGAAAATTTGTTATGCAGAACAAATAACACCAGGGGTCTATATGGGAAACTGTTTGATTAAGGGAAAAGATAAAGTAGCTAAAGTTAGCGTTTTAAATATGAATAATGAAGATATTATATTGGAAGATTATAGGCCGAACATGGAGCCAGCATCAGAGTTTTTTATTTGCGAATTAAATGGGGATATATGTGAAGATTTCGAAAAAGAAAATAGTAAGGATATTTTTACGAGATTACAGAAACACAGTGAAATAAATGGCGTTAGGGAAAAAATAAATGGAAATAAGGTCAACGATGAAATACAGGTGAATAACAATGGTCGAATTATGAGAAAAAAAATAGTAAAAAATGATAAAGATACATATAATGATGTAACGCGTAAAAAGGAAGAAAATATAAGAATATTGAATAATTATGGGACAAAAAGAAATATATTTTTTAGAAAAGATAAGAAAATAGACAAAGAAATAAGGAGCGAGACTAAAGAGAAAATAAATACAAGAGGAAATATAGATGAAAACTTTAACAATAATTATTACAAAACTAAATCTGCAGGATATACGAAAGAAACTTGGAGAATTGCGGAAATTATAAAAGGTTTAAATTTAAACGAAGAGTATAACGAGGAAGAGAAAAGAGCAATAATCGAAATTTGTGCAGAATATAATGAATTATTTCATCTCACGGGAGATAAGTTAACATACACTACAGCGCAAACCCATAAAATACCAGTAAAGGGTAGTCAAGCGCCCATTAACCAGAAAATGTATCGGTTACCAGAGACTCAACGTCAAGTCATTTTAGAACAGGTGGAAGATATGTTAGAGAACGACATAATAGAGCCAAGTAAAAGCCCTTGGAATTCTCCATTACTGGTAGTACCTAAGAAAGCAGGCCCAGATGGTAAGAAACGGTGGAGAGTGGTTGTAGACTATCGAAAATTAAACGATATAACAATAGGAAATGCATTTCCACTGCCGAGAATCGAAGATATTCTTGACCAGTTGGGACATTGTCGTTATTTCACCACTTTAGATTTGGCTAGTGGATACCATCAGGTCCTCGTTGAAGACGAAGATCGGGAGAAAACTGCTTTTAGTACGAATTTTGGACATTACCAATTTAAAAGGATGCCTTTCGGGTTAAAAGGAGCACCTGCGACGTTTCAGCAGATGATGAATCAAGTATTGACAGGGTTACAAGGATGGAAATGTTTTGTTTATTTGGATGACATAGTGATACATGGAAGAAATTTAGCTGATCATAATAGAAAATTACGCGAAGTTTTTAGTCAATTATCGAAATTTAATTTAAAATTACAATTGGAGAAATGTCATTTTTTGAAAAAAGAAGTAGTGTATTTAGGACACGTTTGCTCCGAAAAAGGCGCGATGCCTGATCCTGCAAAAACGGCCTGCGTACAAACCTTCCCTGTTCCAAAAACGGTCAGACAAGTCCAATCGTTCTTAGGATTGGCTAACTACTATCGAAAATTTATCCCAAATTTTTCAAAAATCGCGGAACCAATAAATAAATTACTTCGCAAAGATACAAAATTCAAATGGACTCAGGAATGTAATAAAGCATTCACCGAATTGAAAGAAAGTTTGATTAAACCACCGTTACTACGACATCCTGATTTCTTGAAACCTTTTACGTTAACAACCGATGCCAGTAACGAAGCTCTAGGTGCAGTTTTATCTCAAGGCGAAAATGGGATTGAACACCCAATTGCATATGCTAGCCGATCTCTCAATCCAGCCGAGCGTAGATATTCGACTATAGAAAAGGAGTTATTAGCAATAGTATGGGCAACAAAAAATTTCAGGTGTTATCTTTATGGAAGACCATTTAAAATTTTAACAGATCATAAACCTTTGATTGGGGAATGTAGAGTAAAGGATACATCTAAGTTGGTAAAAATGAGGCATAAACTTTCAGAATATGATTATACTATTGAATATAAAGCAGGAAAACTAAATCAAGTTGCTGACGCTTTAAGTAGAATACCACACGATAATACAGAAAATCAAGAAAAAGAGACTCAGAATCAAAAAACCATTCTTGCAATAACCAGAGCACAAAGGAAAGCCATAGAACAGGCAGAAAACTCAACTAGGGACAATAACGAGAATACAAATAACACAACACAAGATCTGTCAAACATTTCATCAAATGAGGTAACAGAAATAACTAGTTCTGAAGATATGAAAGAGATATTGAGAGCATTTCACAATAATCCATTAGGTGGACATCAAGGGATTTTTAAGACATTTGAAAACATTAGAAGAAAGTACAAATGGAAAAATATGTGTAGAGATATAAAAACCTATATAAAACGCTGCCCCCTTTGTCAGAAAAACAAATCATGCAAGAATCATCTCATGCCAATGGTTATACCCAACACAGCAAACAAACCATTCGAAAATGTTTACTTGGACATTGTTGGACCCTTGGAAGAAACGATAAATGGTGAGAAATATATTCTGACTTTTGCAGATGACCTAACGCGATTCACTGATTGCTATGCAATCCAGGATATGGAAAGCTCCACTGTGGCTAAAATTTTTTTCGACCAAATAATTAGTCGATACGGAGTCCCAAAAATATTAGTTACGGACCAAGGATCTAATTTTACAAGCGACTTATTCAAACGCCTTTGTAAACTTTTAAAAATAAAGAAAATGCAAACAACTGCTTACCACCCTCAATCAAATGGCGTGCTCGAAAGAAGCCATAAACCGTTGATAGAATATTTGAAATCATTCGTCGATAAAAATCCCAGAACATGGAACGAACACCTTCGTCAGGCCATGTTTGTGCATAACTCCACAATTCACAGAAGTACAGGATTCACCCCGATCGAGATACTGTATGGTTTTACACCAGATATTCCTACAGACTTAAAACAAGTTCCTCAGCCAGGGTATAATTACGAAGATTATGTTCTCGAGCTAAGAAGCAAATTACAGAATGGCTATCAATTAGCTAAATTAAATTTGCAAGTATCAAAAGAAACGAATAAGAAATACTACGATCGGAATATAAACCCAGCAAAATTTCACGTAGGAGACAAAGTTTTAGTAAAGGAAGCTGCCAAAAAAGGCAAACTTTCACAGGTGTGGTTAGGCCCATTTACCGTTATAGGAATACCAACCGAAATCAACACAATTATTATGGTTAATAAAAGAAAAAAACGTGTCCATAATAATCGGTTAAAATTATTTTATGAATAATAATAAATACTTCTCTACTGAGATTGTAAAACAATACCAGAAATCGTTATTTCCCGACCTATACCCGATAACACAAAAAACGAAGAACAAAATTACGAAAAACCATTAGAACTAAAATCCGGACCACCATATAATCGAGATACTGAGATACTGTATGGTTTTACACCAGATATTCCTACAGACTTAAAACAAGTTCCTCAGCCAGTGTATAATTACGAAGATTATGTTCTCGAGCTAAGAAGCAAATTACAGAATGGCTATCAATTAGCTAAATTAAATTTGCAAGTATCAAAAGAAACGAATAAGAAATACTACGATCGGAATATAAACCCAGCCAAATTTCACGTAGGAGACAAAGTTTTAGTAAAGGAAGCTGCCAAAAAAGGCAAACTTTCACAGGTGTGGTTAGGCCCATTTACCGTTATAGGAATACCAACCGAAATCAACACAATTATTATGGTTAATAAAAAAAAAAACGTGTCCATAATAATCGGTTAAAATTATTTTATGAATAATAATAAATACTTCTCTACTGAGATTGTAAAACAATACCAGAAATCGTTATTTCCCGACCTATACCCGATAACAAAAAACGAAGAACAAAATTACGAAAAACCATTAGAACTAAAATCCGGACCACCATATAATTTACCTCCCACACCATTTAAACGTGGGGGCATTCGTTTCACAACCCCGAAAATAAATACATTAAAGGTTTAATTTAACTTTATAAAATCAAGAAAAATATTTTTTTTGGTAAAATTTCATATAATTATATTAATAACAGTAAAATTGTACGAAAGATTTAAAAAAAAAATATGTCTTTTAATACATATATTTTGATAACATTTAAATATTAAAAACTAAACTTTTATAAAAGGAAAATTTATAATAAATAAATGTAAGGAATTTAAGTGAATGTAATGAATTCAAAATAACTAGTTAAAATAAAATTATACAAAAAAAAAAAAAAAAAAAATACATGTTTAAGATGATATTGTAAAAACTAACTATTCAACATCAACTATAAGCAATGGATTTCGAAAGTTGTTAAATGGTTCAGTGACCGTTGTAGTTACTAAAAACTATTGCCAACATTGCCAACACTTTCAAAGAAAGTCGTTAAGCAACAAAGTCTCATTTTTGAACGAAGACTAAATTTCAACGTTGCTATTTCCAAATATCGACTTATTGAAGTTACGATGTGTCAACATTCGATTGACCTAATATTTATATTTTCCCATGGGAAAGTAAAGTTATTAATTTCGTGTTGTAGAAATGTTAACGTCGATCCGAACCCCTACTCGATTCAACAAAGGAAGAGGTCAAAATTTAGGTATGGAATAATTTGACAAGAGTAAGTTTTAATTTAATAGTCAAGGAGAAGAGTTTTTAATAAGAAGTCGACAAGAACAGTTTTAATTTGATAGTCAAGTAGCACAGTTTTTAATTAGAAGTCAACAGGAACAGTTGGAATATAATAAGTCAGGAAATAGAGTTTTGGAAATAATAAGTCAAGAAAAATAGTTTTGAAATAATAAGTCAAGAAATAGAGTTTTGAAATAATAAGTCAAGAAATAGAGTTTTGAAATAATAAGTCAAGAAAGATAGTTTGAAATAATAAGTCAAGAAAGATAGTTTTGAAATAAGAAGTGAAAAAAGAAAGTATTAAATTAGAAGAAGATTAGTTTTTTGAGATTGTGAATAAAAGGAAAGAAACTAAGTTAATTGTAAAAGAAAATAAGTTTATAAGTTTGTAAAAAGCAAGTGTTTAATAAAGACAAGAATCAAAAGTGAATCGTGTTTCAGTTTAGTTTTCACTATCCATCGTTTCTATCATCCATAAACTTCTTATCCAGCAAAAACACCACGACAATATCGAAACTCAGAGTTCAACCTTTTTGAAAAATATTTGCTTCTCTTGAAACGAATTTTCTACTGCGATTTCTTCGCAACTTCCAGACTGCAAATAGATGTTATGAAGTAGGTCCTCTTGGCTTGATATTCCCCATAACGAGTAAAATAATTTTCTTGATTTACTAAATATTTGTTTTTTTCGGCAATAAATGTTATAATATTTGCTTTTTATACCCGTATGGTGAAACGAAAGGGTATATTAAATTTGCCTTACCGTTTGTAACGCCAAGATCCCGTCATCACACACAAAAATGACTTACACCAGTGTGTTTAGAATGAGAAAAAAAAATGAATTTTGCATGTCCGTCTGTCTGTGGCGCGGATTGCGAGCGCACTGAGTTAGAGACTTGAAATTTTACGCAGATTCGTCTTTCGTAAAATCCAAGGTAAAGTTCGTGCATGGCAAAAATGGACCATTAGGGGGAGGTACCCGCCATACGAACGAAAACGTTTTTTGCGAATATCTCAAAAACGGTGAATCTTATCAAAAAAGTGCAAGAACAAAAGTTATTTAGGATATGATTTCACAAAAAATTTACATACATCCGATTGGAATAAATTTTAAAAAATCTTATTGAAAAGTTTTACTTCAAAATGGAATTTTGATAAAACTTTTTGATGCAAAAGATTATTCACTTAATCTTCGAACAATGCCATATCACCATACGGATTTTCAATAATTGCCAGATTGGCAATTATAGCTTTTGTTATGTTTTTACTTGAATTTTCTCACAAATCTGCTACAATATCTGCCAAACATCTGCCTTAAGCAACAATCCGCCACCTATAAGCATTCGGATTTGACAGATTCAACATGGCATTGAATCCACTGTCGCTTTTAATAATAGGATCCACCACAAAAAGCGATGCGCGGCGTATTCAACAATCGGGCCACAGTTTTGGTCTGGCAATAGTTATTAATTGAGCACTCAGAAAATAGACACCCATAAATATTTCATGCAAATCAAAAAATTTGGATATTTGAGACAATGTGTAAAATTAAACTTACATTTTAAAATAGTGAATATCAAAAAAAATTTTATCTTATTGCAGCTTTCCACTTATGCAGGGAAATTCTTCGTCTAACAAAACTTATAATTGATTCACACGTTCAGTATCGATTAAACAATGTAGATGCATTTCAACTGGCAGACGGGTTACAATATATATTCGCTCATGTTGGACAACTAACAGGGATGTATCGATATAAATATAAACTGATGCGTCAAATTAGAATGTGCAAGGATTTAAAACACTTGATTTACTACCGTTTTAATACCGTAAGTCTATTAACTTATATTTTATCAAATCTAAATAATAACTAATTACGCTGCTCAACAAAATTAAATTTGCACCAGAGAAAAATATGATTCGGATACAACAGCCACCTCAAAGATTTTACGATCTATTTAGGATAATTTGACGTCACATTCCGAATCTGCAGGGGTTTGGCTAGATTGGCTCTAGTTTTTGAGAAGATCCCTAAAAAACATATTTTTTCGAAAAAAAACCATATAAATTGAAAATTTTTATACCCGTATGGTGAAACCAAAGGGTATATTAACTTTGCCTTACCGTTTGTAACGCCAAGATCCCGTCATCACACATAAAAATGAATTACACCAGTGTGTTTAGAATGATAAAAATATTTAATTTCTGCATGTCCGTCCGTCTGTCTGTCTGTCCGTCTGTCTGTGGCGCGGATTGCGGGCGCACGGATTGAGCTAGAGACTTGAAAGTTTGCACGGATCCATTTTTCGTAAAATGCGAGGCTAAGTTCGGTAATGGGCAGAAATGGACCATTAGGGGGGGTACCCCCCATACGAACGAAATAGTTTTTTGTGAATATCTCGAAAACGGTGCATCTTATCAAAAAAGTCCAAGAACAAAAGTTATTTAGGATGTGATTCTACATAAAACTCCCATACATCAAAATCCGATTGGAATAAATTTTAAAAAATCTTATTGGAAAGTTTGACTTCAAAGTGGAATTATGGTATAACTGTTCGAATTTTGATACGAATATCACCATACGGGTCTCCAATGATTGCCAGATTGGCAATTATAGCTTTTGTTATGTTTGTTATTGCCGTGGACATATTAACCATTTTAAGGTAATGAATAATGCACGATTTTGCCCCCCTAAACTAACTTTTCAAGCAGTGTAGTTTTCACTTTGGTTGAGTACTTTTTGGAAAGGGCATAGTCTCTAGTTTCATCCATATATGGCGTCAATAGCCACAGGATTGCAGGGGGGACGGTCAGGGCTTAACGAACTTTCTCGTGATTTTTCACAGAAATCATGGCATAAATGGAAGTTGTGCCCTTGGGTTAACTTTTGAACCCGTGTAGTTATCTCTTTGGTTGAGGACTTTTTGGAAAGGGAACAGTCTGTAGTTTTATCCATATATGGCGTCAAGAGCCACAGGATTGCAGGGGGATGGTGAGGGGTTAACGCACTTTCTCGTGATTTTTCACAGAAATCATGGAGAAAGTTCGTTAACCCCTCACCAACCTTTTGCAATCCTGTGGCTTTTGACGCCATATATGGATGAAACTAGAGACTATGTCTTCTCCAAAAAATCCTCAAATAAAATGGAAACTAAACGGGCCAAAAGTTACCCCAGGGGCATCCATTTCTGCAATGATTTCTGTGAAAAATCACGAGAAAGTTCGTTAACTTCTCACCATCCCCCCGCAATCCTGTGGCTCTTGACGCCATATATGGATAAAACTAGACCCCCTTGTTCTGAGATACGGCGTTACGTTAGTTTGTTCGATATGTACTCGATCAGTACTCGATATCCCATTTTCGTTGTTCTAGAATACGCAGTGACCAACTTGAGTTGAACGC
Organism: Chrysopilus asiliformis; assembly: GCA_964034945.1. NCBI lineage: Eukaryota > Metazoa > Arthropoda > Insecta > Diptera > Rhagionidae > Chrysopilus > Chrysopilus asiliformis. Next base: position 55,284,519 of record OZ035962.1, read on the forward strand.
GGAGCAACGCATTCGATTCGATTCGATTTTCGTTGTTGTGAGATTCGCCGGGAGCTGATATTTGAGTTTAAATTGCTCACTTCAGTTCTCTCGCGTTTGGTGTTGGCCGTGATTGACAAAATGCAAGTTTGGCAAATATTTTTTCAGTTTTATGAATCATGATTAATAAAGTGTTTTATTCAAAGCGGAGTGGAACTCAAAGTTCAACAAATACTTCACAATTCAACCTTTTAATCGACAAAATGAAAGTATAGTTACGAGTCTTCACTTAACTTCATTTCGTTCGAAGAATCTCTCAATAACCTTCTTTGGTTTCTCAGTGAATTTACCTCGTCCTGCCTCATTAACAAATATAATGGGATTGTTAAATCCATTTTCAAACTTCAATCAAACGTTTTTACTTGCATAACCCAGAAATAAATACAACCAGCTGATTTTTGACACTGCGTTTGCATGCCATGTTTGCCGTATTTTTAAACAGCAAACGCCGTTTTTCAGAACACCGATAGCGTAGCGAATCGAATCGAATGCGTTACGTTTAGCTGCCTAACGCCGTATCTCAGAACAAGGGCTAGAGACTTTGCCTTTTCCAAAAAAAACCTCAACCAAAGTGAAAACTTACACGGGTTCAAAAGTTAACCCAGGGGCACGAAAAACGCTATTTCTTGCATGGTTCTTTATACTGCTGAATCCGAATCTGAAAATAGTTTGGCTAAATTCGTTCTAGTTTTTGAAATCTGGAGAAAAAAATATTTTTTTTTTGCCGAAGCACAGTTCAGGATGGTCGGAAGATCGGAAGGAGATGTCGGTTTATGTTCTCCTTGAACTTCTGCGGGTTATAGTCCGGGGGGAACACATCGGATGGTAAATCGTTCCAAAGTCTTGTGGTTCGCGGAATGAAGGAATTCCTAAACTACGAAAACTGGGAGGCTCAAAGAAGTTGTGCGCGCGAATTTAGTTGTAATCTGTTTTTTGTTTAGTGAAAAGAAAAACGAAACTTTCAGAAACAAAAGTAACACTTTTATTAACACTTTTAAACTTTACAACCTTTTTTTTTTGAAAGAAAATTACAAAAATGTTTGACTACTCTTCGGAGAGTCGTTCCCGTCCAAAACTTAAGTCAAGACTAATTATTCATTATATTTTTACTGTTAGAATCGATACATTTTGCTTATTTGTTGAATAAGCAAAATTATCGTGAGAACGGTTGCCGTCTGTTATGCATCCGGTTAGAATTGCTTTTCAATCAATTCCCATCACCTGGAATTATTTTAACTTATTGAAATGCTCGTCAAATTTCATTATTTATGGAATTTGACGATGTTATAATTTTTTATATTTTTTGTTAGCGGAAGTGAAGTCTGGGAACGTAACTCGCGTGCAGCTGCACGAGAGGGCATAGGGAAAATATATTGTGAAGGAATAAGTTGGGAAATTTCAGTGGAACATTTCCCATAGAAATATGTTTAGAATATGCTGAGTATCCCAACAAAGCGACGATGCTCGAGAGACGGTAATGAATCTGTCAAAGATTTATCTCCAATCAGTCGCATCGCACGTTTTTGAACTCGGCCCAGCAGTTGCAAGACAGTTTTTGGGGCTCCAGCCCAAATGTGCGAATTGTACCCAAGTCTCGGTCGAATGTAGGTTGAGCACGTCTATTGGTGTGAAATATTTTTTGCGCCGTCATAGAACACCTAGGCACTGCGACCCTTCCCTTGCAATTTTAAAAATATGGTCGCTTCATTGGAGCTTCTCGTTTATTTCGATGCCCAGCACTCTGATGTTTTTAGAGTCATTAATGGACTCATTCATAAATTCGACCATTTCGGGGGATTTTTCACATTTCATCGACAACAGCATTGATTGGGTTTTAGATGCGTTGAATTCCACACGGTTGATTCTGCCCCAAGCCAGAATTGTGCTTAAATCTGAATTCAAAGATCTAATTTGCTCCCTGCGTTTCGATCGAACTGCAATGACGATCAATTCTGCAGGTAGTTGAAAAAGTTAGAGGCGTAAAGGGAGCTGTCATCAGCGAAACAATAAACGGATTGAGGGCGAGAGATAGTAGATCATTGATAAATATTAAGAAGAGCGTAGGAGCTAGAATTGAGCCTTGGGGGACACCAAAGTTAGTTTTGAAGAAATCAGACTTGAATCCATCTAGTCAAACCCGTATTGAACGATCAAAAAGGTAGCTCTCAATCCATTTGGAGATAACAGGATTTAGATCGATAGCTCGTATCCTTGTCAACAGAGCTTTATGCCAAACACGGTTGAAAGCTTTGTAGATGTCCAAAGATAGTGTTTTCGATTCGCCAAAATTATGGACACTTTTACTCCCACGATCGGTCAAGCATCACTTGTGGAGCGGCGCGCACGAAAGCCATATTGAATATCGATGATTATGTTATTGCGCTCTAAGAAGTTTGAGATTTTGCTATTGATCAAAGTGTCCATAAACTTGGCAAGTACGGAAGTCAGAGCTATATGTCTATAATTTGAGGGATCGCCTTTGTCACCAATTTTGGGAATGGGCTGGACATTAGCTGCTTTCCAAGAAAAGGGATACATCCGTTTGGAGAAGCTGAGGTAAAATAGGAAGCGAAAAGGTCCAGCTAAGGTGACGGCATATTTTTTGAAAACAAGTGGAGGAATACCATCTGGTCCTGTGGATTTTTTCACTGTGTGGACGGCCGTGTAGTATTTCGGCCGGCGATTTTCCAATTGCTGGTATAGGAGTATAGCGATAGCTATTTAAATAAATGCGTAATGCGTCGGACTTATTCTTTCCTTCCTGTAAAGCTTTGATAAAAGCCGTTTTAAATGATCGAACAAATCGTTCGGCTTCGCCGTTATATGACGGATGAAATGGTGCCGTCGTTAGATGATTTATGCCATTTGCCGTACAAAATTCCGCAAATTCTGCTCACTTAAACTGCGTGCCGTTGTCGGTTACCAACACCTTCGGTAAACCTTCCAACGCGAAAATTGACTTAAGGGGCTCTATAGTGGCACTTGAAGTTGTTGTTGACATCCTTACAACAAATGGAAACTTGGAATATTAATCCACACATATGAGCCACATATCATTCATAAAAGGACTGGCGAAGTCCAAGTGAATCCTTTCCCAGGGCTGCTGCGGAACCGGCCATTCACAAAATGTCTTGCGCGGGGCGGGATTTTCTTTTTTACAGATCGAACATACCGCGATCTTATCCTTGATGTTTTGGTCAATTCCTGGCCACCAACAATATTGTCGCGCTAATTGTTTGGTGCGACCTATGCCCCAGTGACCAATATGCAGCATGTCCATCACTTTTGGCCGAAGAGATGACGGCACGATGACTTGTGAGCTGATTGCTTGTCTAAGTAAAACCCCTTTCTCGACACTTAAAGACATACGCTGAGTGTAAAAAGGCTTAACGGATGATTTTTCCTTTTTACTCAGAGAACTAGGCCAACCATTTAATACATAATCTCTTACCTCGCTCAGCAATTTGTCCATACTGGTATGCTTCGCTATCATAGTTGCGTCGATCGGAAAATTTTCAATCTGCTTGTCCAGTTCAGTGTTGAGCTGCATGGTATATTCCGTGTCAAATTTGACATTGGGACCAACAGGTAAGCGTGATAAAGCATCAGCATTCTGATTTTTTGAAGTTGGCTTGTATTTGATGTCGAAATTGTAGCCCATAAGTATAATAGCCCAGCGCTGTAATCTATGTCGGCAGTTCTTTCTCTGGATTAAATATGGTTACCAAAAGCTGGTAATCGGTGTACAAGATGAATCGTCTCCCGTACAAATACTGATGGAATCTTTTCACGCCGAATATCAAAGAAAGCGCCTCTTTCTCAATCTGACTATACCGTCTTTGATTAACGTCTTGGATGCGTGTGCAATGGGTCGTTCACCACCGTTTGGATATTGATGCGACAGAACTGCTCCAATTCCATAAGCGGAGAAATCTGTTGCTAGAATTAAGGGATATTTACTATTAAAATGAGCAAGCTGTGTTGTCTCGACAAGTTGATGTTTTAATTCGCAAAACGCGTTTTCTTGCTTCTTCCCCCAAATGAATTTTGAATCTTTGCGCCGAACTATGGGGCCAAAGTGCCATTCGGCGGCCAAAAATACATAACTTTTGAACGGATCAATATTTTTGAATGGGGTTTTTTTTGTTGGCTAGATAATGATCCAAGCTTTATTTCCTAACAATCTGATCACCCTAACAATCTGATTATTTCCTAACAATCTGTTTTTACTTTGCCGGTTTTAATGCCTTAATGTTTAGGAGAACGATTTTGTACATAAAAGAAAAACGTCTGAGATTTTGATGTTAATCGAATGATATTTTAAACGAGACTGATTACAAAAAGTTAACAATTCAATTGATTTCTGATTCTATTGTATTACATTTCGATCTTCTACTGAGTACAATAAACGTGAACAGTTAGTCCGTTTGATAAACAATACAAAATATTCTTATAGAGAAATGTTATTCAATTTGTTAAAGTTAAATGATAGAATACGAAACATACCGCCCACCTTGCTGGCGGAACGGTAGCAAAACAAGTCTGAAGCTAATTTTGTGAAAGGATTAACAATTTCAAAGTTGAATTTCGGTTGATTCTGTTGATGATGTTGCGTCGGATGAGTTTATTGGCAGGGTGCACAACTTTACGATTGGCCTCTTGTAGCAAGATGATTGAGTTTTAACAGTCGCTACACGAACTAAGTCGTCAGGTCCAGGATGTACGTCTGTAACTCGTCCCATGGGCCATTTGCTTGGAGGATATCTCTCGTCAATAATGAGAACGAATGAACCAATCTTTATTTGATGCGATGGATGATACCATTTTGAAATTCCATGAAAATGCTGAAGATATTCAGTAGACCATCTTTGCCAAAATCTCTCGAACATGTGTCTCAACAACTGATATCTTGATAATCGCGAACTTTTAATATCGATGACAGAGGGTTCAGGAACGGTTGTCAATGCGGATCCAATCAGGAAATGAGCAGGACTGAGTGCCTCGAGGTCATTTGGATCGTCAGATAGAGGGCATAGAGGGCGGGAATTTAATACCGCTTCTACTTGACAGAGAAGAGTTGAAAATTCTTCATAGGTCAGACATGTGTCGCCGATGACGCGTCGTAGATGGAATTTTACGGACTTAACGCCAGCTTCCCACTTGCCTCCGAAATGTGGTGCAGAAGGGAGATTAAATTTCCATTCAGTTCCGTCCTGGGCTAACAGGGTAGCGAGATCTTCGAGTTCCTTGGAAGATGTGGAAAAGAGTTTTCTTAATTCGGCATCTGCTCCGACGAGATTTGATCCGCAATCACTACGTAAGGTAGCACATATTCCGCGACGTGCAACGAACCGACGATAAGCGGCGAGAAAATCTTCTGTAGAATAATCCGTTGCTAATTCTAGGTGAAGCGCTGAGGACGATAAACAAACGAATAAAACAAGATAACCGCTGCTCGACTTCGCCATGTCTTTAACTGAAAAGGTCCAGCGTAGTCAACGCCAGAGTGTAAAAATGGTCGTGATGGCGTTACGCGAGTTTCAGGAAGTTGACCCATGAGTTGGCGCGCCGCTGTAGCCCGATGTCGAGCGCAAACCACACATTTTAGAACAAAGCTACGAACGGGGGCTCTACCTCCTAATATCCAATAACGTCGTCGAAGAGTGGCGAGCATAGTTTGAGTACCTCCATGACATGTCGTTTTATGGACGTCGTCGAGAATCAATTGAGTGAGTCTTGAAGATCGTGGTAGAATAATCGGATGTAACGCATCTGATTCCAACAAGGAGTTTCGAAGCCGCCCACCAATTCGCAATACTCCTGACGTATCGACGAACGGTGTAAAGCGAAGGATAGGAGCTGTGGATTGCAATGATTTACCTTGCGAAAGTCGATTCATTTCAGAGGCAAAGTAAGCACTTTGCGTTGCTTTGATCCAATAGAGTCGGGCTGCGTTAATTTCTGCAACGGTAAGATGATTAGATGTAAAGGTTCTTTCATCCTTCTTAGTTTTACATTGTTTGATGAAGCGTAAACATCTTGCTGTAACTGCGAGTAATTTTTTGAGACTTGAATAACGTTCAACTAGGTCCCAGAGACTGGCTGAATGATCTGTGATTGCTGTAGCTACCAATTTGTCTATTTCTTCAAGGTCAACCTTTTCTGTAAGAACAAGAGGAGAATCAGGCCAAAATCTAGAGTGATGAACCAACCAGTGTGGCCCTTTCCACCAAATATGATTTTTATGCAGCTGCTGAGGAGAAAGACCGCGAGATGCGCAATCAGCTGGATTATCCACACCGTCGACATGATGCCATCGAGCTTCTGGCAGAAGATTTTGAATTAGAGTAACGCGATTTCGAACGAATTCTTTCCATCGAGATGGATGTCCACCGATCCAAAAACGAGTAACAGCCGAATCAGTCCACATGTGGATTGGAACATGTTCTAACTGTAGAGATTTGCGAACGTGATCGAGATGACGCGTGAGTAATACAGCGGCACAAAGTTCCAATCGGGGAACAGTAATACGTGCGACACGAGAGCGTGAATGTCTATTTGATTTTATTGGAGCAACTTTTGTCTTTGCAGAAACGAGAGAAACACAAACATCATCAAAATGATTCATTACACGAAGATAGATAACTGCACCTAGAGCTCGCATGGATGCATCTGAGAAACCGTGCAATTCGACTGACATGTTCGAAGGAGAAAGTCCTAGCCACCTTGGTACCGAAAGCGAGGATACGTGCTTAAGTTGTTCGAGAAATTCCTGCCATCGGTTGGCAAAGCTCTGAGGTAACTCATCATCCCAATCAAGCTTAATTGTCCAGATCTCTTGCATAAATATTTTCGCTCGAACGATAATCGGTGCAAGCCAACCGAGAGGATCAAAACACTGTGCGATTCGAGACAAAACCGAACGTTTTGTGAACGTTAGATTTTCATTTCTTTCTCCTGTTTCAAAAACAAACGAATCGGTATGTGCTTGCCACAAGAGTCCAAGCGCGTGGAATAGAGGCTCTTCTTCGATTGTTTTAGAATGCTTGGACGTACGATCGGATTCGGGGATGTTGTTGAGAATGTCATCGTGATTCGAAAACCATTGCTGTAATGGAAATCCACCTGCCATGAGTAGTTCTCTTGTTTGTTGAGCCTTTTCTTGAGTTTCTTCGATAGTGTTGCCTCCGGAATGAATGTTGTCAACATAAGTTTCTTCTAAAATTACCTTAACTGCGAGTGGAAACCTTTGACCCTCATCGATAGTTAATTGCTTCAAAGTGCGGATAGCAAGAAAAGGTGCTGAGCCTAGTCCATAAGTAACTGTATTGAGTTGATACGTAAACACCTGAGATGATGATGACGATCTCCACAGTATTAACTGAAGATCTCGATCCTCATGAGCAACCTGAATTTGTCGGAACATCTTCACGATATCACAAGAGAACACATATCGAGTTTTGCGCCATCGGAGAAGAACTTCGACCAAATCTACGAGAACCTTTGGTCCAATATGGAGGCAGTCGTTGAGTGATAAACCTGTTTTTGTTTTCTTCGAACCATTGAAAACCACTCTTAATTTCGTGGTGGAGCTGTTTTCACGTAACACACCATGGTGTGGGAGGTAAAATCGAAGAGACGATAGATTTTCTTCAGCACATTTCGTCATGTGCCCTAACGATTCGTATTCATTCAGAAATTTCGAGTAAGCCTCATGAAATGAATGATCCCTTGAGAAACGCATTTCCATACGATTGAGAAGATTGAGAGCAGATGTACGCGAATCACCGATGTCACTAATTGGCCGGCGGAGAGGTAACCGAACGACGTACCGACCAGTTGAGTCTCTTTTGTGAGTCATGACGAAATGATTCTCGCATTCGATCTCTTCAGGAGAAAGATCGCCGACACTAGAGATAAATATTTCTTCCTGAAGCCAGAATCGTTGCATTAGTTCAATTAATTCTCTGTCAATTGAATGTAAATTATGTGCGAGTGAGTTAGCCTTGGTTTGGATGGGCCCTGATATTACCCAACCGAGAGATGTTTGTTGAGCAATTGGATCTTTTGGTGAACCTTTGATGAGTCCTTCACGTATAATTTCTGCATAAACGCGGACACCAAGAATCATATCAATTTTTCGAGGCAGCAGAAATTCGGGATCAGCTAGTGAAAGATGTTTCAGATGATTCCAATGCTCTCCAACTACTACTTCCTTTCGACGATAATCTGTTAACTTGCGTAATATGAGAGCTTGAACATCACACGAGAAACCCGAAATGCGCGATTTTATCCTTATACAAACTTCTCCATGAGTACGTTGAGAACCACTGTCGCCGATGCCAACTACCGGAATCGAAACACGTGTGCGAGGAAGATTTAGTTTTTGCACGAGGTTTTCACTGATGAGTGATACTTGAGAGCCTTGATCCAGAAGCGCGCGAGCTTCATATACTTCACCGTTTGCCGCGACTACGTCAACGAGAGCTGTAGCTAGGATTTCGGAAGTACAGATAACACGTGATTCTGCGATCGAGTTTTCACTAATTACATTGAGAATCGCGGCGACTGGAGCGTTAGAATTAGAAGGACCAGGATTAGATGAAGTCGCTGCTGATGCTGATGGAACTTCCGTCGTTGTGGTTATGTTCCGGAAGTGGAGGGAAGTATGATGACGAGAACCGCAATTTTGACATCGTTTCGGATTGCGACAATGTTGAAGCGTATGATTCCCCAAACAATTAAAACAAAGCTTCTTTTGTTTCACGAGATCGCTTCGTTGTTCCGGCGTTTTAGAGTGATACTCAGGACAAGATGAAATGTAGTGATTGCCTCGGCATAAATTGCACTGGCCTTGAGTGGGGCGTTGAGATGAAGTGTGATGATATCTGACGCGAGAAGACTGTGATTTGGTCTGGGTTTTCTCAATTAATGCACCCTTTTGAGATTCTTCGAAAGCGAAAAGACTTCTGACACGTCCAACGAGAAATTTTTCAAGCTCTTTCATTGTAGCAGGTTCAATTGTAGAACTTAATTCGCGTTCCCAATCTTTAATTGAAAGAGGGTCTAATTTTCGAACTATAATCGGAACCAAAAGATCATCCCAATGTTTCACTGGGCGTTTGAGAGCGTCAAGGGCGCAGAGCGCTTGCGTCACCGTTGAGAGAAGACGTTCTAAATCCGAAGCCGATTCACGAGTTACTTGAGGCAATTGAAGGAGATTGTCAACTTGGGCTTTTACTAAAATTCTATTATTATTGTAATAACTAGTTATAGAGTCCCACGCACGTTGATAATTTTCACTAGTAACTGCTATGTCTTTTAGTCGCTGAGCTGCCAATCCACTAACACTAAGCTTTAAGTATTGCAGTTTCTCAACACAAGTAAGTTGTGAATTGGAGCCTATTAGAGAAGTGAATAAATCCCGAAAAGTGATCCAATCGCGATAATCACCAGAAAACTTAGGTAAGTCAATACGAGGTAAACGACGCAAATGAGAACTAGTTTCTTGTGAGTCTAAAGTCGAACGTTCCGGTAATACTGATCCGTCACTTTGCGCAGGCTGAAGGGTTTCGAGAAGACTTGTCATATTTTCTATCGAATCAAGATAAATTTCTTCACACTGGCAATAGAGACCTTCTTTGTAATAAGAACTTTCGTTGATCTCACTTAACACTGTGTCATTAGCTTTTGTTTTTAGATCTTGCAGGATCCAGTGATTATCTTGAAACCTTTTCCAGTTAGTTTTCAGAGCTTCTATTCGCGCATTAACACGATACCGAGTGATGTTATCTTTACCAACTTTGTTTAGATTGGACATCGTTCTTCCGATGATGCCGTATAAATCCGTTTGATTATCGAGAATACACGTGTAGTTTGTCATTTTTGCAAACTGTATTGACGTACAGCGAAAGGAGATACTAGATTTAGAGCGAATCGCGTACTAAATTTTCATGTAACGCGAGTATAAGGTTGATTGCGATGCGAAACTAAATTAACACCAAATGTACCGAGAATCTCCCGCTAACTTAAAGCATCCGGCTCGAAGGACCATTAATGTTTTTACTTTGCCGGTTTTAATGCCTTAATGTTTAGGAGAACGATTTTGTACATAAAAGAAAAACGTCTGAGATTTTGATGTTAATCGAATGATATTTTAAACGAGACTGATTACAAAAAGTTAACAATTCAATTGATTTCTGATTCTATTGTATTACATTTCGATCTTCTACTGAGTACAATAAACGTGAACAGTTAGTCCGTTTGATAAACAATACAAAATATTCTTATAGAGAAATGTTATTCAATTTGTTAAAGTTAAATGATAGAATACGAAACACCCTCCCCGCCCCCACCCATCTGCATTTGAAATCAAAAATTACCAAAATCTCGAGAACGGTTGGTCGTACAGAAAAAAATCATTAATGACGAAAATACTTAGAATGCCATTTTACATATATCGTCAATACATGAAAATCTAATAGGAGCAACTTTCATACCCTATATGATGAAATAATCAAAACTATAGTATTTGTTGTTGGAATATTTTTTTGGTTTTGTTTTAAAGTTGTTTTTTAAATGTTATAAAAAAAATATAGCATTTTTAAAAACAACTTTTTTTAATACGATTATTTTAATACAATTTGATACACGGCAAAAAATCTTGGAGTGAATTCCAATCAAAACTGGATTACGCTGGACCTATATGTAATCCAATGGAAAATTCTAATCCAATAATATGGATTGGAAATTTTTATAAATTTATTTTTGGTTTAATTCAGTATTAAACAGTGTTCAAAACTTTATTTTGTTATATCGTTCTTTTCGCTCTTAAAAGTTTCACTCCCAACGACAAGAACGCTTGCTGCGTTTTCCGACTCCCGTTCTCAAGAACGAAAATGATTTTCAAACGCAATCGTTCTGTAAAGAGAGAAATTTTCAGCTCCGCTGTACTGTTGCTAGGAGTCGGAACGAGCTATGCACATTTTTCGTTCTCCCTCCCAAGTTAAGAACGAAATGATTTCTATTTAAGTTTTCGCTCCTTGTTCAAACCGGTTTGTGGGTCTCGCATAAAAATGAATGAAAGCCTCGAGCGATGGCTTTTTGGTATGATGCACACACACATATAAGTATGTATTTCAATAGTGAGAGAACGATATTTCGCTCCCAGCATTAACGTTTTGTTCTCAAAGAACGTAAAAACAAAATGCAAATATAAAAATCCTAAGAGCAAGAACGTAAAAACAATAATTTCGTTCTCGTTCTTGGGAGCGTTTTTCTGAAATGCCGAATTTCGTTCTCTAGAGAGTGATTTTTATTTTCTATTGATTTCAATGCCTCCTTGGGAGCAGAACGAAAGACTACAAACGGGAGCGTTTTGAACACTGGTATTAAAGTCTGAAATTTTGATTAAATTGTAGACATTAATGTTAAAAGTACTTAAGTTCGATACATAATAAAAAACTTTTCAAATATGACTGCAAAAAAGGCTAAAATATTTTCAAAAATTCGCATGTATTAAATTCCAATCCAAAATATGTATTAAGATTTCGTCAATATAATTTTTGGATTGAAAAATACTCCAGGATTTTTTGCCGTGTACAAATACACATGACTAAAATTACATTAAAGTGCGGAAAAATTAGATTCTAATGTCTTGATCTACGTCGAATTTTAACAATTGTAGGATTTCTTGATCTTCCTCGTCATCCAATTCATCTTTTGCATTTGTCCATTTAGAACGCAGAGAAGCCAAAAATGGATCTGACGATAGAAGTAATATCGCACATGGTCCCGTAGACTGTAGTATCTCAAAATCGGCCATTTTGAGAAAAACGCATTCAAAGTTTTCATTTCAAAATAATTGTTTATGAATAATTGTTTTTTCTGTTGTCTGTACAGTAATATTTCAATTTATTACTCTTTTGATAATAATTTACAGATCATTTGCTTCATTTTTTTTTTTTTTGCAATAATAAAAGATAGAGATAGGTTTGTTTTCCACAAAATCAATTTAAATTTTAAAAAATGGGAATTTAAAAAACCAAAAAAAAATAAATTTTAGGACTACGTTTACATTTAAATTTGTTTTTCATTTGATTCAGTCAATTTTCCTTTACATAATGGAATAATTACTCAAAAACACATTTTTTTGAGATACTACAGTCTACGGGACCATGTGCGATATGTTCATCAAATCTTCATTTTGGTTGATTCTATCGTTTTTTCTAGTGTTGGTTAGTCTAAAATGTCTGTAGTCTTTATTTTTCGATTCCTGAGCTTCTTCTGAAAGCTCCCCAAGCGGTAAAATGGTTTTTTCAATTATCAGCTTGTCATGGAAAAGCACTTTATGCATTGTTGCAGGCATATTTCTCCAATTGTAATGTCTATTATACAAATCAGCTGCGGACTTGGCATATGATTCGAATTTATCTGGATTTACTGCTTGAAAGAACCGATAATATAACTTTCAATCGTCGAATTAATGTAAATTTCTTAATATTCTGTTGTAACATATATACATATGTACATATGTATATCTAAGATATTGATTCTTATTGCTCTAATTATTCATAGTACCAGGAAGACCGAGCCATGCTCGGCGATCTCAAAATCCTCCTTCTGCCTCTGTCTCTGAGTAGTTGAATCCGATTATAATTGCAACATGATTCGTATAACGAGGTTCAGGGAACTTGATTGTTTTGTAATTCACGTCAGGGAACTTGATTGTTTTGTAATTCAAATGCACGTCCAAAGCTCAGGGTTGTGATGGTATTAATGTCCTATTTGTAAGAAAGCTTTTACCATCGATTTTGAAGTATCTTACTTATATCTTTAACGTTTGCATATCTTCTTCAACGTTTCCCAAAAGCTGGAAAAATGCCATTATAACTCCCATACCAAAGAAAACTAAAATTTCATCTCTGTCTGACTTTAGACCCATCAGCTTGCTACCGTGCCTGGGAAAGATATTTGAAAGACTTTTATGCGATCAAATAAAGGACTACTTAAGGGAATGGGGGCTTTTGAACGCATGCCAATCCGGGTTTAGATCTGATCATAGCTGCACTACAGCGTTACTCAAAGTGGTAGCTGATTTAACCCTCTAACCGGAATATTTCCGAAAAAAATTCACCAAAATATGACTTTCAACTTGCGACAGACCGTAACCAAGACAACGTACAGGGCTAAATTTTTTCCAGCATGTAAAGCGATAACTTACAAAAGTCATTGTAACACATTCCGGCGATTAAAATGGTTACCCGTTATAAACAAGCGAATTCCCTGAAGCCCGCCTTTAGGCGGGCATTCCGGCTAGAGGGTTAACAAAACATATGGATAGAGAAGAGATAGTTGTTTTAGGCTTGTTAGATTTCTCCAAAGCTTTCGACTCTGTCAATCATGAAATGTTACTCAGTAAACTTTGGACTCATTTTAACTTTAATATTTGTGCCACGAACCTCATACGCAGTTTTTAAAAAAATCGTAGTCATATGACCAAAGTCAATAATACAATTTCTAACTCTCTTCCAATACTGAGAGGTGTGCCTCAGGGGTCAATCTTAGGGCCTCTTCTATTTAGTATTTACATTAATGACTTACCTGGGGTGGTGAAATATGTATCTATTCATCTGTTTGCTGACGATGTACAAATTTATTTGCCTTCGCCCCTAGGATTGATGGAAAATTGTATTGTTGATTTTAATAGTGATCTAGCGTCTATCCAAAAGTGGGCTGAAACTAATTGTCTAATTATTAACCCCGCCAAATCGCAGGCTATGATTTTGTGCAATAATGATCTAGACATGTCTTACTTTCCGCCGGTTATACTAAATTCTATCATAATTCCTTATGTTAAAAACGTACGGAATCTTGGTCTCGTCATGAATAATACGCTCACCTGGACGAATCATGTGAACTATGTAACTAGTAGGACTTATGGTAGCCTTAGAAGATTGTGGGCATCTGCTCGGTTTTTGCCTTTGGACGTAAAAATGAAGCTGGTCAAATCATTGCTTATGCCTATTTTTATGTATGGTATTGAAGTATATGGTCATCTAGATTATAGCTCTATGAATAAACTTAAGATTTGTTTCAACTCTTGTGTCCGCTTTATTTACAATTTAAGAAAATATGACCATATATCTAAGTTTGTAATTGCTGCCTTTGGCATAAAACTCACTCAACTTGTCGATTTTCGGATAGTTCTAACTCTTTTTAAGATTGTAAAGCAGCCTAATTCTCCAGCATACCTTAAGTCGGAACTTATCTTTCCCCAATCGTCAAGGACTCAGAGTCTGATCGTCCCACATCACAGTTCAAAGCAACATCAGTTATCCTTCTTTGTTCGCAGCGTTCAACTTTGGAATTCACTTCCATTGAACATTAGGCTTATTAACCGTTACTCTTCCTTCAAAATCCTACTTTTTAATCACCTGCAGAAATCCCCGTAAGCATATTCCATGTGTTAATTGTATTGATTTTTTTTTTTTATTATTATACTTTTCATTAAGATATTTATTATTACTTTTATTATTAATTTTTTTTTACCTCGATTTGTTTTCTTTTTTTATTCATTTCTAATTATTACTTGAATTTTTTTTTTGAATTTTGCATTTTCTTAAGTATTTTTCTACCATGTACGGCGAAAGGGATGTATCCTATTGTATATTGCGAATAAACTAGAATTATTATTATTATTATTATTATTATTATTAATTACTATTTATCGCTGCCGATAGATATTTAAAAAGTGATATTTTTAGAATACATATCGCAAAACCTTACTCCTTAGCAATATTGCGAATTTTCATTAAGATACCTTCACGTAATTCGAAGACACCAAGCGAGGGGTATCGAGGGGAGGGAAAAGTCAGGTTTGTAGTGGAAAAATCGAAAGCCCTTAGTCCGCTTAGTAATACTGTAAAGTTGCATTAAGATCGGACTATCCAATTCGAAGATACCAGGCGAGGGGTATCGAGGGGAATTTTCTCAGAGGTGAGACGTATCTAGATCGATTCCTTGTCCCCGAAAATCCCTTACCCCCAAGTTTCGTGAAAATCGTTAGGCGGGTTTTCGAGATCGTTGTGTAGTCATTTCTCGTATTATATTATAGGATAAGATTACCAGCTTTAAACGGTTTTACTGTCAAGAAGGGTGATATTTAATGGTTTCACTGTATGCTGGTATGGAAAATATTCCGCTTTAATGTATATTAAAAATAATTAAAACAATTTCCTAGCATATAAGACGAAAGATCTTTGTTCTTTGTTGTGACAAAATAAGACATTTTTTTAAAAATAATATGTAAGAAATCAGACTTGTTTACGGTGACCAGAATTGCAGGTAATAGCAGATGAAATATGGATATTTTTAAAGGTATTGACCTTCGCTATCATGTCCAATTGACGCCCGACCGGTTCAAGCCGGTACATTTTTTGCAGGGTCATATATATACAAAATTTCGCGAAAAAAATAGTATTTTTAGAATACCTCAAATTCGGGGATAACAATTTCAAGAAAAAAAATGTAGTACTACAAATTTTTAATTTTTATTATGATAAAATCGATTTTTCTGTACTAAGTGACTTAAAAAAGTTGAAAAAATTTGTCGAAAATTCGAAAATTGAAAAAAACAGAATTTTTACCAACTTTGACCCCATGGCGTTCGGAAATTACTTGCCACAGGAGAGTGTCCTTTTGGATTTCTAGGTTCCCAAGAATTCATAACCGAAATCCTTCAATGACATAACCGAAATCCTTCAAAGGCAAAACTCAAAATTTGTATTTTTGGCCGCCGAATAGCACTTTGGCCCCAACGTGCGCCGGAGAGCTTTTAAAGGTGCCGAAATCTGGGAAAAATTGTTTAAGAATTTATGATAATAATTAATTTTACCAATGAATGATTCAAGTTGCTTCACATCAACTGGCCTCGGTAAATCGCGAATAGCTTTTATCCCGGAATCAGAAGGTCGAATGCCGTCACAACTGATTATGTGTCCCAGGTACTCCACTTCCTGTTGCATAAACTGACATTTGTCACGCTTACAACGAAGACCGTTTTCTTCCAGGGTTTTGAGTACAAGCTCCAGATTTCGCAGATGCTCCTCCTCATTGTTTCCCGTCACGATGATATTATCGATGTAATTTGCGCACATTGGAATTTCCGATACTACTTGTTCGAGAAATCGCTGAAAAATAGCTGTCGCACTGTTGACTCCGAACGGAAGACGTTGAAATTGAAATAATCCCAAAGGAGTATTGACTACCAACACTGATTTTGCTTCCTCATTGAGTTCAATCTGAAGATATGTCAACCTTAAAATCACCACAGATGCCCAAGAACTGGTTCTGACAGGCTTCCAAATTCCTAGCGACACTAATCGATCAGCTTCTCTTTTAAAATCTTCCATTTGTGCAAAGGCAATACACGAAAACGAAAGAACTTCGGTCTTGCATCCGGTTTTAAAAAAAGCTGCGCTTTGAATGTATTGCATTTGCCCAAAGTGTTTTCGAAAAGTTTGCCATATTTAATGCAGAGAGTGTCGATTTTCTCCACAAGATTCTGACTTACGACTTTTGGTACAAAATTTACTACCGCATCACGAGGATTAAGAGTCATAGCGAATTTATTGAACCAATCTAGTCCAAAAATATTAGTACCTTCTTCAGTATTCGTTACTAAAAGTGGAAACTTTTTGCAAATATTACCCGATCGAACAGACACTACCGTTTCACCTAAAATCGGAACCGGCATATTACCGTACGCGTTCAGTACATGCGCAGTTGGTGTGCATTGTGGCTCACTAAGCTGCCGAAAACCCGGTTTAGGGCTCAGTTATAGCGATCAGTAAACTTCTGTCAGTGAAATTTTTTAATTCCGATTTCTCCACTAATACGCCCAATTCTTATATTTTTTTAGTTCAAAACGTGTTTATACACGTCTAATTACCCTTTCCATTAAATGAAATTGTTATTACATGAGTAATTTTTCCAAAAACACGATTTAATTTTTTTTACGTACGAAAAATTTTTTCGTATACGTAAAAAAAATCAAAAAAATTAAATCGTGTTTTTGGAAAAATTACTCATGTAATAACAATTTCATTTAATGGAAATGGTAATTAGACGTGTATAAACACGTTTTGAACTAAAAAAATATAAGAATTGGGTGTATTAGTGGAGAAATCGGAATTAAAAAATTTCACTGACAGAAGTTTACTGATCGCTATAACTGAGCCCTTACCTATCATAGAGCAAGTGGCTCCTGTGTCAACTTGAAATTGCATTTTTACGTCGTTAACCAACAAATCAATAAAAATCTTTTGTCCATTACGAGATATTCCCTGCAATGACTGAATTTGATGCACACTCTTGCGAGATGATTTCGGCTTTCCCTTTGCAGCCGACCGATTACCGGAATCGTGCGAACGTTGATTTTGTTTTCCAGAGTTTCGAGACTGACACACCGATGCGATATGTCCCGATTTACCACAATTATGGCAACTGGCGTCTTAAAATTTGCAATCCGAACGGTGGTGATGTCTTCCACACCCGTAACACGATTTAAAATCACTTTTTCAGTTTTTAACTGTGGGGAACGAACGACTCGGACCCGCACTTCCACTCCGCCCTTCACGATGCCTCGATTTACAGTCCGAATTGACCACGTTTATTTTTTGCAAATCAGAAGAACTGTCACCCATTATTGTTTGAACAGTCTTTTGTGTCGCTTCAAAAGTTTCGGCTAGCACCAATACTTCTTCAAGAGTTGGGTTGGGATTTTTCAATGTTTAATTACGAACTGTTTCGTGCGGACAATGCAAAACAATTATGTCGCGTATGAGTTCGTCTACGAATTCCCGTTCGGAAATTTCACTACCACAAATGAATTTGCACTTACTAGCAATTCCTCTAAGATCGGCAACCCTTTCTGCATAATTTTGGTTTGCCTTCATTCGAGATCGATGAAACTCTAATCGCGCTGCTAAAACGTGTTTTAAACTCGAAATGATCTGACAATTTTTTAATTGTCATGGTGTAAGGGTTTTCATCGACTTTTTGAGAATCAAAAAGTTTTTTAAGCAGCTCGAAAATTTCAGCTCCTGACCACGACAAAAAATACCCCTTTTTCTTTTCGTCCTCTTCAACCAAATAGGCTTTAAAATGCTCTAATTGAGCTAAAAATGTATTCCATTGTATCTTGGTTTTGTCAAAACCTGGAAAAATAGGAACTATCGCTGCACTTTGATTCGAAGAACCGGGAGAAACGCTATTCCATTGCTGGATCCATTCTTGATTCTCCTTCGAAACCTTCTCCATGAATGCTCGTTGCTCAGTCATAATGGATGACAAAACAGCGGCCACGTTTTCATCCATTTCGATAATTTCTGAGAAACACAGAACTTTACCTTTACCCTCGTCGCCAATTATGTTGTGTTCACACACGAAATGAGACTCGTGAGATCACCTTAACAACTATTTATTTATAAAACTTGATTGAGTGGAATAACAATCTTTACAACACTATTTTAAGGAAGGATGCTCTCGCTGCCATTCGTTCCATCAAAGTGACCGAGAGTTGGTGTACAATCTTATCAATAGCGAATATGATGAAATGGTTAGAGCGTTGCCAGCTCAATATGTAACAGTCCTCCAGACAGAACCAACTCGGTCAGTGATAACAGCTTCAACTCACTTCCACTTCCCGACTGCTTGGCTTAGTTTGTAATAGACTTCATCTCCAACTTCGAATTCAATCCATTTTGCACCATGCCGCTTATTAAATTGTTGTTGCATTTGGATGTTACGCTGTGTGTGCGTGTGTTCCTCTGGCTTAAGCAAGTCGAGCTTCGTTTTCATAGCGCGATTCTGTATTAGTTCGGAAGGCGATTTCATTCCAAGTGAATACGATGGTGTTAGACGATAATAAAATAGAAACGTTCGCAATTTTTGATCGATATTCCTCTCTGCCTTTTGCAGTCGACGAATCGTTCAGCTTGTCCATTTGCCTGGGGGCTGTAAGGTGCTATTTTTATGTGATTGATTCCCAACTCTTGACAAAACCGTTTAAATTCCTTCGAAATGAACGGTGGCCCGTTGTCAGACACTATTGTATCGCATAGACCATGGCGGGAGAACGTTTCTGTTATTAACTCCATTGTTTTGGATGACGCACTATGGGGCCAAAGTGCCATTCGGCGGCCAAAAATACATAACTTTTGAACGGATCAATATTTTTGAATGGGGTTTTTTTTGTTGGCTAGATAATGATCCAAGCTTTATTTCCTAACAATCTGATCACCCCCTCCCCTCCCCCACCCATCTGCATTTGAAATCAAAAATTACCAAAATCTCGAGAACGGTTGGTCGTACAGAAAAAATCATTAATGACGAAAATATTTAGAATGCCATTTTACATACATACATATATCGTCAATACATGAAAATCTAATAGGAGCAACTTTCATACCCTATATGATGAAATAATCAAAACTATAGTATTTGTTGTTGGAATATTTTTTTGGTTTTGTTTTAAAGTTGTTTTTTAAATGTTATAAAAAAAATATAGCATTTTTAAAAACAACTTTTTTTAATACGATTATTTTAATACAATTTGATACAAATACACATGGCTAAAATTACATTAAAGTGCGGAAAAATTAGATTCTAATGTCTTGATCTACGTCGAATTTTAACAATTGTAGGATTTCTTGATCTTCTTCGCCATCCATTTAGAACGCAGAGAAGCCAAAAATGCATCTGACGATAGAAGTAATATATTCATCAAATCTTCATTTTGGTTGATTCTATCGTTTTTTCTAGTGTTGGTTAGTCTAAAATGTCTGTAGTCTTTATTTTTCGATTCCTGAGCTTCTTCTGAAAGCTCCCCAAGCGGTAAAATGGTTTTTTCAATTATCAGCTTGTCATGGAAAAGCACTTTATGCATTGTTGCAGGCATATTTCTCCAATTGTAATGTCTATTATACAAATCAGCTGCGGACTTGGCATATGATTCGAATTTATCTGGATTTACTGCTTGAAAGAACCGATAATATAACTTTCAATCGTCGAATTAATGTAAATTTCTTAATATTCTGTTGTAACATATATACATATGTACATATGTATATCTAAGATATTGATTTTTATTGCTCTAATTATTCATAGTACCAGGAAGACCGAGCCATGCTCGGCGATCTCAAAATCCTCCTTCTGCCTCTGTCTCTGAGTAGTTGAATCCGATTATTCAGGGAACTTGATTGTTTTGTAATTACTATTTATCGCTGCCGATAGATATCTAAAAAGTGATATTTTTAGAATACATATCGCAAAACCTTACTCCCTAGCAATATTGCGAATTTTAATTAAGATACCTTCACGTAATTCGAAGACACCAAGCGAGGGGTATCGAGGGGAGGGAAAAGTCAGGTTTGTAGTGGAAAAATCGAAAGCCCTTAGTCCACTTAGTAATACTGTAAAGTTGCATTAAGATCGGACTATCCAATTCGAAGATACCAGGCGAGGGGTATCGAGGGGAATTTTCTCAGAGGTGAGACGTATCTAGATCGATTCCTTGTCCCCGAAAATCCCTTACCCTCAAGTTTCGTGAAAATCGTTTGGCGGGTTTTTGAGATCGTTGTGCAGTCATTTCTCGTATTATATTATAGGATAAGATTACCAGTTTTAAACGGTTTTACTGTCAAAAAGGGTGATATTTAATGGTTTCACTGTATGCTGGTATGTAAAATATTCCGCTTTAATGTATATTAAAAATAATTAAAACAATTTCCTAGCATATAAGACGAAAAATCTTTGTTCTTTGTTGTGACAAAACAAGACATTTTTTTAAAATAATATGTAAGAAATCAGACTTTTGCTTACGGTGAACAGAGTTGCAGGTAGTAGCAGATGAAATATGGATATTTTGAAAGGTATTGACCTTGGCTATCATGTCCAACTGACGCCTGACCGGTACAAGTCGGTACATTTTTTGCAGGGCCATATATATACAAAATTTCACGAAAAAAATAGTATTTTTAGAATGCCCATAATTCCGGGATAACAATTTTAAGAAAAAAAAATGTACAACAAATTTTTAATTTTTATTATAATTGCCTAAATATGTCCTCAGGTTGATGATAAAATCGATTTTTCTGTACTAAGTGACTTAATAAAGTTCAAAAAATTTGTTGAAAATTCGAAAATTGAAAAACCAGAATTTTTACCAATTTTGGCGTTCGGAAATTACTTGTCCCAGGAGAGTGTGCTTTTGGATTTCTAGGTTCCTAAGAATTCTCAACGCAATGACATAACCGAAATCCTTCAAAGGCAGAACTCAAAATTTGTATTTTTGGCCGCCGAATAGCACTTTGGCCCCAACGTGTGACGTAGTGCAAGTAATTTTAAAAACTTCAGACCACTTACTGTAGGCGTCGACGATGACGATGGTAGTAGAAACTGTTGATAGGGCCAGCAAAATCCACATGAATACGGCTCCAAAGTCCTTTCGGTGAAGGCCACGGCTGGAGTGAACATTTTATTGATGATTTCGACACTTCAGCACAAGTTCCGCAGGTTTTTACTGTATTCTTATTGTCGTCGTCAATACCTGGCCAATACACCTTGCCGCGGGCTAGTAGTTTCATACGGACAATGCCAGGGTGGCCTGAATGTAGCTCGGTGAGAATTTTACTGCGAAGTATATTGGTAATTACAATCCGGTCTCCGAAGAAAATGCTATTTTTAATAGCTATTAGATTGTCCCGTCGATCAAAAAATTTGATGATTTGAGGGTCGTGAATCTCCTTTTTCGATGCCGGTCAGCCGGTTGAAACGAACTTTAGCACCTCTCTTGTTACAGGACAGTTTTTCGTCGCCTCCTTAATGTTTTCGAATTTAACTGGAAGTTGGTAGGCCGTTTCAATAGCAAAACATTTCCCTTGATCTTCCAGATGAGCTGATGCGATGACTGCGTCTTCGCTCTCCTTCGAATGATTTGCAATAAGTCTTGAAACAATATCGGCGTAACCAAAACTTTCCGTGTTGACGTATTTGATGGAAAAGGCCAGCAGTGTCAAAGCATACCTCTGCAGCCGACTCGCAATGTAAGCTGGGATGCCAGTTTTTGATCCAAAAATGGTGAGGAGCGGTTTGTGGTCGGTTTAAAGCTCAAATGCCCATAAATCAATGCAAGGGCCTCTCGTTGAATTTGCGGGTAATTTTTATCAGCAGCACTGAACGCTGCAGAGGCGTGCATGATAGGTCGCAACATGCCGTTGGAAAATTCATGCATGAGTACAGCTCCCATTCCGTAACTCGATGCGTCCGGTGCGACAATAATCTTCTTCGCTGGATCAAAATGCGTAAGGACCAAGTCCGATGACAGAGCCTCTTTTAGGTCAACAAAAGATTTTTCCTGTTTCGATGTTCAGATGAAATTTTTGTCTTTTTGAAGTAGTTCGTCTAGCGGTCCACGTAACGATTTAATGTTTTTTTTATAAATTTACCATAGTAATTTATCGCCCCCAAGAATGATCGTAGTTTTGATACGTCATCTTGACGAGGAATGTCTTGGATGGATTGTATTTTCTCCTGATTGGGTCTGACGCCTTGTGCATCTATAACGTGACCACAAAACGGAATTTGTTTTTCACCAAATAAACATTTTTCGATGCGAAGCTTGAATCCATAATTTTGGAGGCGATCGAGCACTTCGAAGAGTCGTTCACGGTGATTTTTCTCGTCTTCTCTACAAGTAACAATATCGTCAACGAAAACAAATGTTCCTTTTAATCCAATCAACATTTTTGCCATTAACTCTTGAAAAGTTCCTGGAGCTGGTTTGATTCCTGGTTGCATGCGGTTAACATTGAAAAGTCCGACATGCGTGTTGATGGTCAACATTTTTTTCGATTCCTCATCAAGTTCCAGTTGAAGGAACGCATCAGATAGGTCGATTTTACTGAAAATTAGTCCGTCCGATAAACACGCGAAAATTTGTTCGGGAGTCGGAAGCATTGCGTTAAGCCCAGTAGAATAATCACCACAGATACGAATTTTTCCGTCCTTTTTTTTACTGCAACAATGGGTGCTGGACAGGGGTGATGACTCCTAAATGCTGTAACCTGTTGAGTTCTTCTTCAATGATGGGAGCAGCTGCGAATGGTACTGTGCGCTTGTTGCGAAATATTGGTTTTGCGCCATTTTTGAGTGTTAGTGACACTTTTATTTTATTGCAACACCCGAGACCGGCCGAGAACAGAGTAGGAAAATTGGCCTTGACTTCGGCTGCGAGCTGCTGACTCGAATCGATGTTGACTTTCGAAATTATGTTAACGTTGTTACAAATACATGCGAATGGAACGTTCCACAATCCTAAGACAGTAATCCAATCGATACCCAATAAGTTGATTTTCGCTTAAACGTAGCAGCGTCCAGCGCCTTTCACATTATTGAGTTCCATATCACAAGGAAAGGAGCCCCATACTTGGACAGGGTGACCTGAAGCGCTTCCCGGTTGTATGTTGCACGGGTCGAGAGTTGGTTTGCCCAGTTTCTTCCAATTTGCTTGTGAGATTATGGCAATATCAGAAGCCGAGTCGAGTTCTCGCTTCATTAATGCGCCATTGATGCTTGGTGCGAAAAATTTATGTTGTGATACGTCGACTACTGCTTCTTTTGTGATTTGATTTATTCGAGCGGAATCATTATGCCTTTGTTTAAATTTTGGTTGTCTCATCGCCTTAAGGCGAGCGATTGCAGAGCCGCAAAATCCTGTTTTGTGTCCAGTTTGCTTGCATGCGCCACATTCTTTCGAGTGATATTCACAATCTCGCTCCCAGTGTTCTGTCCCGTAGAGTCGGCATGGACTTGGTGGTTTGGGGGAACCCGATTTGCGCGAACTGTGGCCGGAAGTAGGGCTTGCTCTTCCCGATCCTGTATACTTGGCGTTCTGAATTGAAAACACTTCTGATGTGATGGCTGTTTCCACTATTTTAGATTTGTCTTTTTTTTTAGTGAAATAAGCCGGTAAGCTTCGTTGACAAGATCGTTGAGTGTCAACTTTTGAACCGCTGCTGCTGCAACAGTCGGGGCTGCTTTCATCTGAACGTACTGTGCGTCGACTTTAGTGAGCAGCTTTTCAAGAATTATGGAATCTAGGGGACTCTTCAAACCGCTGATAAAGAGAAGTACCTTGAAGTCGTCAGCAGAACAGTTTGTAACATCAAATTTCTCGCCGTACTTTTAATGCGTGCTGCATATTCATTAAAATCTTCGGTATCGAACTTGGCAAGATTGAAACACTTATGGCGCATTGAAAATTTTGTTTCATTATACCCAAACAGATGCTTAAGATTTTTAACCGCCTCCTCCAAGATGAAGTGCGTTGGTTTCTTTGGGAGAATCGAGTCGGCATTTCTTTGGTTTGAGAAAATTTTTGCAGGAGCAACCGAACTTTTACTGCCTCGGTTAAGTCAGTGGCCTCAGTGAAAATTGTTTCGTAGCGATTGTACCATGTTTCGAAGGTTGCGTTGTTTCCTGGATCATAGATGAATTGCATCATAGTGTCTGATATGCTCTTGACTCGAACAGCAATTAAATCTTCCGGGCGTGCCTGATTTGTGGTCTGCGGCCGTTCTTCGAGAATTTTCTCCATTTTTTCACACATTTGCTGTTGATTTTGCATGAGTTTTTTATTCTCGGTATCCTTTTCCTGAAATCGGGCCATAAGATTTTGGAACAAATCAATGAATTTTTGATCCATTGCGGTGGAAGATTTGAGATTCAGTTTTTTTCCTTCACGTGTACTAAATCCTCGTCGCCACTGTAGTAAACCCGGTGTTGGTTGCAACTCGGTGTTCTACCTCAGGGGCGTGGCGTGAGTTTTGAAGCTAGGGATGCAAATTTTAATTTTTTGGAATTCAATTGCCAACTTAAGGTTTTTATGTTATTAATAAAGGTATTTTTTGTGTTGTGCAAAAATACATCTCTCGTTAGCTACTTAAATGAATGACAATAAAATAATAAAAAGTTCAAAACATTAAAATAACGTGTACTTTATGATTATGAAAATGATTATGAAAAATTCATCCGATCTTTGATCCCCAGACTACAAAATTATAATGTGTTTGTTTTTAATTCGAGACACTTATATATCCGAATCGAGAGAAAAAGTAAATTGATGATCTTTTTGTATAAAAAATACAGTTATAAAATAAAATATTTACGATTGTCCGCATAAACCCGGATACACCAAGATCGTTCTTAACTCAGAATTGCTAATTCTGAAGAGAATTAAACAGCTTTATGAAAATTATTTAAATAGCTTAACTTACAGATTGCCAAACGTTGTAATCCTTCGAAAAAAGTAAACAAGGCCAACAAAATAACTTTTGCTTATTTGCACAACCGCAAAGCCAATTAAAATCTTCGTAAACTTTGACCGAAAATCGTCTCGTACAACTTTTATTTACTGTTGTTATATTTAACTTTGGTTTTGGTCTCCCGCGATCAAGAATATTTTGTTTTTTAGAAAAAGAGCGCGAACTAAATGATTGTTTTAATAAGCTATCGATTACACAACAATCTGCCATTTTTACCAAACTATTGAAATCACAAAAATCACACAATAAAAAGACACGCTAATAAATAAATAATTTAAGACATTACTCACTACACATGCAGAAACGCTACTACCAATGCATTTTTTTTTACTTATTTTCACTCGGAAGCAACGATTCGAATTGCTTATTTCACCTATTCCTGTTGCATATGACATTACGAGGCAAAAGAGAAATGATCGCCCGAAAGAAATTTTTATTTTTGGAATGGTTTTTTTAAACGCGAAAACCGCGTATTTTTTGTTCAAAAAGGTATGAATATTAGATATAGAATTACTCAAAACAAAATCATCTAAATGTCCTCCAAAAAAACTTTTTAAATACGGATCTTAGTTTTTTAGTTATTTAAATAAAAGCGCAAAATAATTTGACTTCTCCTGAGGTGGAAGCAATTTTTATTTTGCATCCACATTTTCTCTTTTCTCCAGTCGTTAACATAGGTTTTCATCTCTTAAAATTTAGTTGCATCTCTCTTCGTACAAAACTCATAGATGCAACAATAATTTCTGCTTCCACACAGTTTCAAAGGCAAGTTAAGAAATTCTCTCTTTTTTTAAAGGCATTCGCGGTTGAATATATCACGACTGTATGATAAAATGCATTTTGTGCCGTACTGAAGCTACAAACGGCACAAAACAGTAACTCTAAGTTGTATTGAAGCTACAAAGGGCACAAAACAGTAGCTCTAACAATAAACTCAAACTTAATTATGATCGAATTTTGAAAAAAAAATGTTTCAAATTAAAAACTCAGTTACCAATATTTTTGTGAGATTTGTAAGGGATGCAATGCATCCTTGCATCCAATGACGCCACGCCCCTGTTTTACCTATTATGCTAACTACAAGAAAGGAAACGCCAGTAATGCTTATCAATTATTTATTTATACACTCTCGTTAAGGTTAGTTGTGACAGCCCGTCTCGGAGTAATAGTGGCCGGCGGGTAATGCGTATTCGGTTATTAAAATTCGTTACATAAAATTGAAGTGAGTATCGAATATGTTATAAGAAATGTATTCGGTACATACTCAGTTGCAATTGGTTAAAATATTTTGTCTCACAAACTATTAAAGCTTTCTTCTGTCCGCATATTGTATTTACCGAATACTGTATGGATAGCCGAAATGAGTAACATTTTCTCTTCTTCTTTGCCTCGCTATCATGTGTATTAGTGTGCTCGTACACGCTTCAATGCAAATACACCAGCTCCGTTCACTGGTTGCTCTATGTCGAATATAAAAACATCTGTGTGTGTGAGTAAACTACAGAAGTCCACGTTATAAGCATGTGTGCATTAAGCGTGCCAGAAGAACGAACCGTCGATCTCTTTTCTCTCCCTTTCTGCTTCCTATTGCCAGACGCGTTTCTTGAACTCGAGTCATAGTTTTGTTTTTTCCTCTCTCCGTTTTTGGTAGGTGTGTTTCCAGATACCCAGTCGCAATCATCAATTCTTGTATTTAATTCTCATTTCGCTTATGCATGAAATAATACCGAATACATAGAACCGAATCTCCAAATTGACTACATATGACTGACTATTACCCGGAAGCGAATCTCCAAATTTAAAGATACGAATGAGTATTACCCGGAACCGAATCAACTATATTAAGTATTTGTTTCAAGAACGCAGTTTGTTTTGATTACTTTTCCGAGTCGAATACAAAGGAACGAATTTTTCTAAACTGAATATATGTCTCAATTCGCATCGTAACGATTTCATTTTCTCATTCATTCAGATTCATATTCGATTGAGGGAAAACTTTTGGAGCAAACTGTATGGATGTTCTATGGATGGCTGTAATGTGATGCGTAGATAAGTTTTTGCATGCATGTATGCATGTTGTGCAGATATTACCTTCATTTAGGAAAGGTTTTGAATAGTCCCATTAATTTTTTCAAAAAGCGATTCGTTGGAGGTTTTCTTTCATTTCGTACGCAATTTTCTGCGCGGCTAAGTGAACTTGGGTGCGTTTTAAATATTAGTTCTTATACGCAGATTTTGCAAATCATAACAACACCATTATTGACATCTATAATTGAATTGCGGCAATATTCAGAAGAACCATTGTTGGACCGAAGAGAAAATCCTTTAAAGTGGTGGGAAAAAAGACAGTTTTTATATCCTAAACTGGCAAAACTTGCGATGAAGTATTTAGGATCCGTAGCGACGTCTGAACCATCGGAAAGGATATTTTCAAAAACTGGTCAGATAATTTCTGAAAGAAGGAGCCGTATTAAACCGAAAAATGTACAAAAGTTAGTATTGCTAAATGTGAACCAACAGCTTTACAAATTATAAATTTATATTATTTTTCTGCACTGATAATTTTTCGATAGGAATTTGGGAATATAATTTTGTTATTCATTGTCTGATTTCGACTTTGCGCACATCCACCAACGATGGAGATCGCAGGGTTTTGTTATTATAGTTCAGTATTCAAGACTAACCATTTAGTCTATTTCTTTTGTAGTACATCCCCAACCAGGTTCGATCTCATCACCTACTAGATTAGACCACTAATCTTCATCGTCCGGGTTTTTAGTAAAAGTAACATATATTAGGTATTCGTTACTTTTGTTTAAATAACGAATGAATACCGGGTAATGAAAGTAACGAATTCTCCCACCCCTACGGAGTAATACAACGACTGGCGAAAAGTACCAAGAACCACGAGGAAGTGTTTGTACTAGATTCGGGTTGTAGGCTGGTACTAAATTATAGTTCATGGTTAGTACGAGATCACAACAAAATCTTATCTTATCAATCTATATATATAAAAATGGATGTTTGTCTGTTTGAGATTACAAAACTCAAAAACTACTGGGCCGATTTTTACGCGGTTTGATCTGTGTTGCCAGGAGCAGGTTTTTAGCTATGTAGATTTTCAAAATTCGAAACGGAAGGTCCTGTAAGGATAATGAAAATATCCTTTTTCCCATTTTTCCCCGGAAAAATTGGCATTATGGGGTTTTTGGGCTCGCTGATCACTAATCCGGTATTAGATTTTCAAAATTCGAAATGGAAGGTCCTGTAAGGATAACGAAAATATCCTTTTTCCCATGTAAAAATTGGCATTATAGGGTTTTAGGGGTCACTGATCACGGCTCTGGTGTTGGAATTTCAAAAAACGCAAATATCCTTTTTCCCGTTTTCCCCGGGAAAACCGGCATTAGGGAGTTTCCGTGGTCACCGATCACGAATCCGGTGTTGGAATTTCAAAATGTGAAACAGAAGGTCCTGTAAGGATAACTTTTTTTCCCAAAAGTTTTTAAGTTATTTATGGTTTTTTGGCATTCTAAAATTTATACAAAAAACTTTAAGCTGGCAACGTAGGGTCAGCTTACTAGCAAAAAATCTGAATGAAAAACAGTCCGACAGAAGAAACGACATCCGAGCTTGCGTTAAAAAGTGACCGGCTTATCCAGGTTGATTTTGTAAGAAAAACGTCCTCAAAATCAAGGGACTTGTTTGGTATAGATAGGTTTCCAGTCTATACAAGGTTTGACTGTATTTCTAAAAGTTATACAATAAACTTTAACCTGACAACGACGAGTCCAAAAGCTATCTTGTATCATTCGTTAGGGAGTCGATCTGCACCCGCGGAAAGTAACTATATATGTATGTATAATTCACTTTTCTTCGGTTCAGTTTTAACCTTTCATCCATGGATTTAATTTTTTTTGTCGGTTGTTCCTAGAGAGGCACCATGAAAAAAATGAAATTTTCACTTTTGTATTTTCATGTAATATCATATTCTAATGGTGGGCACTGTTCAAGAATTATCACTTTGTAAGCTATTCTCGAGAAAACAGAATGTCGATTGCGCGGGAAAGCAAAATACTATGGTAGTATTAGTTCAGCTTCAAAATATTTTATTAAACGTAACTTTATTTTATCATCTACAACTTAGTTGTTATAAACTAATTATATATTGCAAATTATTTCACTAATCTAAATTTATTGATTTCAGGGTCCAGTTGGAAAGGGTCCGGGTTGTGGATTTTGGGCTCCAGGTTGGCGTGTTTGGCTATTTTTTATGCGTGGAATAACACCACTTCTTGAACGTTGGCTCGGTAATTTACTATCGCGTCAATTTGAAGGACGTCATTCAAAGGGTGTAGCAAAGACTGTCACGAAACAACGTGTTGAATCGCATTTTGATTTAGAGTTAAGAGCTTCTGTTATGCACGACATTGTGGATATGATGCCAGAAGGCATAAAGCAAAATAAAGCTAGAACAATTTTACAGCATTTATCTGAAGCTTGGCGATGTTGGAAAGCAAATATTCCTTGGAAAGTACCAGGATTGCCAATTCCGATCGAAAATATGATCCTTCGCTATGTAAAAATGAAGGCCGATTGGTGGACAAATACAGCACATTACAACCGCGAAAGAATTCGGCGGGGCGCAACAGTTGATAAAACTGTGTGCAAAAAAAATCTGGGGCGTTTGACAAGATTATATTTGAAAGCTGAACAAGAACGTCAGCATAATTATCTTAAAGATGGACCATACATTTCCCCAGAAGAAGCTGTGGCTATATATACAACCACAGTACATTGGCTAGAGTCCAGACGCTTTGCACCAATTCCATTTCCACCGCTTTCCTACAAGCACGACACAAAGCTTTTGATTTTAGCACTCGAAAGACTAAAAGAAGCTTACAGTGTGAAATCACGATTAAATCAAAGTCAGCGAGAAGAGTTAGGATTAATAGAGCAAGCATATGATAATCCCCACGAAGCTTTATCCCGAATAAAACGGCATTTACTCACCCAAAGAGCATTCAAAGAGGTTAGTGCAGATATTTAAAACAGGTCATCATTAATCAATTTTTGTGTATGTAGGTTGGAATAGAATTTATGGATTTATATAGTCATTTAATACCAGTTTACGATGTGGAACCTTTGGAAAAAATTACCGATGCCTACTTGGATCAATATCTTTGGTACGAAGCCGATAAACGACGTCTTTTCCCTCCATGGGTGAAGCCTAGTGATACAGAGCCCCCTCCGTTACTCGTTTACAAGTGGTGTCAAGGTATGTACATTTTTTTCAAAATATTTTATTTTAGTGTCAGCGGTCTATTTTTTATATGGTAAAACTGTATAAGATTACATACTTGCCCTGCGATTCTTAGCCATGGAAAATTTTAATTTTAAGCCGACTGTGAATTTTTATCCAACAGTATAGAGAGGAAGCGCGGCGAAAGAGATAAGAGTGTTGACTGCCTGTAGAGTAAATCACCCTTGTTCTGAGATACGGCGTTACGTTAGTTTGTTCAATTGTGGAAAATAAATGAAATTTAGGACAAACAATATATTTCTGTAATTTATTATAAAATTTTGTGATATATATTTATTATTTTGGTCCATGTTAACTAAAATTGAAATCAAAACTACAAAAATATTTAAAACCGTTTTCACGCTCCCAACCGACGATAAACAAAAGTTAAGTGTCAAATATTTCCTTGACAATCGAAAAAATTTGAAAATTTAAAAAAAAACCAATGCTGAGGGTGCCCAACAGTACACTCAAATCAGACTGAACTTTACTTTGCTCCACTCAAGCAAAAACAGTTTTTATTCATACCAAATTAGTGCATATGGCACTCCACTCACAAATTCGATGTTTTTCTGAGAGAACTGAATAAAGTACAACTGAGTTGAGATGTTTGAAGTGATAACTTCTTTAGGCGCGTTGGGCGATTTTTGTATGGGTAAAAACTTATGGTTTGGCGTCAGCATTTGCTTTCCACAAAACGTGACGCTTTCCACATTGGAAAACCTTTCAACTTCTTCCACATTGGAAAACTTTTAAAAAAAGCACCTCAACTTCCAAAGCTTTCTGTTATGGTTTTTCGATAATGATAATGAAGACCTCGGTGCAAAAAGCGGTCATCTCCACTTTTTCAAATTTTTCAGGAGAGACAAAAAACATATTAGCGTGAAATTTTTGCTCTGGGACAAAGTTAACAATTTACAGTTTAAATCAAGCATGTATTCTTACATCATTTGAATTTGAGATAAATCCATATTTTTTTTTTTTGAAAAAGTTATGGACATTTTAAAGTTTTGGACATAGCTGTTTCTTGCACCCAAGAGTAAAAAAGCGGTTTTTAAAATTTATTTATGACTACAAAATACAGTCCAGACTTGTTAACTAGCCTTTATTTAGTAAAAAACAAATAAAAAAATAAAAAAATATTCAATTTAACAAAACAAAACTCCCAGAATAAAAAAAAAATTTTTTTGGAAAAAAGATCAGCGTCAAATTATATGAAACAATGCATCTTTTCTTTAATGACTTTTTACACAGGCCTCTAAAAAGTATGCTCTTTGCAGCCAAATGTGCGCATTCGTTTATTCTTGCATTTGGCATCAATAACTCATTTTCGCAAAAAAGTGGACATGACCGCTTTTTGCACCGAGGTTTTGAATTTTCATTTTAGAAAAACTTTACAATAGAAAAAGTTTACTTCCACAACTGCACGAAAGAAAAACTGCGCTGAAAAAAAACTCGAGATATTAAAAAAGTCTGTTGGATTTACCAATTGCGCGTTTCAACTGCAGTTTTTTAATAAAGCTTCTTCTCTAAAAAAGATTTCTCACAGCTTGAACTGATAACAGCTGCTTTTTTTAATGATCCGGATAACAGATCCATATGGATCATTAAAAAAAAACAGCTAAAGTATGCATGTAATTGTTGCTCGGAGTGGCGATAGATGTGAAAACCAGACTAATGTTAATGATTTTAATTTACAAATTATGAAATATTAATTTTTGATACTACAAATAATTTCAAAATCCAAAAAAATTCTGTTATTTCATAGTTTAAGGTTATCACTTCTGTCGGCAGTCCCAATGACTGCTTTGTTTTTTTATTCATGCCAAACTGAGTGCACTCGCAAAAAACTGAGTGCACTCGAGTAGAGTGTTTATTATTCATATGGCCCATTTACTCGATCAGTACTCTATATACCATTTTCGTTGTTCTTGAATACGTAGTGTCCTACTTGAGTTCAACGCGGAGCAACGCATTTGATTCGATTCTATTTTCGTTGTTCTGAGATTCGCCGGGAGCTGATATTTGAAGTTAAATTGCTCACTTGAGTTTTCTCGCGTTTGGTGGATATTGCACACAGTTTCAGGTTTTGAAAGTTTTGTAATCAATTAAAATGTTAGTAAAAAATAATGGAAATTTAAGTATGAATTAACATGTGTATTTGTTAAATAGGAGTGGAAATAAAAATTCAACAAATAATTCCCAGTTTAACTATTTGATTGATGCAATGAAGGAGCACCCTGATATAGCGAAGGGCTTTTCACGAAGACCAGTGGCAGAGGTTCAGGCAATCTGGCAATCGATATCAAATAAATTATCCAGCTTGGGACCACTAAAAAAGGATTTCCTCAGAATATATAAAAATGATGTTTTGCTCAGCCGAAAATCCTTCCTAAAGCTAGGAAAAAAATTTATACGAATTGATAGTTACACTTTTTCTATGTACTCACGCTTCTTCACTTAAATTCATGATGTTCGAAGAACTTCTCAGAAAAATTATTTTCTCTCGCAAGGAGTTTATCTCCTCCTGCCTCAATAATCATCATACTTAACGTGACCACTTATCGCCTAGCCAATTTCGGTACACAAAAAAAAAATTTTACAAACTCGAGAATGTGCCCAATACAGACAGTTTTATTCAATAAAAATCATTACAATTCTCAATGTTACATGTTATTGTTTTTAAATGCATACTTGCCATCAGATCCAATTTCTTCTAGCATTTTAGGCTGGGATTTTAGGAATTCGAAAAACTCGAGGCATGACATTTTCATGTTGTATCTTATGTACAGAAGATCCCTCAATGTTTTAATACTCAACCGGGTTTTATCACTGGACCATATTTCATTTATTAGAGAAAACACTCTCTCAACGGTCGCCGAAGTTCCGGGCAGACACAGAATGTACGAAACGATTTTAAGTAGGTGATTGTAGGGAATGTTATTTTTTCCGAAATGTTGGAAGCATTCCACCCATCGTTGATCGGTAGCAACGCTATTCTCAGCAGCTATTTTTTGTTGGATGACAAATTTTTCCATTGCACTGTTCAACAAGGCGACGATCACGCCAGAAGTCTCACCGCTTTCAGATGTCAGCTCAACGATTTTAATTTTTACGCCCTCTTTTTCCGAAAAGTACCTAACCAGCACGGGAAACATTTTTATGTTTCCATGATTGGATGCATCTGTGATTGTTGTGACAAAATGACAATCTGCCAAATCTTTTTGTAATTCACGAAAAACATATGGTGCGATCACACCCGTTGCAATGGACTCACACTTCGTGCGTGCACAAGTGAACTTCGTTAAAGCAAAACAACTGCGAATAATTTTGGAGGCACAGTCAGCAGAACGAAAACTATGGTTTGATCTTATTACGTGGTATGCCCAGGCCCACACACCCTCGCAAGCTGCTATTTCCAAATCAGATTTGCTCAGCATTGCACTTTTGAAATATTTCGTCATTGGTTGACTAGATGATGATGCACTTAATGCTTTTTGGTGGCATGCCGATTTTAAGTGCGATTCAATATCTGATTTTCCGCCGTGAGAAATATTAAATTCGGTGTTACACACGTGGCAGTGAACATCACTGTCGCTCTTTGATTTTGTGATAAAATTATATTTTACGCTTAAACTGTCGTTGAACACATTAACTCCACGCTTTCTCGACATTTTACACGGTCAATTGCAATTATTTAAACTCTCAAACACAAAAAAAAGACCACACGACGGCAGCAAACAAAAGAAAATGATTTCCGACCAAATCAAAAGTAAGGTTATATTTGACAAATGTTAATAGGGTTGAGTTGAGAGTAGATTATGGTACGACATCTACCAGTGAAATAAGGAATTCAGAATAGTAAAGTGTCGTCTACATAGCTTTCAATCCGCTCCGATTCTAGCAATACCAAAAATACCAAAAATTTCGATATTTGAATTTGCTTTGTCAGGATTTCGGTATATTTAGGTGTACCGAAGCTTTGCTTCGGTACACCGGTACACGGTGCCAAATTTCGGTACTGTACCGGTCATTTCGGTACAGGTGGTCACCTTAATCATACTAATATCTGTACCCCAGAGGTAAACTGTCGTAACTGACATTTTGCAAATTACAGGAGAGCCATTTTTAGTTCGGAATTGCAAACTTTTTATTGTGTATGATTTTCGGTAATTATTTGAAACTTTTGTAGTTTATTTTATTTTAGGACATTGTTTAAACAAAATAGTAGTTGCTATAATATATACGTCCCCAAAATGTAGTTACAACAATAACCCTAAAATCGCGGTTTTGGCAGTTACGACAGTTTACCTCTGGGGTACAGATATATAAAAAAAAAATGAGTTGGTGTCTGTCTGTCTGTCTGTCTGTCTGTCTGTTCCTCTTTCACGCAAAAACGGCTGAACCGATTGACTTGAAATTTGGCATGAGTGTATGTAGTAGTTCTGGTTCCAACATAGGCATACGGAAAAGTAGCTCCAGGGGTGGGGGGAGTAAGGGGAGGGGGTAAAGTGATTTCGAAACTTAGTTTTTGCGGCATGTTACTCTTTCGCGGAGAAATTACTGAACCGATTGGCCTGAAATTTGGCATAGATGTTCGTCGGGGGTAGACCCATTAAAAAGTAGCCCGTGAGGCGGGGGAGTAAGGGGAGGGGGTAAAGTGATCTCGAAATTTAGCTCTTCCTCTATGTTACCCTTTCGCGGGGAAACTACCGAGCCGATTGGCCTGAAGTTTAGCTCCAACATCAACAACAAAATTTAAAAAATTGAAAAAACTTAACCCGGCAACGACGGATATGCAAGCTAGTAATAAATATATGCTTTGAAATGGCTATCGACCCAGATACAAACAAAACTAGCAGATTTTTGACAGTTTTTATCATGCGACGCTTGTCGTTCTAGCAAACGCCATTTTTCAAAACACCGATCGCGTAGCGAATCGAATCGAATGCGTTACGTTTAGCTGCCTAACGCCGTATTTCAGAACAACTGTGAATGAGATCGAGTATTGCTTTTTCCAATTCACGCACTTGTCGTTATACGTTTTTCTGGAAGATCGAAGACTAAGTAAGCGATTTTTTAGTCGCCCGGAGACTGAGAATGTCTGACGTTGAAGAGCCTCCCGCGATATTAAATAGAATCCCTAAGTTTGGTGGGTGGGACTAAAATGACTCAGCGTCTTTATAATTTGTGGGAATGTCGTCAAAAAACTGCGAATTATTGGGGAAAAGTTGGGCGTGACGTCCGCCTTTCGTTCACTTATATCGACGAATCATCGGACTCAGCGTCTTTATAATTTGCAGGAATGTGTTGGTGGGAGTAAAATGAGAAAAATAAATCCGTTTCATAGCAGTATTGCAAACAATTTTAAAAATATGGATAATTGTGCAATTTTAGAGGAAATTGACGGTGTTCTTTAAGGCCGTCGATTGGTTTTAAATATGTTTTAAATGATAGAGCGTCAAAACGGATGTAAAAACTCTGAACAACCCAGTAGGAAAAAACACGGTTCAGAACCACTTATTCTCAGAAGCTCGAAGTGCTTATTTTCCCATTTTTCAACATTGGATGTCATTGCAGGTAATCGCTTTCCTCAAGCTGCCTTGAAGCGCTTGAATGGCAGTATGTGGGAAGCTCATGGAGCGTTTTTGGAATTCTCCAATCAACATTTTCTGAACATGTGAGAAAACTGCTTGATTGTGTCTCGCGTTCCACCTTTCCTTGAAGAAGAAAATACTAGAAGGTATCGAACATTAATTACTTCAATACTTTATTATATCAAACTATGGGAATTTTAACGATAAATTAAAAAAAATTAAAGCTTAAGACACCGTCTACCACTTTGGAGATTTTAAGACAACTAATTGGTCGTGGAATTTATTTGGAAAATGGGGTGCTTCCCAACTTCTTTTGGAAGCGGGTAAGAAGGGTTTCTTTCATGCTTCCCCACGAAGCGCGTATATTTTTCCTATTGGGAACGATCTCTTAAATCTTAATGTATTTGCCAGAACACTATTTTCAAGCCAAGCAAATTTCTCAAAAGGTCGATCCTGCCTAAATTTTAAGGCTCAATTCCACCGAAATTTCTTTCCCGCTAAAATATGTGTTTGTCAGAACACAATTTCCAAGTCAAGCCAAGTCGAATTTCTCAAAATTTCGGTTAACTACTAGCAACATATTAAAGCTAGTTTCTATTAAATTACACGCAAGAAAAATCGAACACAAAAAAATTTTACCAACAGTCAAAATTGAAATGTGTCTTCCTCCTTTAACGGTTACGGATAAAAATTCAGTAAAGCTTTTGGCGCTCCACTTGTATGCAGTCAAAGCTCAGCGCCGCACCCACCGTTTTTGGAAGAGGTCAAACCCAAGGAGCACAATAGGGCAGGGCGTACGGTGGACGGCCCCGTCCACAAATTCCGATCTATTGGGGAAAAGTTAGGCGCGACGTTCGCCTTTCGTTCACTTATGTCGACGAATCATCGACATCGGGGAATGAAAAAAATTCGGAAATTCTCTGTCTCCGGCTCACTAAAAAATCGAATTTGCTTGAAGTCGGCATATAAAATACGCATTCAAAGAAAAAGCGAAAAAAAATTTCTCTTTGTACATTCTTCCAAGTGTTTGTTGGGATATAAATTCAAATGTATAAATTGGGTGAAGCGATACTCGATCTCATTTACTCTACAGCTTTAGATACATGTAAATCAATTGTTTCATTAAGATAAAATCTCAGCGAAACTTTGCATACTTTTAGAGAAAACGGAAAATTCTAGCTAGAGTGTATAGTGTGGAAGCAAGAGCTATCGAAAAAGTCTTACCTGTAATCAGGATTCGAAAATGCTCACTCATGAGTATAGGTTAGGTTAAGAAGAACACGTGCGCCCAGGCGCGAGCACAGTGCCATCTTCTGGCCATAGCGCCAAAGGGAAAGTGCCCCGTGATTAAGCCTGTGAGTAGCCTTACGGAGGTCCTACTTAGTCTAAGAAGGGTGTCGGTTCTATATCTATTAAATCTTGGCCAGAGCGACCTCGTGATTACACGATCGCTCCTTGATTGCAAACGGATATTCATATTGTACATCCCTTACCTATCAATTATACTTTTTGCGCATTCGATCGGCATTTCAACCGAGCGGTCCGCGCTCTCCATAGCCATTTCGGTCCTTAATTTTGCCAGTTCGTCGACTTTCTCATTGCCATATATGTTGCTGTGATCGGGGACCCAACAAAGCCTAATGGCATGTTGGAGGCCGAGTTGATTAAGTGCTTTGCGGCAATTAGACACGGTCTTTGACTTGATTGTCGACGAATCCAGTGCCTTGATTGCTGCCTGACTGTCGACGTAGATTGAAACCCTTATTCTGAGTAGTTCTCTCGTCATTATCAAGCTTGCAGCCGCTCTTATGGCATAGACCTCAGCTTGAAATACACTGCTCTCGTCAGGCAGTTTGTAGCACTTTTGGAGGTCAAGATTATCCGAGAACACTCCCGCCCCGTGCCTTCTTCAGTTTTAGATCCATCAGTGTAAACCGAGACTTCTTGCTCGTCTATGACACTGTTGAGATCCCAAAGCCTGCTTTTGGGAATCAAAACTGAGAAGTTCACATTCGTATTCAGGTGAGGTATACAGTAATCCGTAGAGTCCGGGATACCCCATTCATCGCTTTTAAGGATGCTGTTATGACTGAAGGTACTGTGCTTCCAGAGGCCAGACTATCTGAGCCTTAGTGGACTCTTAGCAGCAGTGCACCTCGTGTACTCATTAAGGGGAATGAGGTGCAGTAGAGCTTCCATTCCCGCTGTTGGTGTTGATCTAACAGCTGCTGTGGTTCCTAGCGTCGCTAGTCTTTGTACTTTGTTAAGGGTTTGATATCGCTAGTTGACCCTCATGGTCGGCCACCAAACCAGACATCCGTAAGTGAGAATGGGTCCGATCACCGCTGTGTATAACCAATGGGTGATGCGCGGTGATGTGCCCCAATTCCTGCCAATCATTTTTTTTACATGCGTAAAACGCGCACAACGCTTTGTTCATTCTCTCTTCCGTATTCCTTTTTCAAGGGAGTTTGGAGTCCAGAATTAATCCAAGGTATTTTGCCTCAGGTGAGAGAACTAGTTGCGTTATCCCTATCTTCGGGAGTTGAAAGATTGGTACCTTCCTTAGTCTAGTGAAGAGTACTAGCTCAGTCTTGGAGGGGTTGACCCCAAGACCGTTGTGCTCCGCCCACTTTGTGATATCGCGTAGTGCTGATTCCAAGAGTTCGCTTAGTGTTGGGAGAAATTTTCCTGTTACCAAAACGACCACATCATCAGCGTACGCAACAACTTCTATTCCCTTTTCTTGTAACGATAGGAGGAAGTCCTTAGGCTTATTATAACAACTTTTCTCAGCCTTGGGGATGAATGCCACACGAATTTCGCATCAACATTCTTGTATATACCTTTTTGATAAAAGGCAACGTGTGCTGAAGTATGGCCGGAATGTACCGCCCACGCTACAGAACGTTCATTGATTATCTCTTTTGCTACCCGAGAATTCTTATTCGTTATTTCTGGAGCATGGTATCTACTATTCCTGCCCTGACAATCTATAGGGAAACCGGTATCCATTAGGAGGTCCAGTGTTTCCTGGCTTGATTCTGTCGTGCTTCCATCTGAATTTTCCAAGAGCACCGGGGCCGATGGAGTCCTACTTAGGATCCTTCGGAGTCTGGCAGCATCTTGTGTATCCTCGATTGAGCAACAGAAATCTTTCCACGATGTCCACCTGGCTCTCCTTATCTCTTTCTTATACTCATTGAAGCTGGCCTTGTAGTTGGTCCAAGCTTCCTCGCTCTTCGTAGATTTTGCCTTATTAAACAGTTTCCTAGTCTGTTTTCGCAGTTGCCGTAGCTCTCCACTCCACCATGGGGTGGTCTAGCTTTTGGTACTGCGTGTAACCTGTATTTAATTTTCGTTAGAGTAAGACTGGAAGAAGCTGTGAGGGTTGTGGGTCCATTCGGACCATCTGTCTCCCGCCTTATTTCCTCTGAGAATTTAGTCCAGTAGGTTCTCCTAGCATTCTTGTAATGTTCGGGTACCTCCTTTGAGAAGTTAATACCGAAGAGTATCCTAGCATGATCCGAAAAGAAGTGCTTAGGGGATACTCTCCAATTGTCAACCTTCAAGTCTTGGTAGCTAGTCGCGAGTGTTGTGTCGATTATCTATTCTCTGTTTTTATTAGTGAATGTTGGTTTGTTACCTCGATTGTATGTAATAAGGTCTGAGTAAAGAATGAATTCGAATAAAGACTCACCTCGTTCATTAGTGTTGGTGCTCCCCCATTGAAAGTTATGGGCGTTGGCATCACATCCCATCTGTTTGCATTTTCATTTCAAATAAAATTTGCATTAGTTGCAGATTATACGAAAAATGTTCTCACGAATCGTTCCATGCATCGGTCACCTGAAGCGTTCTTATTTTGTCTTTGTCTGTAATGAGACACCTTTAACAACAAGCACTTCGCGTAACTTATTTCGGTGATGGTGCATGGGAAGATTTGTGAACTTCATATATTATTAATGTAAATAATTGTATATAAAGAGATGACAATAGATTAATAAAATTCATTCCTCATTTGAATCGCGCGTTGTTAATAACTCAACATTTTATATTTCGTGTTCTGGTTTAAAACCTGAATACTCCACAACATAGAATCTTGGTGATACACCAAAATTCAACTCTGTTTAAATAAAAGAATTTAAACTCAACATTTGGTGACCCCGACGTGATTTTCGAATTTTAAACAGTAAATTCACAGTTTTTTTTACCGCGACTTTTATCCGTAATCGAAGGTACATCGCGAGCGCGCAACAATTCGTTAACAGTGAAAGTGAGTGATCTTCTACGTTATCATCATGAGTCTTGAGGATTTATTCACTAAACAAGCTGCCGATGGGGCTGAGATCATCAGGCTCATCACGAATTACAGAAAGGATTCTGTCGACAGAAAGAATGCCGCGTACTTAAACAAGAAGTCAGATGAATTGGATCAACTCTGGAGTATCGTCGAATCCACTGATTACGATATCAAGGTCAAATGCGAAGACCGCTCAGAGTATGACTACTTCGAGAAGGAGTACTTCAAAAACATTGAGAAAACATACAACTGGTTCACAGAAGATGTAAAGAAACTTCGAGATAAGCTTAGCAAACCAATTTCTTTCACCTGGAGTTGGCAGCGTCGATGAAACCGACATCATTCGAAATCAATGACGATCCATTTACTACCTTATCAAACGTCAAAGGTGTTCCAGCTGTCACATCCACTGTTCGACGTCTGAAAATATCAACAGCGTCCCTGCAACGAGTCCTAAATCAATTAGATGACATCAGCGACACTCAAACAGCGTCTTTTTATCAAATAAAATTACGTACAATTGAACGATATTTGGCGAACATCGAACAGCTCCACGAGACATTGTGGGAAAATACTGACAATCCAGCAGAAGCAGGCTTCAACATGGAAGAATATTATGCCCTGGAAGACAAAGTTCAGCAAGCACTCATAACCATATGTCGAAACTCCATAGACACCACGAAAAGGGATCAAATTGATAGTTCAACTCAATTAAAACTCCCTAAAATTACGTTACCGAAATTCGACGGTAACTACCTACACTGGGAGCAATTCCACGATCTGTTTGAGAAAATGATACATTAACAGAACATTAGCAATGCGCAAAAAATGTGGTACTTGAAAACCAGTCTTTCTGCGGAAGCGGAAAGACTCTTGCATCACCTAAACATTTCGGACGAAAATTACCTGTCTGCATGGAACATACTAAAGGATCGGTACAATAACACACGACTTGTAGTCACCGCCTTACTGAATAAGTTGACTACACAACCGTCAACTCACACCGGATCGGCATCTTCCATCAAGGTCTTACACGACACAACTAAGGAATGCCTGTTAGGCCTTCAAAATCTCAATGTTTCAACCAAGGACTGGGACCCACTGCTCCTTCATCTGCTTATCCGTAAGGTAGACACAGTGACTCACACTCTCTACGAGCAAAGGCTGCAGAATCCCAAGGAATTGCAATCGGTTCAGCATTTTCTTAAATTTCTGGAAACACGTTTCCAGTCACTAGAGTCGCTAGCCAGCAAGTCAACAAGAGGAGGCCCTGATGAACGTCGCAAGTCACAACCTCAACACTCATCAAGGGCTCTGATGACAACGACAACCAAAGTACACTGCGCCCTTTGCAAGGGAGACCACCAGTTGTTTTCCTACAAGGACTTTCTTCAAATGAGCATCGAAAAAAGATTGCAATTCATACAGGTAATAGAGCACTGTGTAAATTGTCTGAAGGCTGGTCATCGCTCGAATGAATGCAAAGCTAGAGATTGCACAAAATGCTCTAAGAAACATAACACATTATTGCATTTGGAGAAAATTGGCAGATCACAAGAAGATGCGAACAACAAACCAAAGAAACTAGAACGGCAAGAGCAACCAAGCCATCCTGGGACGAGCAAGGGTATGGAACAAAAAACATCCCTCAGCAGCAGTTCATCGGAGGCTAAAACATCGTATGTAGTATTGAGTACAGCAGTGGTCAAACTGGCAGACAAGTGGGGAAATCTAGTTGAATCAAGAGCAATTCTTGACTCTGGTTCCCAGTTAAATTTCATATCTGAAAGGCTTTTGAAGAAATTGGGTCTTCGATAATCAAGACAGCCAATCTGCATCGAAGGCATCGGCAAGAGCAAACAGGAAACTCAAAAACGAGTAAACTTGCAAATCAAATCAAATACCACTGGATTTAAGGCAAATTTAGAAGCCCACGTCTTGCCCAAAATCATATCTCCACAGCCGTCTCAACAAATCAACACAACCTCATGGCCAATTCCAGGCAACATAAAACTAGCAGATCCTAAATTCCACCAACCTGGACCAATCGATATTCTAATAGGAGCCGAACTCTTCTATGACATATTGGCAGTAGGTCAGATCAAATTGGGAGATGATTTGCCCTTGTTGCAGAACACTGTGTTCGGTTGGTCAGTAGCAGGGTGGACGCGAGGCACCTACCATATTCGTAATCAATATGCAGCGAGAACGAACTTTTGAGTAAACAATTAGAGAAATTTTGGCGTTTGGAAGAAGTACAGGACCAATCCAGCTTCACATTAGCTGAAAAACGTTGTGAGAATCATTTCCTGCAAACAACAAAACGAGATCACAATGGTCGCTTCATAGTAAAGCTTCAATTTAAGATCGATCCTAGCAAACTAGGAAAATCAAGCGATATTGCTCTCCAGCGTTTTTACTCACTCGAGCGTAAACTGTTACGAGATGAAAACCTTAAGCTCCAATATACTCAGTTCATGAATGAATATCTGGATTTGGGGCATATGGAGGAAGTGTGCTTCACGATGATCCAGGGGCCATACTTCTTCCTTCCACACCACTGCGTGATAAAGTCGGAAAGTACAACTACAAAGCTTCGGGTTGTTTTCGATGGATCGGCAAAAACATCAACAAATTTGTCATTGAATGATGTTCTCGCCAATGGTCCTACCATTCAAGATGATGTCTTTACCATTTTACTACGCTTTCGTCTACCTCGTTTTGTTTTCACGGCAGACATCGAAAAAATGTATCGACAGATCGTCATCGATTCCTCAGAACGAAAGTATCAACTCATCTGGTGGCGTAGTGATAATGACAAGCCTCTTAAATGTTATCAACTGAGCACAGTAACATACGGAACATCCCCAGCATCATATCTAGCTACACGAAGCCTACACAAACTGGCTGACGACGTGGTGTCCACTCATCCATTAGCTTCACAAGCCCTTAAGCGCGACTTCTACGTCGATGACGTATTGTCAGGATCGAACAATCTGACCACAGCAATACAAACTCAAAATCAATTGACAGCAGCCTTGAACAC
Organism: Chrysopilus asiliformis; assembly: GCA_964034945.1. Lineage (NCBI taxonomy): Eukaryota > Metazoa > Arthropoda > Insecta > Diptera > Rhagionidae > Chrysopilus > Chrysopilus asiliformis. Next base: position 55,328,191 of record OZ035962.1, read on the forward strand.
TGCCGGTTTTAAATTACATAAATAGTGTGGAAATCATCCTCAGCTACTTAAAAATATTGATGCAATAAATCAGGCCATAGAATTAAACTTCTTACAACATTCGGAAGACAGCATTAAAACGATGGGCCTAACCTGGCACCCCAAGACGGATTCCTTTGCAGTAAAAACTTCATGGTCACATAAAGACAGGATAACGAAAAGAACAGAAACATCCGATATTGCCCCCATCTTTGACCCGTTGGGTATTTTAGCACCAGTCGTCGTTACGGCAAAAATCTTCCAACAACAATTATGGGAGCTAAAAATGGACTGGGATGCGGAACTTCCACAAAAATTACACACCACTTGGTCAAAATTCCGAGCAGGCTTGAAATCCTTGGGCGAAATTACTTTCCCAAGGCATGTATTTGCACACAAAACATCAAAAAATGTGCAATTACACGTATTCGCAGATGCATCCGAGAAAGCATATGGTACAGCGGCTTACATAATAGCCTTGGATCAGGACAATATTGTCATGGTCCGCCTTCTATGTGCAAAATTTAGGGTAGCGCCTTTGAAGCGGGAGACAATACCACGTCTTAAGTTGTGCGCTGCCAAGCTAGCAGCTCAGCTCACGGAACGTATCCTAAAGGACCTCAAACTTAACAACATACTCAACAGCTGTTTTAGATTGGATTAACGCTGAGTCCTCTAAACCTGAAGTCTTCGTGGCAAACAGAGTCTCGGCTATCCAGCAATTAACTATTCCAGAACAATGGAGACACGTCGACTCACACGACAACCTGGCTGACATTTTATCAAGAGGTGTCAGTCCCGAAAATCTAAGCAATAAAATGATGTGGTTTTATGGACCTACTTTTCTACATGGACGCGAAGAGCTTTGGACTAAGCCTTACATCAAAAACAAGCAAATTAACATCGAAGGGCGTAACGGGTTGCAAGCAGTATGCTTGCAATCGACCATCAGAACTCCTTCCGTCGTTTACAACGTGTAGTCGCATTCATATGTAGATTCATATCTGCGATAAGAAGCCGTGGCAAAATTAAGTTTTCACTTTCGCCAACAGTCACAGAATTGGACGATGCACAGCACATCATAATCAAATATTTGCAAGAGTCCGAATTTGCCGATGACTTGGAGCACCTAAGAAAATACAAAGAGGTAGCCAAAGCCAGCGCTATCGGTAATCTAACCCCCTTTATAGACGAGAGGGGCATACAGCGAGTCGGAGGCCGTCTGGAATCAGTGCCAAGCATCCAGCACTCTTACCTTACTCGCATCCTTTCACCAAGATGATACTTAATGATTTTCACAAAGAAAATATGCATGCAGGCCCTCAAGATCTCCTAGCCATTACGAGACAAACATTTTGGCCAATAAAAGGAAAAAACATTGCCCGCGCGGTCGTTCAACATTGCGTGCCGTGCGCTAAGGCGAAGCCAAAATTATTCTCACAACTTATGGGCAACCTTCCATCGGATCGAGTTCAACCCGCTCGTCCATTCATCAACTCAGGTGTCGATTTTTGTGGTCACATAATTGATCAATTTAAACACGTTGAGGCAGATCTATCTAAAAACAATGAACTGCTGCAGATAAGGTCTAAGCCTACGCGACGCAAAAGAGCTCCATTTAATTTTATCGGAAACATCGCCAGCGGTTTATTCGGTGTCTTGGACTCTGAATATGCTGAAAAAATGTCACACAAAATTCAAAACAATGAAGTCCACTTGATGAGTTTATTAAAAAATCAAACATCAGTAATCGATTCCACAGTAAACGTCATCAAAAGGAACCAGGAGGTAGTAACACGACAATTCGAAAAAATCGACCATGAGATCAAACAATTAATAAACAGCAGCAATATTGTCAGTTTGGCCTTGCATCAGCAAAAGATGTCACAACTGTTTCTACTACTTTCGGTCCAATTAATGTTAATATCGTCCAACATTCAAAAGACCAATGCAGCAATTTCCGAAGTCCTAGTCGATACACATCATGGCAAAATCGGACCGCAATTGCTGCCGCCACACCAGTTCGAAAAGGGTCTACAAGACATCCAAGGACATCTTCCACCAGGAGTGCGTTTACCGGTAGATGAAGGTAAAGCACCCAGGCTGTACAACATAGCTACCATTCAGGGTCGTATGGCTGTAAATCACATTATATTCAGGTTGAAAATACCACTGCTGTCTTTGGAACACTTCCAAGCCTTCAGAGTGATACCAGTACCAGTTCTAATAAATGACAGTTTCGTTTCTATCAAACCTTCAACCGATTATTTGGCAGTTAACCTTCATCGAGATCGATTTTATGAATTATCGGAAGCTGAATTCAAATCATGTACCACATTGTATGATCGAAATTACATGTGTCAACAAAAACGCCCAATTTTTAAGAAAGGAACCAAAGGCAATAGTTGCGAGATGGAACTTATTAATCAACATTCAATAAACCCAAGTTGTGAATTACAAGAAACCAAGGTCAATTCCCAGTGTATTCAATTAGAAAATCCAAACCGATGGATTTATGCAGTCCGGCACAAAACCTTGATAAACGTAGTATGTCAAGACAATGCATCTGAACATCAATTGCAGCATTCCGGCATACTGATGATACAGGGAAGCTGTGCTCTCAACACAGAGTATTCACAGCCACCGCATATATCCTAGTATATCGAAATTATCCTATACGCCATCCAGTAATTTGGCTAAGATAGTAGAGCCAAATCGTCTCCAGCTAATGCAGCATAACGCGACATTATTTCAATTAAAAATGGACGAACTTAAACTCCAAACCATACAACTAAAGAATCAAATTCATCAGCTGCCATCAAACATCAGTTCACATGATATTCATCAATATTCTATTGGATATGCTGGCATTCTTTTGATTATCTTCATCGCCCTTTGTATGATCTGCAGGCACTTCATAAATAGAAGAAAAACCAAGTCTAAGCCTACACCTCTACCCAGAACCAATCGAGGCGATTTTGAAGTCAACTTCAACACCGAAGATGTCGACACTTGTTGAACCATTCGTTCAACAGGCGGGAGAATGTTTGCATTTTCATTTCAAATCAAATTTGCAGTAGTTGCAGATTATACGAAAAATGTTCTCACGAATCGTTCCATGCATCGGTCACCTGAAGCGTTCTTATTTTGTCTTTGTCTGTAATGAGACACCTTTAACCACAAGCACTTCGCGCAACTTATTTCGGTGATGGTGCATGGGAAGATTTGTGAACTTCATATATTATTAATGTAAATAATTGTATATAAAGAGATGACAATAGATCAATAAAATTCATTCGTCATTTGAATCGCGCGTTTTTAATAACTCAACATTTTATATTTCGTGTTCTGGTTTAAAACCTGAATACTACACAACATAGAATCTTGGTGATACACCAAAATTCAACTCTGTTTAAATAAAAGAATTTAAACTCAACACCATCACTAGATTTAGGTGGGGGTTCCGGCCAAAACTTACCAAGTTGTGTGCCTTGTCTGCTGGTGGATATCTTTCCTCGTATGGCATGTAAATTGAAGCAATGATAAGATATTGATCTCTTCTTCGCTGCTCAATTAAAATTACCGAGACATCTCCGCTGCAGAGGCTACCTAGAAAGAAAGCGTTCATATTTTTCTTGGCGACGATGCAACTACTTAGTTTTTTCATCAGTCTTACTATAATGTAATACATACCCCTTTGGTGTTAGTCCAAGGATCGTGTTATTGCCGTTTAACCAGGGCTCCTGGATTAAAGCCACGTCGATATCGTTCTCTGTAAGGGTAAGCACCAGATTCTCTGTCGCCGCCTGAACATGGTGACCCTCACCCTGACTGTTGCCAGGCCAAAATGAATGGTCCCGGAAGACTTTGCAAGGGATAGGCTGGATTTTTGATCCAATAGGATCTGGTAGTCCTTGCCGTTACCCTTAGCCCCTTTGAGGAATTTTTAAATCTTCCAGTCTTTGACTTAGATGTCAGGGTTCTGCGCCTCCAATATTCTCATTATGGATTCGTCCGGTAGTTCCGGTGAGGGAATCCACATCCATGCTTTAGGTCTCAGCGACAGTGCACTACGTGGGATGACCTGTAGGCGGGCCCCTTCCCATAGTTCTCCTATGCCGAAAATAGTTTTGGAGAGGAAGCCCAAGGACTCCTCGCTGTCACACGTGACCACCTTGACCCCTTTAAGCCAGCCGGCCCCATGAAAAGTGCATCCAACTGGAGGAATGCCATTTCCGGGGTTCCCGGCTAGCGCTTCAAGAATTTTGGTCTCTATAAGCAGCCACCGATCGTATGTGATCTTGCCATCAGGATCACTGTTATCGACGATGGCCACTTTTAGGTGCTTGGGGGTGCTCACATCGGCAGTGCCTATGTTCGCAGATGTTCTCTGCTTTTTCGGCTCGTTGCCCAATTCCTCGCCTTGAGACCTCACCCTCTTGGTCTTAACTGAGCTCTTGCTTGTGCTGGCGTTAGCTCCAGTTGAGGTTGGGGATCGGGCAGATACCCCAGCTGTCGCAACAGTCTGTTCCTAGCTGGAATTGCTACCTCCTTTTCTGCCGGTCGCACTTGCTGATCTTCCTGTTTTGCCCTTCGCTACAAGGGACAGGCTAAGCGGCGGTTCACCCTCCGGCTTTACCGGAGCCTCCTTGGCAATCCTCGATTTCTCGAAGGATGCAACTACCTTCCGGTGCTTCGCCATTAGAGCCTTGTCTCTTGCGCTTAAAGCCGCGGGACCCCTTTTCTTCATCTTTTCCAGGTACCGTCGCACTATGGGGCCAAAGTGCTATTCGGCGGCCAAAAATACATAACGTTTGAACGGATCAATATTTTTGAATGGGATTTTTTTTGTTGGCCAGATAAAACTCCAAGCTTTATTTCCTAACAATCTGATCACCCCCTCCCCTACCCATCTGCATTTGAAATCAAAAATTACCAAATTCTCGAGAACGGTTGGTCGTACAGAAAAAATCATTAATGACGAAAATATTTAGAATGCCATTTTACATAAGGAATTGCAAATTTACCGAACTTTGTCATTACCGGTAACGTGGTAAAAAAAAATTCAAATTTCCGGTAATTACCGGTAAATTAAACATTTTCTAAAATTATTAGGAAATGCACAATATTATATGATAGAGAGGGTAAAAATCAGGTGTCTGTCTCGTAGAGACGGCCAGAAGACGTGGATCCGCCTACAACGATCGCCAATAGATATTTAAGTAAGAAATTTTAGTGAAAAGGAAATTAAGGCAACAAATTTTTATTTAAAACAAAAGCTATAATTCCCAATCTGGCAATTATTGAAAACCCGTATGGTGATATTCGTATCAAAATTCGAACAGTTGTATAAAAATTCCAGTTTGAAGTCAAACTTTCTAATTAGATTTTTTTTAAATTTATTCCAATCGAATTTTGATGTAGAATTATATCCTAAATAACGTTTGTTCTTGCACTTTTTTGATAAGATGCACCGTTTTTGAGATATTCGGTTTCACCATACGGGTATAATAATTTTATTTATAATTGGTTTATGATAAGAGAAGTATGAAATAAATATCATACATACAGTGTTCGTTCAAATTAGTTATAATGACGAAGGTTTTACATAAATTGACTACTATTTCATCGATTCTACTACTATTTTTCGGCCGATTTATTACGATTTCGAAAATCAAAAGTCACAACCCTGAACAAAACTTTAATGCTGGGAGCGAACAATATTTCGTAGTAAAATACATACTTATATGTGTGTGTGCATCATACGCAACAGCCATCGCTCGAGGCTTTCATTCTTTTTATGCGAGACCCACAAACCGCTTTGAACAAGAAGCGAAAACTTAAATAGAAATCATTTTCGTTTCCAAGAACGAGAGTCGGAAACCACAGCAAACGCTTTTGCCGTTAAGAGCGAAAAGAACGAAATAACATGACATTCAATACATCAGATTCAATACACACAAAGGAGCAGCATAAAAAGAGTATAAATGTGAAATCTGTACTACAAGCAGCAAACACAGCATAGCAGCGGCAGTAAAAATTTTGATTTTGATCTTTAAAAAAAAAATTGAACATAGTTTAACATAACAAAATACCCTAAACAATGCTTTAATGTAGGCCTCATCTTATAACACAGTTTCTGTTCGGATTTCACCACAAACTATGGAGTATCATCGATTGCAAATTTGTTATCATGGCAGCAAGCCGATTTTCTAATTTGTACCCCCATAACCAAAATCTCTCAGAAAACTAAAATATAAAACGCAATATAATATAATAATATTAAGAATAATAAACCAAAATTCTCACCACTTTGTTGAGTTATTTTGAGAAGCTTGCTTATGTTTATGCAGTTATCTATTTTAAAAACTTTTTTTTTGCACAGAAATATATATTACTTACTGTACTTATGCTAAGAACATGCAAGATTTCATAGCTTACTAAGGCCCGTTTGCGCGTATTATTCTTAAAAAATTAAGTTGTGGTTAGCCTACTTAAACCGTAGAAATTCTTCGACTTAAATTTTTATACCCGTATGGTGAAACCAAAGGGTATATTAACTTTGCCTTACCGTTTGTAACGCCAAGATCCCGTCATCACACACAAAAATGAATTACACCAGTGTGTTTAGAATGATAAAAAAAATTGAATTTTGCATGTCCGTCCGTCTGTCTGTCCGTCTGTCTGTCCGTCTGTCCGTCTGTCTGTCCGTCTGTCTGTGGGGCGGATTGCGGGCGCACGGATTGAGCTAGAGACTTGAAATTTTGCGCAGATTCGTTTTTCGTAAAATGCGAGGCTAAGTTCGTTAATGGGCAAAATTGGACCATTAGGGGGGGTACCCCCCATACGAACGAAAACGTTTTTTGCAAATATCTCAAAAACAGTACATGTTATCAAAAAAGTTCAAGAACAAAAGTTATTTAGAATATTATTCTACATAAAACTCCCATACATCAAAATCCGATTGGAACAAGTTTTAAAAAAATCTTATTGGAAAATTTGAATTCAAATGAAATTTTGATACGCCGTTCAATTAAATCACCATACGGGTTTTCAATAATTGCCAGATTGGCAATTATAGCTTTTGTTATGTTTTAAGTTGTACATAAGTTGCTAAGTTTTGTTGGTGCAAACGGCACTAAAACAACAATTTGTTTTGAAAATACATTGCTTACTATGAAATTTTAAACTGCACTGAGAGAACAGAAATCTATATTTTGAGAGCCAATCACTAGTGTCAAATTCTGATATAGGGCTTTCCATATCGCTATTTCGGAGGAAGACTGTCACAACTCAAAAATTGTAAATTTTGGGAAATGACGTTTTAAAGTTATTCTGATATTTTGTGTTAGTATTTTTTGATATTTAGAAAATATCTACAGTAAAATACTTTTGCATGGTTAATAGTACTAACTTTTAAGCAAATTTTACTTAGGTTTCACCATCCTAACACCTTTTACAGCCCAAAAAAATTTGATTTATGACAGTTTTTCTTAATTTGTTTTTTTATTTGTTTTTTAAGTTGTGACAGTCTTCCTCCGAAGTAGCGACATCTGCTCTCTGGTGGCCAGAATTATAAGTTACAATTGTGACACTCTTCTACAACAAAGTATGCCATAATTACCACTCTTCCGCACCTTTAGTACAAATTCGACATTTTTTGAGTTGTGACAGTCTTCCTCCGAAGTAGCGATATAGTGGAAAGACAAAGCTTTTCGTTTTGAAAAAATTTCTCTCAATATCTTTTCTCTCAGAAATTTTTCAATAGCGCCTAAAGTTCAAGCGAGATAAAAACCATTCATGTTTAGTCTCGCTTTATTTAATCTTATAATACGTAAAAAAATATTTATAATATGTAAATAATTGTAAAAAGTAAAAAACGCTACCGGGAAATTGGAAAACTTTTGCTCATACTTTGAGTTTGAAGTCTACTCACCAACGCATATAAAATTTTTTTTTTTTCACTAGTAATAATCATCCACATTAATATATTGACTTTAAATTTGGTTGAGTTAAAAGAAAACACTTTTAAATAAGTATAACATTTAATGTATTCATAACAAGAGTAGTTTCACGCCTCACTATAAAAATAATGTTTTTACCGAATTTACCGGTAATGAGCTGTAAAATTACCGGTAAGAAAATTATGCATTTTCAGCCGATTTACCGGTAAACCGGTTTACCGGTATTGCAATCCCTAACTGTATATCGTCAATACATGAAAATCGAATAGGAACAACTTTCATGCGCAGTGGCAGTCGATAGACGTTTTTTTTGTAGCGGTCAATTAATTATCTTATAAATACGAATTATAAAATAAATTTTCAAAATATACTCAAACTGTACATGTGTAAAGTACTGCTTTGTACTCAACAGTTGAAATATGGCACATAGGTGCAAAAAGTGTGACAAAGGCTTCCGAAATGAATCAATACTCCCGTGCAACGGTTATTGTGGTTTGGTTTATCATCACAAATGTATAGGGTTAAGTGAATATGATTTGAATGTGATTGCAAAACCAAATATATTTTTCTTATGTGATGATTGTGTAGATCATAAAGCTAAATTAATAGAAAAATTAGAGCTAATTCTGAAAAACCTAAGTGAAAGTAAAGAGAGTGTAATAAAACAATGCAGTGAAATTAAAAATTCTATGGACGAAGTTAAATCATCGATTTATGACAGTGAAATTCTCACTAATATAAAAGAAACTGTATCTAGTCAAAAATGTGCCATCGACAACCTTACCGAACGCATAAAAAAAAGTAATAATAAAAAAGAAGAAGTAACAGCATCATATGCACAGATAGTTAAAAACCGACATGCAATAGTTGTCAAACCTAAGAACAAACAAAGTGCCGACAAGACCGAGTCAGATGTTAAATCGAGAATAGATCCTGTTTCAAGTGATGTTAAAGTTACGGAATTCAAAACAAAGAAGAGTGGTTTACTGGTAATTGGCTGTGAATCACCGGAATCATTGCGAAACTTAAAGGCAGCGGCTGATAATACCCTAAGTGATGAATATGAGATAAATATTGCTAGGGAAAGGAAACCACGGATAAAAATAATTGGAATCTCAGCTGATATAAAAAGAGAAGAGGTTATTGGAAAATTAAAAGCTCAAAATATTTCTCTGAATGGCCAAGATATAGAAATTAAAGCATATTTCAAAGGAAATAAAAAGTCTAATACGATGATAGCCGTATTGGAATTAGATGCTACAGCTTACAATGGAGTTATGAAAGAGGGGAAAGTACGTGTAGGGTGGCAGATTTGCAAAGTGTATGACGGTACATATGTTAAACGTTGCTTCAAATGTTTAGGATACCAACATACCAGCAAGGATTGTAATGAGCCTAAAGTTTGTTTTAAATGTGCTGAAGAATTTGATGAAGATCATGAATGTGGAAGTTTAGAACAGAAATGCATAAATTGTATCAAGGCAAATCGTGAATTTAATCTTTGTTTAAATATTTATCATAACGCATTTGATAATACATGCTGTGAGGTATATAAACGAAAGTTGAAAGTTGAAAGAAAAAAAATCTTTTAGCAAACAAAGCAAAACTTGAGTAATTTAAAATGTGCATACCTAAATATCGCGGGTCTACTAAATAATTTTAATGAATTGAATATCTTGATATCAACCAAAAATTTAGATATTGTTTTTGTCAGTGAAACTCACGTAACAGAGCTTGTAAATGTATCCGAATACCAAATAAAAAACTATAGTGTTCTGTGTTGTAATTCACATACGCGACATACAGGCGGTGTAGCTATTTATATTAAAAAATCGTTGAATTTTAGCATTATAAACAGTTTTAATGTGAATTTTGCATGGTTTTTATCAATAAAATTACTTCTCGGAGGGAAAAAATGGATTATGGGGGTAATATATAGATCTCCTTCTAATAAAAATTCACCGCGTGAATTTATAGATATATTTAGTGACTGGTATAAAGAATTTTTTGAAATAGAATTGAACTGTTTAATTGTGGGTGACTTTAACATTGATTTATTGAAGGATGATTCTCGTTTAATGGCAAATATAATCAAAGACGAAGGACTAAGACAAATAGTTTGTGAACCGACAAGAATTACACAACATACAAAAACGCTGATTGATTATGTTCTTGTTAAGAACTTATGTCGAGAAGTTAAGTGCAAAATTGATCGTTCTCAAAAAATATCAGACCACGAGACAATTGAAATTGATATTCAAAACACTAAGAAAACTGTTAATACTACAGAAATATCCCTATTTCAATACAAGAAAGATAAGTGCTTAAATTTTTTAAAAAATAATTACTTTGAAAATATCAACGAAATAGGTGATTTAAGTAACAAAGCCCTTATGTTTAAAGAAAAATTAGACGAGTGTATGGATACGTTAACAGCAAAGACGATTTGTACAAATAAAATTAATATGCCTGGTTGGTTTAACGAAGAATTAAAAGACATTAAAAAACAAAAAATATATTATTACATGAATGCGATATATAGTAATGATGATAATAAATGGGCAGAGTATAAACGAATTAGAAATTTTTTCAAAAATAAAATAATAAAGGCCAAAGAAGAGTATATCAAAGCCAAGATAGTGGATAGTGCTGGTGATCAAAGAGCGCTATGGAAATCCATAAAACAGTATATACTAAATCAACAGAAATTGGATATTAAAGAAGTTTCATTTAATAACAAGCAAATTTCCGAGAGTAAGGAACTGGTAAAAAAATTTAATGATTTCTTTATTGATAGTATTTTGGACATAAATAATAGTATACCGTTAATTCAATATGAATGTAAAATACCACTATCTGATAGGACGTTTAATATGAAAATAGTCAAGGAGGATGAGCTACAAAATGTTATCAAAACAATGAATAGAAAACCTGATATGAAAGGCCTGAGGAGTGACATAATGTCAGATATATTTGTGACGGTTGGGAAAGTTTTGTTGGATATCATAAATATGTCTATTGAATCTGGCACATTTCCTGAGAGCTGGAAGGAAACAACCATAATACCTGTCCCCAAAGTGGTTAATGCTAAAAAGTGTGAAGAATACCGCCCAATCAATATGCTACCGCTATATGAAAAGATCTTAGAGAAAATTATTTACAATCAACTGGAAACGTATATCGAGGAGAACAAAATATTAGTGAATGAGCAATCGGGTTTTCGTAAGGGACATTCATGTGAAACTGCTATGAACTGGATAGCAGCTGAATGGAAAAGGAGCATCGATGAAGGATTTGCAGTTATTGCGGTTTTTCTGGACTTCAAGAGAGCATTTGAAACGCTAGACAGGGATATACTACTTAAAAAACTGTACAAATATGGAGTAAGAGGAAGGGAGTACAAATGGTTTAAATCGTACCTATCAGAAAGGACACAAAAAACGCGGATTAATGGAGTCTACTCAAAACCGAAAGAAGTTAACTTGGGGGTACCTCAAGGATCTGTGTTAGGGGTGTTATTATTTCTAATTTACATCAATGATATAAGTTCCTCGCTAATTTTTTGTAAATATGCCCTTTTCGCTGATGATGGATTGTTGTATATTTGTGGGAAAAATATTAATGAAATAGTGAGTAAAATAAATGAAGACTTAGACAATTTAGCCAAATGGTTAAATATGAATAAGCTTAAATTAAATGTATCGAAAACAAAGTGCATGGTTATGAATACACGGACAGTAGTAGACTTGAGAATCAACGGAGAAAAAGTAGAAGTGGTAAAAGAGATTAAATACCTTGGCATTGTTATAGACAATAAATTTAAATTCGATGAGCATGTTGATAACATTTGTAAGAAAATTTCTAAAAAACTCGGGTTTTTGCGAAGAATAAGGAACAGTATATCAAAATCAACGACTGTTTTATTGTACAATTCTTTAATACTCCCACATTTCGATTATTGTGCGACAGTAATTTTCGGATGTTCGGCAGAATCAAAGTCGAGACTACAACTCTTACAAAATAAGGCTATGCGTATAATTTTAAAATGCAATATATATACACCAATTATTTATATGTTAAGTGAATTAAAATGGATGAATGTGAACCAAAGAATAATATCCAAAGTGCTAATATTTATTTTTAAGTTAAAATATAACTTACTGCCCACGTATTTGACCGACAATCTTCAATATATCTGTGATATGCAACCATACAATTTAAGGGGTGGAGGAGATTTTAGAATACAAAGGTGCAACAAAACATCAACCCAGAATATGATCCTGCATAATGGCCTTCAAATTTTTAATGAATTGCCTAATTATATTAAAGCTGAATCGAATTTTTGTTCTTTTAAAAAACAAATAGGAAAATTTATTAAAGAAAAATTCTAAATATGTACAAAATAAGAAAATGAAAATAATTAATAGATATTTAATTGATTAATTTGTAAAATCATTATAAATCTAAAAGTTTCTTTAACTAATAAACAAACAAACAAACAAACAAACCCTATATGATGAAATAATCAAATCTATAATATTTGTTGTTGGAATATTTTTTTGGTTTTGTTTTAAAGTTGTTTTTTAAATGTTATAAAAAAATATAGCATTTTTAAAGACAACTTTTTTTTAATACGATTATTTTAATACAATTTACTACAAATACACATGGCTAAAATTACATTAAGGTGCGGAAAAATTAGATTCTAATAATGTCTTGATCTACGTCGAATTTTAACCATTGTAGGATTTCTTGATCTTCCTCGTCATCCAATTCATCTTTTGCATTTGTGCATTTAGATCGCAGAGAAGCCAAAAATGGATCTGACGATAGAAGTAATATATTCATCAAATCTTCATTGAAAGCACCGATAATGTAACTTTCAATCGTGTAATTAATGTCTCGTCCACTTTAGCAATATCAACAGTAATTTTTAGATTTTCGAAAAATCGCCTTGCGGTATTTCCATCGTTAGTTCTTCCAGATCCTTGCTTACTACTAATCCACACCTGCCATGAATGCCGTCAGTGTCGCTGTCACGTCTGATGTTATGTCTAGTGAAGATTGAAAAGTCAGCTGTTACGACATAAAAGTCTAACATTTGTTGTTGACATCTTTGCTAACAGAAATCGTAACAGAAATGGAATTTAAGATGGCGGATTCTAATTTTTCACGTGCAGAGTGGCTCCGTGTTATAAACGAATACTGTTTAAAAGTAATTTTTACAAAGAAATGATTTGAAAAATGCATCGTGGGGGCAGCAGGAGGCCGAATTTCATTTTAGTGCGGAGATTTTAAAGAAAAAAGTGAAATCACAGATCGTCATATTTACTACTCTGAGTTGTTTATTGCTCAACGCATTTCTGGAACTGAAATGTCATGCCAGAATCAGCAGCCCACCTACGTCACAACAGACTTTTCTAATGACATTTCTGCTAACATTTATGTCAGAGTTTCCGGCAGGTCTGGATGGCGTGTTAGGGGTATCAACGATTATTCCAAGTGTTTCTCGATATTCATTTTGTATCCTCTGTTTTTGGTTCGCCCTCTTACAAGCAAAGGTCGTCAAGTGTCCCTCTCCGATTTGAATGATTTTTGGATATGTTGTAGGGGGTCGCAAAATAAGAGACACGTATTTTTTTATAGCGGCTAATTTCCATATTTAGGGGGTGAAATGAACCGTTAAAATTACCCTATTTTTTCGATTTTTGGCAAAAAAATCATAGCAATAGACTACGTATCGACCTGAAATTTTACAGGGATGTGTAAATTGGTGAGAAAACTCGACCCTGAACAAAGAAAAAATTTCGACCCCGCCAAAAATTTTCCCCCCGCTCCAAAATCGGTTATTTTTTACCCTATAGCGCGAAAATGAGTGGCACGATTTTTGTGAAATTTTGTATCTAGTTATGCTTTTTAATTCTAAAATCGACCTGTTTTTGGATTTTTCCAATAACGAGGTTTTGATCTCGATATCCCCTTTTTTATGCGGTAAGGTTTTGTATGCAAAATACCTGTATAGAAATTGTTCAACCGACTAACATTTTTTCGTCCATCTCCAATTTCGTTCAAAATTGGTAGACATGTTGGTTTATAAGTAAAAATAGGTAAAATAGTGTTTTCGGATTTTTTTTCGTATATTCTTTATTTCCGTTTTGTTCGAAAATACAGATTTCCGACAATAAATTACATAACAAACACAATATCGGCTTTTATATTCAACCGATTGATATTTCTTTCAAAAGAAATAAAAATATTAAAAATCCATAAAATTATTAAAACTATAAAGCAAAATCTTGACAATAGTGGAATTCAACAAATATATGCTTTAAACACAAGTAATTTTTGCACCAACTGCACCTGATTATGGGAATACTATTACAATACCTGCAATCAGCATCTTCCTCTTCCCAGCTAAAACAAAATTCTGTTGGTGTGTTGAAAGAAGGTGGACGAGATTCCAAAAACCCACATTTAAACCATATGAATACACCCAACTCTTTTTTTACACGGTAGATACGTTCCAACGAAAATCGTGTAAAAAAAAACCGTGTAAAAAAAGATATGCGTGTAAAAAAAGATATTGAGGATGTGTTCCACAGCTTTAAAAAACCGTGTAAGATGAAAAAAAAGCTATATGTTGTCCTAAAAACCGTGCAAAAAAAATATAATAAATTATAAAGAAAAACAAAATATAACTAATATTAATTTTTATTGAAAATTTATAAAATAAGTAACAAAAACAAAATATAATTCATAAAATTTTTATTATTAAAAAAAATATACATACATACGATAAAATAAGTAAAAAAGAGAATCATTAGTCCATAATTGAGGCGTTAAAAGCTAGAGTGGACCAACCCACATGTCGAAATCGTGAATTTTTTTGTGTTTGAATCACTATTGCGAGTGAGTTTTTAGATAAAAATGTTTGGATGCACAAAAGAACATTTCAACATTGAGTAATAAAGTCCACAGAAATGTTTTTTTCCAAAAATTTACAGTTAATAATAGTACAAAAGTGGAAAAGCTTTAAAAACTCGATTATGTGGCTTGGTCCACTCTAGCTTTTAACGCCTCAATTATAAAAAAACCAAATTAGAATAGAAATAAAAATATTATTTAGATTATTCATCGCTACTTGATATTAAGCGTGAACGTTTATTACTGACTTGACAAAAATCGTTTCCATTACTAGAGATGTCTAACACATCTGACGAGTTTGAATCCAATGAAGAGTATGGTTCATTATTAACGTTCACTGAATGCGCCCAATAACTCAATAATGTGCTTAATGCAATTTTAAATAGGCAAATATAAAATCGACTATAAAAATTTCCCCAATTATATTTTATTTTTGTAACTACATGTAAAAAAATTTTCTTTAGACTTCGTGTTAGAACAAAAAATTCGTGGAAAAAATTTTTTTTTTCATTTTGTGGACCGTGTTATTTTAAAATCGCGTAAAAAAAGACCGTGTAAAAAAAGAGTTGGGTGTATTTAAATAAATTTTTAAATCTGGGCGATGAAAATTGGTTATGGGTCATAGTTTGAAGTTTTAACACGTTATTTCGCAAATGAAGATCAACATCCAAATCCCGCAAAAGGACCAAATCTGAAAATTTTCTTACAAAATTTTTCGAAATAGTATTCCCACAGAGCTTCTATAAGAACAGAGATTAAAATCATTTTTCTGCTCAAAACTTCGCACAAAATATGGCGTGAAATATGGGCATTTAACATTAGTCTTATGGCAGAAACAAATTTGAGCTCGAGATGAGAACTTTCGCTCACGAAAGCTTTTTCTTCTTGTGCTTTACTTGATCATAGTGCACTCGGTAAAAAGCGTTTTCCGCTGCCCTTTCCCCTCGCCGGTACTTTTTACCGATCGATCCACGAGTTCATTGAATGAAATTTTTATGTGGGTTTTCATGTTAGCTACGATAGTGTGTGTGCTTGAAAAGTAAAACAAAGAATTTTTGGTTTGGGTTGGATTTGTGCTTTCACTGCGTTTGAGTTTTGCATTCTTGAATTGAATTTCATGCGGTTAGGTTAATTTTGTGAAATTCCGATTATTAGAATGAGCGATCTTCTTGATCTTAAAAAAACTGTTTTTTTCAAAACAAATAATAAACAATCTGCCTTGTTCAAGGCAAACCCGTTCCAATGTTGTGTATCCAATTGCAAAGGCAAAGGTTTCTCGGAAAACGTAAGACTTTATCGATGTCCAAGACAACAGGATTTGTTTAAAGCTTGGATAAAAAATCTTCAAATAAATCCTGTATATTGCCAAAAAACGAATGCAAGGATTTGTAGTTTGCATTTCGAAAAGCAATATGTAGGGGAAAAAAAGTTGCTTGGTGGAGCAATACCTACACTGTTTTTGGGCCATGAGACCGAGAACGTGATTTCTCCTTCAAGATCAAAAACCCATGCTTGGAGGAAATGTTGCGTAGAGAATTGTCACAGTTCACAAAACAAAAATAGAAAAATGTATGGCTTTCCAAAAAAAAAATGATTTAAAACGCATTTGGTTAATGTTTTGTGGACTAGGGTCAGATGCGGAAACTAAGAATTTATATGTCTGCGAAAATCACTTCGAAAACAAATTTATAGGAAAGCGTAAGCTTTTTTCAGGTGCATTTCCGTCTAAAAAAAATGATGTTGGCTCTCAAAAAGAGTTTGCAAGTCCTGCTTTTAATGTACATCCCACAAAAATTGATGATGCTGTTTATGAATTTGAAACCTCGGATTCAGAAACACTTGACATTTTAGTTCCAAAAAAGCGATATTCAGAATTGAGAACGAGTGAGAACTACTCTTCTGTTACAAAAACTGACGATATTGATAAAAACACCTCTGATTTAGAAACGCTTGAAGTTTTAATTCCTGAAAAAACATATTCAGGACCAAAAAAGATTGAGGATAACTCTTCAAAGAATGTTGATCTTACTTTTGATGAATTAGATTCACTTCTAGTTGAGTCTAATATTTTATTTAATGACGAATATTTAATAAAGGGTGGTTAAATTTTAAGGGCCGATGTTGAATGTGAACCACGTGAAGTTTTTTTCTGCATTTCATTTGACATTTCTCAATTTCAGACTAACTCAATTTGAACCATGGAAAGATACACAATCGAGCAACGCGTTAAAGTTATTCAGGCTTATTATGAAAATGGGCGTTCAAATCAAAATGCATATCGTGCCGATGATGCCGCCAGCCCATAAACCGCACCAAACAGTCACTCTTTGTGGGTGCATTGGTTTTTCGACAATCACTCTTGGATTATCATTCGCCCAAATGCGGCTGTTCTGCTTATTGACGAATCCACTGAGGTGAAAAAGTGCCTCATCACTGAAGATGATTTTCTTCGAAAATTGATCATCCACTGTTGCCATTTCTTGCCACCATTCTGACCATTTACGACGCTTGAAATGGTCAAGAGGCTTTAGTTCTTGACTCAATTGCACCTTGTAAGCGTGTAAATGCAAGTCTTTATGCATAATGTTCATCAACGACGAGCGTGGGAGGTGCAATTGTTGGGCACGACGACGAGTTGAGGTGGACGGCTCTTCAGCCACACTATTGCGAACAGCAGCAATATTTTCTGCAGTACGAGCTGTACGAGCATGCACTGGTGTTTTCACATCTCCTACAGACCCGGTTTGCTCAAATTTTTGCACGATTTTTCCGATTGTACGCACATTTGGACGATTAAATTGACCGAAAAAATCACGAAGTGCACGATACGCATTTTGATTTGAACGCCCATTTTCATAATAAGCCTGAATAACTTTAACGCGTTGCTCGATTGTGTATCTTTCCATGGTTCAAATTGAGTTAGTCTGAAATTGAGAAATGTCAAATGAAATGCAGAAAAAAACTTGACGTTTAGGTGTGGTTCACATTCAACATCGGCCCTTAAAATTTAACCACCCTTTAAATTGTAAAAAATGTACTAAAAAGCAGGAACAACTAGAAATATTCAGGAATAAAAATAAAACCTTATTACAAAAGTGTGCGCTGCTAGAAGATGAAAACGCTCGATTGAAAAAAGAAGTGCAAGAATTAAAAAATAAAGAAAACTGCATTCTATCGCATATTTACTCGCTGTCGGATATAAACGCAAATACTAAAGATTTTGCAAAAATTATATTAAGCAAAAAAATAGGTACAGTGATAGTCAAAAGAATTTATGTCAAAATATTCACTATAAATCAGCTTCTTGCTACAACTTTTTATACCCGTATGGTGAAACCAAAGGGTATATTAACTTTGCTTTACCGTTTGTAACGCCAAGATCCCGTCATCACACACAAAAATGAATTACACCAGTGTGTTTAGAATGATAAAAAAAATTGAATTTTCCATGTCCGTCCGTCTGTCCGTCCGTCCGTCCGTCTGTCCGTCCGTCCGTCTGTCCGTCTGTCTGTCTGTCTGTGGCGCGGATTGCGGGCGTACGGATTGAGCTAGAGACTTGAAATTTTGCGCAGATTCGTTTTTCGTAAAATGCGAGGCTAAGTTCGTTAATGGGCAAAAATAGACCATTAGGGGGGGTACCCCCCATACGAACGAAAACGTTTTTTGCGAATATCTCAAAAACGGTAAATGTTATCAAAAAAGTTCAAGAACAAAAGTTATTTAGGATATGATTCTACATAAAACTCCCATACATCAAAATCCGATTGGAATAAGTTTTAAAAAATCTTATTGGAAAGTTTGCCTTCAAAGTGGAATTTTGATACAACTGTTCGAATTTTGATACGAATATCACCATACGGGTCTTGAATAATTGCCAGATTGGCAATTATAGCTTTTGTTATGTTTAAAAGAAGATATTGGGCTGCACTTGCCTAATAAAATTTCAATATACTATTGGAGTCCTATAAAAAGACTACAGCCTGGTATTAATGAGCTACTTTTGAATAATTTGGCAAAATTAGTTCAACATTTAGATGTTCAAAGTAAACATGTTGTAATGATGTTCGACGAAATTGTCATCAGGAGAGATTTGGTCTATAATGCATCCCATGACCTGGTCGATGGCTTAGTTCATATAGATACCAGTAAAAGGGAACTTAAAATAGGAAAACATATTTGTGTTGTTATGATTCGCGGTTTGTTCACAAATTGGAAATATGTTTTAAATTATTTTGTTTCAGAAAATAGTATAAATGCCCAAAATTTGAAATAAATACTGGAACAAAATATTGAAATTTGCTTCAAACTTGGTCTAAAAGTAAGAGTAATGGTTTGTGATCAAGGCATGAATAATCAACTATGCTACTCAAAATTGAATGTTTCTAGGGATAACCCATTCTTCTTTTGTAATGGAATGAAAATTTATGCCATCTACAATACTCCACATTTGATAAAAAATATCAGAAATACCCTACATAGTTGTGATATAAAAACGCCAAATGGAACTGTAAGTTGGAAAATCATAAAAGCAGTGTACGACTATGATGAGCGTAATAAAAAATATAGAATGTGCCCAAAAATAACATTGAAACATGTAGAATTTAAAAGTTCCTTTGAAAAAATGAATGTGAGAAGAGCTACCCAAGTACTTAGCAATAGTATGGCTGCTGGAATTAATACTTTAAATCATTTTCAACGTCTATTGAGCATTTCGCAGCTCCTACTAGTCAGTTTGTTAAACAATTTAATGACGGGTTTGACTGTCTCAACAGTAAAAATTGGAACGATAAAGCATATCTCAGAAAACCCTTAAATGAAAAGGGACCGTCTCTCGAACATCTCCATAAATTAAAACTTTTTATTAGCCAATTAGAGGTTCCAAAAAATAAAAAGAATTATTGTTTCAATGGCTTTATATTAACTATAAATGGTGTTATAGGCTTAAGTCAGGACATTTTCTGCGACAAAGACTTAAATATGAAATTTCTTTTAACGTCAAGGCTAAATCAAGATCCCGTGGAGAATTTATTTGGCCAAATTAGAGCTAAAGGTGGCAATAATAAAAACCCAAGTGTATTTGAGTTCAATGGCATAATGGCTCGCTTGATGTCAATGCACATTGTAACTTTTTCTTTTGCAAACAGCAATTGTGAAGAAGATCATGACATTTTGGCAACTTGGGATGATCCTTTGAAAAATGAAAACATAGGTGACATCCCGAAAAATGATTTGAACGAAAATATTTCTGATATTATACCCTCATGTTCAATCGATCTGATTGTTGATGAAGTCGACAAATATTCTCAAGATACAATGACTTTAAATTCGGACTCAACAGGAAGTATTTCGGATCCGGCAAAGCGATATATCGTTGGTTATGCTATTTTGGCTAGAATATTAAGAAAAATCAAATGTTCATTATGTTTAGCAGACATGACAAAGTCGGATAGTGAGAAATTAATTAAAAATAAAGACTATGGAAAGTTCACAGAAAATCAGTATTTACAAAATCCTTCTGATAAATTTTTCGAGATTTGTAATTCTCATTTCACGATATTTGATACCTTTTTTGACAATTATTTGCATATTCCGAATTTAAAGGCAACAATTGTTAAAGAGTGTATCAAAAAAACAAATGAAATTCGTTTTGACTGGTTCAACGAAGACAGTAAATGTGTAGAACACAGAAAATCAGTTCTTGATTTTTTAATATTTTTACTATTAAAGAAAAATTGTTCTTGGCTAATCAAAAACAAAACAGGAGCAAAGGTTGTTTTCCATCCACGATTAAAAAACTTAACTCAGTAAGAAAATTCAATCAAGAAAAAGTATATGAGGTGCTCAGCGTTAGAACGGCCAAAAACATTAAACAAATTGTTCATAAAATTGTGTTTTTATTTTAAACGCAAAGAACCTTCAATTGCTTAGATGCATTCGTGGATTCTGATGGTTTCTTGATTAATACCTGTGCCAAACTCATTACTCTAACAAAATTTTTATTGGAAAAATTGATTTTTGAATTCCCTTATATAGGGTATTTCATGATTGCACCTTTGCAATTTTACCTTTATTCATATTTTAAAAATATATACAAAATTTCAGTCTTCCTCAAGTCGCTAAAAAGTTACAATACGAGTTAAAACCTTTGGACACGAAAAAAGTGTGACATTTTTTTGCTCAACGATCGATTCCAAAAATAAACCAAAAATTCTTTGTTTTACTTTTCAAGCACACACACTATCGTAGCTAACATGAAAACCCACATAAAAATTTCATTCAATGAACTCGTGGATCGATCGGTAAAAAGTACCGGCGAGGGGAAAGGGCAGCGGAAAACGCTTTTTACCGAGTGCACTATGATCAAGTAAAGCACAAGAAGAAAAAGCTTTCGTGAGCGAAAGTTCTCATCTCGAGCTCAAATTTGTTTCTGCCATAAGACTAATGTTAAATGCCCATATTTCACGCCATATTTTGTGCGAAGTTTTGAGCAGAAAAATGATTTTAATCTCTGTTCTTATAGAAGCTCTGTGGTATTCCCATAATCAGGTGCAGTTGGTGCAAAAATTACTTGTGTTTAAAGCATATATTTGTTGAATTCCACTATTGTCAAGATTTTGCTTTATAGTTTTAATAATTTTATGGATTTTTAATATTTTTATTTCTTTTGAAAGAAATATCAATCGGTTGAATATAAAAGCCGATATTGTGTTTGTTATGTAATTTATTGTCGGAAATCTGTATTTTCGAACAAAACGGAAATAAAGAATATACGAAAAAAAATCCGAAAACACTATTTTACCTATTTTTACTTATAAACCAACATGTCTACCAATTTTGAACGAAATCGGAGATGGACGAAAAAATGTTAGTCGGTTGAACAATTTCTATACAGGTATTTTGCATACAAAACCTTACCGCATAAAAAAGGGGATATCGAGATCAAAACCTCGTTAATTGGAAAAATCCAAAAACAGGTCGATTTTAGAATTAAAAAGCATAACTAGATACAAAATTTCACAAAAATCGTGCCACTCATTTTCGCGCTATAGGGTAAAATAACCGATTTTGGAGCGGGGGGAAAATTTTTGGTGGGGTCGAAATTTTTTCTTTGTTCAGGGTCGAGTTTTCTCACCAATTTACACATCCCTGTAAAATTTCAGGTCGATACGTAGTCTATTGCTATGATTTTTTTGCCAAAAATCGAAAAAATAGGGTAATTTTAACGGTTCATTTCACCCCCTAAATATGGAAATTAGCCGCTATAAAAAAATACGTGTCTCTTATTTTGCGACCCCCTACAACATATCCAAAAATCATTCAAATCGGAGAGGGACACTTGACGACCTTTGCTTGTTAGTTTTGTTGACTTCATTCTGTCTTACTGTACCACCTTCAGGCCCGAAGTCTAGGTCATATGCTAAATGTAAAATGTGTTCCATGAATCTGATTCTTGAATGTAATGGAGATATTCCAAGTTCAGCTGCTTGTTCATCAATGGTTCCTGCCTCTTTGTAATCAGACAGTGGAGATGGTTTGGCCTTGCAAATTATGCATGATGAACAAGAGGTTGTATCTGTTACAGTAGCAGCAACTTTTCCATCTAGCATCGTGAAAGCCATTTCGTAGGATATTTTATAAAGCTTTTCATTCAAATATATCTCCAAAGACTGTAAGTTCTTAATTTCATCCTTAATCCTGTTTACAACTTCCAACGTTTTTTATACACGTATGGTGAAACCAAAAGGGTATATTAAATTTGCCTTACCGTTTGTAACGCCAAGATCCCGTCATCACACACAAAAATTAATTACACTGTCTGTGGCGCGGATTGCGGGCGCACGAATTGAGCTACAGACTTGAAATTTTACGCAGATTCGTTTTTTGTAAAATACAAGGCTAAGTTCGTTAATGAACAAGAATGGAGCATTAGGAGGGGTACCCTCCATAAGAACGAAAAGGTTTTTTGCGAATATCTCGAAAACGGTGTATCTTATCAAAAAAGTGCAAGAACAAAAGTTATTTAGGATATGATTCTACATAAAACTCCCATACATCAAAATCCGATTGGAATAAATTTAAAAAAATCTTTTTGGAAAGTTTGACTTCAAAGTGGAATTGTGATACGCATATCAGCATACGGGTTTTCAATAATTGCCAGATTGGCAATTATAGCTTTTGTTATGTTTCTTTTGTCTCCTTAGCATATTCAAATAAAATTGGCCTGCAGAAATTTTTAGACGAAGTGGTGGTATTTCTCCACAAGTCCTTAGGCTCTGACATTACAGATGTTCCCGGTTCATTTAGATCTTCTTTTATTTGTAGTCTTAATGATACAAGCAAAGCCATAAAGAGGTGTTCGAACTTATCTTTTATTTGTAGGCACTTTGGCCAGACGAACCATCGCATCCCCATTTACATATTAACTTTAATTCGGTATTAGTCCAGCTATCTACATCCTTTTTTGAAAATGTTTGTAACAACCTATTGTATTGTCAAGCAAATTTTGAAGATCTATTTTTGCTGCCGATTCTTGAACTGCGATTGGTTGTGGAAGTATCTGGTCCTTTGCTGCTTTTAGCTTCTTGTAACTTGGTAGAGTTTCTGGTTTCCTTCTTAAAAATGCTTTACGTAGTATGTTATATTTTTTCCCTGAGAGCCCTAGATCCAAAAATAATGTCAAAGCTGATTCATCTGTCCATTCATCAGTTGGTTCGGGAGTTTTTATGCTTTGAATCATTCATTCCACTCGATTTGGGCTAGCTTCTGTTAAAACTGACACAATTTTTACTTGTTGTGGATCGTATTTCTTTAAAAATGCGGAAGGAGTGCGTGTTACTGTCAATGGAGCTCGCTGCAGAGCTGTTGCTAAAAATTCGAGATATTCAGGATGGCGCTACATCTCATACAGCTAACAATATAATCGCTTTATTGAGGGAAACGTTCAATGAAAACATCATCTCAAGAAATGGTCCTGTTAATTGGCCACCGAGATCTTTTGATCTGACACCATTGGATTACTTTCTGTGGGGATATGTGAAATCTTTTGTTTACGTCGAAAAACCCGGAACGATTACAGCTTTGGAAGCAAACATAACCCGTGCTATTCGCGGAATACCGACCGATATGCTTGAAAGAGTGGTCAAAAATTGGACCCACAGAATGGACCATTTAAGAGTTAGTCGTGGGCAAAATTTGAAGGAAATTATCTTTAAACATTAAATGGCATGAACCAAACTAACAACTTAAATAAAGATTTTCCTCAATATATTAATTATTATGGGTTTTATTTAAAAGAAAAAATAGGAAGCTCTTATTGGATCACCCTTTAAAAGCCAAATACGACTTCCTCACTCATCACAGTATCTCCCGAACCACCAAACCAATTGCCATGAAATTTTGCACACAGATTAGTCTTACCTCACAGGTACTCGCTAAGAAACGGATTTACAAAATTCAAAACGGAAGGTCTTGTAAGGATAACGAAAATATTCGTTTTCCCATTTTTTCTCGGAAAAACGGGCTTAAGAGGTTTTCGGGGCTGCTGATGTCGAATCTGGTGTTAGAATTTCAAAATTCGGAACGGGAGGTCCTGAAGGTATGAATATTTTTTTTTTCAAAAGTTTTTTGGGGCAAAAAAACTTTAACCCGACAACGACGGGTATGCAAGGTACCATCTTATTTTGTTTTGATAAAATGACCACAATGTATGTAATGCTTACGCGAACTCAAAATTTATGTAAACTGGTTTTTCGCTTATGTCGAACTTCAGTACGAGTACATATTACCATGGATATAAAAAACTATCCAGAAAAGAAAATCTGAAAAAAAGATGTATTATAGAGAGGTGTAATTGAAATTGTTTCAGCTGTTATCACCCTTTCCTAGTTGAAAATTAGAATTAGGTGTTTCAGGAGTGTGTTTTGTGGCAAAGTGATTTGAATTTGAATATCCCCTTGTTACAAACCTCACGCTTGCAATGCCTGTAAACGAATTACAAATGTATTAACCCATTTGCATCATAAGCATATATATACATCAAAACCTCGATTTGCGTCCTTAATTGGGACCAGAGGAGGACGACGCATATCGAAATATTACCGACACAACTTTGGCACCATGAACATTTTTGAACGACGCAATTCGAAACCACGTAAATCGAGTTGAAAAATACACGTAAGCCACTGGAAAAACAATCGCTGAAATGCAGTTTTTCACATTCTGGAGCTCTTAAAACGTATTTTGAGCCACTTTTGTATTTTGATGGTAGGTGACCCCGCCGATCTCCATCCACTAAAATGCATTTTTTTTGTATCCAAATATGATTTTAAGCGTTCTGCAACATGTTTTGTGATGCCTCCGCATGTTTTTCTTCCCGCAGAAAAATGAAGTTTCTGTGCTATTTTGTGCTATCATTATAGATAATTGAATTCATCATATGCATTCAAGAATAATTGTGATTTTTTTAACGTTAAGAAATAATTGAAGTAATAGCATTTTTTATCTTTTTAACAATTTTACTTTAAATGTGATAAAAAAATTTTTTTTGTTAAGGTCGATTTTCCACTTTTTTAAATGATGCAAAGGGGTTACATAGGCCATTTTATTTTGGCAAAGTGGTTCTTAGATTTTGCCTTCATTTTTTTAACTAATAAAATTCTATAATTAAAGATTTTTTTATTTAATAAAATTCTGTAATTAAAGATTTTAAAACAAAGTTCTGTTCGAAATAAAACCAATAATCATTCAATTTTTTAATTATTGGATTTTTATGCTCTATATGAATTATCATACGATTTGTAACGCATCGAACCAATCGTCGGACATACAAATAAATTACACTAGGGTGTTAAGGATGACAAAAGATTTTGATTTTCGCATGTCCGTCCGTCCGTCTCTCCGTTCGTGAACCCCGGAGCTTTCGACAGTATTAAGCTAGAGACTTGAAATTTTGTATAGTTACGTTTCTCATAATTGGGTAGGCTTATTTTTTGAACGGGCGAAATCAGATGATTCCTTCCCCATACAAACGAAATAGTTTTTGGAAATTTTCTCGAAAACAGTGAGTCGTATTGACAAATTTACAAAGTCAAAATGTCTTTAAAATATGATTTTACATCACTCGTCCTTACACCAAAATCCAATCCGACTAATGCTTCTCCCCTCTCCCAATGAAATACTTTTTTTTCTGTTTCCTCGAAAATTGTGTTTCGTATCAAACAATTTATAAAGATGAAATGTGTTTAGAGTTTGCATTTACATAACCGTTCCATACATCAAAATCCAATCAGATCACTCTTTTCTCCCTCCTATACAAATGGATTTGTTAAAATAAACATTTTGTCGCATAGACTATTTGACGATTGGTCCTTGGCAATTGTAGATTTTTTTATGATTTAATATTTTATTTGAATAATTTTCAGAATATTTTTTTATTTGTTTATTTTTTAAAGGCTATTAAACATATTTTGGACTGTATTTTGTAGCCAATAATGCATTTTGAGAACCGCTATGTCCTCTTGGGTGCAAGAAACAGCTATCTATAACTTTTTCAAAAAAAAAAGAAAAAAAAATATGTAGATTTATCTCAAATTAAAATGATGTAAGAATACATGCTTGATTTAAATTGTAATTTGTTAACTTTGTCGCAGAGCAAAATTTTCACGCTAATATGTTTTTTGTCTCTCCTGAAAAATTTGAAAAAGTGGAGATGACCGCTTTTTGCACCGAGGTCTTCTTTTCTATTCAAGTGGCAGATATCCCATTGCCACAATTGTATAATAGAATGAAATTAAATATTAAATTGAAACAAAAAGTTTTGATAGGAAACATGAAGTTTTGATCTAACTGGATCTTCATAAGGGTGACACCAAAGATCTCTGTCACTAATCTGACTAAGAAGGATGTCTTAGGGACAGGGATGGGAAACGTTATCGTAACGTAACGAAATAACGAAATGATTTTCGGGCTATTTCTTCATAATTACGTTATAACGTTATAGAAATTAAATTCCGTTACAATAACGAAAAACGTAACGAAAAACGAAAAAAAATATTACGTTTTTTCGTTATTTATTAATTTTTCCTTGTTTTGTTCAGTATTATATTTTTGTGAAATTTTCCACAAAAGTTCATCAAGTATAACCCCACAGACCTGCCACCTGCATAAAATATAATTAAAAATATTGGAGTAGTATTTTTAATCGTATTTTGATTCTAATGTAGGGGTCACATCTATCAGTTTTTGGGAAATTGATGGGAAACTGATTGGTGTCAACGTTCGCGTCAGTCGTGTCGCATTAGAATAGAACCAAATATTATTTTTTGAACTTAATGCAATAATAATGCATACACACACTCTCTCTTTATTATCCACCGGTATTTTTTGATCTCTACAATCAAAATGAAGCGAAAATTTTCACAAAAAACTGTCAGTCGCAACTGATAGATGTGAACGCTTAATTGGATGTAAAAAACTGATGGAAAACTGACGAGTACCGTAACAGTTGCGACTGATGGAAAACTGATAGATGTGGCCCTTACATAAATCGGATTTTGTTTTGGCCCGATTCCCTCTATTTCTGGAGATACGAAAAAGGAAATCTTTCAAGCAACTTTGTTGGTATCGAAAATATTTTCTTTTTAGTAACTCCAGAAGTAGAGTGAATTTTGCGAAAGCTAAGTGCGACTCAGAATCAGCGACGTCAAAATAGCCTAAAATTCTATATCTTATAGGATATTGACCAAAATGTCGATTTTTTAAATTTAGTAATCACTATTTTATTTTATTTTTTGTAAATTTAGTAATCACTATTTTATTTTTTCTTTTTGCTTTTATTATTTTTTATAGAATTTATTTTTATTATTTTTTATAGAATTTATTTTTATGGAAACTGAACTGAATTACTTTGTGACAAACTATTATTAAAGTGCGTTTTTTGTTTTCAGTTTCCATACAATGTGTAACGAAATATAACGTTATAACGTAACGAAATGATATTTTTTATCGTTACAAAACGAAATAACATAACGAAATAAAAGTTCAATTTCGTTACGTAACGAAATGAATAACGTTACGATTTTTTATTTCGTTTCCCGTCCCTGCTTAGGGAGATGTCCCACGGGCGCATCAGCTCCTGCCGCTGACTGATCCCGACATCAGGGCGCGCAGCTGCAGGAACTGATTCGATCAGTTGACATGGCACACTGAACTGGGATTAGCTGACCTCAAACGTCAAAATGTCGGGCTCGGAGGAAGAATTTCTCCTTATTTCTCTGCTAAAAAACTGGATCTGTGCAATCGTACAAGCATTTACGTTTTTCTACAGCTTGTACGATTGCTGTGTTTAATTTCTCGTCTTCGATGAACATCGTATTTATTTTCGCTTGTTCAAAAGTTTATTAGTTCAACAGACTTGTCATTGAACATTTTATGATGTTCCCAAATAGTAATTATTTCAAAGTCAACATTATATTAAGTAGAGAGCCTATAACCTAGAGAGTGGCCATGCTACCTTTGTAGAGTGTGCCACTGATGACAATTATTACCGCTAGACGAAAAAAATATTGAAAATTATCTTTTTATTGTAAATAATCTAACAAAAATGACATTAGAAACTACCCGACATGTTCCTGATATCAGCTACATTTAGGTCAGTTCAAAAAAGTCAGCTCTGAGTCCCAGACATGCAGCTGTACATTTTTTGCAGTGTGCCATGCGCCATTGGATTACATGTGCAACTGATGTCGGGATCAGTCAGCTGCAGGAGCTGATGGCCAGTGGGACATCTCGCTTATACATTTTTCAATATGGCTAACCGTTTTCGAGAAAATTGCAAAATTGTGTTTACTTTGTATTGAGGAAGGAGAGGACATGGCCCGATTTTGCCCGTTCAAGAATTAGACCTTGCTATTTACGAGAAACGCAACTGTAAAAAAATTCATATATCTAGCTCAATCCCTTCGAAAGTTATGGTGTTCATGCACGAACTGACATACTAACGGACGGACATGCGGAAACCAGAATCTTTTGTCATCCCAAACACCTTGGTGTAGTTCATTTGTGTATCCAATGATTGGTCAGATGCTTTAAAAACGGTATACTAAATCTAATATACTTCTTATATAGAGTATTGCATATCCGTCGTTGCCGGATTAAGGTTTTTTGCATAGATTTTTTTTGCTCCAAAAAACAAAGAAATAAGTTAAAAACTTTTGAAAAAAAAAAATCGTTATACCTTCACGACCTCTCGTTCTGAATTTTGAATTGCTAACACCAGATTCGTGTAGAGCGTCCCCGACAACTAGTGCAATTTTTTCGAGGAAAAATGGGAAAATAGATTTTTGCGTTATAGATTTTCTGTCCCGAATTGTGAAATCCCAACAACAAATTCGCGATCAGCGATCCCGAAAACCCCCTGAAGCCAGTTTTTCCGAAGAAAAATGGGAAAATGTATATTTGCGTTATCCTTAGAGGAGCGTCCCGAATTATGAAATTTATTAGCAGTTGAATTCTTAGCAAATTCAATAAATAACAAACTGGAAAATTCGTTAAGGATAATAATTGATTGTGTTGGGTAATTTTTCATCGAATATTTAAATACAATTGCTCTTACTCTTGACCGCGGGTGGCACTTTTGACGTTTTTAGTTTGAACATTTTGACAAGTAAACGACTGAAAACGGAAAATATTTAGCAGTAAAAAGTATTTAACTAAAGTGCGATGAGACAATGGCGATTTAGAAGTAATTCCAGCCAAGTAATTTTTTTTCTCTCCTGTCGGTCAACCGATAAATTCCACGGCAGCGATTGAATATTTTTAAGAACGACAATTCCACATTTTATATCGTGTCTGTCAACACGGCAATAATTAAATAATTTCATTTTTATTCACCCGTAACATTCTTAGCTGGACAAATATTAGCGTTTATGCCCACCTCTCAGCATTCGCTATCAAAATTCGTTTTGGAAGGACCAGTGCTGCAGAACGACATTCGTTATATGTGACAAGAATCCTAGGGCAAATTCGTAATCAGCGACCCCGCAAGAGAAAAAATTGGAAAAACGATTTTGAGTTATGCTTACAGGGTGTTCCGTTTTAAATTTTGAAATGCCATCACCAGGTTCGTGATCTACAACTTCGAAACTCTTCTAAAGCCAGTATTTCGGAGAAAAAATGGGAAAAAGAATAGTTCCTTTTATCCTTCCGTTCCAAATTTTGTAAAACCGTTTCTTGCGTTCTGTTGGTTGTTTAGAGGGCAGATATTGTTTCGTCAACAATTTCTCATATTCTTCGAAAGACTTAATTTTAGAACTAATTGATAAGGTTCTTCTTGTAAGCTTAACATAGGAAGAAATTTCATAAAAAGTAGGTTGTTTGCTTAATGTATCATGGAAACTTTTTGATATCTGTAAATATCTCTAAATGTCGTTTTTTTTTATTGGCATTATGTTTGCCAAAAAATGTGGGTAGAACTTTTGTAGTAGATTCTACTAAATCTTTAATAGGTTCCATTTTTGCTTTTGAGACTGATTGGTTATTGATTATTGTTGAGGATTTATTTGTTTCTTAAAAATATACTGTATACATAAACTTTATATATCTATATGCTTAATTATCGTTAATTCTTAACTTATTTCTCTGTAGTTCTTGATTTAACTCAGCTTCTTTCAATACACTTTGTTCGATTTTCGATTCTAATTCATTTTCTAAATATTTTTAGTTGGTGAAGGTTTTTTATTTTAACCCTTTCAGACCCACTGTATACGATTGTGTTAGGTGACGTAATACGTTTATATTTCGGCTCAGACTCAAAATTTCGCTCAAAATCCCAAAAGCAGTGATCGTGTTACCTTTTGTCAAGAGCTTCTATCACTTTCAGACCCAAAAATTTTTTTTTCATTTTTTTTTGTTATTCCGGTATTGAAATATAATAGTATAGCAATTTTTGTAGCAATCGGAAGAAAAAAATTTTTGGGTCTGAAAGGGTTAAACCTGCATTAGGTGCAGTACAACTATGGTAGTGTGAACATTAGGGTGTTTCATTTTTCCAAAGATGTGATTTTCATGACTTTGCTTACGCCCCGAGTCTCAGTGATGAAAAATATATATATGCCAAATTTTAAGAAGATTGGATAATATTTAGGGGTTGCACACTTTGATCACTTTTCGTCAAACTACCTAGTCTAGCCATAAATACTGACACAAGGAAAAATTGATGCCAAATGAAAACGCATTGGTATTTTTCAAAACTTTTTTTTATATTTATTGGGCCACACAACAGCCACAAATCATAGAACACATTATTCGAAAATACCGCCATTTGATTTAACACCACGCCTTTAACGATGGAGCCAACAGGGCTGCAAAATACGCGCTCGATCTATTTGAAAGTTGTCCAAAGCTGTGGTTAGATTCCTGCTGCATGGATTCAATGTTAGCGAGTGTTTTTTAGCACACCATATTCTCTAAAGTAGATCATTGTTTATAGTCCAACACGTTGAGTTATTGAACTCTTCGCTTCTAATGAAATCATAAATTTGATTTTGAAGCATTTTTTGTGGTAATTTGGCTTTTTGAGCCAGAAATGAATCCTGTGGAAAATTCCAGTCCCCATTTTTGAAT
Organism: Chrysopilus asiliformis; assembly: GCA_964034945.1. Taxonomy (NCBI): domain Eukaryota; kingdom Metazoa; phylum Arthropoda; class Insecta; order Diptera; family Rhagionidae; genus Chrysopilus; species Chrysopilus asiliformis. The sequence continues at coordinate 55,359,717 of OZ035962.1, forward strand.
AAGTTTTCGTTTACATGCCTAACTATACATTTTAAACAGTTTCTTGAACAAATTTGGCTGCCGTTTGCGCTTCTTTTTCACAAAAAAGGCTCAAAAACAATTTTCATGACTTCATGCCTCCAAAAGTCCGCCCGCGGAAGTTCAGACCTTAAGTCGTTGAACTATAGACCCGTTGGACTGTAGTGAGCATGATTTGCCAAAAAGACACCAAAATATTGAGTCCTTGAAGAAGGCTTTCAACAAAAACATTGGATAACTTTCAAATAGATCGAGCGCGTATTTTGCAGCCCTGTTGGCTCCATCGTTAAAGGCGTGGTGTTAAATCAAATGGCGGTATTTTCGAATAATGTGTTCTATGATTTCTGGCTGTTGTGTGGCTCAATAAATATAAAAAACAGTTTTGAAAAATACCAATGCGTTCTCATTTGGTATCAATTTTTCCTTGTGTCAGTATTTATGGCTAGACTAGGTTGTTTGACGAAAAGTGATCAAAGTGTGCAACCCCTAAATATTATCCAATCTTCTTAAAATTTGGTATATATATATTTTTCATCACTGAGACTCGGGGCCGTAAGCAAAGTCTGCAAAAATTTTAGATTTTATTTTTTGCCTAACAAAATGAAACACCCTAGTGAACATGCGATTAGAATGTCATCGACGTAAACTGCAATGATACTTACTTCTTACTTCTCCGGCGCTACAACCATTTGTAGGTCTTGGCCTGTTCAAGGACAGCATTCCAACGGTCCCTATCGAGAGCTTGCTGTTGCCAGTTTGTAATTCGCAGCGTACGCAGGTCTGATTGTACGCCATCAATCCATCGCGCTTTTGGACGACCAACGCCTCGTTGCCCAACTGGATTGTTACGGAATAAGGTTAATGGGGCTCGGCCTTCTGCCATTCTCACCACGTGCCCTGCCCACCTTAACCGTTGGACCTTCACGACTGCAACAATGCTCGGTTCACCAAAATCTCTTTCTAACTCAAAGTTGTATCTTCTCCTCCATTGATCACCTTCCCGCATTGCCCCGAATATGGTACGCAGCACTTTGCGTTCGAAGATGATAAGCAGCTGTTCGTCACTCTTCTTCAATGTCCATGACTCGCCGCCATAAGTCAGGACTGGGCGAATGAGCGTCTTGTATATTTGGCTTTTTGTTTTCTTAGATAACAACTTTGACCTCAGATGTCTAAGAAGTCCATAGTAGCATCTGCTTGCCGCCATGATTCGTCGCTGTATTTCACAGGTCGTATCCCCGTCAGGTCGCATCAGCGCTCCAAGGTAGACAAAGTCATTGACTATCTCGAAGTATGAACCTCCTATCTCCACTGTACCGTCGCTTTCATTTGGTACCGGTCTTGTGTTGGTTCTCATGTATTTGGTCTTTGATTCATTAACAACCAAGCCCATGCGTTCAGCTTGGTCCTTAAATGCTGTGAAAGTACTGGCCACATCTGCATGGTTTCTTCCAGCAATGTCCAAGTCATCTGCAAAGCCCAGTACTTGGATTGAGCTGGTTGCCAGGGTTCTGCTAGTTGAAATGCCAGCACGTCTTAGGGCAATCTCTAGCGCCAGGTTAAAAAGAAGACATGATAAGGCGTCACCCTGTTTCAAGCCTTCTCCCACCACAAATGAGTCGGACATGGCGTTTTGAATTTTGACACGACACCTTGTGCCAACCAGCGTCGCTTTCACCAATCGAATCAATTTTGTTTCAAAGCCCAGCTCCTTCATTGCAATAAACAGCTCGTTGCGTTTGGTCCTGTCATAGGCCTGCTTAAAGTCAATGAAAAGATGGTGAGTCTGGACTTTGAACTCTCTGCCTCTGCTTAGGATCAGACGCTGATTTTTTACATTCCAGGTGCCAAATCTCATATCCTTTAGACGTTTGCGTTTCGTAGTCGATAGCCTCGGACAGTTGTTACCCTGTCCGATTGTAGTTCCATTTTCTTCTATTCCTTGGACGTTCGTTGCTTGATGTTTTCCACCCTCGTTATAACTCAGATGTCCCGGAGCCAGGTTGCAAGCCTCGGCTCCAACCCCCTGTTCGTCGGAGGACCAAGAGAGGGTTTAATGTCTCCCCCCAAAGACGCAGGCTATTTTACGTAGCCCCCACCTTTCTCCTTCAGCCGCGCCCCACGGAGTGGCTTGCGTTTCCAGGTTGCACCACGGGGAGGTTGGAGATAGGATAGTTGGGTGATCTAAGGCTATGTCGCTCTAAACTGCAATGATACAAATTGAAATATTAGTCCTCATCAAATATACCCCCCCCCCCTCCCCTCCTTCCTTATGGGCCATTTTTGCCCATTAACGAATTTAGCCTTGCATTTTACGAAAAACGAATCTGCGTAAAATCTCAAGTCTCTAGCTCAATCCGTACGCCCGCAATCCGCGCCACAGACAGATGGACGGACGGACGGACATGGTCGAGAATTTTTATTGTGGATTTTCCATTGACAATGCGAATGGTTTTCGACTGTGATTCAAATGAAATTTGTTTTACAAAGCTAAAACAAAACAAATGTTCATTTCATTTGAATCGCAGTCGAAAACCATTCGCATTGTCAATGGAAAATCCACGATAAAAATCCTGTCAAAGTAGGAGAACGTCTGTAATAAAGTAACAGGGGGTATCAAAGTATGACACTATATTCTTCGTCGGCGCACTATAACCCATTTTCCGATTTCATCACCATAAAATCAATTTTTTTCATACACCTTAATAAAAAAAACCAAAGGTACTTCGAAAGTACACATTCTAAAACAAGAGGTTTCCGACTTACTTACTTTTTTGTACACCTTGATAATCTTTAATGTTTTTTATACAGATTATTGGGATTACTAGCTTTAAGGCGCATCCTACGACGGGTAAACGTAATCCTGTTTTTCAAAATCGAACTACGGGCTTCGGATTACGCACTTCGAATTACGCGCTTCAGATTACCCGATTAGAATCACGCGCTGTGAGTTACAAGCTTCGAATTATGCGATTGGGATTATGCGCTTCGGATTGCTTCGAATTACGCATTTCGGATTGCGCGCTTTGCATTACGCGGTTATGGTTACATAGTTTAGGAAGAGAGGAGTCGCAGGTAAGGGGACAAAATTGCCCTAAAGGTTTAGGAAATAGCGGTAGAGTGGTTTACCTTAGGGGAAGATCTACCCAATGGCGCAAACCGCGTGAATATTGCTTTAGCGGTTGAGTAGATAGCTGGCGAAGGGGTAAAAGGTAGAGGGAATATAGCCTCAAACATGTCCCTCATCACTAAAAACATATATTGGCTTCTAAACGTTGTCTTGAAATCACTAAATAACGCTTCTTTCACTGCAGTCCAATTGGCAATATCTCTGCAACGTGCTAAATACCTTGCTGGCTCGGTAATCAGGGCGGCTATTCTCGGAACGTTACGGATTTTTCCGAAACGTTTGTGGTGCAGTGGAAAAACACCTCTATATGGTGTACGTACTGCCTATATTGCTCCAAATGACGTCTCAAACATTACGAAGCAATTCATCACTTTATACGAAACCGTATTCTCGGACTTTAGATTACGGAAATATCCGAAACATAACAAAACATTACTTTTCGGATCCATCCGAAACGTTAAAAGGTTACTTTTCGAAACGTTTGTGTGCTGTGAGTTATCGTTTCGCGTCCGTTGTTTATTGTTATTCGATGCGGGCATAATTTTAATCGTGTAATAAGCATAGTACGGAGAATAATTCTGTGGCCACAAGCAATAACCGCTTATGTCGATTTAAGAACGAAATGAGTTATTAATACTACTGCGTTCTCCATGCTGTAATCTATATACAAAAAAAATTTGGTCTTCCTATCATTTTTCTAACCAGGAGCTTTGGTCGAAAAACATAATCGCTTATGTCCCAATAATAATGTATTACACATTCAATAAATACTTAACTTTAGTTACATGTCGCCTATATGGTTTTTGGTTTTTTCCTTAATATTTTATAAAATAAAAGATCATTTAAGTCTACTGTAGCACGGATTTATTGCCCTTATAAAGCAATTAATTTAATGAAAATCCGGATCCAGTTATCATTCAAACTTTTTTCAGAAAATGATTTTCATCTTTGTACTCCGATTACTCAAAATCGCAATTTCCGACATAAGCGGTTATTGCTTGTGGCCACAGAATTCTTTTTCATTCATTCATTTGCAAATGATTAGCACGAGAATTTTAGTTTTCATTTACTCACGAATTTTATTTTTCCATTCTCGTATTTTTAAAATTCTTTTCGCGAATGGAATGGAAAATTTTAAGAATTGAAAAATAAAATTCGCTCACGAATTTATCGCAAAAGAATGATTCTGGAATGGAATTGAGCCAGAGACTTGAAATTTCGTACAGTTGCGTTTCTCGTAAACAGTATGGCTAAGTTATTGGACGGGGAAAATCGGACCACTCCTTCCCCCCTCCGCCATTCAAATGAAACAGTTTTTTACAATTGTCTCAAAAACGGTGCTTCATATCGAAAAATTTATAAATGTAAAATATGTTTAGAATACGATTTTACATAACTCTTCCATACATAAAAGAACGATAACAAACGTTAAAATCTACAAATGAACAAAAATTACCCATAGTACACTATTACTTACATTAAACACTAGTCAAATATTATTAACTATTATTGAAATTAGTGAAATATTACTCTAATATACGTTAAACACTAGTTAATAAATATAAACAAAACAGAACTATTCAAATATTTCCGATTTGACAGTTCTATTCTACGTACATTTCGGAATGAGGTGAATATGGTGAATATAATTCCGAAACATAAACGTTTCGTGACCAGAATACGATCTTTCAAACGTTTCGGATTTGGATTACGAAAAAAACATTTCAACGAGATTCGTAATCCGTAATGTGACGAAAAATCCGAAACGTTCCGAGAATAGCCGCCCAAGGCTGGAATCATGTCTTTCGACTTCGACGCAACTTTTGACTCTTGACTTCGCCATATCAGCAGCTTCAAATTTCATATAATGACAGTTCAGAATCACGTTTCGATTCATAGGGACGATTCCGCGAAATTTCAAGCTGCAGATATGGCGAAGTCAAGAGTCAAAATCTGCGTCGTAGTCAAAAGACAGAGACGCGTCGAGATACAGGATTCAAGCCCAGGGCATCAATCATGTATTGCGACGCATCTGCGTCGTTCATTCGACGTGAAGAATTCGACCCGACTCAATACTGCAATCCTATATCTCGACGCAATGTGTATCGAAAGAAATAATTTAGAGGACACTGGGTTTGATTATCAAAATAGTTCAGTTTGTGTATGGCATAAAGCACACATTCCATTATTTGATCTTGGTTGTCAACATATCTGACATTGCTGGGGCAAAATGTTCACGAACTGTCAAAATGATAAGTGCAATCGAAATTTATATCCTCGGTTTGGATAATTTGAATCAAGAAAAAATTATCAATTTTCACCTAATTAGAAGGACACTGAAATCACTGAAAGTATTTATATTATCGGTGAAAGTTTCCCATAACTTCGTTTTCTTGGTTTTCACCATCGCATTTTTTTCGAGTGAACAAGTGTCGGATTTTCGCCCATAATTTGACAATAGCCGCCAACTGATGCTTGTTTGTCTGTTCCATATAATTTAATTGTCATAATAAAATATAATGTATATTTAATTTGGTGTTACCTACTTTGGTTTTGGCATTGTTTTAAACCACTTCTTACGAAATTAATTGCAACGAAGTAAACGTCAAAGTCTTTATCGACGCGAATCAATGCGTCGTAAGGTTGATGTCGAAGTTTGTGCGACGCGTCGAGCTACATGATTGACTTTTGTGTTGTGAGACGCGTTTATACTGACGCGTCAGAATACATGATTGGTGCCCAGGTTTCTGCTACAAATAAATTTTTGCAAGTCGCTCCATCCCATCATTTAAAAATACTGTACAAATAATCTCGTAATGATTCGTCGTTTCTTTTGTTACGATTCCTCATTTGACGATGAATTTCGATACTGCTAACCGTTGTCTCGAACTCACCAATTAACGCTTCTTTCACTGCAGTCCTACTGGTAATATTTCTGCAACTTGCTAAATACCTTGCTGAGCTCGTGATCAGGGCACCAATCGTGTATCGCGACACGTCTCCGTCTTTGAACTGAGACGGCGACATCGACGCGACACGTTTTTCTAATCTTTTATCGCGACACTAAAAAGTTGGAACGTTCAATGGGTTGAATTCTTAAGCGAGATGTCACACTGGCCATCAGCTGCTGCAGCTGACTGATCCCGACATCAGTTGCACATGTAATCCAATGGCGCATGGCACACTGCAAAAAATGTGCAGCTGCATTTTTTTGAACTGACCTAAATATAGCTGATATCAGGAACATGTCGGGTAGTTTCTAATGTCATTATTGTTAGATTAAATAAAATAAAAAGATAATTTTCAATATTTTTTTCGTCTGGCGGTAATAATTGTCATCAGTGGCACACTCTACAAAGGTAGCATGGCCACTCTCTAGGTTATAGGCTCTCTACTTCATATAATGTTGACTTTGAAATAATTACTATTTGGGAACATCATAAAATTTTGACAAGTCTGTTTAACTAATAAACTTTTGAACAAGCAAAAATAAATACGATGTCCATCGAAGAGGAGAAATTAAACACAGCAATCGTACAAGCTGTAGAAAAACGTAAATGCTTGTACGATTTCACATATTCAGTTTTTTAGCAGAGAAATAAGGAGAAGTTCTTCTACCGAGTCCGACATTTTGACGTTTGAGGTCAGCTGATCTCAGTTCAGTGTGCCACGTCAACTGATCGAATCAGTTCCTGCTGCTGGCCGACCTGGGGGGGCTATTCTCGGAACGTTTCGGATTTTTCGTCACGTTACGGATTACGAATCTCGTTGAAATGTTTTTTCCGTAATCCAAATCCGAAACGTTTGAAAGATCGTATTCTGCAGTAGGATTCTTGGCACTTATAACGATGTAGTTATCCATAGCGATGTCGTTATCCATAAATACGAATAAGAGCTTTTACGTTTGTGGTAGTGATATAAAATGGCGTTGTATTTGTTTCTCGCTGTCAACTTTCCAATGAAATTACCCTCGACTATGACTCTGGCAATGCTGAGCCTTCCAATACGAATTTTCATAACGACTGCTCTCGGACCAGTCGATAAACACTAATGTTTGAGTTTCGTCCACTTAAGAATGTTGTTTAATTGTTGTCGCGTTGGCAAAACCGAAATAAAATGTTGAATGCGTCCCTTAATTGTCTAAACATTACTCGCATTTCCCTTTTCCTTAAAAAACGAAATTAAATTCGCCTTTACCTTGTGATCAAGTTGAAATTTTGAAACCGCTGATGAAAAAAAATCTTTCACGCACAGCGAAATGAAAATTACTCTTTCTTGTGGAGGCCAACAGCGGAAACCGGTTGTAGTGCGGAAAGAGGAAGGGAAACACATCTTGGCAGCAAGAAAGTGCAATGAAATTGAATTCAATCGAAATTGCTGACAGCAAACAAAATCTTTTGTATTTAACCTCAACCATTTGTGTTTATTTCTGTGACATTTTTTTGTTGTGATTATTAAAAATTTTTTCCCAAAAACGTAAAACCTTTTCATTTGACTAATCCGGGGAAATTCTAAAACGATTTTCGGAGACTTTTCTATTTTGTTTTTCAAAGGAAAAGTGTGCGGAAATCCATCTAGAATTGCATAAAAAACTACCTGCTGGCCGCCCGACTTATATAAATACTTTTCACAGCTAAATATTAGACTTTTTCGAAAGAAAATTGTTATTTGTTCACTTTTCAAAATATGTTGAATTTAAAACAAATTTTAAATTTGCCGCTACTGTCAAGATTGTATTTAAATTTTCGCCGCCAGAGGGAAAATTAACCACCTGTGCACTATAATACCCTTAGCGATCTTTCCAGATCGTTATTTATCGATTTTTGCCAAGAATCCTACTGCTGGTCACGAAACGTTTATGTTTCGGAATTATATTCACCATATTCATCTCATTCCGAAATGTACGTAGAATAGAGCTGTCAAAACGGAAATATTTGAATAGTTCTGTTTTGTTTATATTTATTAACTAGTGTTTTACATATATTAGAGTATTATTACACTAATTTCAATAATAGTTAATAATATTTGACTAGTGTTTAATGTAAGTAATAGTGTACTATGGGTAATTTTTGTTTATTTGTGGATTTTAACGTTTGTTATCGTTCTTTTATGTATGGAAGAGTTATGTAAAATCGTATTCTAAACATATTTTACATTTATAAATTTTTCGAAATGAAGCACCGTTTTTCAGACAATTGTAAAAAACTGTTTCATTTGAATTGCGGAGGGGGGAAGGAGTGGTCCGATTTTCCCCATTTTGAAAGTGTATAAGGTTATAGTTTTAAGCACAAATAGTTCGTTATTTTTAATTTTAAAATATCGCGTATTGTAGGGTTAAAATTAAAATCAAGTTTTGAAAATTTCTCGGAAATTATGAGATTTTGAGAAAAATACATATAAGCAAATCCAAAGAAAATTAAACTTCCTTTATTTTCTTTGGATTTTTATATGCGTTTTTTACGTATCTTTAATGGTTCTCGAGATATTAGAAAATTCATATTTTTTTTTTCCGAAACTAAATATTGCAGAGGAAAGTTTTGTGTTGATCACAACTGATACTTTATATAAGAAAGTCATGTGCTGTTCAGAAAGTCCTGTTTAATTTTATTTTGTTCTGTAATATTTTTCAAAAAAAAACCGACTATTTTTTTTTGATAATTTCACCATGTAGGTTCCGTAATACCAGTAAGTTCACATGAAAGTTTCATCCTAATCGGTCTAGTGGTTCCCAACAGGCGAACAGACAAAAAAAACACACAGAAAGATAGATAAATCAGGGAGAGCAGTTAACAAATAATGAAAACTTTACAGAACTAGATTAACAATTTGGAACGTTATGTAAAAATTGTGTGGATCGTGTGGAAGATGGAAAATTAAAGTTAAAAAATTTATCAATAGTACCATAAGAAAGGTATCAAAATTACATCAAAAACGGAAATCATACGGGGCCCGTAATCCCCAAGACATATACCCATCGCCTCAGATCGATGGGCCCGCAACATGCGTGCGTGTGTTCGTGTGTATGTAACGATAATTTTTAAAATCTAGTTCTACAAGTATACCTTAACTGATTTTGACACGGCTTTTTGTATTCAAAATCGGTTATGTTAAAAACCCCATGGATTTTGAAAAAAAACCGTTTTCGAGAAAATTAAAAACATCTTTTCCATTTATTAGATGGAAGGCGAAAGAAGTGATTTAATTTTTGCCATTTTTAAAAGCTTTTATTTAGCTCGCTATCTTGTTTATTCTGTGAGTTTGTCAGGGTCAAATCTTGCAATCAAATTTTAACCCACTTCCACTCATCCGATTCACTTGAAATTTTGTACACTTATATAAGTCCGATGACAATACAATATTTTCTCTACTTCGTCCTTGTAAGGATAAGGGAAGGTCCTGTGAGGATAACGTGATTATCCTTTTCTCCAAATTTTCCGGAAAAAAATCTATTCTGGGGGTTTTTGAGGTCGCTGAATCCGAATCTGCCATTAAACATAACAAAAGCTATAATTGCCAATCTGGCAATTATTGAAAACCCGTATGGTGATTTAATTGAACGGCGTCGTATCAAAATTTCCAATAAGATTTTTTTAAAACTTGTTCCAATCGGATTTTGATGTATGGGAGTTTTATGTAGAATCATATTTTAAATAACTTTTGTTTTTGCACTTTTTTGATAGGATGCACAGTTTTTGAGATATTCGCGAAAAACATTTTCGTTCCTATGGGGGGTACCCCCCCTAATGGTCCATTTTTGCCCATTAACGAACTTAGGAAAAACGGATCTGCGCAAAATTTCAAGTCTCTAGCTAAATCCATGCGCCCGCAATCCGCGCCACAGACAGACAGACAGACGGACGGACGGACGGACATGGAAAATTCAATTTTTTTTATCATTCTAAACACACTGGTGTAATTCATTTTTGTGTGTGATGACGGGATCTTGGCGTTACAAACGGTAAGGCAAAGTTAATATACCCTTTGGTTTCACCATACGGGTATAAAAAGTCTGTAAGAATAACGGAAGGTCCTGTAAGGATAACGATTATCCTTCTCAAATTTTCCGGAAAATCCTGCGGGTTTTGGGGTTCGCTAAATACGATTCTCAAGTTAAAAAGCCTGTAAGGACATCTCAAATGTAAGGATATTATATTCGAAAACTAAAAAGAACAAAATAAAAAAAATAAAAAATAAATTTGAAAAAAAGCTTTTATTTAAAAAAAATGCACTAAAAAGAAAAAAATAATTTTCTGGCCGCTGTGTATCACAAATATAAAAGCTTTTAAAAAACGAGATAAAGCATAAAACAATAAAATAAATATTTATCTCGCTTTTTAAAAGCTTTTATATTTGTGATACACAGCGGCCAGAAAATTATTTTTTTCTTTTTAGTGCATTTTTTTAAATAAAAGCTTTTTTTCAAATTTTTTTTTATTTTTTTTTTTCGATATATTTTGAAGCCCGTTGGTACCGCTTTTCAACTTTCTGCCTCAATTATTTCTCGAGTTTTCAAGTTTTCAAATATAAAATAATGCAACGTAATACCTAATTTTTCATCAAATGAGGTTTAATTATGTAAGAATCATATCTCACCGCCAGGTGGATAAAGCTATGTTTATACATTAAAATACGTTATTGATAATTAAATTATTGATTATTGCCGAGCACTAAAACTAGTAACAAATAAATAATAATAAATCTATACCATTTATTAGAAAATAATGAATTTCTTATCTTTTTTTAGGCATAAATAATCTCCAAGACGTGTGGGAGGTTTATGAAGGCGAATGCAACGTTTTATTGGAGTCCCGTTTTGAAAAACTTTATGAAAAAATTGATTTAACGTTGTTAAATCGTTTACTTCGTTTAATTGTCGACCATAATATCGCGGATTATATGACTGCAAAGAATAATGTAGTCATTAATTATAAAGATATGAACCATACAAATAGTTACGGAATTATAAGAGGCTTGCAATTCGCGTCATTTGTTGCTCAATATTATGGGCTAGTATTAGATCTTCTAGTACTCGGTTTACAAAGAGCAAGTGAAATGGCTGGACCGCCGCAAATGCCAAATGACTTTTTGACTTTTCAAGATACAGCTTCTGAAACGACGCATCCAATTCGTCTTTACTGTAGATATGTAGATAGAATTCATTTATTTTTCCGTTTTACATCGGAAGAAGCACGCGATTTAATACAGAGATACTTAACAGAACATCCAGATCCGAATAACGAAAATATTGTCGGTTATAACAATAAAAAGTGTTGGCCGCGTGATGCCAGAATGAGACTTATGAAGCACGACGTAAATTTGTAAATTGCATTCAGGATTTGTAATTCTAGAATTTTTATTTATGGAGATATTATTTTCAGGGGTCGTGCAGTGTTTTGGGATATTAAAAACAGACTCCCTAGATCAGTAACGACAATTCAATGGGAAAGTACATTTGTTTCAGTTTATTCCAAAGATAACCCGAACTTACTGTTCAATATGTGCGGATTTGAATGCCGGATTCTCCCTAAGGTAAAAATCTGCTACAAAGAAAATTTAGTTTCAAGTTTACTTTTAGTGTCGGACTCAACATGAAGAATTCACTCACAGAGATGGAGTTTGGAATTTACAAAATGAAATCACAAAAGAAAGAACAGCCCAGTGCTTTTTGCGTGTTGACGACGAATCGCTAGGACGATTTCATAATCGTGTTCGTCAAATTCTTATGGCTTCTGGCTCTACAACATTTACGAAGGTTGGTGTACTTTATTAACTACAGTGGAACTCTGGTTCGTGAACTTAATTGAAGAAGAAAATTATTTATTGTTTTCCCTTTAATAAAGTTTACTGTGCATTTGTCGAAATTAGAGTTGAAAATAACATAATAGTATTCCGAGACTCGAATCGGTTAATTTTTACATTTGCCAGCTGAAACCTTTGAATGGAAAATATTTCCAACAAATGTTCGTCATTAAATGCATCTCTTACATTTGTTTTAAACTAAAATACATATATGTATTTTCACTGTACTCATGCCGTACCCGACTATCATGCTCTTTTTGCTCTAAAGTTGCTGTCTCCGAGACCTTGTTTTGGGATATTTGTATCTTTCGAAAAAGATTTACGCATTCGAGTCTCCAAGGTATTGTATGTGCTCTTTTATACAAGGTATTGCATAAAAGAGCAGTTTTCATGCAATTTTTTAATCTGTCTAATTTAGTCAGATTAGAATTGCTCTTATGAGGGTTATGCTAATAATATCGTGTTAAATCTAAAATAGGAGATTATTTTGTATTAGACTTATTGAATTCACCTTCATCTAGTCAAGAAGAGTTTTATTTGGTTACAAATGTCTTAAGGCAGTGTCAAGTTAAGGAAAAAATGCCAATATTAGTTTTATTCTGTTTTATGCTTCTTGTTCTTTAAAAAATGCCCGACTTCTAAGGAAAGGTGCTCAAGATCTTTAATAGAATTCCTTTTTCTACGGTGCGACAGAGCTTGCAACTCGATTTGGTCATTATTGGAGACACACAAAAGATTAAGATTTAAATGTAAAGTACAGTAGAGATTCGGTAATTCGAATCAATAGAAATCAGACCTAATTCGAACCACGGAGATTTTCGAATTACTGGATACTTTTTTATGGTGGACATTTTGTTTAATAAAATAGTCTTAATTGCAAAAAAATATACTTTCAAGTTAAAATTAAGTAACAATGTTCCTGCATTCAAAAAGTATATATTTCTATGTGACAACATTCAATTCTTTTTAAAGAAACCTGAAATTTTCGCATCAAAATTAATACCTGTACATTTGCGACAGTACATACACCAACACAAATTTTGCTGGTAAATGCCTGAGTTATTTCGAAGCTCGACAAGGAAAGTTTGAATTACAGAGACCAATATATCGACCACGATTCGAATTACAAGATACCCAATAATATAAAAAAATTGTTGTTCGAATTAGCATTACCGAGTGTTCGAATTACAGAGTCTCTACTATAGATCCATTTCGACAGCGCAGTCAACATTACTCGCGTTCCAAAATGTCCAAGTAAAGTTAAAGTTACTCAACTTTGCTCTGGAGCAAAGATGAAAAAGTTGACTTTAATAGCACGATTTTGGTGTTTTCGAGCACCAGTATAGTTTACTTCACGTTAACCATATCGCACCCTTGCGACTAAAGTGACAAAACTCAAAAATAAGCAATTTTGTATTTACAGAATATCTTTGTATTTACAGAATTTAGTACAAAGTTACGCAATCCCAAACCTTAAAACTTGTGTCCTGAAAAATCACGTTTATTGAATTGTGTCGCTTTTGTCACAAGTGCGCGATATGCATTTGAACCAAGTTAACCTCGGTAAGTAATGGAACGCGGCCCTGTTCAAAGAAAAATTGAAGTTCCAAGTAGAACAAGTTGTGTGTCCCTGTCGATTATAAATTTTTAAAAAAGGGAAAAACATAACTTACCTTATTCCAAATAACTAAAAAATATTTTAGTTACCTAAATAAAATTTTATTTCGTTGTTTGGAATCAAAATATTTTACTTCTGGGCAAAATAGTAAAATTTCACTAAAATTTGATGCGAACGCCAAAAGTTTCAATGTACAAGTGAACATGAATCGTTTTGCCGACATGCTTGTATTGACGATCCGAGACTAGTTTTCGATATAACACTTCAACTTTTCACTGCAAAATACTTTGCTGGGACATATGTATATGTCCCAGCAGTCTCGAAAGAGTTAAAGGATCAATCTACATGTTTGTTTGTTGGTCTGTTGGTTTGTTGGCCTGTTTGAGATTACAAAACTCAAAAACTACTGGACCGATTTCTACGCGGTTTTTTGCAAAATGATCTGCGTTGCCAGGAGCAGGTTTTTAGCTATGTTAGATTTTCAAAATTCGAAACAGAAAGTCCTGTAAGGATAACGCAAATATCCTTTTTCCCGTTACTCCCCGGAAAAATTTGCATTATGGGGTTTCCGGGGTCGCTAATCGCGAATCCGGTGTTAGAATGAAAGTATAACGAAAATATCCTTTTTCCCATTTTGTCCCGGAAAAATTGGCATTATAGGGGTTTTTGGGGTCGCTGATCACGGCTCTGGTGTTGGAATTTCAATATTCGAAACGGAAGGTCCTGTGAGGATAACGTTTTTTCCCAAAAGTTTTTTGGCATTCTAAAATTTAGACAAAAAACTTTAAGCTGGTAACGAAGGGTCTGCTAGTCTTTTATGAGAAAGAAAATAACCTGTTATGGTTACTTAATAGTTCAAAGCGTTCGTCTATAGAGGTAATGGCTTGGTCTGAAATTAACAAATAGAAGTTTACTTTAAAGGAATTTTTAGGATCTATCTGGGTTTGATCGGTGTCCACAGTTTTTTTTTAAATTCCAGAATGCAGTGAGGATTAATTTGAGAAAGAAGTGGAAATATCTAAATCAATGGCCATTGTTTGGGCCTTGGTGATATACTCATCAAATTTTTCGTCAGTCTACATATTGATTAAAAACTCTTTCGTTCATTTTAAAATATCATTTACTACGGAGAAGTTGATTTCTGACCCTGCAAAAACTTGCTCGCTAAATTAATATTTTTTAATACCAGTGAGGGACATAAATACCAAAACTCTGAAATACACCAAGAATTAATTTTTTTTCATGTTTTGGTTACAAATTATTTTTAACAATGCAATTGACTATTTATTAGGCATTTAACATTTTTAAAAATACGTTTTTTTCGACCAAATCTGGGGGCATATTGCGGATCTCGAACAAACGCTAGTACAATCGCGAAACCATGAATTGGTATTGCTTATCTCGATTTTGTGCTCGACATTGCATACCAATTTCTCAAAATTTAAGATTAGTTGAAACAACATTTTTTTTGCATAAATATCGCAAAATTCGCATTTCCAAAGAAAAAAAGTGGGTGCTGGCTTTTAAAAATACCTAAAAACCACAAAAAAAAATGTTGTTTCGAAAGTAATAAGTTTTTACTGAACGCACATAGAATAAAACAAAATTCTTTTATTAGGAGTTTTTTTTTATAAAACCCTAATAAATATTTAAAGAGTTTTGTAACATACCACTTGAAAGAATTTATCCGCATAAAGCAAAAAACTGCGAAAAACTTAAAAATATATAATGCATTTGAAATTTCCCAAAAATTTCCCTTGGGCTTGTTCGGTTTTTCGAATTTAATGCCTGATTGCCTATCTCGAGAATCGAGGGTTTCTGACATTTCTCTCGACCGATATTTCTTGAAAGGTCTTGTGCTTTCTAGAAGGCAGTTGTGGTTTTAAATTTTCAGCTCGTTTCTTTCAAAGCGGTAAGTTCTTCATAATAATGTTAAAAAATAAGCATTGCAATAAGCATTGTGTTTTCTAGTAAAATGAGTGAAGAAAAAAAGAAAAAGACGCCGGTTCTAACAAATAGAGAACAATTGAAAATTATTGTCAAATTTATGGAGCAACACTATTTCAAGGGGATTGCTGTTATAACTTAATGTTTTTTTTTGTATTTGGTCATCGCTTTTGCTCGAATCATCAAAAAAAAATGTTCGGAAGAAACATTTTACTGAATAAAGTGGAACAATTAAATGCAACTTTTCACCACAAAAATAAATAAACATTATCTGTCAAAAATATTTCCCTTGGGGAAATCTCGAAATTGTCATGTTCGAGATACGTAATTCCATTGTCTCTCGAAATCGAAGTTGCCTTTCGAATTCGCTGGTCTCGTTTTTCAAGATCCGCAATGTCTCCCCTGATATACCGAAAATCTCGATAATTGAAGATTTGTTCTGGATTGCAACATTTGTCTTGACGTCGGTATTTGACTCCACGGTCTCAGGCTCGCATTTATGCTATTGGTGACCATTTTCAAATTTATAAAATGTTTTATAATTATCAGTTCTACACTATTAACATATGTTAAAATCAAAATAAAATAAAAATAAAAATCGAAGATGTATAACTCCGAATGAGTTTCGAAATATAGGTCCCACATTGGTGTGTCAAACCAAACAAGCAAAATACAAATAACTCTTTCTTATTTATTTATTTCCTAACGATTCAGCCATAACTATTTTTTCAGAATTCCCTTCTTCAGATATTTCTATTAAAGCCTCATTTATATCACCTAAATGTTCAACTAACGGTCTTAGTGGATCTATCCGACATCCCCACCTAGTTTTAAATAGAGGTGAGGTTCCACTGTTAAATGAGGGACATGTTTGTTTTTTTTTAAATAGACCATCTACTTGTCAAACCTGACATGAATACATAGATAATGAACATTTGTTTTGTTTTAGCTTTGTCTTTATCAGTTGTGAAAGTTTGTTATGATCCATCCAATAAATAAACAATTTCTATAATAAAGAGCAGGATCCATTTTTCTTCTGTTGTACTTTTCTATTCAAATGCGAGTGGTTTTCGACTATGCCTCAAATGAATGAACATTTGTTTTAGCGTTGTCTTTATTGGTTCTGAAAGTTTTGTCTGTTAAACCTGCATTAGGTGCAGTACAACTATGGTACTGTGTTATGTGCGGATGAGTTTTATGAGTTGTCGGACTTTCCTTTTATGGTATTAAGAAGGTATATTTTTTTTGACCTTTTGCTCAGTTTTAAAGGTCTCAAGAAAATTGCTAAAAAACAATAGAAAAATATTAAGATTTTTAGATCACAAGGGGGTATTCGTAAAAACTATTAACTTCGCTGTTGTCGTGTTAAAATAATACTAAAATGTCAAAGTTTTTTCCCGAACAATGAACGCATTCTTTCGCTGTTGTACAGGATGGGCCAGAATAGACGCAGGGGTTTGAATTCTTTATAAATTTTTTATTTTAGCGAAACCTATAATTTTTTTTTCAAATACATGTAGTTGATTGATGGGGAATATTTTTGGTCTAAACATGGAAAATTATATCCCGCAAGTGGTGGCCATTTTCTGCTTCGCAAATCCGTGCTCTTTCCAAGACATTTTCCATAACCTTTCGTGTTATGGCCTCGATTTCACTGCGAATGTTGGTTTTCAATTGGCTGATGGTTGTTGGCTTGTTGACGTACACCTTTTCTTTCAAATATCCCCAAAGGAAACAATCTGGAGTCGTTAGATCAGGTGAACGCGGAGGCCAATTGAAATCGCTTCTTTTCGAAATAATGCGTCCGCCAAACATGTCCCGTAAAAGAGCCATTGAGCCCACCGCCCACCGGTTCGTTGTTCTATTGTGTACAGGTCCATTTTAAATTGCCCAAGTCTTCTTAAGAAAATGCTGAAACAAAATAAAAAAAAAGTTATAAAGACTTCAAACCCCTGCGTCTATTCTGGCCCACCCTGTATTTATATTTCTCATATTTTTTCACTTTTTTCTTTTTCTAGAGTAAGTTCGGATATTTTGGCACACTTGTTTTTAGTTTTATAATAAATCACTAGTTTTTAAATCAATTATGTTAGAATTTCGTTTGCGATACCCCCAAAGGCTTGCCTATAATAGTTGCGTTTTTTTATCGTTCTGAAGCAATTCAGAACAAGCTTTCCATACAAAATCCTGCACCACCTTTTCATCTCGAACAGCGCTTGGAACTAAGGGAAATTTTATACGGTAATGTACGGTAATGAAATACTGCTAACTTCAACATAATAAATCTTACATTTTATTCTCAATTGAGGATTTTGTGTTGGTGGTTCGTTGGTTCTGTTCGATAGCGAAATAGTTTTAATTATGGGAGATAGCGAATCGTGATAATATCAAGAAAATGTAGCAGTAACGGCCTACTGATGTAACCAACGTGAAGTTAGTTACCATTCGAACTCGATGAAATTTCCCACTTATTCTGGATCGTTTTTTTAATGTTCTTCATGTTGTACAATCGTTTACACTACGACACAAAATTCAGAAATTTATTCTTGAAAACCACGAATTTTTTCACATAAAACCGTCTGAATAAATTCAAATTTTAACAACTTTTACTAAGTGATTTTATTCTGCGATAAATGAATAAAATTCGCGGAACAAATTCTGAATAAAATTCGCGAAGAGACTCAAGAAAAAATAGTAAGTGTAAAAGGGGACTTAAAAACTTGAATTGCCAATCCCGGCATCATTCTTGCATGCTTGCCAATGTGATGCGCACTTGGACTTAGAGTTTATCAATAGGATTACATTCAAGGCTTTTTTGGAAAACTTCTGGAATCATTTCTCACTCAGTTTGTTCTTGCTTGCTGTACCTTTGAGAAAAGGTGTAGCGAAGAAGATATAGACGGCGGATGTCTGAAGCGACCTTTTCTCACAGTGTTTACGATTTTTGATAGCGCTTTGAAAAAATTTTTATAAGAGAACTACTACTACATTCAATTTTTTGTTTAGATTGTAAACAAATGGAATACAGCCCTTATTGGATTGATGACATATTTCCGTGAAGCTGTAGTTAACACACAGGAATTACTGGATCTCCTTGTAAAGTGTGAAAATAAAATTCAGACTCGTATAAAAATTGGATTGAATTCCAAAATGCCATCTCGATTCCCGCCAGTTGTGTTTTACACTCCAAAAGAATTAGGTGGACTAGGTATGTTAAGTATGGGCCATGTACTTATTCCGCAATCAGATTTGAGATGGTCAAAACAAACAGATGTTGGAATTACACACTTTAGATCAGGTATTCGCTTTATCTGTAGTCACAATACAAGATTAATTTGGTTTTTTAGGTATGTCACATGATGAGGATCAGCTTATACCTAATCTATATAGATATATACAGCCTTGGGAGAGTGAATTTATCGATTCCCAGCGCGTTTGGGCAGAATATGCACTTAAACGTCAAGAAGCGAATGCACAAAACCGTCGTTTGACTCTTGAAGATCTGGAAGACAGTTGGGATCGCGGAATCCCCCGAATCAACACCCTTTTTCAAAAGGATCGTCACACGCTCGCTTATGACAAAGGTTGGCGTATTCGAACTGAATTCAAACAGTATCAAGTCCTAAAGCAAAACCCATTCTGGTGGACACATCAAAGGCATGATGGAAAATTGTGGAATTTAAATAATTACAGAACAGATATGATACAAGCTTTAGGAGGTGTTGAAGGAATATTAGAACATACTTTATTTAAGGGTACCTACTTTCCCACATGGGAGGGTCTATTCTGGGAGAAAGCTTCAGGATTTGAAGAATCTATGAAGTACAAGAAACTAACAAATGCACAAAGATCTGGTCTTAATCAGATTCCCAATCGTCGATTTACATTGTGGTGGTCGCCAACAATTAATCGTGCAAATGTATATGTTGGATTTCAGGTCCAATTGGACTTGACAGGAATATTTATGCATGGTAAAATTCCTACATTAAAGATTTCATTAATTCAAATTTTCCGTGCCCACTTATGGCAAAAAATTCATGAATCTATTGTGATGGATTTATGTCAGGTATTTGATCAAGAACTTGACGCCTTGGAAATTGAAACGGTTCAAAAAGAGACAATTCATCCAAGAAAGTCATATAAAATGAATTCAAGCTGTGCTGATATTTTACTCTTCCCTGCATATAAATGGAATGTATCAAGACCGTCATTATTAGCAGATGCAAAAGATACAATGGATAATACTACTACACAGAAATACTGGTTAGATGTTCAGCTTAGATGGGGAGATTACGATTCTCATGATGTAGAAAGATATGCTCGTGCTAAATTTTTAGATTATACAACTGATAATATGTCTATATATCCTTCACCAACTGGGGTACTAATTGCCATAGATTTAGCTTATAATTTACACTCAGCTTATGGTAATTGGTTCCCGGGGTGTAAGCCTCTAATTCAACAAGCAATGGCTAAAATCATGAAGGCAAATCCAGCTTTATACGTCTTAAGAGAACGAATTCGTAAAGCACTACAGCTATACAGCTCTGAACCCACGGAACCATATCTTTCATCACAAAATTATGGCGAATTATTTTCAAATCAAATTATATGGTTTGTAGATGATACTAATGTCTATCGTGTCACCATACACAAGACCTTTGAAGGAAATTTAACAACTAAACCGATTAATGGCGCAATTTTCATATTTAATCCGCGCACTGGACAATTGTTTTTAAAAATAATTCACACATCTGTTTGGGCAGGACAAAAACGACTTGGCCAACTTGCCAAATGGAAAACAGCAGAAGAAGTAGCAGCTCTAATTCGATCATTACCAGTCGAAGAACAACCAAAACAAATTATTGTTACGCGAAAAGGTATGTTAGATCCCCTCGAAGTTCATTTACTTGATTTTCCTAACATCGTGATTAAGGGATCAGAACTACAATTGCCTTTTCAAGCTTGCTTAAAAGTTGAAAAATTTGGCGATCTTATTCTAAAAGCAACTGAACCACAAATGGTCCTGTTCAACCTCTATGATGATTGGCTAAAAACTATTTCATCATACACAGCTTTCAGTCGATTAATTTTGATTTTAAGAGCTTTACATGTAAACACCGAACGAACAAAAATTATCTTAAAACCGGATAAAACAACAATTACTGAAGCTCATCATATATGGCCTTCACTTACAGACGAAGAATGGATAAAAGTTGAAGTTCAGTTGAAAGATCTTATTTTAGCTGATTACGGAAAAAAGAATAATGTTAATGTGGCTTCATTAACACAATCTGAAATTCGAGATATTATTTTGGGCATGGAAATTTCGGCTCCTTCCGCACAACGTCAACAAATTGCTGAAATCGAGAAGCAGACTAAAGAACAAAGCCAATTGACTGCAACTACGACGAGAACTACTAATAAGCATGGTGATGAAATTATTACCTCTACGACATCAAATTATGAAACGCAAACTTTCAGTTCAAAAACAGAATGGAGAGTACGAGCAATTTCGGCAACAAATCTCTATTTACGCACTAATCACATTTATGTCAGTTCAGATGATATAAAAGAAACCGGTTACACATATATTTTACCGAAAAATGTTTTAAAAAAATTTGTCACGATTTCAGACTTACGAGCACAAATAGCTGGCTACTTATATGGGGTTAGTCCGCCTGATAATCCTCAAGTAAAGGAAATACGTTGTATAGTAATGCCCCCACAATGGGGTACTCATCAAACAATAAACGTTCCTAACCAGTTGCCATCACATCAATATCTGAAAGATATGGAACCATTAGGGTGGATTCATACTCAACCAAATGAATTACCGCAACTCTCTCCTCAAGATATAACAACACATGCTAAGATTATGTCAGAAAATCCAACCTGGGATGGAGAAAAGACTATTATTATAACTTGTTCATTTACACCAGGATCTTGTTCATTAACAGCATATAAACTAACGCCTTCCGGTTTTGAATGGGGCGCTAAAAATACAGATAAGGGCAATAACCCAAAGGGATATTTGCCATCTCATTACGAAAGAGTTCAAATGTTGCTATCAAACAAATTTCTAGGTTTCTTTATGATACCGGCTCAAGGAAGCTGGAACTATAATTTCATGGGCGTTCGTCACGACCCAAATATGAAATATGAGCTCCAGCTAAGTAATCCAAAAGAATTTTATCATGAAATACATAGACCCTCCCATTTCCTATTATTTTCAAACTTAGAGGACATTAGCGACGGGGGTGGTGCAGATCGTGAAGATGTATTTTCATAAATGGTAACAGAAGTTGTAATGTATCTAAAAATATTTTTTATGAAAAAATAAAAGCTTTTTAATAGATGTTTTGATATTAGGAGTATTCACATTTTATTATATTTGGCTGGCTGTGATATAATAAAATTTAATTCAACAACAAAATGTACAGAAAAAATATACTTTTAGACTTAATACATTCAATAACAGGCTAGATACAATAAAGGGTGAATATTCCATAAATATTTTTTTAACTACAATATTTTTTTTTTTTCAAAGTTGATGTTATTTTATTTTGATAAATGCCGATTTTTATTGAATAACATAGCTTTATCTATAATAATATATATCTACTTGAAAACTGCTGAGAAAACTAGCATAAAAACTAAAATATGCATATTCTGATATAAAGGGTGATCATCAAAGGGTGATGATTGCAGGTACTTTTTCCAATAGGGTTGTTTTGACAGTTCTTATGTGTCAACTGGCTTGTGTCTATATGACGTTTGTGTTCAGTATTCAGTGCCATTTCGTCATGAATAGACTTACGTGTGAACAACGTTTACTAATTGTGGAAACTTATTTCCAAAATCAGTGCTCAGTTAGGAATTGTTATAGAGCTCTTCGTCCACATTTCGGTCGTCATAATCGTCCCATTGAACGCACTATTCGTGATACCATCACCAAATTTCGAACTAATTTGACACTATTAGACATTCATCCATCAACCAGAGTGCGTACAGCCCGTAGTAATTAGGATATTGCTGCAGTAGCATCATTGGACCGTATTTCTTTAAAAATGCGGAAGGAGTGCGTGTTACTGTCAATGGAGCTCGCTTCAGAGCAATGATCAATGAATTTTTGTCGTCTTGAACATCTTTTTATTTATCATAAAATTATAATCTTTTTATTTATCATAAAATTATACGAGGTCAAACCGAAAAAAACTCCCAGCTTAAAAAGTTTTAAGAAAAAATAGCTTGTGAGAATTTCTGGTGCAACCTCTGTAGGTGTCAGTTTCAGTACAAACGAAGAAATTTAGATCAACATTTTTTTTTAAATGCACAAAAGGAAGAATTTTTTTGTGCACTGTGTATCAAAAAAGAAAACAAGATAAATATTGTATTTTATTTTTTATGCTTTGTTCTGTATGCTCTAAAATATTACGTCACATCAAAAATCCAAATTTGGAATAATTACTTGGCGCATCAATCATGATATCCTTATACTTTTCAAAATAAAACTGGCTTATAAAACTACTAACTCTAAAATTGATTTTTTTTATGGTTAACTCCCTCAATTTATTTGAATGAAAATTCGGTATTAAAAATCGATTAATGCCTAAAAATTTAAATGTCCCGCTTTTTCATTAGAAAAAGCATCTAAACTCAAACCGTCAACCTAGTGATGTGGCCAAGTGAAGTTTTCTCCGTCATTCCGGTTTGGAATCTCTTCCACTAAATCGACTCGTTCTTTTTTTTTTTTCAAAAGTGTTCCTTCCAAGTCCAAAGTTTTAAACCATTTATTTTTTTGTAATGAGTGCACGTATATATAAGGATAATCGAGAAAATTCGGTAATAGTTTTTTTTGACGTGGATACGTCTTGGATTTTGGTTATGGGGGTACAAATTAGAAAATCGGCTTGCTGGCATATTTTGTTATGTCAAACTAATAAATATCATACTTTTCAATTATTTTGTTAAAAATCAAAATCTAAATTTCCACTGCCGCTGTTATGCTGTGTTTGCTGCTTGTAGTATAGATTTCACATTTATACTCTTTTTTTAAAAGCTTTTATTTAGCTTGCCTTCGTGTCTGTCTGTTTGTCTGTCTGTCAGATCAAATCTTGCAACCCAATTTTGACCCACTTCCACTTGTCCGATTGACTTGAAATTTTGCACACTTATATAAGTCCGATGACAATACAATATTTTCACTACTTCGTCCTTGTAAGGATAACGGAAGGTCCTGTAAGGATAACGTGATTATCCTTTTCTCCAAATTTTCCGGAAAAAAATCTATTTTGGGGGTTTTTGGGGTCGCTGAATCCGAATCTGTCATTAAAAAGTCAGTAAGGATAACGGAAGGTCCTGTAAGGATAACGTGATTATCCTTTTCTCCAAATTTTCCGGAAAAAAATCTATTCTGGGGGTTTTTGGGGTCGCTGAATCCGAATCTGTCATTAAAAAGTCAGTAAGGATAACGGAAGGTCCTGTTAGGATAACGTGATTATCCTTTTCTCCAAATTTTCCGGAAAAAAATCTATTCTGGGGGTTTTTGAGGTCGCTGAATCCGAATCTGTCATTAAAAAGTCTGTAAGGACAACGAAAGGTCCTGTAAGGATAACGTGATTATCCCTTTCTCCAAATTTTCCGGAAAAAAATCTATTCTGGGATTTTTGGGGTCGCTGAATCCGAATCTGTCATTAAAATTTTTTTATACCCTGTATCCTAAAACCAAAAGAATATTGTGACTTTGCTTTATCACACACAGTCACACATTCATTAACACAGTCATTAATACACACAGTCATTATGACTAACACAAAAGTTCTGCCATCTGAGTGCGTTTGTAATCCCATTAAAACATCATTAGGTTTTCTCGTCGTGGCTCTCACTAAAACAACCTCGTTAGGTTTTCTCTTCGTGGCTCTCACTAAACACAACTAATTGTTCTTTTCCCCTCAATTGAGTGAGAAAGTTATTTAGTAATTTAGTAATAAATTTAAATAATGCAAAGTTCAAAGGGAGAAACTGTAACGCAAAGAAAACGACGGTTGGAGAAGGCTCGTCGTAAATTTCAGGAAAAGCGGGCAGCCGAAGATGAAGATGCTAAGCGTTCACGCCAAGACAAACAGCGGCGATAATCAAGGCAACACCGACAAACTCGCGTTGAACAAAACAGGAAACATAAATTTGATGTTAGAGCCTCAGAAACACCAGAGCAACATGCAGCACGACTACAAGCCGACAGACAGCATACATCACAAGCTAGAGCCAAAGAAACACCAGAGCAAAATGCAGCACGACTACAAGCCGACAGACAGCATACATCACAAGCTAGAGCCAAAGAAACACCAGAGCAACATGCAGCACGACAGGAACAAGCTCGCTTACGACATCAACAATTGAATGCCGGCATTGTGGCATTTCAAACAGCCATCTATACATTCTGCGATCGCTTTTGTGAAGTTTGCACCAAGCGATGCTATCCCAATCAAGTCGCTACATGTAGACCGAGTGTCACTGCCATGATATACTTGCCACCTGAGTTGTCACTCAAACAAAGTTTGCTCGTGTGCCACCGCTGCAAGACTCACCTAACCAGCAAGAAAACTACACATCCGTCAAAAGCATATTGGAACAACATGCAACCAGGAGATATACCTGAAGTAATTCAAGTATTATCACAAGCCGAACAGCGATTATTGGCAAGAATAACACCATTTGTCAAAGTAGTGAAGTATCACGGACGATTTGGACAATATGGTTTCCGTGGACAAGCAGTACTATTTGCCCAGGACATCTTCGAAGTTAGTGAGAAGCTACCAAATATGTTGCCAAGACCAACGAAGAATTCTGGGATCGTTGTTATAACCGAATATCTTGAGAACCTAAACATCACAAGAGAGTTCTCAATATGCAGGCCAAAACTGCTGTATGCGCTACGGTGGCTAATCGCTAACAACCCATTATACCGAGATGTCATTGTCGACCAAGACGTACAAATTAATGAGCAAGATTTGATACGAGTTGTTGATACACCACCAGAAGATGAAGCAATCAATACGCTACAGCAAGAAAGCGCATACAAGTCAGCCTCAAACAACAATCCTAATGCCTATCCTATTCCTCATAGTGGATACTTTGCCGTACGTAACTTCGATGTCATCAAGAGAGACTTCAGTATGTTCCACAACACATTCACCATGGATTATAATGAAGACCCAGCACTCTATGGAAGTCTTCAAGATTCTGAGAATCATACCATTGGCACCACACTACGAGAAGCTTTGCGGGTCCTATTTGCCAATCATAACAGCCGTCGCACACTTCAACTAAGCTATGTGAGCGAGGCTAGCTATAGTTACATAGCTTAGCTGGGTTAGCTCACCTCGTTGCACACTTGAGCTAAGCTACACGGCCATATTTTCGGTAAATATTTTCACGTTTTCCAGTCCAAATGCAATTGGCACTTACACATTTATGTCCACAAAACACTACACTTTTGAAAACACCGATTCTACACTGTATAACGCCGAAAATATTTATATGTGAGTGTCAGCGATGCCAGCGAAGTAGTTCGCGTAGTTGAGGTCTGAACTACGCAAGCGAGCTTAGTTCGCGTCGCCCATGACTACGCGATGTAGTTTCATAGTTTCGCTGAAGTGTGCGGTCGCCAATGCAAATGCTAAGGATTTTACTTTCAGCGAGAAACTTAGTTCACGTAGTCGAGCTCGCTTAGCTCAAGTGTGCAACGGCTGTAATGCAGGAATACTAATAGCAGAATCAAAGTCATTTGGAGTACTGTATTACGATAACAAATACTACTTCACCGATTCACATTCATGCGGACCAAAAGACGCCAGTGCAGCAAATGGAAAGGCATGTATCATAGAATCCGACAACATCGAAGAGCTTCATAGAGTTTGTAAGCGAGCTACGCGTTCACGCAATGTTCAGTACACCTTGGATTACATTGATGTGCAACTGAAGACTGACATAACCACAACAGGACAACACTTGGAATTTGACAGGGAGGCGATACCACAACAAGAGGCAACACCAACTGCTCCCGTACAAAAACAAATGGAGTCAATACCAATACAAACATCAGTGATGGCTGCCATAGATTATAACCAGCCAGATGTGGATGACGAGTTGCAGGTATCGGAGAATGTCAACGAAATCATCCGCAAGACAAAGGATAATATCGTGAATGAGGCACACGAATTGAAAGCTGAAGAGTTTGCATGGTTCTACCTTTTCCCCTATGGTAGAAATGGCTTGAAGGAAAACAGATCTGTAAATATATCACCGCTTGACTACTTCCAATATAGAATATTGGGTAGCGATACAAGATTCGAACGCAATGACTATCTATTCTATGCGTTATCCATGTTTGAATATCACAGAGCTAAATCCACAATTGCAGCATGCGGTAAGAAGATTGAAGGGCAAGAAGGAAGGATCGAAGACGTCCACCTCTATATGAAGAATTTGCGAGGATCATCAGCATACTGGCGCACGGCTCTGAACGAGTTAATAGCACAAATAAGATGTCTGGGTCCACCTACCTACTTCGTAACCTTCAGCTGTAACGATCTCAACTGGCTGGATATGAGAAAAGCTCTCCTTATAGCTGATGGAAGACCTCATGATGACCCCGCTGAACTTGATGTGCAAGCTACGCAATCCCTAATTGAGCAATATCCGGTCGTTGTAAGCCGCCATTTTATGATTAGAGTCAACGCCCTTATTAAGTTTATCCACAACAATCATGAAGTCTTCGGAGGACAAGTGGAGGATTACTGGTGGAGAATAGAATTTCAAAATCGCGGTAGTCCACATCTTCACATGTTAACATGGATTAAGGATCACAGATCCTTTGACACTGTGGAGGGCATCCAACAACTTGACAAAGTGTGTTCGTGTGAGATGCCACCAGAAGATACACAATTACGGGAGATTGTAAAAAATGCCAGATTCATCACCATACACATACATGTTACAAGACTGGAACATCAACCCGCAGATTTAGCTTCCCCCGTCAAGAATGTTCTGAGACCCGTATCGTCGCTCATTCATCAGATGACTTCATAAGAAGTGGAGGACGAATATGCCTGCTGAAACGTCGAAAGGAAGCTCGATGGGTTAACAACTACAAAAGAGTACTGAGATTTGATGAGTTAAATAGAGCTACTGGATACTGTAGCAACATCTTCGAGAGATATGAGAAACGTTCACTGGAACATGAAGATTATGGGGCCTATTGCGGTTATCGATATCTAATCGATCGACCATCGTTGGCCGGAACGATCGAAAAACAATTTGGTATTGCGTAAAGTGAATTTTTTAGTGTTTGACGTTTGGAAATTCACATTGTTGAAGTTATTTTAATGTTTAAAAATGACTTCAACGCAGAAAATACAATATTGAGCTCCCTTAAAACATAGAGGAGGTGGATGACAATGGCGATATGAGCGAAATTACACCAGAAGACGGTTTTACAAACCAACGTCAAGGCGAAAATATTAAACACCGAATGTTGAGTTCTTTGAATTGACCAATATTTCAAATCTATGTGAATAAAACAGTTTTTAAGTTCATTTTTTATTTAAATTCTTTTTATACCACTTTGGTCTTATTTATCTTCATTTTTTCAACCAATTTTTATATTGGATTTTTGATCGATGTTTTGATCAAGATATTCCTCATTAATAATTTCCTAATGTGTACAAATACTTCCATTTTATTATTAGCCTCTAATTTTGATAAAAAAAAGTAATTGCAATACTTCACCGATCGCTAACTTGACATAAACTTCACCGAACGATCAGACCGATTTTTCGATTTGACATTTCAACGATCGATTGACGAAGCTCACAATAGGGGCCTATGATTTCCATAACATGAGCTTGACTGAGTTTGCAATGCTCTTCGAACCATACTACAATAAACAATATGAGAACGAAGACGAAGATGCTTCCGAACCTGAACAACACCAACGAAGGAAATTAATTCAGCTTACAGATAATTCAAAAATGACTATCAGAAATGTACCAGCAGTTATACGAGTACCACACTTTGTTGCTTCTGCAGATCCTGAGAACTACTACTATAGTCTCCTTGTACAATACATGCCATATCGATTAGAAGATGAGCTCCTAGAAGACTTCGGCACAGCAAGAGAAGCCTTTCTTGCACGTGAGGAACGCCTGAAAGAAATTAGTAAGCTCATGGAGCAATTCAGAGAGCGAGATAGGCAACTGAAGAATGCATTTAACCAGGCACATGCATTCGAGATCCTAGACCAGGTACTACCAATTGATATGCAACAGGAATTAGAAGAAGAACTTCCGGATCAGGCAATGAGTGATGAACAGTTCCAGACCGCACAACAAGCGATGAATCTAGGCCAACGAGAAATATTTATCAATGTAACTCGCAGCATACAAGAACAAATCAACGGAAGTTACCATCGACAGAGACTGTTCATCACAGGTGGAGCAGGTACCGGCAAGACATTCGTGTTCAACGTTCTCAAGAACCAAGTCAACCGATGTTATGGAAAGCAAGCGGTCAAAGTTGGAGCCCTTACTGGAGTAGCAGCGCGAATAGTAGGCGGAACTACATTGCACAGCCTGCTAAAGTTGCCAGTTCAGAAAGATGGTAGACTTGTCAACATGCCACATCTGACTGGTAACTTCCTCAGAACGATGCGCATACAATGGAAAAACATTGAGTTCCTCTTCATAGATGAGATCTCCATGGTCCCCTACGAGATGTTATGCATGATAGACTCACGTCTGAAACAAGTAAAAAATAGCGAAGAACTTTCGGAGGAATCAACGTGCTCCTCTTTGGTGACTTGTTGCAATTACCGCCAGTTAGAGGAAATCAAGTGCTCAACCAACCAGCTCGATTAGCTCCCGCAACGAACTTGTGGAGGCTATTCACATTGATTGAATTAAAGCAGAATATGAGGCAACACAAAGACACCACATTTGCAGATATTCTTAATTCGCTACGAGTTGGACAACTTCGTTCTGAGCATCTAGCGGTGTTACTTGGCAAAGTAAACAATGAAGCAACTGGCGAATTTTCATTAGAGAAGGCCCTGCGCATCTACCCAACAAATCAACAAGTAGATGACCATAACAAAGCAGTCCTACAACACTACAGAGAACAAAATACCGAAATATTTAAAATTATAGCACAGGACAAACTGGGAGATACAGCACGAAACATCGGAAATGTGGACTTAAACAGTCTATTATCAGCTGATATTAACAAAACTGGAGGCTTGCCAAAGGAGTTGGAGATATTTGTAGGAGCCAAAGTGATGCTGAGATCTAACATCGATGTCGCTAAAGGATTGGTCAACGGTGCAATAGGAAATATAACGGAAATCGTCTGGCCGCACTATCGCAGGGCACAATTGTATGATGCAGACATCCCCTCAGTTAGAGTAGATTTTGGTAGAGACGGACTCCACCTAATACAACCAACATCGGTACAATTCCCAGCAAAATACAGCTACGGTACTGCAGAAAGAAGAATGCTTCCGCTGATATTGTCCTGGGCCTCAACAGTGCATAAAATGCAAGGTAGCACTTTAGACCACGGTGTAGTATATTTAGGCTCTAAGCTCTTCGCAGAAGGTCAGGCATATGTAGCACTTAGTAGAGTTAGATCCCTCAATGGTCTGCAAATTGATGAGTTGGACTCCTCCAAGTTAACCGGAACTAAGCCTTGCAACAATGATGCATTAGCTGAAATGGAGCGTATGAGATTTTACCGCCCACCAAACATATTGGATTTAGGATTGAACGACTTCGCCCAATGTTGAATATGAATCCCATAGTGCTCTTGTTATAAATACCAAAAATTGGATACAACGACAAGCGCTGTACAAATGTAAATATACATACAAGCTAAATACAAAATATCGGTAGGCGGCTTTTTGTCATTGTATAATTAGGTTTTAAATTTTTTTTATATAAAAATTATTATTACATAGAAAATTTTTAAAAAGATAAAACAACTTTTTTTTTTGGAAAAATTTAGTATTTAACATTTTCCCCAACTTCGTCATTGTAAGGATAAGAGACGGGCCTGAAAGGATAACGTCATTATACTTTTCCTCAAGGGTGTTTTTGGGGTCGCTGAATACGATTCTCAAGTTAAAAAGCCTGTAAGGACATCTCAAATGTAAAGCTATATATTCGAAGACTAAAAAGAACAAAATAAAAAAAATCTTTTAAAAAAAACTTTTATTAAAAAAAATGCACTAAAAAGAAAAAAATAATTTTCTGGACGCTGTGTATCACAAATATAAAAGCTTTTAAAAAGCGAGATAAAGCATAAAACAATAAAATAAAAATTTATCTCGCTTTTAAAAAGCTTTTATATTTGTGATACACAGCGTCCAGAAAATTATTTTTTTCTTTTTAGTGCATTTTTTTTAATAAAAGCTTTTTTTTAAAAAAAATTTTGATTTTTTTTTATGCTTTATTTGTGTGCATTTTTTTATGCTTTCTCTTTCGTTCTTTAACACTAGATTGCCCAAGCAAGTCATTTTGACTGCTTTTTAATTTCAATCAGAAAAACAATTATGTATATAGTAATGACACAATTTGTTAGAATTTTGTGACTTTTTGTACAACATATAAATGCGTTTAATAATAATTGTAGTTACCTCCCCCCTCCTTCATTTCCGGTATATATATGTGTTATACCTATATTGCCAAAAGCAGTCATTTTAACTGCTTGACTTCCTTGGGCAATCTAGTATTAAAGAGAGAAATTTTGAACTCCGCGGCAGTGTTGCCATTTTCAGCGACTTATCTCATTCCTAGCGACTTTCATACCTTGAAAAGCAGATTTTAGTGCTCTTTTGGCGACTTCTCGGAGATTTTCAGCGATTTTTAAAAGTTTCTTTAAATAAAACTGTGTTGAAAATTTTGCTAATAAATATACTTTTCACAATTTTTTACATTTATGCTTATTGGGTCAACAACCTACCAAATGTGTATAAATAAGTACCACAGAATCCCCCTATAAGAAAATACATGAATCACTCAACTTAAGTAAACGTCAAATTTATTTTAACCTAGCTTGCAAAAACCCGGCGTTGCCCGGGTAGTATTATAATAAATTTTTGAATATGAAAAAACTTTTTTTCAAAAGTATTTTGATGTATAGAAAAATTATACAGTAATTATATTTCAAATAACTTTTCGCTCATAATTTTTTTGGTTTGATGCACTGTTTTCAAGAAAATTATTGCCAGATACTTAAGATTTTTGGATTTATGTTGTAACATATGTTGGCCATCCATAAAATAGTTTGAGAGATAGCTGAGGAGGGGATTGGTCGAAAATTTACCTTGACAGATAACCTATCCAACACTAAAAATCGTATAAAAATTTGTTCTGTAGTTTAGGAGATAGCAAGGAGCGGGGGCTCGCACCATGTAAAGCCGAGTAGTTTGAGTGGATGAGAATTTATTTTATGATTGACCTGCCCAACACTGAAAACCGTATTCAAATCCCTTCAGTGGTTCAGAAGATAACATGCGAGGGGGTGAAAGGGGAGTCGCTACCGCGACCACACCTAACTATAAACCGTGGTCATGATACATAGTATATGTTGGTGCAGTACTTCTTGAGTTTATACGTTACTCCATCTCACTAATCAAAAAAATTTATAACTATCTCACAAATAAAAAAAAACGCTCTCGCACCCCAATAAGTTTGTTCCTGCACTCCAGATTGGGGACCTCCACACTATATGAGAATCATATTGAAGTATATTAGATTTAGTTGTAACGTATCAAACCAATCGCTGTACACAAAAATGAACTACACCAGGGTGTTTGGGATGACAAAATTTTGGCATGTTCGATCGTCTGTCCGTCTATACGAGGGCAGTCCGATAAGTACTTAGCCTCACCGCCCGATGGCGCCACTATCGCAGGAGAAATTTACTATCGTGTAGTACATTCTCATAGACGGCTACAGTCAAAATTTCAGCCGAATCGAACTCGTAGTTTTGTTTTGACCGCGTATGGAAGCGGGCGTGTCTGCGGATTTCAGAAAAATGGAAAAAGAGTAATATCGGTCGGTGATTCGATTCTTGTTTCTGGAAGGGAAATCGCGCAGCGAAATCAAAGAGCGCTTGGATGCTATGTACGGTGACTCTTCTCCTTCGATGGCGACCGTCAAAAATTGGTGTAACGAGTTTCAACGTGGTCGCACGTCGGTGCTACGAAAACGGCTACCACGGAGGATAACATAACAAAAATCCACGATCTCGTATTGGCAGACCACCGATTGAAGGTGCGCGAGATAGCTGAGACAGTAGGCATCTCAAAAGACCGCGTGGGGCATATCCTGCATGAAATTTTGGGCATGAGAAAGCTGTCGGCGCGATGGGTGTCGCGTTTGCTCACTCCGGACAACAAGCGCAACCGTGAAACCACTTCACAGCTGTGTTTGACGCTGTTTAAGCACAATCCGAAGGAGTTTCTGCGTCGTTCCGTGACCGTCGACGAAACATGGATTTACTGGTACATACCAGAGACTAAGGAACAGTGGAAACAGTGGACTTTACCCGGCGAACGTGCTCCGAAGAATGCGAAGACTGTCCTATCTGCCGGAAAGGTGATGGCCACCGTTTTCTGGGATTCACAAGGTGTGATCTACATCGACTACCTGGAGAAGGGCAAAACGATCACAGGGCTCTACTATACCGAATTATTGGGCCGATTCGACGCTGAATTGCAGAAAAAATGGCCCCATTTGGCGAAGAAAAAAGTGCTCTTCCACCATGACAACGCACCGGCTCACACCTCCGCCGTCGCCACGGCCAAATTGGTCGAATTGGGCTACGAACTGCTGCCCCATCCACCGTATTCTCCGCCGTGCGACTTCTTTTTGTTTCCAAACTTGAAAAAGTCACTCGCCGGGCAGAAATTTGAGTCGAATGAGGAGGTCATCGGCGCTACGGAGACCTACTTTGCAGACCTCGAGAAAACGTATTTTTCAGACGGGTTAAAGAAGTTGGAGCATCGCTGGGTCAAGTGTATCGAGCTAAAAGGAGACTATGTTGAGAAATAAATGGTCACTTTTCCAAAATTTTCGTTTTTTTTGTAGGCTAAGTACTTATCGGACTGCCGTCGTATATCCATGAATGTGATAACTTTCGGAAGGATTGACCTAGAGACTTCAAATATTTACAGTTGCGTTTCTCGTAAATGCCAATGCTAAGTTCTTGAACTGGTAAAATCGGAGTATTCCCTTCTCCATATCAGTGTTGGGCAAAATGTAATTGTCAGAGCAATTAACGATTAATCAATTGTAATTGTAAATTTCTGCAATTGACAATTAATTATCAGTTATTTGTTGTTGTTTTCGTTCCACTATTAAAGTCCTTCGCTTCGAAAAATCTTCTTCCAGACACAAAATTGTAAACACTGCAGAATCCATTATTAATAACAATTTTCAGTTTTAAGTCAAAAAAGTGACATTCTTCCACGAAACTATTCCATATCAGAAATCTATTCCTTATGAGTTTTGCATAGGGACCTTTTTACAAAGATATTCATTTTTCGAAGTCAGATTTTAATCTGGCACCACTAAGTTCAATTCCGTTCGGATCGTGGAATACTGATTTCTTCGTATTCGTAACGTAGTCAGTTCTTCGTAATAAAGCTACGACGGATTCTGGAATCGGGCCGTATATATAGATTTTGTTTGCTTTGCTGCAGGTGCAGTGTGTTTTTTAAGAAAACAAAGTTGTTTTTTTGATTATTATATTTTATTATTGTTAAAAACAAAGAATAAAACCGACTTGAAAACAAGATACAGGGGAA
The DNA here is from genome assembly GCA_964034945.1 of Chrysopilus asiliformis. Lineage (NCBI taxonomy): Eukaryota > Metazoa > Arthropoda > Insecta > Diptera > Rhagionidae > Chrysopilus > Chrysopilus asiliformis. Next base: position 55,394,097 of record OZ035962.1, read on the forward strand.
TCTCGAAAAGATGAACACTAAAAAAACACGGCCGTGTCATCTTTTCGAGATCGTTCATCTTTTTGGAAGGAGTTTTGACTGAAAGAGGACACATGTATGTTACATAAACGTCATTCTAAAAGAAATCAAAGGCAGCAAAAAATTAAAAACAACAAAAACGTTATGTAAGAACCAGCGTGCATTTCAAAATTCAGTTGTAATGTACATAATATATTTCTTTAGAAATTATATTTTCTGAAAAAAACCACTGATTTTGGTTTGTCGTCGAGCATAAAGCTGTTTCAATACTGCTTTTTCTCTTAATTTTCGGAGATTTATAATAGTGTCAAAATTGGAGTCGCATTGTTCCGCAAATTTTAAGCAAATGTTGACAGCCGCAATTGCATATGCTGGTTTAATTACTTCAGTCTTTTCCTCAATATCACTACTGTCAGACCAAGAATACTCTTCAGCACTTGAACGTATGGCCACCACATCTTCATTCCATTCGCTAATGTCGTCAGTTGTGCATTCGATCTATGTATGAATTAAATTTTTTTGGTGGATTAAAAAATTAGACGGATTTATACCCCGGTAGGAAGTTGTTGTAGCAAACTCAATGCTGTAGCGGGAGCCTCAATTACTTCATCGGATTGCAATCTTCGTTGTAAAACGGCAAGCGGGATAGTATCTTCTTCTTCGTCGAAGTCTGTGATATTCAGGAGCTTGTGCCAACACTTTTCTATACTGGTTTGCGTTAATTTATCCCAAGCGCTCTGAAGATATACAATAGCATCACGCAAGGTAAACCGTTTCAGAAGGTCACCTACATTCCCATCCTTTGAAACTACATCCGACAGGAGACTTGTACGGTAGTATAATTTTGTGAGCCGTATAACACGCCACCGTTTTCTGGGATTCACAAGGTGTGATCTACATCGACTACCTGGAGAAGGGCAAAACGATCACAGGGCTCTACTATACCGAATTATTGGGCCGATTCGACGCTGAATTGCAGAAAAAATGGCCCCATTTGGCGAAGAAAAAAGTGCTCTTCCACCATGACAACGCACCGGCTCACACCTCCGCCGTCGCCACGGCCAAATTGGTCGAATTGGGCTACGAACTGCTGCCCCATCCACCGTATTCTCCGCCGTGCGACTTCTTTTTGTTTCCAAACTTGAAAAAGTCACTCGCCGGGCAGAAATTTGAGTCGAATGAGGAGGTCATCGGCGCTACGGAGACCTACTTTGCAGACCTCGAGAAAACGTATTTTTCAGACGGGTTAAAGAAGTTGGAGCATCGCTGGGTCAAGTGTATCGAGCTAAAAGGAGACTATGTTGAGAAATAAATGGTCACTTTTCCAAAATTTTCGTTTTTTTTTGTAGGCTAAGTACTTATCGGACTGCCGTCGTATATCCATGAATGTGATAACTTTCGGAAGGATTGACCTAGAGACTTCAAATATTTACAGTTGCGTTTCTCGTAAATGCCAATGCTAAGTTCTTGAACTGGTAAAATCGGAGTATTCCCTTCTCCATATCAGTGTTGGGCAAAATGTAATTGTCAGAGCAATTAACGATTAATCAATTGTAATTGTAAATTTCTGCAATTGACAATTAATTAATTATCAGTTATTTGTTGTTGTTTTCGTTCCACTATTAAAGTCCTTCGCTTCGAAAAATCTTCTTCCAGACACAAAATTGTAAACACTGCAGAATCCATTATTAATAACAATTTTCAGTTTTAAGTCAAAAAAGTGACATTCTTCCATGAAACTATTCCATATCAGAAATCTATTCCTTATGAGTTTTGCATAGGGACCTTTTTACAAAGATATTCATTTTTCGAAGTCAGATTTTAATCTGGCACCACTAAGTTCAATTCCGTTCGGATCGTGGAATACTGATTTCTTCGTATTCGTAACGTAGTCAGTTCTTCGTAATAAAGCTACGACGGATTCTGGAATCGGGCCGTATATATAGATTTTGTTTGCTTTGCTGCAGGTGCAGTGTGTTTTTTAAGAAAACAAAGTTGTTTTTTTGATTATTATATTTTATTATTGCTAAAAACAAAGAATAAAACCGACTTGAAAACAAGATACAGGAGAATCTCGAAAAGATGAACACTAAAAAAACACGGCCGTGTCATCTTTTCGAGATCGTTCATCTTTTTGGAAGGAGTTTTGACTGAAAGAGGACACATGTATGTTACATAAACGTCATTCTAAAAGAAATCAAAGGCAGCAAAAAATTAAAAACAACAAAAGCGTTATGTAAGAACCAGCGTGCATTTCAAAATTCAGTTGTAATGTACATAATATATTTCTTTAGAAATTATATTTTCTGAAAAAAACCACTGATTTTGGTTTGTCGTCGAGCAGAAAGCTGTTTCAATACTGCTTTTTCTCTTAATTTTCGGAGATTTATAATAGTGTCAAAATTGGAGTCGCATTGTTCCGCAAATTTTAAGCAAATGTTGACAGCCGCAATTGCATATGCTGGTTTAATTACTTCAGTCTTTTCCTCAATATCACTACTGTCAGACCAAGAATACTCTTCAGCACTTGAACGTATGGCCACCACATCTTCATTCCATTCGCTAATGTCGTCAGTTGTGCATTCGATCTATGTATGAATTAAATTTTTTTGGTGGATTAAAAAATTAGACGGATTTATACCCCGGTAGGAAGTTGTTGTAGCAAACTCAATGCTGTAGCGGGAGCCTCAATTACTTAATCGGATTGCAATCTTCGTTGTAAAACGGCAAGCGGGATAGTATCTTCTTCTTCGTCGAAGTCTGTGATATTCAGGAGCTTGTGCCAACACTTTTCTATACTGGTTTGCGTTAATTTATCCCAAGCGCTCTGAAGATATACTGTTAGGATATCAATGATCATTCATACTGATCATTGATCAAAAACATTTAAGCCATTTAGAAATATCATAATTCGGTCAACGGGTTGGAAATATGAGTAATTGGGTTTCCTATGTTGACTATAAGCTATTTAAAATATCGATCAAATTGCCAAACATTGAACGACAGATGGTTAAATGCACAAACAAAAATATGTAAACAAAAGCAATTGTCGTATCGTGGCACAATTAAGTCACTCAATGAGGAAATCCAATGCACTTATGTTTGGCTGACACAGCACAATGGAAGAATTCACGGTCATGAAATGAAGAAATGCTGACCGGGAATGAACCATGGAATGAAATGTTTGTAGGAAAAATGTAACAGTTAAATGTAACAATTTATCTTCCGCATAGATATCTTCCGCATAGATAACATATAAAAGTAAGTAGTTGTAAGATAGAAGTAGTTAGTTAGTTAGTTCGTTTTTTTTAATCAGGAGTCTCTGGAAGCAGTCTCTCTGTTAATCAGTAGTCGTAGAGTCAAAAAGTTAGTAGCAAGTGGAATCGAGTTCAGATCTATTGGAACAAAGTGTTATTAAGAAGTTATGTTAAAATAGTTATAAAGTAATAAAGTGACTTAATAGAAGTACTCAAAGCGTGTTATTCTTTCAAATTCGTCATCCATTCACAAGAAGAACCCCAACATTTTGGCGCAGCCGGTTAACGTGTTCGATAAACAAAACGCGACACAACCACGAACTTACGGTGATTTGAGTGAACGGTAGTGAATTTCTGAAGGAGTAGCAACAGTTCCACGAGCTAACGGGATTCGTACAAGGAAGGAAGGACGAAAAGAGCAGCAACAGCAGAGACAACAGTAAGAGCAGCAATAGCAGAGACAACAGTAAGAGCAGCAATAGCAGGGACAACAGTAAGAGCAACAACAGCAGAGACAACAGTAAGAGCAGCAATAGCAGAGACAACAGTAAGAGCAGCAACAGCAGAGACAACAGTAAGAGCAGCAATAGCAGAGACAACAGTAAGAGCAGCAATAGCAGGGACAACAGTAAGAGCAGCAATAGCAGGGACAACAGTAAGAGCAGAAATAACGGAGACAACAGTAAGAGCAACAACAGCAGAGACAACAGTAAGAGCAGCAATAGGAAATGAAGTTTGTCATGAATTTCTGTAAAGGTAGGAATTTTGTTTTGTAATCTTTGAGATATCCGTGAAATAAAGTGAAAATAACATAAGTACGGGGAAAAAGTTCGTAATTCTGTGCATAGGTTAGAGTTGATGAATACTAAAAAAGGAACAAATGTATTAACGAAAGAACAATTGGAAAGAGTTAAGGGTTTAGAAGTAGAATTCGGGAAAATAAAAGAGGTTAATAAAGTGCTAACAGAAGAATTCGGTTACATACAAGAAATAATATTAGGTGAAATTAAAGAGAAAATCAGTTTAGAAGATTACGAAAAGATAGAGTTTGAACTTGTTCAGAATCCTAACGAGATTACACCGGGAAAATTAACAGAAGCTTTAGTGAAATCATATATTTTGGCAGTTGGGATCGAAGAAAAAAAATATAGTAGTGATAACAAGCGACTTTCGGAAGAAAACGAATTCCTTTCTAAAGAAATTAATCGTTATAAGAACCTTGTGATAGAAGCCGAGTTATCAAACGAAGGGCTTTTAGGGCAAATTATTTTGGTCGAACGAGAGATCAAGGATAAGAAAGGTAGTTGCCCGGGAGATCGCAAGTGGTTAGAAAAATTAGAAGCTATAGTAAAATCCAGTGGTTTAGGAAATAACAGCATACTCGATCAATTAGATTCAGCTAGAACCGAGCTCAATTCCTGTAAAAATCAGTTGTCTAAACTAATAAAAGAGAAACAGCAGATTAAGATGGTTGACGGAGACACAACCAGTAAGCCCTCAGTGGCACAAGAAGTAGATACTGTATTTAGAGAGGATAAGACACAATTCATATTAGAATTTATCGGACGTCAATTACCCCCCTTCTCCGGCGCACCCTCCAGTAATAGAAGAAATGAGGCGCAGCGGTATTTGCAAATCGCGAAAAGTTTTAATCACATCCTACAGAATGATGACACACGCGCAATGTATCTTCAATTCCTCACAACCATGGGATTGCAAGGAGACGCATATATGCTAGCGCAAAGTTCCACAATCGAAACCTTTGATGATCTGGAAAAGTTAATAGTGCAAAATTATATGCCATCTAAGCAACCGATGGACTTGCGAGATGAGTTACGCCAGTGTACTCAAAACATAGGAGAAACTGTAGGGGAGTTCGGTAAAAGACTCTTAAAAATACTTAATGAATGCAAACAGGCGGCATCAGCCAAATATAAAGGGAAAGATGAAGCTATCTTAGATGAATGTAATCTGACAGCCATCAGAGCTTTTAAATTGGGTTTAAGAAATCCGTTGTTGAAACATTACGCGCATACGCAAGAAGTACAGATCGAGGAATTAATCAAAAAAGTTACGTCAATAGATGCTTTCGAGGGTCAATCGTCGGTTAATTACACATTGGTAGGGCAAGCGCAAAACATAAATAACCCCTCGGGTAACTCAAATCAAGCTCCGAGTTTTAGTAACGATGGAGGATATAACCGAAATTACAATTTCAATCGCACCAATCAACCACCAAATTCCCAAAATCACCAAAATTTTTCTAGCAATCGGAACCAGCCGAATTCTTCTTATCAAAAAAGAAATGGTAACAGTTCAAGTTGTTTTAATTGTGGACAATCAGGCCATTTCAAACGGGACTGTCCTAGATTAAAAGACACGAGCAATAATCCTCATGTTTTTTGTACTCAATGTCAGAAACCGGGGCATGTTAAGAAAGATTGTCGGCAGACCCAAATAAGAATGGTTAATGTAGTTATGTGTGATTTCTGTCGTAGAGAAGATCATACAATAGATGATTGTTATCCTTTTAGATTGTGGACCCGAAATCAGGAAACCCTGTCGGGAAACGGCTCGAGGGCTGCCGCAAGCACCTCGACCAGCCCCCAAATTTAAAGAAATACGACAAACGGTGCGTTCAGTCCCAAAATGTATCTCCGTTATGCACTCCGATGGTTAATTTGCCATTGGATATCGCAAATACAGGAACGGCAGAATTTTTGATAGATACCGGGGCTGAGATAAATTTAGTTAAAGATAATGGATTAAAGGACACTGTACAAATTGATAATAAGGATACTCTGAAACTTTCCGGTATTTATGGATCCGGTAGAACATTAGGAAGTTGTAAAGGCAAAATTTTGGTAGGGAATGGAATTACAGAGAAATTCCATGTGATAAATAGTAATGAAAATATACCCGGGGATGGGATATTAGGGAACAAATTTTTGTCGTCGCATACCAATATTCACGGACCCAGTAGATGTTTGGATTTTCCGAAAGAAAACGTAAGAGTTGATATTCGAGAGCCTAAGAAGTCGCGGGAAATTTTCAAAATACACAATCAACTGTGGAACCATCAAAATCCGCCGACTAGTTCGCAAACTAACAAGTCGGATCGGGTAGACTCAGACAAGATAAGGTCGCGGGATGCCAATACCTCCAAAAGGGAATTTACGGATAGGAAGCAAAATCCTATGATTTTAGTAAATTCGAAAAACACTTTTGAGGGCAGCCAAACCAAGAGAAGTCAGATTCCAATAAGGATTAAAAGATGTTCCCGGGAAAATTCATGTTATGAAATTAAAAACCCCAAACAAAGTAGAATTCCCAAAAGAAGCAAAGCTGAAAATGTAGTTCGTGATCAGGGGTGTACGCAACAGGTTGTTGCACCGAAGATTTCCAAAAATCCTTCGTCGCAGGAAGGAGAAATCAATTACTGCACGGCTAGAAAAGATCATAGGGAAACTACTAAGTTGAAAGGCGTGATAAAATCAAGCTCGAAAAATTCTATTTCATTACCTAGTTCCCAGGTTATAGTTCATGACAGGGGGTATGATCTAAAGGTTCTGAGAAAAATCGACATACCGAAGATCTCCAAAAACCCTTCGTCGCAGGAAGGAAGGAGCCGTTACGACATGGATAAAGATAACCAACAGAAGAGTGGAAATGACGAGAACCCTAGTGACAGAGCGGGAATTAAAAACATTCAACGAGATGTCAATAACCCGCAAGATACCTCTTCATCGCAGGAAGAGCGAACGATCAGTCATACAGGAGAAATAGTAGTACCCGCTCGTAGTGAAATATTCTTACGTTTACCGACCTCCGGTCAAGGAGACGTTATATTCAATGGAAAAGAGTTAAAGCCAGGAGTATTTTTAGCAAACTGTCTGACAGAAGTTAGTCAAGGAACCGCATTAGTTAGTATAGTTAACACAACGTTAATGGAGGAAAATTTTAAAAATGTGGAATTAGATTGTCGCGGGGCGACAGAATTTGATATAAGAGGGCTCGGGGAGCCACGTATGGAACTTATTGACAGGAATGTGTCGAAGAAAACAAGTAATGCAAACAGGCTTGGGAAGCCGGAATTATATACAGATGAGCGAGCTAATATACCTCAGGGTGAGGGGAAATGTTATAGGGCATCGGTTGCTGCAGAAAATACAAGAATTAATAGAATTCTCAGCGAACTAAATCTTAACGATGGTTATAACCCAGAAGAAAGGGTGTCAATTGAAAGTCTTTGTAGAGAGTTTAGCGAAATTTTTCATCTCCCAGGAGATCCTCTGACGTACACCAACGCTCAGATGCATGAAATCCCTACGAGACAAGATGCTCCACCTATAAATCAGAAAATGTATCGACTACCCGAAGCACAGAGACAGGTGATTCAGGAACAAGTTAGCGAAATGTTGGAAAACAACATTATCGAACTTAGCAATAGTCCATGGAACTCACCCTTGCTAGTAGTACCAAAGAAGTCGGGACCGGATGGTAAAAAGCGTTGGAGAGTTGTGGTAGATTACCGCAAACTAAACGAGATCACTGTTGGAAATGCATATCCACTGCCTAGAATCGAGGATATTCTGGACCAGTTGGGTCATTCTCGCTATTTCTCAACGTTGGACTTGGCTAGCGGTTATCACCAGGTTTTGATTAAAGAGGCTGATAGGTCGAAAACAGCTTTTAGTACTTCTTTCGGCCATTATCAATTCAAGAGAATGGCTTTCGGGTTGACGGGGGCACCAGCAACTTTTCAAAACATGATGAACATGGTACTAGCAGGATTACAGGGATGGAAGTGTTTCGTTTATTTAGACGATATTGTAGTCTATGGAAAAAATCTAGGAGAACACAATGAGAAACTTAGGGCGGTCTTTGAAAGACTCAGAGAATTTAACTTAAAGCTACAGATAGAAAAGTGTAAATTTTTAAAACGAGAAATAATTTATCTTGGTCATAAGTGCTCGGATAAGGGAGCACAACCAGATCCAGAAAAGGTCAAATGTGTACAAACTTTTCCGCGCCCGCGAACAGTAAGGCAGACCCAATCATTTTTAGGTTTAGCAAACTATTATAGAAAGTTTATTCCAAATTTCTCTAAAATTGCTGAGCCAATGAATAAGTTAGTTCGAAAGAACAACAAATTTAAATGGGAGCCGCAATGCGAAGAATCATTTTTAGCATTAAAGAATGCTCTGGTAAATCCTCCGGTACTTTCGTACCCAGATTTCTCAAAACCATTTCTACTAACGACAGATGCTAGCAATGTCGCTTTAGGAGCCGTACTTTCACAGGGGGAAATAGGGGCGGAACAGCCAATAGCTTATGCTAGTCGCTCATTAAACCCTGCGGAAAGGAGATATTCGACAATTGAGAAGGAGTTACTTGCCATTGTATGGGCAACTAAAAATTTTCGTTGTTATTTGTACGGGAGACACTTCACGATCTATACCGATCATAAGCCATTAAAAGGGCAGTGTCGAATTAAGGATACTACGTCGCGAATTTTACGGTTACAGCACAAACTTTCAGAATACGACTTCGACATTGAATACAAACCCGGTAAATATAATAAATGCGCGGATGCTTTAAGTAGGATTCCACCTACTGAGGAGGACGAATTTGACGAGTCGGTACTCAAATCAGAAAACACGGGAGGCACTATTAGAACTATAGAAGATGTTAGGGAACTGGTAAGACTCTGGAACCAAGATATGCAAGAAATTAATAATCCCATAGAGAAACGAAATTGTTTAATTATAACCAGGGCTCAGGCTCAAAGAGATAAAGAAAACCTAGGACAGGTAGAAAAAGATAAAACTAAATCTTTAAGTAAAACTGTTAGAAATAACGTACAACCCAACGAATGCGAAAACAAAAGTGAAACAGTTATTAAGAAAATCACCTTGACTAATAAGGAAGAAATCTGGAAGGTATTAAAAGCACACCATGATAGTCCGCTTGGTGGACATAGAGGAGTGTTTAGGACATATTCAAATATTCGTAGAAAGTTTCAATGGAGAGGAATGCTAAGGGATATCAAAAAATATATCCGGTGTTGTATACCCTGTCAGAAGAATAAATCAGGAAGGCAACATAAAATGCCAATGGTAATAACGGACACAGCAGATAGGCCATTTGACAAGGTTTCGCTAGACATAGTAGGTCCTTTGGAAGAGACTACTGACGGATGCAAGTATATTTTAACATTCCAGGACAATCTTTCTAGGTTTATGGATTGTTATCCTCTGCCCGATATGGAAGCAGAGACGGTAGCGCGTGTTTTTTTCGACCAGATAATAAGTCGGTACGGGATTCCAAAAGTTTTGTTAACCGATCAGGGATCGAATTTTCTTAGTGATCTTTTCAAACATCTTTGTAAATTGTTAAAGATCAAGAAAGTGCAGACTACGGCGTATCATCCACAGTCCAACGGTATGTTAGAGCGGAGTCACAAACCCCTCGTAGAGTATTTAAGGACTTTCGTAGATAAGAACCCTCGAACATGGAGTCAGCACTTGAGACAAGCCATGTTTGTCCATAATACGTCTGAAAATCGGAGCACCGGGATGACTCCCATGGAAATATTGTTCGGTTTTACACCCGAAATTCCCACGGAACTCAAACGGGAACCTGAACCGGTTTATACCTATGGAAATTACGTTTTCGAACTCCGACAAAAACTACAACAAGGATATAAGGCTGCAAAGGAGCAGTCTAGAGAAAATAAAGTTAAATCAAAACATTATTACGATATAGGTGCTAAATCTGTAAAATATCAGAAGGGTGACAAGGTGCTGTTAAGAGATGCAGCAAGGAAAGGGAAGTTATCGCAAATATGGGTGGGACCCTATCCCGTAGTCGAAGTGCCTAACGAAGTTAACACTGTGGTTTTGATAGGAAAAAGACAACGTAGAATACATAACAACAGGATAAAATTGTTTCGTGAAAACTAACAAAAAAAAAAAAAATATATATAGATACTTGTTCTTTTCCGGATGATTTTTTTTTCTTCTCTGCTAACCTCTCTCTTTCTCCTCACACAGAAATCCTGCTCGTGATATTAAACGCAGCAATAATGGTTACGAGCATGGCACTTCCCTATGAAAATATAAAGCTGAACTCTTCGGCCGTTTTCTTCGAACAAATTGGAACAGGAATAGTGTATAAGGACACTTGGCAGCTAATCACCACGATAGGGAATGAGGATTGGGGAGCATTATTAACAATTACCGATACCTACGAAGAAACAATGGACAAGTTATGTAAAATAAGAACCCATTTCTTTGGTGACGTATTATGCCCAATGTGGCAACAGGATTATAAGGCGTCAACAAATATCTTGAAAGAAAGAGGATTGGAACTAGATTACACTTTTAACAAAGGAATACCCACAAACTATATTACCAAACCCAAAAGAGGGCTGGTAAATTTAGTAGGGTGGGCATCTAAACATTTGTTTGGGACAATGGACGCAGAGGATTCCGAAAACATTTTCCAGCGATTGCAACTGTTAGAAAACCACGATGGACAGTATTTAGATCTTATGAAACACCAGACGACACTAATGAAGTCTACCTACGATCAAATGAGTAAATCTATTATTAATTTAGCAAAAGAACAGGAAACTATATCTAACAGAACCCAAGTATTATACGAACTAACCATGAACGCCACTAGGGATTTGAAGTTTGGTATAGAAGTTTGGAGCGAAATTAGCGAACTATCATCGCATATATCCATGAGTCTAAATTTTATACGACAACGCCAAACCGATTTGTTTGCTATTATCAATGCAGTAAACCAAAACAAAGTGCATCCCTTAATGATTCCTCCGTCTGCATTATTAAAAGTATATCAATTAGTTCACGAAAAGTTAGGAAAAACCGGTCTTATGTCCGAAATTAGTATGATCACCCAAGTGGTCACAGTTAAATCTCACTTTGTGGGAGGCAAGCTAATCATAGCGATATCAATCCCCATGCCTGAAAGTGTGGTTTATGAAGTGAGTAAGTTATATCCTATCCCTTTCCAGGGAAAAAATAATCACACATTAATAGTAGATACTCAAATCGAGTATTTGTTATTCTCACATAAGGTCAACCAAAGCATAGAATTCAAAAGGGAAGATTTTCTCGAACATTGTAGACCCATAGAATTCAATACGGGGGTAACTGCTTATTTATGTCTTCAATTAACGCCGATTAACATAGGAAATATTAGCCCGACATGCGCTCAAGTATTGAGAAGTGGGAGCCCTAAGTTGGAAGCTTGTGACGTAAGAATATTAGTCAAACCACAAGAAACTATAATTCGAATGCAACAAAATAACGCGTGGTTCTACTCAATTCAGAACACAAGGAAGCTCCGGGTATCCGTCAATAACCGGACGTACATTGACGCATTGAGGGGGCAAGGAATACTTAAATTCCAAAGCCAATCTGTAGTAATACTAGATAAACTCGAACTGCCAGTATTGGGAGATGCAGGAAATAGCATGAAGATAATACAGATGAACAACCTGGATAATATCCTATCCAAACTCAATCTGACAATTCCAGCGTTACCCGCGAAGGCATCTATTAACCTCGCACCACTAAAACTTCAAATTAACAATAACCACGAATTCAATAACGTATTTCGAGCCGGTAGTCAAAGTCTAGATCAGTTTGTCACAGAAATAGAGACGGTACAAAGAACCAGGGAACAAGAGTCACATGGGATAATTCTAAAATGGCAAACATACGTCATAGGGGGAATGATTGTATTGATCACGATCACACTCTGTATCAAAATTAGCTGTTGTTGTAGGAAAAATGCTAGGCAGACCCAAAAAATAGTAATTACACCTAAAGGGAGCCCAAAACCCACAGACCTACCAGGAAAGATAGACTCACCTAACATTAAGAGTAGTGAGGGAACATTAGATCAGGTAGTAGTGGTTGAAGATTTAGTTAAGGAAGTAATTTGCCCTAATAAAACTTTCTTCCCGAATATAAATTATTATTACGAGTAACAAGGATATCTCTTAGAAAAAAAAAAAAAAAAGAAATTCCTAATATTAAAGTTAAGTAATATTTAAAAAAAAAAAAAAAAAAAAAAAAAAAACATTTTTTTCTGAGTTTAGTTATAAGGATTGAAAATAGAAATAAGGATTGAATATTTGATTTTGATAAGAATGTTAAACAAATAAGAACAAGAACCTAACGAAATTACGTAATATAAAATTGTTGTGAAATCCAAGAATTCTGAACTCGATACATGACGGAAAATATCTACGACATTTTCCTTTTTTCCAAGAATTCTGAACTCGATACATGACGGAAAATATCTACGACATTTTCCTTTTTTCAAGGGGGATGGTATGTTAGGATATCAATGATCATTCATACTGATCAATGATCAAAAACATTTAAGCCATTTAGAAATATCATAATTCGGTCAACGGGTTGGAAATATGAGTAATTGGGTTTCCTATGTTGACTATAAGCTATTTAAAATATCGATCAAATTGCCAAACATTGAACGACAGATGGTTAAATGCACAAACAAAAATATGTAAACAAAAGCAATTGTCGTATCGTGGCACAATTAAGTCACTCAATGAGGAAATCCAATGCACTTATGTTTTGCTGACACAGCACAATGGAAGAATTCACGGTCATGAAATGAAGAAATGCTGACCGGGAATGAACCATGGAATGAAATGTTTGTAGGAAAAATGTAACAGTTAAATGTAACAATTTATCTTCCGCATAGATATCTTCCGCATAGATAACATATAAAAGTAAGTAGTTGTAAGATAGAAGTAGTTAGTTAGTTAGTTCGTTTTTTTTAATCAGGAGTCTCTGGAAGCAGTCTCTCTGTTAATCAGTAGTCGTGGAGTCAAAAAGTTAGTAGCAAGTGGAATCGAGTTCAGATCTATTGGAACAAAGTGTTATTAAGAAGTTATGTTAAAATAGTTATAAAGTAATAAAGTGACTTAATAGAAGTACTCAAAGCGTGTTATTCTTTCAAATTCGTCATCCATTCACAAGAAGAACCCCAACAATACAATAGCATCACGCAAGGTAAACCGTTTCAGAAGGTCACCTACATTCCCATCCTTTGAAACTACATCCGACAGGAGACTTGTACGGTAGTATAATTTTGTGAGCCGTATAACATTTTTGTCCATTGGCTGGATGAGGGCTGTTGCATTTGGTGGCAACAGCCCTCATCCTTTCTGGTGGGTGGCTTGGAGCATTGTCCAGAATAAGCAATGCTTTTTTGGTAGATTATTGTTTCCCATGAATTGGCGAACCTATAATCAAAGTAATAATTGATTTTTGATGCAATTCAAAAACTTTACCTGAGGAACAAATTCCGAATGAAACCAGGTTTTAAACATTAATTTGGTCATCCACGCAGTCTTTGAGTTGGTGTAGGTCAGGGGAAGATTAAAATTATTAAAACATCGCGGTTTTTTTGCTTTACCAATGCAGTCTTAGCTTGTGTCTTCCAGTGCTATTAGTACATGCCAAAAATGTTACACGGTCTTTCGCAATTTTTCTTCCAAAAGCTGCTATTTCGCCAGCATGAACGAATGTTTTGTCAGGAATCTGGCGCCAGAAAAGGCCACTTTCGTCGGCATTATAAATCTGATCCTGAGTAACGCCTATCTCAGTAATTGTTTCGGCCAATTGTTCTTGAAAAGGTCTGATTGCAGTTTCATCCGCACTAAGTTTTTCTCCGCTGATTGATAAGAATCGAATTCCAAACCTTGCTTTAAATTTATTTATCCAGTCAGTGCATATTTTCGACATTCCCCTGTATATGTTTAAATATGCATTAAAAAAAGTCTCAAACCTAGCGATTTTTGTCTTTAATTTCGGAGACTTTTGAGATTTTTTCTCCTCATTTCATTCCAATTTTTGGCTTGAGGTCAGCGCGAACGCTGTTCCGCGGTACTGTTCGTAGGAGTCGAAACGATCGATGCACATTTTTCGTTATTCCAATCGGATTTTGATGTATGGGAGTTTTATGCCGAATCATATCCTAAATAAGTTTTGTTCTTACACTGTTTTGATAAGATGCACCGTTTTTGAGTTATTTGCAAAAAACGTTTTCGTTCGTATGGGGGGTACCCCATTTTTGCCCAATAACGAACTTAGCCTTGCATTTTACGAAAAATGAATGCGTAAAATTTCAAGTGTGACGGCCCTGACCGTCACCCCTTAATTATCACATCGCCGGCCCTGGCTGGCGGAGACACAAACTGCACCTTCAGCAGAAGCGTTTCCGTTGGCCAGAGGCGAAACCTGACACCGCTGGCATCGTAAGTAACAAAACGCTTGCGATGCACAAGTGGCTGTTCACGATCTCGGCTAGTGATACGAAAACGCGCTGACACTGCGAATTCCGTAGACCGACGCCAACAGCTTAAAGGGCTGCTGGAGTCGAATATGGAAAACTCAAGCAGAAGAAAAACGGGAGTCAATCAGTGAACAACAGTAAATAATTACAAAGTAAATTTCAAACCGTAAATAGTTGCAAAGTGAATTACAAATAAGTGAATAATTGTAAAGTGAATTACAATTGACAATTTTAATAAATATTATTTAATTGATACAATTAGTTTCATTCGAACCACGACAATTTGGCGCAGCCGGTAAAGTTTTTTTTTGTCGTTTTTGTGTTTTTACTCACTTTCTCGCATAAGTGGAGGAACAGTTGTAAAGTGAAAAAACGACATAAGTGAAAAGACAGCTGAAAATTAAAGTGAAAAACAACATAAGTGGAAAGACAGCTGAAAATTAAAGTGAAAAACAACATAAGTGAAAAAATAGTTGGAAATTTAGAAATGAAAAACTAAACTAAAACTAAGATCAAAAAAAAAAAAGTGAAAGGAAAACTCTGAACAACAGCTGAGTAAGGAAAATCAGAAATAAGTAAGTAAAATCTCTTTCTTCATTTTCTTATTAGTGGTTTAATATTGTGAATTTGTGTAGTGTAAAGGAATTAAACAAGAATAGAGTAATTTTATAACGACTTTTCGTTTTCTTAAATGCCCGAATCTTGATACAAGTGCTGGGGCCCCGAGCTAGAATAGCACCAATTGCCAAAATACAACTTGTTCAGTGGACGGGTACTGCTCTGCTTTGCTAATTTCAGAGCCCAAATCTTACCATGTTCCACAGGATCAAAATCTAAAATGCAAAAAGTTCTATGATTGGCTCGGGTTAACCAGTGCTTGAAAATTTTCCGGTCGTCTCGAAGTCCATCAAAATCCAAATTGTCAAAATAGTGACATCACTCTACTATCCTAAATTGAGAGCCAAATTGTGTCACTATGGAGACGAAATCTAACTTGTGGAGCTCGAGACACCAAGAAAGGAAAATCTTATCAGGGCAATAGAAAGAAAAGGTTTTCTCTAGGAATAGAAGTCAAAAAATTCCTTCACACAATTAAATTCAATATAGATTGTGATAAATAAAATAAAATATATAACTAATCATATTGGTAGAAATTTAGTAGAATTTTAATATTTCAGAAAACTAAATACAAACGATTATTCCATATTTTAGATAATAGTAAATAAAGTGTATTATGTAAGTTTAACAAAATAATTTCAATAAATACAGTAAAAAATATCGTAAATAATAAACCAATAATAATAAAGTAACTTTTACCCCGTCTATAAAAATCCATCCATATAAATGTCCCTTTCCCTTCCTATTAAAATAATTCTCTTTTCATACCAATATTGGAAGTAAAAAAAAAAGGGAGAAAATAGAGATAAATTAAAAATATATTCTAAGTCAGTTAAGGCCAGTGAACAAATCCACTTTTAGTAGCCATTCCGTATTAAGATCAGTGACAAATACCTGGAATTTTTCATTCATGACGATTATAATTTCCATTTTTCCTTTTTCGTGACATTCTACAAAGGTGATAGTCAAATTCCATTTCTCCCTGTCTCACTATTTAGTTAAATTCAACACTGAATGAAAACTCAAACAAAACCTGATAAATTATAAAAGATCCTTTCTAAACACCACTAATTAACAGTATCGGAATTAAACGCTGTTCGAAAATCGATTCACGGTAATATGCATAAGTGATTTCCGCAATAGGAAAAAACTAGTAGAACCCTATTATAACACCTTCTCTTGTTTTTTTTCTTCTTCCCCTCAATAATTGCAAAATTTTATCTAAAAATTCGGAAGTTGATTTCACAACTAACGTACAAATTAAATGCCCTTCGAAAGTAACATACTCACAAAGGAGGAACTCAAAAGGGTTAATGATTCAGAATTAGAGGCACAACACCTAGCAGAAGAAACCCACAAACTAAAAAAAAGATTTAGAGAAATTGGAATCAAAACTAAGAAACGTAAAAGAAATTCTTTCTGCAGAAATAAGTCTAAGAATTCCCCCTCAAGAATTTAAAAAGTTCGAATCAGCACTCGAAAACATCCCAGAAAAAGACGAACAAATAGAAAAACAAATAATTAGAATAATAGAAGCAATAAAATCTGAAGAAAAACAGTTCCAGGACGAAAGTGAAAACACAAAAAATAAAATAAAATTTCTCTTAGACGAAATCGAAAGCTTAAGACAGCAATTAAAAGAGGCAACAGAACGAGTAAACTTATACGAAGAAGAAACTAATCCGGAAAACAAAGTTACGACAAATCAGGCAATAACAACCAATCTCCAAAGGAACCAACAAGAAGAAGAGGTAGCCTCACTAAAAAACCAACTGTCGAAACTCACAGCTGTGCTAAAGAAAAGGGATCAGGAAAAGAGCAAGGCTGAACTGCAGGTGAAAGAAATCCAGAAATCTTTAAACGAATATAAAGAAGCACTAGGAGACAACAACAGTAAACACCTGAAAATCCAACAACTGAAAAAATACAAAATGGCTAACTCAACAGAAGGCTACGAAAAGGTCATGGATATGTGCAGCAAGTACATTCCAATCTTCTCAGGACAACGTTCCCCGAAATTGACTAATGAAGTGCTGAGATTCATAGCCATTGCCAAAGACTTGAATGATAGACTATCAGAAGACGAGAAAAATGCGTTTACATCATGTATACGGTATAGGCTCACGGACGACGCATACCACTTGGTAAGCACGGAAAATCCGGAAAACGTAAAAGACACTTTAGATTTATTAAAAAAAAATTACGTCGCGAAAAAAGGATTTGAGGAGGTTAGAACTGAAATGACATCCAGTAAACAGAGGCCTGGAGAAAGTGTTGGAGATTATGCAGACCGACTGAAGCATCTGCTCGACGAAACAAGATATGCAGTAGAAGCAGAATACCCAACGGGCCACGAAGGACTCATGAAGGAAGCCGAAAAGGAAGTGGTAACCACTTATAAGAAGGGACTAATAAATTATCAAATCCGCCAACTTCTGGTAGGAAATAGAGCGAAGACCCTAGAGGAAATAAAAGAAGAAGCGAAATTCCTCGAAACGGATATCAAACGACTCAATATAAGCGAACCAAGCCCACTACAGCAACAAGGCCCCTATAACAGAAACTGAACAGGAGGATACCCTAACGGAAATAGAAATGTTCCCCCGCCAAACCCTAGAAACAACAATCAACCAATCATCTGTAGTTTTTGCGGAAAAAGGGGGCACCAAGAACGAGATTGCTATGCAAAAGGAAATCAAACCTTCTGCACAAAATGCAACGCTTACGGTCACGATAGAACAAGCTGCCGAGGCCCGCAACAACAGGTAAGAGTCCTAAACGACTTAAATCCCATAACCAACGAACGTGTGTTGTATTGCCAGTTTTGTAAAACAACCGACCATTTCACAGAAATCTGTGTCCGCAAATACAAGGCCGAACTGGAGAACCAGGGAAACGAAAACCGGCAGTCCGGGAGCACGACGGCCACTGCCAACCCAAATCCCGAACCAATGTAACGTGCAACCCACCAAACTTCCCAGCTCCAGAAGTTAACGACCCAACCAAACAAGAAGTGAATTTTTTAGGAAAATACAATATTAGACTAAACGTCGACATAGCAAAATTCCCAAACCTTATGATGCTGGTGGACACCGGGTCCGACTGCAACATTTTAAAACTTAGCAAACTAAAAGAAATAATTCCCATTAATGTCAAGGAAACCATAACGATAGGAGGTATCTTTGGTTCAACAAACAATTCCATTGGCACTTGCCACGCAAAGATTGAAATAGGCAGTCGCAAATACGACTGCAAATTTCATATCATCCATGATACAGACTCAATACCTTCGGACGGTATATTAGGTATACCCTTTCTGAAGGAAAAAGCAGTAATAGACTGTGTACAAAATAAACTTACAGTCATAACGAATTCCGCAACCTCAGTTGCACCCACAATTGGCCCACTAAAACAATGCTTACCAAAGTCTCTTTTCGGCCATGTGGACATGAACTTAAAAACTCCTGAAAGAGTATTAAAAAACTATAAAATCACCCACAAAACATCTACAAACCAAGAACTGGTTACGGGAATCAACAGTGACCTATTCAGAAAACGCGCTGAAAACATAGCTGAGAACATGAGGGACAAGATGCAAGCGATGCAAACGGCTATATCGGCGGCGACGCACGCCCTGAAATTAGTTAAAGAAAACAAAGAAAAAATAGAAGGAAAAATAATGATAGCAAAAGCAACCCCTGAAGTCTCGGCCCCTGATAATAACACCCCACTGAAATCTCTGCCCCTAATACAATTACCCCTTAAGTCTCTGCCCCTGATAAACCCTAAGTCTCTGCCCCCTGAAACTCTAAAAGTAGAGGACCTACATGGTAAAGAATGTAATAAGAAAGCAAAAGAAGATATAAATAATGAAAATATAATGACAATAAAAAAAACAGCCCCTGAACCCCTGCCCCTGCTAGCTAGTAAGTCTCTGCCCCTATTACCCCCGTCTCTGCCCCTGATACCCCCGTCTCTGCCCCTGATACCCCCGTCTCTGCCCCCAATTATACCTAAATCTTTGTCCCTGATAGACAACCCTCGAAAGGTACTGTCTATCATTGAGGAGAAGGAAGCTAAATCAGTCCAACCTCGCACGGTGATTGACCAAGCGAACTCTCCAACCAACCCTAAATCTTTGTCCCTGATAGACAACCCTCGAAAGAAACTGTCTATCATTGAGGAGAAGGAAGCTAAATCAGTCCAACCTCGCATGGGGATTGACCAAGCGAATTCTCCAACTACCTTTAAGTCTTTATCCCTGATAGACCCACCCCCTCAGTCGCTGCCCCTGGTACACCCAACTCACAAGTCTCTGCTTATTTACCAACCCCCTATGACCCTACTGATGAATCACCCACCCCCTAAAACTATGC
Organism: Chrysopilus asiliformis; assembly: GCA_964034945.1. NCBI lineage: Eukaryota > Metazoa > Arthropoda > Insecta > Diptera > Rhagionidae > Chrysopilus > Chrysopilus asiliformis. The sequence goes on from OZ035962.1 coordinate 55,413,730, forward strand.
CACTTATACAACCACCACCTAAGCCACCCCCCTCAATATCTTCACCCTCACAGCATCCGCTCGTAATACTAACCGCAGGCAATGTAATGAAGACAACGGATAACGCAAATACCGTAATAAATAACCCCGGAAGGACTTTGACTGTTGCTGGGGGGATGGAAGCTAAATCAATCATAACTCGCATGTGGACTGACCGAGGAAACTCTCCACCACACTCTCCATGCAACGACGACCACCTTCTCCAAAAACTAGAGCCTAGGACCGAAAAAATCATAATGGTACCTATGAACACGGAAGAAGAAAGAGTTTGCATTAGAAAAGAAATTTTCCCCGGTGTGTTTTCTAGCAACACCATAGTTAGGCCACAAGACGGACACGCATACGTGGCAGTAATAAACGCCACCATGAACCAAATTACCCTTCCCCCTTTAGAACTAGAAACCGAACCCTTATCGAACTATCTGGTATATAAATCGGACACTCAAATTCCCCAAGAATACGCTGTCCAGGAAAACGCGTCTCGGATAGGATTAATGAGGGAATCAATAACCTTAGACGAAAACTTAAATAACGAAGAACGAGTTACCATCTCCCAACTCTGTGCCGAGTATAGCGATATTTTCCACTTACCAGGAGACAACCTCTCATATACTAACGCGAACACCTTTAAATTACCCCTACTGGAAAACAAAGGACCCATATTCAAAAAACAATACCGAATCCCAGCCGCTCATTCTGGGGAATGCGCACGTCAGATTAAAAACCTAATTCAAGAGGACATTATCGAACCGAGTACCAGCCCATTCAACTCCCCTGTAATTTTGGTACCCAAGAAAGGAACCAATGAGGACGGCACAAGAAAACTGAGACTGTGTGTAGATTTTAGAGAACTGAATAAAGTCTGCATCCCTTATGTGTACCCTCTACCCCGTATCGAGGAAATACTGGACCATTTAGGACACTCCCGGTATTTCACCACCCTCGATCTCGCTAGCGGATATCATCAGGTATTAATCGATCCTCCCGATCGAGAAAAAACGGCATTCAGTGTCAACTATGGGCACTACCAATACAAACGAATCCCTTTCGGATTAAAAAACGCACCTGGATTCTTTCAATCCCTCCTGAATGGTATCCTAACGGGGCTACAAGGAATCCATTGCTTTGTATATTTAGATGACGTAATAATTTTCGCCAACAATCTAAATACACACAACGACAAATTGCGTGAAGTTTTTCAACGATTTAGAAAAGCCAACCTAAAAATACAACCCACAAAATGTCAATTCCTACAACGGGAAATAATATATTTGGGACACATCTGCTCAGAACAAGGAGTCAGTCCAGACCCTAGACTAGTAGAAATAGTACAAAAATACCCACAACCCAAAACTCTTAAACAAGTGCAGTCATTTCTAGGACTAGCAAACTATTACCGCAAGTTCATCCCAAATTTTTCAAAATTAGCAAATCCTATAAACCGACTATTGAGAAAGGACGTCAAATTTCACTGGAGCAACCATTGTGAGGGATCTTTTCAAGGATTAAAAAACGCTTTAACGTCCCCCCCGGTTCTCTCGTACCCCGATTTCCAAAGAGAATTCGTACTCGTTACTGACGCAAGCGGTGAGTCGTTAGGAGCCATATTAGAACAAGAAGGTCACCCCATTAGTTATGCTAGTCGAACGCTGAATCCAGCAGAAAGAAATTACTCGACCACAGAGAGGGAACTTTTAGCAATAGTCTGGGCTACGCGAAATTTCAAGTGCTATTTATTAGGAAGACATTTCAAAGTGATTACGGATCATCAGCCCCTAAAGGGAATCTTTAAGGTAAAAGACACAACCTGCCGTATGACGAGATTTCATCAAAAATTATCCGAATTCGACTTCGAAATCTTGTTCAAGGCCGGAAAAAATAATCAGAACGCCGACTGCCTATCTAGAATCCCACCTCTCAACTCCGCGGCAAATGAAAATAAAAGGCATTGTTTAGTAATAACTCGAGCCCAAGCATCGACACATCCCCCACAAAACCCAAGCGGTCCCCAGGGAACACCCCCTACGAAAAAGCCACCTCAGAAACCACCCCTTAGTAAAACAACCCCCCCAGTTTGCGACATTAACAATAGCAAAGATCCCAAACCCACCACATCTGACCCTCGTGGCGCAAGAGAAGTCACTGACCCCTATCAGGTAAAACTAATATTAAAGGACTACCACGACTCTAGATTCGGAGGCCATTTCGGCAACGCTAAAACGTACGCACGAATCCGCAAACATTTCCGATGGAAAAATATGAAAATGCAAATCGCGAGATACGTACGGACTTGCCGAAAATGCCAATTAAATAAATGTGCTAAAAAAATCAAGATGCCTTTAGTCGTACCCGAAGTGGCTCAACGACCCTTCGATAAGGTATACGTGGACATCGTCGGACCGTTGCCTCTGACCCCTAAAGGAAACCGATATATATTATCCTTTTTAGATGATCTAACGCGATATGTAGATTTTGTAGCCATTCCGGATCAAGAAGCGGCCACCGTGGCCCAAGCGCTGGTAGAACAAATCATAAGTCGATACTCGTTACCGAAGGTCTTGATAACGGATCAAGGAACTAACTTTACGAGCGCGATGTTCAAATCTATATGCAAACTACTAGGTATTAAAAAGCTGCAAACGACGGCCTATCACCCACAAGCAAATGCAGTAGAAAGACAACATTCCACTCTCGGAAATTACCTAAGGTGCCTAGTAGATGACAGCCCCCAAATTTGGGATGAATTTTTGAGAACGGCGGCCTTCGCGTACAATAACTCAAAGCATGAAGGCACAAAACTGACCCCAATGGAAACACTGTTCGGTTTCGTGGCAGAAATACCAGGAAATCTTCAAAGAAAGCCCGAACCTTGTTATAACGCTGAAAGCTACCACATGCAGTTACGATTCAAACTCCAAAGAACCTTTGAATTAGCTCGAAAAAACCTAATTAAAGCAAAAATGAAATCGAAGGGCTACCACGACCGAAAGGTCAACTCACAGACCTTCCACATTGGAGAAGACGTGCTAATACAAAACGAAGCACGTCCTGATAAATTAACGCCTATTTATAAGGGTCCTTACAAGATCGTAATCGTGAACTCCCCTGAAAACGTCACGATACAACAAGGAAGAAAATTAAAACGGGTACACGTAAATCGACTAAGGAAATTCACAACTAACCTCGAATAACGCTCTTTACATCTTTCCCCTTCTTGTATATTTGTTGTCTAGTACTCAATTATTCAGGTCTGTCACATTATCTTATTCTAAACCGTTAGTTACCAAAAAAAAAAAAAAAAAAAAAAAAAAACAACAACAAACTTTTGAACTCAATTGTTTAACTTAACTGACAACAAACTTCTGAACTCGACTGAGGTTCTTTTCCAACCGTTCCCAACCGTCTCCTTATTCTCGTCCTTCTCCTCGTCCCTCTTGGGGCAGCTGCACACCTTGACACTCATAATTTTTTTTAGATAATATAGCACATCTTTCATCTTCTAAAGTTAAAATCATCGATGTCGGTTTCCGCCCAATTGCGCCGATCTTGTTGGTGGATACTTGATTGTGAAACTCGCCACAGAGGGCCCGTTCTACTTGTTTTCGGAAGTGACCAACTTAATAAAAAAGGATGCTATGGCAGAAAAAACCGCGGATGAAGTATAATTTTTCAATTCAGAATAATTAATAATCAACTATAGCTAACTCAACCCAAATAACAACCCCAACTAATAAATTTTTTTTTTAATTAGAGAGGACCAACTATCACGTGAGGAAGGACACGCCAACAACGACGTAGAATAAAGACAACATACGACACAGTTCATACTACAAGGAGATCTCCACGAACGAAAGAAAAACCTCAACCCAGCTCCACTACTATTACTGTTGCCAGCGCAATTTACATTCTGTTGGTTACCAACATTTCCACTCACACTTCCGCCGCCGGCGCCAGTACCGCTGATGTTGTCGTTATTGCTCACCAATGCCTGATCGGACATCGGTCACCAGTACAGGACGGGACAAAAACGCTGTCCATGAGAGCACCTGACGTATGATCATCGCAGAAGCCTCCTACCAGCAACAGGGGAACCTCTAACCTCGACAGCTACATCCTAAGGTCATGTCGAGTCATACGTGTTTTTGTTCCTCATATTATTTTTTATATATATTTTATTTTGTTTTCGACTATAATATCTGTCACTTAAGAATATTCTATAAGTTTTATATTACTGACGATAGTATTGTGTTAAACTCCTGTTAATACATAAGTAATCATACATTAGTTACTCTACTTATTAATTGCATTTAGATTAAGTTATAACAATTCACTTAAATTAAAGTATAACAACCCACTTAGATTCGTGACACCACTCTGCCATTCTAAATTGAGAGCTAAATTGTGTCACTATGTAGACCGAGAACTAACTTGCAGGTTCCAATTGAATCCAATTTAAAGAAAAAAAATTTTTTTTTTGGCTCGTTTAAGTAATAAAGTAAATTAACCAATTAACTATATTCCTCTTTCATGGACTAAAGGAGTTAATACTTATCAACACTGAATTCAATGAAAAACTCCCGTTTAGGTCAACCGACTGATTAAGATTTACTAAAAATCTCTGATACGGTATATTATATATCGAACTTCTATGTTTTGAAATGTTAAGTAATCGTTATTAAGAAAATGTAATAGAAGTTTTCACTGACAACATTGGGGGTACCGGAGAGTGGGGACGCCCATTTCAAATTAGCCAGGAGCCCCGAGGGCGCCCCCGTGAGCGCTATATAAATATATTAAATAATAAAAAAAAAAAAAAAAAAAATTCAGCCGGGGTCGCAACTGACCGATTGACAAAATGGACCGTGCATCTCAAATAAAGGGTTTCCCGCCCATAATGAGGAAATATACAAATATATATATATTAAAGAATAAAAGAGTGTAACGGCATCAGTCACGGTGCAGAATTGCGGACACCTAGGAATAATAATAATAAAAAATAAATAAATAAATGATGTAGCGCTTACGGTGCGCCACCGGCGGTGGTGCGAACCATGAAACACGGAGCGGCCCCGTTCAACGGCGCCCGCATATAAAATTCTTTAACAAATTTGATTCAAACAATCTTATTCTCAGAACAATTAAATCAATATTAACTCAAAACGTTTGTTATTTTAAAAATGTTTCGGATTTATAACAGAAAAACTTATAAAAAAAAAAAAAAAATTTTTGAATTTTAACCTTGTAACGATATTGTAAGGCGTCGGGCTAGAGACTTCGCAGTAGCCGTTAGTATCCTTTTCCATCGGATACTAACTTCTTAGAGGGGGGAGTAATGTAACGGCCCTGACCGTCACCCCTTAATTATCACATCGCCGGCCCTGGCTGGCGGAGACACAAACTGCACCTTCAGCAGAAGCGTTTCCGTTGGCCAGAGGCGAAACCTGACACCGCTGGCATCGTAAGTAACAAAACGCTTGCGATGCACAAGTGGCTGTTCACGATCTCGGCTAGTGATACGAAAACGCGCTGACACTGCGAATTCCGTAGACCGACGCCAACAGCTTAAAGGGCTGCTGGAGTCGAATATGGAAAACTCAAACAGAAGAAAAACGGGAGTCAATCAGTGAACAACAGTAAATAATTACAAAGTAAATTTCAAACCGTAAATAGTTGCAAAGTGAATTACAAATAAGTGAATAATTGTAAAGTGAATTACAATTGACAATTTTAATAAATATTATTTAATTGATACAATTAGTTTCATTCGAACCACGGGCCTTATTATGAGTGTAAATTCACAATTGATAGTTGATAAATATCAACTGAGTTGATAAATCGGTATTACGAATGTCAATCGGTGTCCACTTTAGTTGACAGCTATCAATAAAGTTGACACCGATTGACATTCGTAATACCGATGTATCCATTTTGTTGATAGGTATCAACTATCAATTGTAAATTGACACTCATAATAAGGGCCTCTAGCTCAATCCGTGCGCCCGCAATCCGCGCCACAGACGAACGAACGAAAACATTTTTCGCGAATATCTCAAAAATGGTGCATCTTATCAAAAAGTGCAAGAACAAAAGTTATTTAGGATATGATACTACATAAAACTCCCATACATCAAAATCCGATTGAAATAAAATCTTAGTGAAAAGTTGACTTCAAATTGGAATTTTGATACAACTGTTCGCCGTTCACTTAAATCAACATACGGGTTTTCAATAATAGCCAGATTGGCAATTATAGCTTTTATGTTTATTTAATCATTTGCTTATAAATAAGAATCAGAATTATTATCTCTTTATTTTTACTTTCTTCTACGGAGTATAATAAAGTATTGTATTCATGAAAAATTTCGACCTCTTAATTTTGCCTAAAAAACATTTCCCGATCACTCCTGAGTCGATTGGAGTCATATTTAAAAAATGTCTTTCTGTCTGTCAGTCTGTCAGTCTGTCAGTCTGTCAGTATGTCAGTCTGTCAGTCTGTCAGTCTGTCAGTCTGTCAGTCTGTCAGTCTGTCAGTCTGTCAGTCTGTCAGTCTGTCAGTCTGTCAGTCTGTCAGTCTGTCAGTCTGTCAGTCTGTCAGTCTGTCAGTCTGTCAGTCTGTCAGTCTGTCAGTCTGTCTGTCAGTCTGTCAGTCTGTGTACAAGATTTCTCAAAAACTAATAGAGCTAGCGCCATTATAGGCATGTTGGGTCCTGAAATGGGACGATCCTATCAACTTTTGGTGGAAATCCGTTAACCGGAAGTATCCAAAATGGCGGTTTTTCAAAAATCGCAATTTCGTTTTTCTCGATTTACTCCCAAACTACGCGTTTTTTAGTGGCCTTAAGTATGACAAAACTTGGAGAAAATAAACTTTCCCACACTTTTGTCTTTAGCTATAACTCGATATCTCCACCTGTTATCGAGATAAACCGTTATTTCCAAAAAAAACAGTTTTTTGCGATTATCTCGAAAACTAATGGGTTTTTGCTGACTGAATGTATGAAGTGAATGAATGAGAATGGCATTCTGCATAATTTTGTCTTTTACCGTTATCCGTTATCTTTTACCGTTATTGAGATATTTTCATTAATATGTAAAAAATCATATGTTTGCGAATAATTTGCAAACTAACGGTTTTTCGACAAATCAGTTAAAACAATAATTAAAGATGTTAACATTTTCTACATTTTTGCCATTTACCGTAAATTGATATCTTTTACAGTTCTCAAGTTATCTCAAATTTTGTACGTTTTTAATATTTTTGAATAAACCAAGAATTTATTGGGAGGTCGTCTTAGGTTAACAACGCGACAGGGCTCTAGCGTAAATTGCGCACGGTCGTAGATTTTGTAGAAGAAAGTTTTGTGTTGACCACAACTGATATTTTACTTTCTTCTACGGAGTATAATAAAGTACTAGGGGCTGCGCCCCGAACCGCTTCGCGGTTCATCCCCCTTCCGCAGGTCGGCCTTCGGCCTCCCTGCCCCCGTCGGCCTACGGCCTCGCCCCTCACGCTTGAATTGTTGGAATTTGATGTATGGAGATGTTACGTAAAATTATTTAAATATATTTCAGCTCTCGCCTTCCTCTTTACTCGGCCTTCGGCCTCGAGTCAAATGCATATAGTTAACTCAAAAAAGGGAAATTTTTTTAGAGACATTTTTCTTTGTGACTCAACGGTGTATTACAAAATCGTACTGTTTACTTACAATATATTCAATAACGGTAAAAGGTGGTTATCCACACGGGGAAACACAATATTGTGGGAAATGTTATTCTTTTTAATTCATGTCATACATTGAAGCACCAAATCCCTTTAGAATTGCAGAAGATAGCAGGTGAGGACTATACATAACGATGGTATCTATACTGTTTTTCGCAGTATTATATTGTTTTTCAGACTCCAATACTGCATTACTGCTTTTTCCCCAAAATACTGTATTTAAATACTCAGAAAACTTTAATTCTTTAACGTTTCGAAATTCAAATTTATTAATAGCAATGCAAAACGTCAGTAACAACACAAAATAGTGGCAACACATGGCAAGTGTAAATACATTCAAACGACGAACAGCGAAGTATTGATGGCAACATGTCATATAGATTCGCTTCTTCCTTTCCCCATCGTTTACTGTCTTGTCATTATTCATCCTTCTTCAGAACGCGTTACTTTGATTTTGCTTTCCATTGTTAATTTAAAAAAAAAAGAATAAAAATGTCGAAATCAAGAGCAAAAACACAAATTTTCATTGAATAAAATTTATAATGCGAAAAATACTGTTTTTATATCCGTATGGTGAAACCAAAGGGTATATTAGATTTGCCTTACCGTTTGTAACGCCAAGATCCCGTCATCGCACAAAAAAAATGAATTACACCAGTGTGTTTTCGTCCGTCCGTCTGTGGCGCGGATTCCGGCGCACGGATTGAGCTAGAGACTTGAAATTTTGCGCAGATCCGTTTTTCGTAAAATGCGAGGCTAAGTTCGTTTATGGGCAAAAATGGACCCTTAGCGGGGGTACCCCCCATACGAACGAAAAAGTTTTTTGCGAATATCTGAAAAACGGTGCATCTTATCGAAAAAGTGCAGGAAACAAAAGTTATTTATGATATGATTCTACATAAAACTCCCATACATCAAAATCCCATTGGAATAAATTTTAAAAAATCTTATTGGAAAGTTTGACTTCAAAGTGGAATTTTGGTACGAATATCACCATACGGGTTTTCAAAAATTGCAAGATTGGCAATTATAGCTTTTGTTATGTTTTCAAATTGATTTACTGCTTTTTTAAATTTTTAGGTGAAATATACTGTTTTTTGTCCGAAAAAAGATACCATCGTTAGCTATACATAAAAAGGAGGGGTAGATATTAGTGAGCAAACATTTTTCTTGCGGTGACCTCTCTCATGGTGAAAACCGGATCCGACACCCTTAAGCGCATAAAGAGGTTTCAAGAGAGGGAGTTTACAGAGAGGGAAAGGGGTTGCTATTAAACTGGATCCGACACACTTGAGTAAGAGATATCAGAAGAAACGGGGATTGGCATCAAAAAGAATCATATCCTTTATTCTGTCAATAACTGTACCTGTGTGCTGTTTTTGCGTGATGCCGGAACAAACATTCAGACAAACAGACAGAAATACCGACCGACATACAGACAGACGGACAAACATAAATTTTAAGCATAACAGACCCTATAATTGCCAGTCTGGCAATTATTAGAAACTCGTATAGTGATATTACTATCAAAATTCGAACAATTGTATCAAAATTCCAGTTTGAAGTCAAACTTTCCAATAAGATTTTTTAAAATTTATTCCAATCGGCTTTTTATGTATGGGAGTTTTATGTAGAATCATATCCTAAATAACTTGTGTTCTTGCACTTTTTTAATAAGATGCACCGTTTTTGAGATATTCACAAAAAACCTTTTCGTTCGTATGGGGGGTACCCCCCCCCCCCCCCCCCCTAATGGTCCATTTGTGCCCATTAACGAACTTAGCCTCGCATTTTACGAAAAAAGGATCTGCACAAAATTTCAAGTCTCTAGCTCAATCCGTGCGCCCGCAATCCGCGCCACAGACGGACGGACAGACAGACGGACGGACATGCAAAATTGAATTTTTTTTTATCATTCTAAACATACTGGTGTAATTCATTTTTTTGTGTAATGACGGGATCTTGGCGTTACAAACTGTAAGGCAAAGTTAGTATATCCTTTGGTTTCAACATACGGGTATAAAAACAGGCAGTCATTGGGGACCAACAGAAGTGAAAACAATAATATATGTAAGGTAATTTTGTCGTGTATTTATGCCTATATATTTTTTAACCTGAAATTTTGAAAATATATGCTAATAAGCAGTAAATGTCAAATAAAAGTCAATATGCATATTAAGGTTTGAATTCCTGAGCAGCACATGATTTTCTTATACAACAAATAGCTAGAGATATTTAATTCTTTCTGTATAAGAATGCCACGTGCTGTTCAGAAATTTTCTGTGTAATTTTATTTTGCTGTATATTTTAAAAAAAAAATCGAATTTTTGTTATTTTCTGTCTCATTTTATTTTGCTGTATGAAATTTTCCAAAAAAGAACCGATTTTTTGTTGTGTAACAAAGTCACGTGCTGTTCAGAAATTTCATCGCTAATTTTATTTTGCTCTATACAGTCTTAAAAAAAAATCGATTTTTTCTGTATAAAAAAATTAAATGAAAGTAAATCAGCATTCTTAACCCATTTATACGCCACCCGGTAAGAATTCTTACCACAACTTTGAATGTTCATCAAAGCTCATCAAATTACTTTTTCGTTGATTGGGTAATTGGATTTTCCCATTTTTGGCCACAAAACAGACAAAAACCCTCCCAGAAACGTAAAAATACTCGTTTCTCGCCATTGGTAAGAATTCGTACTACAAAACCTTTTTTCACATTTTTGTTTATTTTTTCGAAGAATGTACCGCAAAGCGGTAAGGGGTTGAGCCCTTAGATCATTTTTATTCCAAAATCAATAAAAATTTTCACGTTTTTCTGGAAAAAATACCACATATTGAGCATAGCAGAGTATTGGCTATTCGCCGTGGTTAAGAATTTTCACCACAATTTTCCGGAAAACTGTGGGTCGGAAAATTCTGAAACTTTTTGAAAGTCATATTCGACCCAAAAGTAGCTTCCACACAAATTTTGATGGAAAAATTCCCACGCGTCTAAGAGCGGCGAAAAATGGGTTAAGCTGTTAAATTAGCATGTCGGTGACGTGAACTCAAGGTTTTACCCATCCAAAAATCGCACAACGCGCCTAAAGAAGTATAATATAAATAAAATAAATAATTTAAGGTCAAAAAAAAAATTTAAAACAAAACATTTTGTCACCACTCGGAATCGAAACCGCACATCTTGCGCATTGTAGTCTAACACTTATTCAGGAGTAAAAATGTAAACTTAAAGATAAATTAAGTAATAAAATATTAAAAAAAGTAAATAAATCAACAAAAAAGAATTGAAAAGAAAAAAAAGAATTTTGCCACCGATAGGAATCGAACCCGGTGCCTGGCGCATGGTAGTCCAACTTCTAACTCACTGCACTAATCGAACAGTACGAAATGTCGTTTTAACATTGAAGACTTAGTTAGCGGCATATTTATAATTTTGAAAGGCAAATAACTAATAAAGTATTATTAAAATTAAACGGACATATCTACAGCTATAGAGCTTTCATTTAAAAAAGGATCATCAAAATCGGAGCCGCTGGAGCTCTGCGGAAAGAAATCCAAACAAAATCGCTTTGCCTTTTAAATATATAGATTCGTGATCAGCGACCCCGATAACTCCCTAATGACATTTTTCCTGGAAAAAATGGGAAACGGATATTTGCATTATCCTTACAGGACCTTCCGTTTTGAATTTTGAAAATCTAACACCGGATTCGTGATCAGCGACCCCAAAAACCCCCGAGTGATACTTTTCAGCCTCCTATTGAGCAGGATTCATGGCGAAAATCACGGTTTAAAAACACCCAAACCCCCTTTACCCCCCGTTCACCCCCTTAGTGCTAAAATTTCGAAAAATCTCGTCTTAGTGAGCGCCTACGCGATGGTTGGGACATATTCTGAAAGTTTCAAGTCTCTATCTTCAGGGGTTTGGGCTGGGCGTCAGGTTAAACGATTTTATATATAGAGAAGATGGTTTTCACTTTTTCCAATAAAAGACGATGCGTAACAGATATTCTTAATTTTACGTTTAAAAAACTCAATTTCAACAAAAAAAAAATAAAAAATAAATATTTTGCCACCGCTCAGAATTGAACCCGTACCTGGCGCGATGTAGTTTACACTTATTCAGTAGTAAGAATATAAATTTTAAAGATAAATTAAGTAATAAAAAAACAGGCAGTCATTGGGGACTGCCAACAGAAGTGAAAACAATAATATATGTAAGGTAATTTTGTCGTGTACCTATATATTTTTCAACCTGAAATTTCGAAAATATATGCTAATAAACAGTAAATTTTAAATAAAAGTCAATTATGTATACTAAGGTTTGAATTCCTGAGCAGCACATGATATTCTTATACAAAAAATGGCTAGATATTTAATTTTTTGTTGTATAACAAAGTCACGCGCTGTTCAGAAATTTTCTGTCTCATTTTATTTTGCCGTATGAAATTTTCCAAAAAAAATCGATTTTTTGTTGTATAACAAAGTCACGTGCGGTTCAGAAATTTCCTCGCTAATTTTATTTTGCTCTGTACTGTCTACCAAAAAAAAATCAATTTTTTCTGTATAAAAAAATCAAATGAAAGCGAATCACAGCATTCTTAAGCTGTTAAATAAGCATGTCGGTGACGCGAACTCATAAAATTTTACCCATCCAAAAATCACCCAACGCGCCTAAAGAAGTATAATATAAATAAAATAAGTAATTTAAGGTCAAAAAAAAAATTAAAAAAAAAACATTTTGTCACCACTCGGAATCGAACCCGCACATCTGGCGCATTGTAGTCTAACACTTATTCAGGAGTAAAAATGTAAACTTAAAGATAAATTAAGTAATAATATATTAATAAAAGTAAAAAAATCAAAAAAAAAATTTGAAAAGAAAAAAAAAAAATAATTTGTCATCGATAAGAATTGAACCCGGGCCTGGCGCATGGTAGTCCAACTTCTAACTCACTGCACTAATCGAACAGTACGAAATATCGTTTTAACATTGAAGACTTAGTTAGCGGCATATTTATAATTTTGAAAGGCAAATTACTAATAAAGTATTATTAAAAATGGGGAAAAAAGTAAAACCGACATATCTACAGCTATAGAGCTTTCATTTAAAAAAAGAATCATCAAAATCGGTTCAATAGGAACTGCAGGAGCTCTGTCGAAAGAAATCCATACAAAATCGCTTTGCCTTTTAAATATATAGATTGTATTCATGAAAAATTTCGACCTCTTAATTTTGCCTAAAAAACATTTTCCGATCACTCCTGAGTCGATTGGAGTCATTTAAAAAAAATGTCTTTCTGTCTGTCAGTCTGTCTGTCAGTCTGTCAGTCTGTCAGTCTGTCAGTCTGTCAGTCTGTCAGTCTGTCAGTCTGTCAGTCTGTCAGTCTGTCAGTCTGTCAGTCTGTCAGTCTGTCAGTCTGTCAGTCTGTCAGTCTGTCAGTCTGTCAGTCTGTCAGTCTGTCAGTCTGTCAGTCTGTCAGTCTGTCAGTCTGTCAGTCTGTCAGTCTGTCAGTCTGTCAGTCTGTCAGTCTGTCAGTCTGTCAGTCTGTCAGTCTGTCAGTCTGTCAGTCTGTCAGTCTGTCAGTCTGTCAGTCTGTCAGTCTGTCAGTCTGTCAGTCTGTCAGTCTGTCAGTCTGTCAGTCTGTCAGTCTGTCAGTCTGTCAGTCTGTCAGTCTGTCAGTCTGTCAGTCTGTCAGTCTGTCAGTCTGTCAGTCTGTCAGTCTGTCAGTCTGTCAGTCTGTCAGTCTGTCAGTCTGTCAGTCTGTCAGTCTGTCAGTCTGTCAGTCTGTCAGTCTGTCAGTCTGTCAGTCTGTCAGTCTGTCAGTCTGTCAGTCTGTCAGTCTGTCAGTCTGTCAGTCTGTCAGTCTGTCAGTCTGTCAGTCTGTCAGTCTGTCAGTCTGTCAGTCTGTCAGTCTGTCAGTCTGTCAGTCTGTCAGTCTGTCAGTCTGTCAGTCTGTCAGTCTGTCAGTCTGTCAGTCTGTCAGTCTGTCAGTCTGTCAGTCTGTCAGTCTGTCAGTCTGTCAGTCTGTCAGTCTGTCAGTCTGTCAGTCTGTCAGTCTGTCAGTCTGTCAGTCTGTCAGTCTGTCAGTCTGTCAGTCTGTCAGTCTGTCAGTCTGTCAGTCTGTCAGTCTGTCAGTCTGTCAGTCTGTCAGTCTGTCTGTCAGTCTGTCAGTCTGTCAGTCTGTCTGTCAGTCTGTGTACAAGATTTCTCAAAAACTAATAGAGCTAGCGCCATGAAATTTTATAGGCATGTTGGGTCCTGAAATGGGACGATCCTATCAACTTTTGGTGGAAATCCGTTAACCGGAAGTATCCAAAATGACGGTTTTTAAAAATCGCAATTTCGTTTTTCTCGATTTACTCCCAAACTACGGGTTTTTTAGTGGCCTTAAGTATGACAAAAATTGGAGAAAATAAAATTTCCCACACTTTTGTCTTTAACTATAACTCGATATCTCAACCTGTTATCGAGATAAACCGTTATTTCCAAAAAAAAACAGTTTTTTGCGATTATCTCGAAAACTAACGGGTTTTAGCTGACTGAATGTATGAAGTGAATTAATGAGAGTGGCATTCTGCACAATTTTGTCTTTTACCGTTATCCGTTATCTTTTACCGTTATTGAGATATTTAGATTAAAATATAAAAAAATATATCTTTGCAAATTACTTGCAAACTAACGGTTTTTCGACAAATCAGTTAAAAGAATAATTAAAGACGTTAACATTTTCTACATTTTTGCCATTTACCGTAAATTGATATCTTTTACAGTTCTCAAGTTATCTCAAATTTTGTACGTTTTTGATATTTTTGAATAAACCAAGAATTTATTGGGAGGTCGTCTTAGGTTGACAACGCGACAGGGCTCTAGCGTAAATTGCGCACGGTCGTAGATTTTGTAGAAGAAAGTTTTGTGTTGACCACAACTGATATTTTTTCTTATACAATGAATTATTTTTGTTATTGTTATATTTATTTTCAAAATATATAACTATTTTTTTTTAAATATGTTTTTTAATTTTATATTATATTCCTATATAGTACATTCCTATTCCAAAATATAAATTTCATCGTTTTTGCTGTAGGGAAAAATGACTCTCCAAGTAGGGAAAAATCATACGTGTTGTACTTACACAGGAAATTTTGCTCTTGAACTTTCGGCAACACTGCACAAGTGTAAAGATCTTAAGAGCAAGAACGTAAAGACCATAATTTCGTTGTTGTTCTTTAGGGGGTTTACTGAAATGCTGAATTTATATTTTCCATTGATTTCAATTACTCCTTGGGAGCAGAACGAAAGACTAAAAATGGAAGCGTTTTGAACACTGTACACAGAAAAAATTGAAGTAGTATTTTCCCCTAAATTCAATTAGGTAAAAAAACTTTAGAAAATTTACCTAAAATTTAGACAATTGATCTAATTTTTTAGACAATTCAACGAAGTGACTTTAGACCGTTTACCTAATCTGAATTAGTTGAAAAGGCTTTGGTTTTATGTAGTTGATTTGCTTAAAGAAAGTAGGTAACTTACCTAATTTTATTAGACGAATAACTATGGGGCCTATTGCGGTTATCGGTATCTATTCGATCGACCATCGTTGGCCGGAACGATCGAAAAACAATTTGGTATTGCGTAAGGTTCATCGTTCAAGCAATCGCTATTGTGAATTTTTTAGTGTTTGACGTTTATGAATTCACATTGTTGAAGTTATTTTAATGTTTAAAAATTACTTCAACGCAGAAAATACAATATTGAGCTCCCTTAAAACATAGTGGAGGTGCATGACAATGGCGATATGAGCGAAATTACAGACGGTTTTACAAACCAACGTCAAGGCGAAAATATTAAACACCGAATGTTGAGTTCTTTGAATTGAGCAATATTTCAAATCTATGTGAATAAAACAGTTTTTAAGTTAATTTTTTATTTAAATTATTTTTATACCACTTCGGTCTTATTTATCTTCATTTTTTCAACCAATTTTTATATTGGATTTTTGATCTAGGTTTTGATCAAGATATTCCTCATTAATAATTTCCTAATGTGTACAAATACTTCTATTTTATTATTATTAGCCTCTAATTTTGATAAAAAAAAAAGTAATTGCAATACTTCACCGATCGCTAACTTGACATAAACTTCACCGAACGATCAAACAAATGTCATCGTTCCCAACTGAACGATTTTATCGTTCACGAACGATGATCCCAATACCGATTTTTCGATTTGACATTTCAACGATCGATTGACGAAGCTCACAATAGGGGCCTATATTTTTAACTGTAGAAGAAACGCCGACAGATTAGGTAAAATAATGACTACTATAGGAACTCCAACTACTAAGTTTAGATAATTTATCGAAACAAAAATTTTGTTTCAACTATATAATAGATAATTCACCTCTTTGTCTGCACTGGCAACATCATAAAAAGTACCGCTAATTGCAATCGCATTTCGCAACTTATTAAAACGTGAGTGAATCGTCTTGTGAAAAAATAGATAACAACGAGATTTATATTTTAGAAGACATCAAAAAAATCAGGCGGTCGACAATTTATTAGAAAGCTGGAATTTAGCCGAACTGATACCTGAGTTTTCGAGTAAGTATTGAATTAAATAATATTTATGGGAAAATAATTAAGCCCGAAAAGATCGCGTTTTAAGCAAAATAATCGCAATATAAATAAATCGTGAAGTGTTTTCTCATTTTCTATATGTGAATATTCTATCTAAAACAGCCAAAATGTTATTTAACACTAGATTGCCCAAGGAAGTCAAGCAGTCAAAATGACTGCTTTTGGCAATATAGGTATAACATATATATATATATATACCGGAAATGAAGGAGAGGGAGGTAACTACAATTATTAATAAACGCATTTATATGTTGTACAAAAAGTCACAAAATTCTAACAAATTGTGTCATTATATACATAATTGTTTTTCTGATTGAAATTAAAAAGCAGTCAAAATGACTTGCTTGGGCAATCTAGTGTTAAGTCGTTTGCTTTGAAGTGATTTAAGAATTAAACTTTTTATTTGTCAGGGGAGCCTCGTGACTTCCATGACATTTTTTTCATTTTTGGTAAGTGTGTCCACCTATAAAGTAGATGAATCTCAGTATTCATTAATTGGCTTAATGATTTATAGTAGACTAGCAGACCCTACGTTGGCAGCTAAAAGTATTTTGTATAAATTTTAGAATGCCAAAAAACCATAAATAACTTAAAAAGTTTTGGGAAAAAATGTTTTCCTTTCAGGACCTTCCGTTTCGAAAATCTAACATAGCTAAAACCTTGCTCCTGACAACGCAGATCATTTTGCAAACAACCGCGTAAAAATCGGTCCAGTAGTTTTTCAGTTTAGTATTATCGTACAGACAGACATACAGACAGACATACAGATATACATACAGACATACAGACAGACAAACATCAATTTTTAGATTGTCCAGCCTGTGTATATTTATTTACCGATGTAAAAATAAACGTGGATGATTTGTATGTAATCTAGAATCTATAATTCGTGGTAGGAAAATGTGGGAGAATGAAAGATGGCTCATACAGATGAGATTCTATTATTTTTATTGGTATAAATTGATGATGAACTATATACATTTTTTTAAATAATTAACTTGAATTAACAATATTTTTGACTATTCCAGACGCTATATAATTGTACCAACTTAAAATAATTTAAACTAATGCTAACATTTAGCGTAACGCGAGAGGATAAACAATATTTTTGGTTTTCTGATTTGGTGCATAGATGTACAGAGTTTTTGGAGTTCCCACTCTGGAGCAAGCAATTAATGAGAGTGGCATTCTGCACAATTTTGTCTTTTACCGTTATCCGTTATCTTTTACCGTTATTGAGATATTTAGATTAAAATATAAAAAAATATATCTTTGCAAATTACTTGCAAACTAACGGTTTTTCGACAAATCAGTTAAAAGAATAATTAAAGACGTTAACATTTTCTACATTTTTGCCATTTACCGTAAATTGATATCTTTTACAGTTCTCAAGTTATCTCAAATTTTGTACGTTTTTGATATTTTTGAATAAACCAAGAATTTATTGGGAGGTCGTCTTAGGTTGACAACGCGACAGGGCTCTAGCGTAAATTGCGCACGGTCGTAGATTTTGTAGAAGAAAGTTTTGTGTTGACCACAACTGATATTTTTTCTTATACAATGAATTATTTTTGTTATTGTTATATTTATTTTCAAAATATATAACTATTTTTTTTTAAATATGTTTTTTAATTTTATATTATATTCCTATATAGTACATTCCTATTCCAAAATATAAATTTCATCGTTTTTGCTGTAGGGAAAAATGACTCTCCAAGTAGGGAAAAATCATACGTGTTGTACTTACACAGGAAATTTTGCTCTTGAACTTTCGGCAACACTGCACAAGTGTAAAGATCTTAAGAGCAAGAACGTAAAGACCATAATTTCGTTGTTGTTCTTTAGGGGGTTTACTGAAATGCTGAATTTATATTTTCCATTGATTTCAATTACTCCTTGGGAGCAGAACGAAAGACTAAAAATGGAAGCGTTTTGAACACTGTACACAGAAAAAATTGAAGTAGTATTTTCCCCTAAATTCAATTAGGTAAAAAAACTTTAGAAAATTTACCTAAAATTTAGACAATTGATCTAATTTTTTAGACAATTCAACGAAGTGACTTTAGACCGTTTACCTAATCTGAATTAGTTGAAAAGGCTTTGGTTTTATGTAGTTGATTTGCTTAAAGAAAGTAGGTAACTTACCTAATTTTATTAGACGAATAACTATGGGGCCTATTGCGGTTATCGGTATCTATTCGATCGACCATCGTTGGCCGGAACGATCGAAAAACAATTTGGTATTGCGTAAGGTTCATCGTTCAAGCAATCGCTATTGTGAATTTTTTAGTGTTTGACGTTTATGAATTCACATTGTTGAAGTTATTTTAATGTTTAAAAATTACTTCAACGCAGAAAATACAATATTGAGCTCCCTTAAAACATAGTGGAGGTGCATGACAATGGCGATATGAGCGAAATTACAGACGGTTTTACAAACCAACGTCAAGGCGAAAATATTAAACACCGAATGTTGAGTTCTTTGAATTGAGCAATATTTCAAATCTATGTGAATAAAACAGTTTTTAAGTTCATTTTTTATTTAAATTATTTTTATACCACTTCGGTCTTATTTATCTTCATTTTTTCAACCAATTTTTATATTGGATTTTTGATCTAGGTTTTGATCAAGATATTCCTCATTAATAATTTCCTAATGTGTACAAATACTTCTATTTTATTATTATTAGCCTCTAATTTTGATAAAAAAAAAAGTAATTGCAATACTTCACCGATCGCTAACTTGACATAAACTTCACCGAACGATCAAACAAATGTCATCGTTCCCAACTGAACGATTTTATCGTTCACGAACGATGATCCCAATACCGATTTTTCGATTTGACATTTCAACGATCGATTGACGAAGCTCACAATAGGGGCCTATATTTTTAACTGTAGAAGAAACGCCGACAGATTAGGTAAAATAATGACTACTATAGGAACTCCAACTACTAAGTTTAGATAATTTATCGAAACAAAAATTTTGTTTCAACTATATAATAGATAATTCACCTCTTTGTCTGCACTGGCAACATCATAAAAAGTACCGCTAATTGCAATCGCATTTCGCAACTTATTAAAACGTGAGTGAATCGTCTTGTGAAAAAATAGATAACAACGAGATTTATATTTTAGAAGACATCAAAAAAATCAGGCGGTCGACAATTTATTAGAAAGCTGGAATTTAGCCGAACTGATACCTGAGTTTTCGAGTAAGTATTGAATTAAATAATATTTATGGGAAAATAATTAAGCCCGAAAAGATCGCGTTTTAAGCAAAATAATCGCAATATAAATAAATCGTGAAGTGTTTTCTCATTTTCTATATGTGAATATTCTATCTAAAACAGCCAAAATGTTATTTAACACTAGATTGCCCAAGGAAGTCAAGCAGTCAAAATGACTGCTTTTGGCAATATAGGTATAACATATATATATATATATATACCGGAAATGAAGGAGAGGGAGGTAACTACAATTATTAATAAACGCATTTATATGTTGTACAAAAAGTCACAAAATTCTAACAAATTGTGTCATTATATACATAATTGTTTTTCTGATTGAAATTAAAAAGCAGTCAAAATGACTTGCTTGGGCAATCTAGTGTTAAGTCGTTTGCTTTGAAGTGATTTAAGAATTAAACTTTTTATTTGTCAGGGGAGCCTCGTGACTTCCATGACATTTTTTTCATTTTTGGTAAGTGTGTCCACCTATAAAGTAGATGAATCTCAGTATTCATTAATTGGCTTAATGATTTATAGTAGACTAGCAGACCCTACGTTGGCAGCTAAAAGTATTTTGTATAAATTTTAGAATGCCAAAAAACCATAAATAACTTAAAAAGTTTTGGGAAAAAATGTTTTCCTTTCAGGACCTTCCGTTTCGAAAATCTAACATAGCTAAAACCTTGCTCCTGACAACGCAGATCATTTTGCAAACAACCGCGTAAAAATCGGTCCAGTAGTTTTTCAGTTTAGTATTATCGTACAGACAGACATACAGACAGACATACAGATATACATACAGACATACAGACAGACAAACATCAATTTTTAGATTGTCCAGCCTGTGTATATTTATTTACCGATGTAAAAATAAACGTGGATGATTTGTATGTAATCTAGAATCTATAATTCGTGGTAGGAAAATGTGGGAGAATGAAAGATGGCTCATACAGATGAGATTCTATTATTTTTATTGGTATAAATTGATGATGAACTATATACATTTTTTTAAATAATTAACTTGAATTAACAATATTTTTGACTATTCCAGACGCTATATAATTGTACCAACTTAAAATAATTTAAACTAATGCTAACATTTAGCGTAACGCGAGAGGATAAACAATATTTTTGGTTTTCTGATTTGGTGCATAGATGTACAGAGTTTTTGGAGTTCCCACTCTGGAGCAAGCAACATATAGTTGACCATGCGAAAAACATGGATTTTGTAAATTTAGTCCGGCAACGCGTAGTGACTGCTCTTGAGCTTTGTTGATTGTCATCGTGAAAGCAAGACGCACAGGAAACTGTAGTCGTTTAAATGTGAAGGGCAAATCAGTGGGAATCATTGGAATGCGCGGAATCAGCACATCTTCTCCTTTACATTTGCCGTTAATAATTGTTGCTTCAATCACATTCGGCATCAGTTTTTTAACGGAAAGTCTGGTTCCGTTGCACAACTTTGGAGTGTTGAGATTCCGAAGGAGCAGTATTGGTGAGCCAACTTTCAATGTCAATATGTGCGGTGGCATTCCAGCAGGCTCTAATGAGTTGAGAAATTCTACTGGATAATTAACAGCTTGATCTTCTTCTGTAACTGTGTCAATGGATTTGTATTTCGTAACCGCTCCAGGAATTTTTAATTGAATGTTGTTATTAACTCGATTGACGTCATCATTCTTTGGAGCTAAGATAGCACGCTCGCATAGCCAATCGTGATTCCTGAAATTGTTGGCGATGTTCGGGAAAACCTTATTTTCAAGATCTTCAATTGATGACTGAAGTTGACAGAAGTTCAGTGGGAACGATATCACCTGCGTTTCAGGAATAACTGGAAGTTTGCCGTCGCCCATATCCAAAAGTTGCTTGGCAAATGTTTGTGCAGAAACATCTCCAAATAAATGCACTCGCATATTAGTCGACAGTGTAATTTTCTTCACATGTCGCCAGAGAGCCGCATTCTTCAGGCATGCGTTCAGCTCGTCTGCTGGTGTTGATCTTGGAATGACGGACAAAGTTTGACGGAAATCACCGGCGAGCAATATCAGAGCTCCGCCCATTTGACGTTGATCGCTTCGAAAATCTCGCAGAGTACGATCAAGTGCCTCAAGTCCTTTCTTATGGGCCATGGTACACTCATCCCAAATAATGATTTGGCATGTTTTCAATACAGTTGCCATCCCAGATGTTTTTCCAATGTTGCAAAGAGGATCTGCAGCTAGATTTAAATTCAATGGCAGCTTGAGAGCCGAATGCGCCGTGCGTCCTCCATCAAGTAGCGTTGCTGCAATCCCAGATAATGCCACAGCCAGAGCAATCTCATGCTTCATTCGAATTTCGGCGAGTATCAAATTGAGTAGAAATGTTTTTCCTGTGCCTCCTGGTGCATCAAGAAAAAGAAGTCCACCATTTCCACTTCGTACATGATCCATAACTGTGTCGTACGCGAGTCGTTGATCGTTTGTTAAGCGCCTTTTCTGAGCCTGAACATAAACTTGTAGCGCATCGACGTCATATTGTTTTTCTCGCAATACGTCTCTATCGACAACATCGTTTCTGTTACGTATCGGTGAAAATAGCCCAAGCTGATTGAGGATTTTGTTGTTAATCGACATACACATATCCTCAAGTGATATCAGTGCTTCATTGAAAATGTCTTCCGAATACTGTACATCCAAGCCGGGGTTGTTTCTGCGTGCTCGGAGAAGTATGTCTTCGCTTATACTCTCTTTATGTTTTTCCCATAGATCTTTGGGACCAGAAGGGGCACAGGTTGTCAAAATTATGGAGAACAGAGTTCGTATTTGGTGAGCATTACGTGTTTCAGATGCTTCTATCAATGTATTGTCCCAATGTTGATCATTTTCAAGCAAACCAAGTTTGAAACATGCTTCTCTGTATGTCTGACACACTTGACCATCAATGGTTTTGATTGCTTGAAAGGATGTTGGTCCTTTGACCACGTGAAGCAGTATTCGCAAATAGTAGCATTCAGCATTATTCGGATGAACAGTATATACTCGTCCCAATGTGGCAGTAGAAAATATCCCAGCTATCGAAGAATGTCTGGCGCCTCGTTTTCTTCTGCAAAATATCTTCGTCGATTGATTCCAAGTGTAATAGTTGGGAACTTCGTGATATAGCAAGGTTTTTGCGAATTCGTCAGTTGCACACAATTGGAAAAAAGCGGTCAATGTTGTGTTTGGTGGATCTGCAGCTCTCTGTGGTGCATTCTCTTCCGTGAAGTAGACTCGTTGACCGTTTTCCAAGTGATTACTAAGATGGATGACAGCAGGAAAGCGTTCATGAATGTCGAAACCAAGGATTCGCCATACAGCTTCATTACTGCTAATATAACGTCCCATTTGAAATTGTTCGACTTCATTGACGGGAGCGTTGGGATTCGCAAGTCCGAAAACTGCCATATCGCTGCCTTTATTAACATATTTACATATGTATTTGATAGATTTAACTGAATTGCAGGCCTCCACGCATTGAATGATTTGGAAAGAATAGGAGAGTATGGCACAATCCATTGATTATCAATTTCAAATTCAACGTTATTGATTTTTATAGTTGCTGTGTGTCCTCCATCATCTGGTTTTCGTCGTCTGTACAGCGGATAACCATCGCCACCAGTTTGCGTTTCTTGGAGCATCTGACGTGGATAATTTTTGGTGCATTTTCCATCTTTCATGCATGGCGAATGAGGATTGTGTGGTCCACATGGCCCGTGAATCATATGTTTTTTCACAATTTAAAATAATTCTGGATCTTCTTCTGGGTCGGGCAGCTCAACAGTAATGATATCGTCAATTTGATTAGGAAGAATTTTTTTAACCAACAGAGGTGGTAAACCTCTTTTCTGCCATTCAACATCCAGCAGCGAGTTTCTCCGTATATATGGCTGTTAGTGATGAGATCGATGAAGCGTATCAATTTTTGTTTGAAAATTCTCGCTGTGAGGTCATGCCGATGGGATGGTTGCTGGCCAGTCAGAAGTGAATCTTTGATTTCGGTCCAAGATGGATTGCATGTGAACGTGATGAAAAGATCTGGACGTCCATACTTGCGAACATATGTCAGAGCATCCTGAGCATATTCGTGCATGTGTCTTGGACTTCCAGTATACGAAGCCGGAAGTATAACCTTTTGTCCAATGTCAGTAACTATTCCATCATTCGCAATTGCATCTCGCAAATGAATATACTGTTCGACTCGAAGTTTCGATTGATTGTAACGAATGTAATTCAGTCGCTCGCTTTCGACTTTAGCGTACATATCTACGATGAATTGTTGGAAAAGTTGACGACACTTCAGGATGTGGTTAGGTTGTTGTTCTCGAATCATGATACGATATGCATAAAAATCCATACAACTGTTTTTTTTCGTTGTCGTAGCACCTGTGACGGGATGAGTTTGATACAATTCGAGATGATATCCGTCTTCTCCACGCGGAAACTCTGATCCGCTCAGTTTCCCGGCGTGCGTCCCGCTCTTCAGATGTTTGAGCAGCTTTTGAAGTAGAGGCTCTGATCCGCTCATTTTCCCGACGTGCGTCTAGTTCTTCAGATGTTTCAGAAACTCTTGAAGTAGAGGCTGTGATACGCTCAGTTTCCCGACGTGCGTCTAGTTCTTCAGATGTTTCAGAAACTCTTGAAGTAGAGGCTCTGATCCGCTCAGTTGTCCAGCGTGCGTCTCGCTCTTCAGATGTTTGAGCAGCTTTTGAAGTAGAGGTTCTGATTCGCTCAATTTCCCGGCGTGCGTCTCGCTCTTAAGATGTTTGAGCAGCTCTTGAAGTAGATGCTCTGCTCCGCTCAATTTCCCGGCGTGCGTCTGGCTCTTCAGATGTTTCAGCAGATCTATTAGCTGACAATTGCCGCGTATGTCTAGTTGATCTTCCAATGTTTGATTTTTTGAATGGCATTTCAAAAATTTTCCGGTACTTGATTTGCAGTACTTAATGAAAAACTAAAATCTTAAAGTATTTTTTACTTTTTCTTTTGGTTTTCTGATTTTCTTAATGTTCTAATTTCTGCTTTTACTCTTATTCACTTCCTTGCTATAACCTTTTTTTATTTGTCTGCTTTTCTCTGTCCTCAATGTTACTTTCCTCACTTCCACAATTTTTACGCTTTTAAAGTTATTTCCTTCACCTTCAAAAATCAATTTCCAAATTTTCCACTTTTTGTTGTAACTTAGTCGACTGACTTTTAACAACTGATTTATTACTCCTTGGGTCTCTAGTATTTATATCCTCCTAGTGCCTTCGTTATTTCACAATCGGTACTGGTTTATATCTGGCTTCGCCCATTTCTGCCGAAAAGTTGAAAAAGTAATCTGGAAAAACCAAGCAAGCTGCACTTTCGATTTAGTCGTCATTAATAATCGATTAATCGATCAACACATGTTTGATAATACCCCAGATGGAAATGAAGCTTCTAAAAGGTCCTAAACTGCACTGTCGGATGGCGTATGGATGGTCGACAAAAACAACGCATTGACAACAAAAATTCCAAAAATGTATTTATATGAGATAAAAAAAACTCAAAAACTACTCGACAGATTTTTATGCGGTTTTTGATGATCCGCGCAAAATGATCCGCGTTGCCAGGAGCAGGTTTTTAGATTTAAAAAATTCGAAACGGAAGGTCTTATAAGGAAAACGTTTATAATTTTTTGTCGGAATATCAGGGCACTATGTGGCCAATAGGGCTTGTGAGCGGACATAATTAAAAACATAACAAAAGCTATAATTGCCAATCTGGCAATTATTGAAAACCCGTATGGTGATTTAAGTGAATGGCGAACAGTTTTATCAAAATTCCACTATGAAGTCAAACTTTCCAAAAAGATTTTTTAAAATTTGTTCCAATCGGATTTTGATGTATGGGAGTTTTATAATATCCTGAATAACTTTTGTTCTTGGACTTTTTTGATAAGATGCACCGTTTTTGAGATATTCGCAAAAATCGTTTTCGTTCGTATGGGGGGTACCCCCCCCCCCCCGCCCCCCCCCCCGAATGGTCCATTTTTGCCCATTAACGAACTTAGCCTCGCATTTTACGAAAAACGAATCTGCGCAAAATTTCAAGTCTCTAGCTCAATCCGTGCGCCTGCAATCCGCGCCACAGACAGACAGACAGACAGACAGACGGACGGACATGGAAAATTCAATTTTTTTTATCATTCTAAACACACTGGTGTAATTCATTTTTGTGTGTGATGACGGGATCTTGGCGTTACAAACGGTAAAGCAAAGTTAATATACCCTTTGGTTTCACCATACGGGTATAAATATGTGACTTTTGAATTTGTTGATTGTAGGTGCTTTAGAACCGTCTGAAGATTCTCAAACCAATTGGTGTTAGTCGATATTTTACCAAATAACGGTATATCAAACGGCCAAACGCAATGTTTTAATTAATAGTTTTATTTTTTTAAAATCTATTTCAGGACTAAAAATTGTTTTTTTTAGTAAAAACTCATTAAGAGAAACCAACAAAAAAAAATTATTGGTATTTTTAGATAAGCGAAATTATGAACCCAGAGTAAAAACGTTATTTTATTGCTCCGACTTAAAAAATTACCTGTAACATATGGCGATTATAAAATGGTTAATCAACGATATTTTTGGGAAACCCTATTGGTAATTAACACAATAAAGTAAGTCCTAGGAAGTATGGGTGCAATTATGCCCCAATTAGTGATCAATTAGGGATCATTAATTAGAGATTAGTACTGACTGAAGTTATTAATTAGGGATCAGTACTGACTGGGGGTGATTCACGTAGTCACTTATCTTCAGGTAAGAACCTTTATCATTTTTGGTCTAGGACTATTGGAATTACAGACCGTGGTTTTTAAATTGAAATTTGTACGAACTTAAACTTATTGTTAGTGTCGACGAATCGTATAACTTTTTAGTGAGATTTTTTTTTTCCAAAATGAAGTAGATAATGTGTAACGAAGATGTTTTCAATATTCTAGAGCAGTGTGATTTTAGTCAATTAAAAAAATTAATCGATTAATTTTTGCCATCTCTTCTCAGTTCATTTCCAATATATTTACCGGCACCTAGTGCCACTTTGATTTGTGGCGTCTATTCTTTGCAAATTGACTTGTTTTCCTTGTTGGGTATTTTGAATATTTTGAAAATTTTTAAGTTTGGTTTTTTGTTACTTTTTTTCCTTATAATTCACTTTGTTTTGTTTCATGTTTGTGCCTGATCTTTACGCTGTAATTTAATAGCGAAAAATCGGCCCCTGATAATGCGGATCATTTTGGGAAAAACCGCCTAAAAATCGGTCCAATAGCTGAGTCTATTAAGGTCATATATATATATATATATATATATATTAGATTGCCCACAAGATATATGAAATGTGTAAAGTTGTAATTTTTGTTGCTCCCCGTCCATTTTCGTGAAGTTTAGGTCAAAAAAATAAGATTTAAAAAAAAAAGTAGGAACCTGTAGTGGAAAAAACCCAGTCGGTTTTTCATTGAAGTTTCAAAAATAGACTTTAAAATGGTGAATCGCTTTAACTGTCCGTAACTCCTATAATATTTAATTTTTCGTTGATGGTCTAAAGACAACTTTTGTAGAGGATAACTAGACGAACATCTAATTCTCACGAAGTTTTGACCTACGGTTGAAATTTAATGCTTTTTTGGTCCCAAAACAGCAATTTTTTAAGAACATTTTCATGAATTTTTTTCTTTAAATGTATTTTTTGCACTTTCTAAAGGGTGGAATATTTCTTCTGGTAAGCCTATGTTCTAGAGAATGAAATGTAGATTAATTTAAAAAAAAAATGAAGCCGATCTAAAGTTATACGACATAGATACAGACCGACAAACAGACAGATTTATGGATATCCTAAATTTTTTGTCTGAAACGGATTTTGTACTGGTCAGATTTTTCAAAAGTAGAATTTTTTTTAAGTTTTTCCGATATTCTTATTTGTTATAAAACATTTTAACCCTTAATTTATGAGGTGAATCATTATATGCGTAAATGATGAGGTGGTTTCCAATGGACTTGTTCTAATCACATACCAAATCCGTGCTTTTAACTCGGCACACAACACCATACTGTATGAAAATACTGAAGATTTCAGAGTCACTGTGCTGAAAACATGAGAAATAGCAAAGAGAGAAAAGTCAATGTGGGTCCACTGGACCCACCTCATCAATTAAGGGTTAAAATACAAAATTTAATGGAATTTTTTTTAAATTTTTTTCTTGAAATTGTTCATAATTTTTTGTTAAATATTCAATGAATTTTGCTTTCGAATAGCTTTGCATTGATATTTGTTTATAATGCTGTTCCATAGCATGCAGGATATACTGTTTTTGTTACTCCTGGTGCGTTAGAACAGTATTATATCGAGTCATCAGAATTGTGCGATTTTGTTAGTAATAACAATAACACATACTTTTTCTTTGATAAAATATTAAATCAAGAAATCACTGGTATAAGGAACAATTTTTTGACTGCCGATCCAGCAACATGGGAGGAAGACGAGAACTACATCGCTGCGAAGGCAATGATTAAAAATTTACTTGTGGTGTATGATATAGCAGAGCGTGGAGTAGCTTTGATGACTCGATATAATACTGTTCTAACGCACCAGGAGTAACAAAAACAGTATATCCTGCATGCGATGGAACAGCATTATAAACAAATATCAATGCAAAGCTATTCGAAAGCAAAATTCATTGAATATTTAACAAAAAATTATGAACAATTTCAAGAAAAAAAATTTAAAAAAAATCCATTAAATTTTGTATTTTAACCCTTAATTGATGAGGTGGGTCCAGTGGACCCACATTGACTTTTCTCTCTTTGCTATTTCTCATGTTTTCAGCACAGTGACTCTGAAATCTTCAGTATTTTCACAGTATGGTGTTGTGTGCCGAGTTAAAAGCACGGATTTGGTATGTGATTAGAACAAGTCCATTGGAAACCACCTCATCATTTACGCATATGATTTTCACCTCATAAATTAAGGGTTAAAATGTTTTATAACAAATAAGAATATCGGAAAAACTTAAAAAAAATTCTACTTTTGAAAAATCTGACCAGTACAAAATCCGTTTCAGACAAAAAATTTAGGATATCCATAAATCTGTCTGTTTGTCGGTCTGTATCTATGTCGTATAACTTTAGATCGGCTTCATTTTTTTTTTTAAATTAATCTACATTTCATTCTCTAGAACATAGGCTTACCAGAAGAAATATTCCACCCTTTAGAAAGTGCAAAAAATACATTTAAAGAAAAAAATTCATGAAAATGTTCTTAAAAAATTGCTGTTTTGGGACCAAAAAAGCATTAAATTTCAACCGTAGGTCAAAACTTCGTGAGAATTAGATGTTCGTCTAGTTATCCTCTACAAAAGTTGTCTTTAGACCATCAACGAAAAATTAAATATTATAGGAGTTACGGACAGTTAAAGCGATTCACCATTTTAAAGTCTATTTTTGAAACTTCAATGAAAAACCGACTGGGTTTTTTCCACTACAGGTTCCTACTTTTTTTTTTAAATCTTATTTTTTTGACATAAACTTCACGAAAATGGACGGGGAGCAACAAAAATTACAACTTTGCACATATGGGCAATCTAATATATATATACCAACATCAATTTTTTTACATATAGATTTAGAATGCCAAAAAACCAACTTAAAGAAATTTAAAAATCAACGTAATCCTTACGGGACCTTTCTTTAGAGTTATTGAAACTGGAACGACAGATCCATGATCAGCGGTCCCGTAAACCCCCTAATGCAGATTTTCCCGGGAAAAAGGATATTTGTGTTATCCTTTCAGGACCTTCCATTTAGAATTTTAAAAATCTAATACCGGATTCGCGATCAGCGGTCCCGGAAACCCCCTAATGCAGATTTTCCCGGGAAAAAGGATATTTGTGTTATCCTTTCAGGACCTTCCATTTAGAATTTTGAAAATCTAATATCGGATTCGTGATCAGCGATCCCAAACATAGTGCCAATTTTTCCGGGGAAAAATGGGAAAAAGGATATTTGCGTTATCCTTACAGGAACTTCCGTTTCGAATTTTGAAAATCTAATACCGGATTCGTGATCAGCGACCCCAAAAACCCTATAATGCAAATTTTTCCGGCAAAAAATGGGAAAAAGGAGATTTTCATTATCCCTACAGGACCTTCCGTTTCGAATTTTCAAAATATAATACCGGATTCGTGATCAGCAACCCCAAAAACCATATAATGCAAATTTTTCCGGAAAAAAATGAGAAAAAGGATACTTCCGTTATCCTTACAGGACCTTCCGTTTCGAATTTTAAAATCTAACATAGCTTAAAACCTGCTCCTGGCAATGCAGATCATTTTGCAAAAAACCGCGTCAAAATCGGTCCAGTAGTTTTTGCGTTTTGTAATCTCAAACCAACCAACAAACTTCCATTTTTATATACATACTAGCAGACCCTTCGTTGGCAGCTAAAAGTTTTTTGTATAAATTTTAGAATGCCAAAAAACCATAAATAACTTAAAAAGTTTTGGGAAAAAATGTTATCCTTACAGGACCTTCCGTTTCGAATTTTGAAATTCCAACTCCAGATTCGTGATAAGCAACCCTAAAAACCTCCCAAAGACTGTTTTTGCGAGAAAAATTGGAAAAAGGACATTTGCGTTAACCTTGCAGGACTTTTCGGTTAGAATTTTGAAATTCCAACACCGGATTCGTGATCAGCGACCCCAAAAACCCCCTAATGACGATTTTTCCCAGTAAAAACTGGAAAAAGGATATTTGCGTTATTCTTACAGGACCTTCCGTTTCGAATTTTGAAAATCTAATATCGGATTCGTGATCAGCGCCTCAAAAACCCCCTTATACCGATTTTTCCGAGGAAAAACGGGAAAAAGGATATTTATCCATACAGGACTTTTCGTTTCGAATTTTGAAAATCTAATATCGGATTCGTGATCAGCGATCCCAAACATAATGCCAATTTTCCCGGGGAATAATGGGAAAAAGGATATTTGCGTTATCCTTTCAGGAACTTCCGCGTCAGTTTTGCAAATCTAATATCGGATTCGTGATCAGTTACCCCAAAAACCCCTAATGCCAATTTTTCCGGCAAAAAATGGGAAAAATGAGATTTTCATTATCCCTACAGGACCTTCCGTTTCGAATTTTCAAAATATAATACCGGATTCGTGATCAGCGACCCCAAAAACCTTATAATGCAAATTTTTCCGGGGAAAAATGGGAAATAGGATATTTTCGTTATCCTTACAGGACCTTCCGTTTCGAATTTTGAAAATCTAATACCGGATTCGTGATCAGCGCCCCAAAAACCCCCTTATACCGATTTTTCCGAGGAAAAACGGGAAAAAGGATATTTATCCTTACAGGACTTTTCGTTTAGAATTTTGAAAATCTAATATCGGATTCGTGATCAGCGACCCCAAAACCCCCTTATGCCGATTTTTCCGGGGAAAAAAGGGAAAAAGGATATTTATCCTTACAGGACCTTCCGTTTCGAATTTTGAAAATCTAATACCGGATTCGTGATCAGCGACCCTAAAAACCCCATAATACCAATTTTTTCGGCGAAAAATCGGAAAAAGGATATTTGTAATATCCTTACAGGACCTTCTGTTTCGAATTTTAAAATTCCAACAGCAGAGGCGTGATATTCCAAAACCTATTTTTGCGAGAAAAATTGGAAAAATGACATTTCCGTTATCCTTACAGGACCTTCCGTTTAGCATTTGAAAAATCGATCACCGGATTCGCGATCAGCGACCTCAAAAATCCCTTAGTGTCAATTGTTTCAAGAAAAATTGGAAAAAGGACATTTGCGTTATCTTTGCAGGACTTCTCGGTTAGAATTTTGAAATTCCAACACCTGATTCGTGATCAGCGACCTCGAAAACCACCTAAGGCCGATTTTTCCCAGGAAGAACTGGAAAAATGATATTTGCGTTATCCTTACAGGACCTTCCGTTTCGAATTTTAAAAATTTAATACCGGATTCGTGATCAGCGACCCCAAAAACCCCCTTATGCCAATTTTTCCGGGGAAAAGGAAAAAGGATATTTATCCTTACAGGACCTTCCGTTTCGAATTTTGAAAATCTAATACCGGGTTCGTGATCAGCGACCCCAAAAACCTCATAATACCAATTTTTCCGGCGAAAAATCGGAAAAAGGATATTTGTATTATCCTTACAGGACCTTCTGTTTCGAATTTTAAAATTCCAACAGCAGAGGCGTGATCAGCGACCCCAAAAACCCCATAATGCAAATTTTTCCGGGGCAAAATGGGAAAAAAGGATATTTATGTTATCCTTTCAGGACCTTCCGTTTCGAATTTTGAAAATCTAATACCGGATTCGTGATCAGCGACTCCAAGAACCCCCTTATACCGATTTTTCCGGGGAAAAACTGGAAAAAGGGTATTTGCGTTATCCTTCCAGGACCTTCCGTTTCGAATTTTAAAAATCTAATACCGGATTCGTGATCAGCGACCCCAAAAACCCTATAATGCAAATTTTTCTGGGGAAAATGGGAAAAAGGATATTTTCATTATCCTTACAGGACCTTCCGTTTCGAATTTTAAAAATCTAATACCGGATTCGTGATCAGCTACCCCAAAAACCCTATAATGCAAATTTTTCCGGGGAGAAATGGGAAAAAGGATATTTTCATTATCCTTACAGGACCTTCCGTTTCGAATTTTGAAAATCTAATACCGGATTCGTGATCAGCGACCCCAAAAACCCTATAATGCAAATTTTTCTGGGGAAAAATGGGAAAAAGGATATTTTCATTATCCTTACAGGACCTTCCGTTTCGAATTTTGAAATTCCAACACCGGATTCGTGATCAGCGACCTCGAAAACCACCTAAGGCCGATTTTTCCCAGGAAGAACTGGAAAAATGATATTTGCGTTATCCTTACAGGACCTTCCGTTTCGAATTTTAAAAATTTAATACCGGATTCGTGATCAGCGACCCCAAAAACCCCCTTATGCCAATTTTTCCGGGGAAAAGGAAAAAGGATATTTATCCTTACAGGACCTTCCGTTTCGAATTTTGAAAATCTAATACCGGATTCGTGATCAGCGACCCCAAAAACCCTATAATGCAAATTTTTCCGGGGCAAAATGGGAAAAAAGGATATTTATGTTATCCTTTCAGGACCTTCCGTTTCGAATTTTGAAAATCTAATACCGGATTCGTGATCAGCGACTCCAAAAACCCCCTTATACCGATTTTTCCGGGGAAAAACTGGAAAAAGGGTATTTGCGTTATCCTTCCAGGACCTTCCGTTTCGAATTTTAAAAATCTAATACCGGATTCGTGATCAGCGACCCCAAAAACCCTATAATGCAAATTTTTCTGGGGAAAATGGGAAAAAGGATATTTTCATTATCCTTACAGGACTTTCCGTTTCGAATTTTAAAAATCTAATACCGGATTCGTGATCAGCGACCCCAAAAACCCTATAATGAAAATTTTTCCGGGGAGAAATGGGAAAAAGGATATTTTCATTATCCTTACAGGACCTTCCGTTTCGAATTTTGAAAATCTAATACCGGATTCGTGATCAGCGACCCCAAAAACCCTATAATGCAAATTTTTCTGGGGAAAAATGGGAAAAAGGATATTTTCATTATCCTTACAGGACCTTCCGTTTCGAATTTTGAAAATCTAATACCGGATTCGTGATCAGCGACCCCAAAAACCCTATAATGCAAATTTTTCCGGGGAAAAATGGGAAAAAGGATATTTTCATTATCCTTACAGGACCTTCCGTTTCGAATTTTGAAAATCTAATACCGGATTCGTGATCAGCGACCCCAAAAACCCTATAATGCAAATTTTTCCGGGGAAAAATGGGAAAAAGGATATTTTCATTATCCTTACAGGACCTTCCGTTTCGAATTTTGAAAACCTCGCTGATCACGAATCCTGGCAACGCAGATCATTTTGCAAAAAACCGCGTAAAAATCGGTCCAGTAGTTCTTGAGTTTTGTAATCTCAAACCAACCAACCAACAAACAAACTTCCATTTTTATATATATAGATATAGATAAATACACGACAATATAATTATTACCTTACATAATGTTTTCATTTCTGTTGGCAGTCCCCAATGACTGCAGTTTTTTATTACTTAATTTATCTTTAAAATTTATATTCTTACTACTGAATAAGTGTAAACTACATCGCGCCAGGTACGGGTTCAATTCTGAGCGGTGGCAAAATATTTTTATTTAATTTTTTTTGTTGAAATTGAGTTTTTTAAACGTAAAATTAAAAATATCTGTTAGGCATCGTCTTTTATTGGAAAAAGTGAAAACGATCTTCTCTATATATAAAATCGTTTAACCTGACGCCCAGCCCAAACCCCTGAAGATAGAGACTTGAAACTTTCAGAATATGTCCCAACCATCGCGTAGGCGCTCACTAAGGCGAGATTTTTCGAAATTTTAGCGCTAAGGGGGTGAACGGGGGGTAAAGGGGGTTTGGGTGTTTTTAAACCGTGATTTTCGCCATGAATCCTGCTCAATAGGAGGCTGAAAAGTATCACTCGGGGGTTTTTGGGGTCGCTGATCACGAATCCGGTGTTAGATTTTCAAAATTCAAAACGGAAGGTCCTGTAAGGATAATGCAAATGCAAGAAATAACTTTTAGAAAATTATCTTTAGATGTGTCCATTTTACTTTTTTACCAATTTTTAATAATATTTTACTAGATGCAGACCCATCGTTGTCGGGCTAAAGTTTTTTTTGCACAAAAAACTTCCAGAAATAACTTTTAGAAAATAAACGTGTTTGCTTCAAGAGTTTCGGTTTTGAATTTTAAAACTCTAATACCCAATTAAATTTTCCAGCCTCCTCATGGGCAAGCTAACTTCAGTCATAAAATATTATCATCACAGACAATGGTGAAAATCTGATCAAAATCGTTTTCGGTTTATAATTAGTGTCTCTATTTTTGTTTTAAACAGTTTTCACATACAAAAAAAAAACACAAAAATCACAAAGAAAAAAATTTGTTTTAACTAAAAGAAAAAAAAAATTAAATTAAAAAAACAAAACCTTGGCACCAGCAACCCTGGCTTCGAGCATGGGTATTTTACCCCTTCATTAAACGCCCAGCTGCGATCCGTGTTGTTAAGATCGAAGACTCATCTATATATTTAAAAGGCAAAGCGATTTTGTATGTATTTCTTTCGACACAGCTCCAGCTTAGAATCGATTTTGATTATTCTTTTTTTAAAGGAAAGCTCTCTATCTGTAGATGTGTATACTTTACTTTTTTCCCATCTATATAATAAAAACTGTAAGGGGGACAATTTTTGTAATTTTGGATTTTCTCAAAAATATTGACATACATTGATGTATTTGGTCGTATAATACTGATGCCAAAAATGACATTTTTATACCCGTATGGTGAAACCAAAAGGTATATTAACTTTGCCTTACCGTTTGTAACGCCAAGACTCCGTCACCACACATAAAAATGTATTACACCAGTGTGTTTAGAATGATAAACAAAATTGATTTTTGCATGTCCGTCTGTGGCGCGGATTGCGGGCACACGGATTGAGCTAGAGACTTGAAATTTTGAGCAGATCCGTTTTTCGTAAAATGCAAGGTTTAGTTCGTTAAAGGGCAAAAATGGACTATTAGGGGGGTACCCCCCATATGAACGAAAATGTTTTTTGCGAATATCTCAAAAACTGTTCATATTATCAAATAAGTACAAGAACAAAAGTTATTTAGAATATGATTCTAAATAAAACTCCCATACATCAAAATCCTATTGGAACAAATTTTCAAAAATCTTATTGGAAAGTTTGACTTCAAACTGGAATTTTGATACAACTGTTCCAATTTTGATAGGAATATCGCTATACGAGTTTCTAATAATTGCCAGACTGGCAATTATAGGTTTTGTTATGCTTAAAATTTATGTTTGTCCGTCTGTCTGTTTGACTGAATGTTTGTTCCGGCATCACGCAAAAACGGGGCGGCCGATTTTGATCAAACTTTGCACGCAGGGACAGTTATTGACAGAATAAGGGATCTGTTTCTTTTTGATGTCAATCCCTGTTTCTTCTGATATCTCTTACTTAAGGGTGTCGGATCCAGTTTAATAGCAACCCCTTTCCCTCTCTTGAAACCTCTTTATGCGCTTAAGGGTTTCGGATCCGGTTTTCACCATGAGAGAGGTCAGCCCGCAGGGAAAATTTTTGCTCACTAATATCTACCCCTCCTTTTTATGTATAGCTAACGATGGTATCTTTTTTCGGACAAAAAACAATATATTTCACCTAAAAATTTAAAAAAGCAGTAAATCGACTTGAAAAAACAGTATAAATTTTATTCAATGAAAATTTGTGTCTTTGCTTTTAATTTCGACATTTTTATTCTTTTAAATTAACAATGGAAAACAAAATCAAAGTAACGCGTTCTGAAGAAGGATGAATAATGACAAGACAGTAATAGATGGGGAAAGGAAGAAGCGAATCTATATGACATGTTGCCATCAATACTTCGCTGTTCGTCGTTTGAATGTATTTACACTTGCCATGTGATGCCACTGTTTTGTGTTGCCACTGACATTTTGCATTGCTATTAATAAATTTGAATTTTGAAACGTTAAAGAATTAAAGTTTTCTGAGTATTTAAATACCGTATTTTGGGGAAAAAAGTAATTATGCAGTATTGGAGTCTGAAAAACAATATAATACTGCGAAAACAGTATAGATACCATCGTTATGTATAGCCCTCACCTGCTATCTTCTGCAATTCTAAAGGGATTTGGTGCTTCAATGTATGACATGAATTAAACATAACAAAAGCTATAATTGCCAATCTGGCAATCATTGGAGACCCGTATGGTGATATTTATTTATTTTTATTTATTTATTTATTTATTTATTTATATTTTATTTTTTTATTCGTATCAAAATTTGAACAGTTATACCAAAATTCCACTTTGAAGTCAAACTTTCCAATAAGATTTTTTAAAATTTATTCCAATCGGATTTTGATGTATGGGAGTTTTATGTAGAATCATATCCTAAATAACTTTTGTTCTTGGACTTTTTTGATAAGATGCACCGTTTTTGAGATATTCACAAAAACCGATTTCGTTCGTATGGGGGGTACCCCCCCTAATGGTCCATTTTTGCCCATTAACGAACTTAGCCTCGCATTTTACGAAAAACGGATCTGCGCAAAATTTCAAGTCTCTAGCTCAATCCGTGCGCCCGCGATCCGCGCCACAGACAGACGGACGGACAGACAGACGGACGGACATGCAAAATTCAATTTTTTTATCATTCTAAACACACTGGTGTAATTCATTTTTTTGTGCGATGACGGGATCTTGGCGTTACAAACGGTAAGGCAAAGTTAATATACCCTTTGGTTTCACCATACGGGTATAAAAAGAATGACATTTCCCACAATATTGCCTTTCCCCCTGTGGATAACCACCTTTTACCGTTATTGAATTAATTGTAAGTAAACAGTACGATTTTGTAATACACCGTTGGGTCACAAAGAAAAATGTCTCTAAAAAAATTTCCCTTTTTATACCCGTATGGTGAAACCAAAGGGTATATTAACTTTGCCTTACCGTTTGTAACGCCAAGATCCCGTCATCGCACAAAAAAATGAATTACACCAGTGTGTTTAGAATGATAAAAATATTTAATTTCTGCATGTCCGTCCGTCTGTCTGTCTGTCCGTCTGTCTGTCCGTCTGTCTGTCTGTCTGTCTGTCTGTGGCGCGGATTGCGGGCGCACGGATTGAGCTAGAGACTTGAAAGTTTGCACAGATCCGTTTTTCGTAAAATGTGAGGCTAAGTTCGTTAATGGGCAAAAATGGACCATTAGGGGGGGTCCCCCCATACGAATGAAAACGTTTTTTGTGAATATCTCAAAAACGGTGCATCTTATCAAAAAAGTCCAAGAACAAAAGTTATTCAAGATATTATTCTACATAAAACTCCCATACATCAAAATCCGATTGGAATAAATTTTAAAAAATCTTATTGGAAAGTTTGACTTCAAAGTGGAATTTTGGTATAACTGTTTGAATTTTGATACGAATATCACCATACGGGTCTCCAATGATTGCCAGATTGGCAATTATAGCTTTTGTTATGTTTTGGGTTAACTATATGCATTTTAGTCGAGGCCGAAGGCCGAGTAAAGAGGAAGGCGAGAGCTGAAATATATTTAAATAATTTTACGTAACATCTCCATACATCAAATTCCAACAATTCAAGCGCGAGGGGCGAGGCTGAAGGCCGAGTAGTTGTGGAGGCCGTAGGCCGACGGGGGCAGGGAGGCCGAAGGCCGACCTGCGGAAGGGGGATGAACCGCGAAGCGGTTCGGGCGCAGCCCCTAGTATTGTTATAAATATGTTCTCGTTAATTATTAAAATCCTTGTGAATATTGTTGTGATTTTTTAAAGTTTTATTGCATAATTTATTAGAAACAAGTTCTTAAAAAGTTTTTCTTTAAATGGTCGCCGTTTGCTTTAACGCGAGCCTTCTTACGCTCGAGTCAACAATGTTGCAAAACACACGCTTGATCTTTTGGAAAGTTGTCCAATTCTTTGGGTGAAATCCTGCTTGAAGCATTCAATATTTTGGTGTCTTTTTGGCAGGTAATGTTGTCTACAGTCCAATGGGTTAAAGTCTTGCCTTCCGGAGGTCGGATTTCCTGGAATTTCACACACTCTACTGCTAATAATTCAACAATTTTGAAGTACCTTGTTGAGCAGGCAACAGACGATCATGCATGCATAACAGCATGCTGGCATGAAAAAAAAAACAGTTTTGGTACACACGTATCATGCATGCTGTCAGTCATCAGTTTTAACGAAGTTGTCGTTCCGAAAGGTCAAGGAGAAAAAAATATAAAATGAGTGATGAAGCTCCTGACCGCTTACTATCACGATTTTTTTAAAATTCTCTGCGATAATTACATCGCATTGTATTTAATTTTCTTTTTC
Source organism: Chrysopilus asiliformis (assembly GCA_964034945.1). Lineage (NCBI taxonomy): Eukaryota > Metazoa > Arthropoda > Insecta > Diptera > Rhagionidae > Chrysopilus > Chrysopilus asiliformis. Next base: position 55,452,393 of record OZ035962.1, read on the forward strand.
CACTGTCTATAGTAGCAGTGTTATCAAATTCTTGATATTTTTGTAACAAAACAGAGTAACCACTTTTTTTAGGTGTTTATCCTTATATTTTTCACTCTTAACATTCCACAATTCCTTCCTGCTTTTAAAAAGTTCAAAAAATTCTCCCCAGAATTGTCTGTCTTTGACATTCCCCATTATTTACCTATTTCATAACACACTTAAGCACTTTTAAATTTAACTTTCGATGTCACTTGTTCAAGATTTCGATTTGGAATGACGAAATGCTGTCATGCTTCGCTACACACGGACATGCATTGTGTACAGCCTAAAGCCACGCCCGCAAAAATCAAAAGTTATTTGATTCTTATCATGCATTTCATCATGCCTGGATTTTGGAATGACTGTAGTACTACAGACGATCAAATTGGCTTGACTGCCTACGATGCTGTCATGCATGCATGATCATCTGTTCCCTGCATTACTCAAATTTTTGGTAAATAGTTTACATTTACGATTTGCCTAGGTTACATTTACGATTCATGTTATTACCGGGCCCCACAAATAGTTCAATAGAAACACGAAATGACTTGAAATATTTTTACTCTACAAAATCATGATTTTAAATATAACGTTCTTACAACTCTAACAAAATTAAGAACACTTCCAAATTACAATTGCTAAATTACCACCGAAAAATAAATACAAAATATTTTTCGTTTCGTATGACACTTCGAATCCAAAGCCTTCTCCTACAACGACGTGCCAGTAAGTCCCAAATTTTTTGTCCATAGTATCTTTGATTGATCTTGCAGCCTGCTAATAAAAATGAATTAAATGTTACGAATTGAAAGTTTAGTTTAGATTTTTTGATAATTTAAGTATTTTTAAGACAGCTGTGTTTATACCCGTATGGTAAAACCAAAGAGTATATTAACTTTGCCTTACCGTTTGTAATGCCAAGATCCCGTCATCACACAAAAAACTGAATTACCCCAGTGTGTTTAGAATGATAAAAATAATTAATTTTTTAATGTCCGTCCGTCTGTCCGTCTGTGGCGCGGATTACGGGCGCACGCATTGAGCTACAGACTTGAAATTTTGCGCAGATCCGTTTTTCGTAAAATGGAAGGTTTGACTTCAAAGTGGAGTTTTGATACAATTGTTCGCCGTTCAATAATAGCTTTTGTTATGTTTTTACTTTCCATGTATGCCTGATTTGTTGCTTATTGCGATTGGAACTAGAGCTCGAATATGTTCTCTAACGATCCCGATATTCATTCGACTTACGTTTAATGAAAATTTACCAAAACGTACGAAAAAAACTAAAAGTAATCACAAATATCAAAGGAAAAAGACACGGTCGTCAAATCAAATTATTTCACACGGCGTCATTTTTGTTTTTGCTGTTGCCGTCGCATATGCATGACTGCTGGCGATTGTAATTCAGCTTTATCCAGGCAATCGTGAAATCTTTATATATAAAATCGTTTAACCTGACTGAGTGACTAACTCATCAACACCCAGCCCAAACCCCTGAAGCTAGAGACTTGAAACTTTCACAATATGTCCCAACCATCGCGCAGGCGCTCACTAAGGCGGGGTTTTCCGAAATTTTACCCCTAAGGGGGTGAACGGGGGAGGGGGTTTGGGTGCTTTTAAACCGTGATTTTCGCCATGAATCTCGCTCACTAGGAGGCTGAAAAGTCCTGTAAGGATAACGCAAATATTCTTTTTCCCATTTTTACCGGGAAAAAATGGCATTAGGGGGGTTTTCGGGGTTGCTGATCACGAATCGGGTGTTAGATTTTTCGAAATTAGAAAAGCTCGAAACGGAACGTCCTGCAAGGATAACGCAAATATCCTTTTTCCCTATTTTTCCGGGGAAAATGGCATTAGAAATTTTCGGGGTCGCTGATCACGAATCTGGTGTTAGATTTTCGAAATTAGAAACGGAAGGTCCTGTAAAGATAACGCAATTTTTCCTCGAAAAAACTGGTCATAAAGGGGGTTTCGGAGCCGCTGATCACGAATCTGGTGTTAGGCTAATTCGCAACGGAGAGTCCTGCAAGGATAAGATTTTTCTCAACAGTTTCTAAGTTATTTCCGGTTTTCTTCCCATTCTAAAACTTATACAAAAAACTTAACCCGGCAACGACGGGTATGCAAGCTATTGACTAATAATTTGAAAAATATTTGCTTTTCTTGAAATTACATATTTTAAATGAATTCAATTGAAACAATGAAAGGGAAATTGCTAAGAACGCGTCAGCCAAGTTTCGTGCCCAAAATCTAGCATGGACAATTTTTAGAACAACTACTAAACTTTGGTTTAAACTCGGAAAATTTTTTTCTTAAAAAAAATATCTAATGAACTTTCCAGAATGTGCTTCGCTCCTGATCGTTTCGGGGGGAGGGGTTTTTGGGACAGCTGAACACGAATCTGGTGTTGAAATTTCATAATTCGAATAATCTTATAAGGATAACGCAAATATTCTTTTTGACGTGGATACGTCTTGGATTTTGGTAATGGGGGTACAAATTAGAAAATCGGCTTGCTGCCATGATAACAAATTTGCAATCGATGAAACTCGATAGTTTGTGGTGATATCTGAACAAAACCTGTGTTATAAGATGAGGGCTACATTAAAGCATTGTATAGGGTATTTTGTTATGTTAAACTATGTGCAATTATGTTTTTAAAAAGCAAAATCAAAATTTTTACTGCCGCTGCTGTGCTGTGTTTGCTGCTTGCAGTACAGATTTCACATTTATACTCTTTTTATGCTCCTCCTTTGTGTGTATTGAATCTGTTGTATTGAATGCATAGATAGATCGCTCGATTTGCTGTCTCAAATAGTCCCATTTCAATACAATTCAGTGTATCAAAACGACTCAAGTAAGAGCAAGATAACCGTATGAAAATAAATATAGCCGTCTCGTTTAAACCGTGAGCTGTCAAATGAAAATAGACTTTCGGAATGGTGTTGGCGCATGGTGACAGTTGTTATATGTTATATAGTTCTGTGATTGAATGTCATGTTATTTCGTTCTTTTCGCTCTTAACGGCAAAAGCGTTTGCTGTGGTTTCCGACTCTCGTTCTTGGGAACGAAAATGATTTCTATTTAAGTTTTCGCTTCTTGTTCAAAACGGTTTGTGAGCCTCGCATAAAAATGAATGAAAGCCTCGAGCGATGGCTGCTGGGTATGATGCACACACACATATAAGTATGGATTTTACTACTGAGAGAACGATATTTCCAGGGCCGTATCGAAGGTTCTGGATTGGGGGGGGGGAGACGTCTCAATTTTCCCAACTCGAACATCTAATTTTTCCCAACTGGGATGTACATAATAAAAATTCCTTTTCCTTGCCCAGAATCTCTGACAAGAAACAACTGATATAATGAAATATCAGTTGTGGTCAACACAAAACTTACTTCTACAAAATCTACGATCCTGCGCAATTTACGCTAGAGCCCTGTCGCGTTGTCAACCTAAGACGACCTCCCAATAAATTCTTGGTTTATTCAAAAATATCAAAAACGTACAAAATTTGAGATAACTTGAGAACCGTAAAAGATATCAATTTACGGTAAATGGCAAAAATGTAGAAAATGTTAACATCTCCAAGTTTTCCTTAAATTAATTTGTCGAAAAATCGTTAGTTTGCCAGTAATTTGCAAAAACATATTTTTTTATATTTTAATCTAAATATCTCAATAACGGTAAGAAACAAAATTGTGCAGAATGTCATTCTCATTATTTCACTTCATACATTCAGTCAGCAAAACCCCATTAGTTTTCAAGATAATCGCAAAAACTGTTTTTTTTTTTTGGAAATAACGTTTTATCTCGATAACAGGTTGAGATATCGAGTTATATCTAAAGACAAAAGTGTGGGAAATTTTATTTTCTAAAAGTTTCGTCGTACTTAAGGCCACTAAAAAACGCGTAGTTTGGGAGTAAATCGAGAAAAACGAAATTGCGATTTTTGAAAAACCGCCATTTTGGATACTTCCGGTTAACGGATTTCCACCAAAAGTTGATAGGATCGTCCCATTTCAGGACCCAACATGCCTATAAAATTTCATGGCTCTAGCTTTATTAGTTTTTGAGAAATCTTGTACACAGACTGACAGACAAACTGACAGACAGAACGACATTTTTTTAATATGACTCCAATCGACTCAGGAGTGATCGGGAAATTTTTTTTAGGCAAAATTAAGAGGTCGAAATTTTTCATGAATACAATACTTTATTGCACTCTACGGAGAAAGTAATTTTTTTTATTTTTCACAATTAAATAAAGGGTAAACACTAATAATCTTATGCGACTTGTGACCACAAGAAGTACATTTGACTTTATATCGCTTATTTTTGGCACTTTCTTTTGTATTCAGATTTTATCCGAATCCAGTGTTGACACAAACTTATAAGAAATTAAATACATATTACTTGAAACAGTTCTTACCTATTCATTTGTTTAAAAAATCCGAACACCGATGGTACAACAATTACACTATATTTTCAAAACTCACTGTTTCAGCACGAATATACTAGATCGCTCGATTTGCTGTCTCAAATGGTCCCATTTCAATACAGTTCAATGAATCAAAACGAGTTAAGTAAGAGTGAGATAACCGTATGACTATAAATATAGTCCTTTCGTTTAAACCGTGAGCTGTCAAAGGAAAATAGACTTTCGGAATGGTGTTGGCGCATAAAGTTAGTCTCAAACTTGTGAAATTTGAATTTCGCGGCGGACGAAATTTGAATTTCGCGATATTATACAGTTCAGTGGATGCGTTTAAGTATGATAAAGAGGGAAATACTTTTGGGACCATTTTTCAGCAGAGCTTTGTGTCACCATACTATGTTATATAGTTCTGTGCCATAAACTGATGAGAACATTATACTCCCCCCATGGTCGAGTGTCTACTCTACTCTTTCAAAGCCTTTTATTCATTCTCTCCCAACTCGCTGTGACGCTGTCGCCAAAGCAGAATGGCATGTGGAAACACAAACAAGTCATAAAACACGCCTTTGTTCACTAATAGAAAATTTGAGGTAGAAAAAGACAAGTTGGGATTTTGGAAAATCGACAAAAGAGATTTCCCAACTTGGGAAATCTCACATCTTCAAGAAGTGAGATTTCCCAACTCCTAAGGGTCAAATTCCCAACTGAAGACTTATTGGGGGGGAGCCTCCCCCCCCATCCCCCCCCAGTCGGTACGGCCCTGGATATTTCGCTCCCAGCATTAAAGTTCTGTTCAGTGTTGTGACTTTTGATTTTCGAAATCGTAGTAAATCGGCCGAAAAATAGTAGTAGAATCGATGAAATAGTAATAAAATGTAAAACCTTCGTCATTATATATATAACTAACTTGATCGAAAGACTAGAAATGGGAGCGTTTGAACACTGTATGTATGATATTTATTTCATACTTCTCTTATCATAAACCAATTATAAATAAAATTATTATACCCGTATGGTGCAACCGAATATCTCAAAAACGGTGCATCTAATCAAAAAAGTGTAAGAACAAAAGTTATTTAGGATATGATTCTACATAAAACTCCCATACATCAAACTCCGATTGGAATAAATTTTAAAAAAATCTGATTAGAAAGTTTGACTTCAAACTGGAATTTTGATACAACTGTTCGCCGTTCACTTAAATCACCATACGGATTTTCAATAATTGCCAGATTGGTTTCCTTAATTTCCTTTTCACTAAAATTTTTTACTTAAATATCTATTGGCGATCGTTGTAGGCGGATCCACGTCTTCTGGCCGTCTCTACGAGACAGACACCTTGCTTTTTCAATTTTTTTTCGGCTTTTGCAGATGCTGACCACCAATCTGGTGATGAAATTGCCAACGAAAGCTCATGTAAGGATACCCCAAATATCCTTTTTACCATTTTTCCTCGTAAATACTGGCAATAAGGGGGTTTCGGAGCCGCTGATCATGAATTTGGTGTTAGAATTTTAAAATTCAGTACGGGAGGTCCTGAAGGCATAAACGATTTAAAAAAAAAAGTTTTTAAGTTATTTTTTTGTTTTTTGACCGCAAGAAAATTTTTGCAAAAAACTTTTACATGACAACGGCGGGTATGCAAGCTTATCTATAACACAAAATAGTACAGAAACTTCAATTTTCTAAAACCATATTTAATGAGTCTTGGAAGCCAAGTTGCTCAAAATACGTTCTAAGAGCTCCAGAAACCGAAAAACTGCGTTTCACAGATTTTTGTTTTCCCAGTGGCGTACGTGTATTTTTCAAGGGGGGTCGCCCCGCCGGACATTGAAAGAATTTATACACGTCTTTTGACGTTTACGGATTGAAAAAGCAAGGTGTCTGTCTCGTAGAGACGGCCAGAAGACGTGGATTCGCCTACAACGATCGCCAATAGATATAAGTAAGAAATTTTAGTGAAAAGGAAACTAAAGAAACGAATAATGTTAATGTTACGTTTTTCTGCTTCAATATATTGAAGGGTATTCAAAATCGTATGGATCGCTTCAATATTTTTGCTTCAATATAGTCATTACACCAGGGGCGTGGCGTAAGTTTTGAAGCTAGGGATGCAAATTTTAATTTTTTGGAATTCAATTGCCAACTTAAGGTTTTTATGTTATTAATAAAGGTATTTTTTGTGTTGTGCAAAAATACATCTCTCGTTAGCTACTTAAATGAATGACAATAAAATAATAAAAAGTTCAAAACATTAAAATAACGTGTACTTTATGATTATGAAAATGATTATGAAAAATTCATCCGATCTTTGATCCCCAGACTACGAAATTATAATGTGTTTGTTTTTAATTCGAGACACTTTTGGTTATGGGGGTACAAATTAGAAAATCGGCTTGCTGCCATGATAACAAATTTGAAATCGATGATACTCGACAGTTTGTGTTGACATCCGAACAGAAACTGTGTTATAAGATGAGGCCTACATTAAAGCATTGTTTAGGGTATTTTTTTATGTTAAACTATGTTCAATTATTTTTTTAAAGATCAAAATCAAAATTTTTACTGCCGCTGCTATGCTGTGTTTGCTGCTTGTAGTACAGATTTTACATTTATACTCTTTTTATGCTCCTCCTTTATGTGCATTGAATCTGATGTATTGAATGTCATGTTATTTCGTTCTTTTCGCTCTTAAAAGTGTCGCTCTTAACGGCAAAAGCGCTTGCTGTGGTTTCCGACTCTCGTTCTTGGGAACGAAAATGATTTCTATTTAAGTTTTCGCTTGTTGTTCAAAACGGTTTATGGGTCTCGCATAAAAATGAATGAAAGCCTCGAGCGATGGCTGTTGGTTATAATGATGCACACACTATATAAGTATGTATTTCATTAGTAAGAGAGCGATTTTTCGCTCCCAGCTAAAGTTCTGTTCAGGGTTGTGACTTTTGATTTTCGAAATCGTAGTAAATCGGCCGAAAAATAGTAGTAGAATCGATGAAATAGTAGTAAATTCATGTAAAACCTTCGTCATTATATATATAACTAATTTGAACGAAACACTAGAAATGGGAGCGTTTGAACACTGTATGTATGATATTTATTTCATACTTCTCTTATCATAAACCAATCTATATATGTGGTGCTCAAAATTGAAGTGGATCAACTCCACTTTTTGAAATTTTCCATATTATGATGTTAAAGTGCTTAATAATATTAGTTTATTCGGTAATTTTTTTTTGTAAGTCTTCCTTGTTGCGTAACGGTAATTGTAAGCTGTATTTAAATTGGTAACTGACAAAAAAGAATTATTTTCAGTGCTCAAATGAATCAAGTTTAAAAAAAACTTGAGTTTGAAATTTTATGGACTTGATCCACTTCAGTTCTGAACACCCCATATATAAAAATGAATCGTGGTCATATATATGTATAAAAATGAATCGTTTGACTATCCATAACTCGGCTGAATATAATCCGATTTGCATGGGGATTTATTTGTTGGATTCGTATTGACCCAGGTAAAAACACTACGGAGCCGAAAATTGGAAATTTCCACAGAAAAAGTCGGAAAATTTTGGAAAAACGAAATTGCATACTTTCAGGAGAGCGGTTTTCTGGCTTGCACTTTCAGTAATTCCAAATCAAAAATCCCGAATCTTTTTTCGTTTTGTTGGAAAAGTCGAGAAAAATTTTGGGGAAAAGCGGGAATATCGGAAAAATTGAAAATTGCATATTGTATGGGATTATGGTATGAAGGAGAAAAAAATGTATTTGGATCTGAAAAACGGATAATTTTGTCCCTCACGATAATGTTATCGCCAACAGATGGCGTTACGATCTCAGACTTACGTTTAACAGCTGAGAAATATATTCGCTCTTTCCTCATTGATGATCGATGCGAAGCGGTTGTTTATCGATATAGTGCGCAAATTATCGCTGTTTTTCCCACTTTTAAATCGTCGAAAGTATTTTATTTTGTGATGAACGAAGTGAATCAAGGTATTTACTCAGTGACCAAGTGAAATTAAATTTTGTGCGTTTTTCCAGAACATTGTGATTTCCAAAAGTGAGGTTAGCGGCCCATTGAATCTGAACTTGCATAAACAGAAATTTCCTTTATTCATCCACTGTTTTTGTGCGATTTGATAATTTAAATTATTCATTTTATAGAGAACGAATTTAAATAATGTATTTTGTCACCGACCAATTCGTTTATTTAAAAAAATCTATTTGTATGGGAGAGGGAGGTAGGAGTGGTCCAACTGGATAGATAAGTTGTATAAAATCATATTCTAAACACATTTCGTCGTTATAAACTTTTCGATACGATGCACCGTTTTCGAGAAAATAAGGAAAAAGTATTCAATTTGTATCGGGGAGGGGAAAGAGGTAGTCTAACTGAATTTTGATGTATAGATAAGTTATGTAAAATCATATTCAAAAAACATTTTAGCTTTATAAATTTGTCAATGCGACTCACCGTTATCGAGAAAATTGCGAAAAAAGTTTCATTTATATGGAGAAGGGAATGGTCCGATTTTGCCAGTTCAAGAACTTAGCATTGCCATTTACGAGAAACGCAACTGAAAATATTTCAAATCTCTAGCTCAATCCTTCCGAAAGTTATGATATTCACGGATATATAGACGGACAGACGACAGAGCGACAGACGGGCAGACAGACGGTCGGACATGCCAAAATTAAAATCTTTTGTCATTCCAAACACCCTGGTGTAGTTCATTTTTGTGTACAGCGATTGATTTGATACATTACAACTAAATCTAATATACTTCAATATGATTCTCATATCGTCTGGAGGTCCCCAATCTGGAGTGCAGGAACAAACTTATTGGGGTGTGAAAGCGTTTTTTTTTATTTGTGAGATAGTTATATTTTTTTTTGATTTGTGAGATGGAGTAACGTATAAACTCAATAACTACTGCACCAACATAGACTATGTATTATGACTACGGTTTATACAGGGTGGGCCAGAATAGACGCGGGGGTTTGAATTCTTTATAAATTTTTTATTTTAGCGAAACATATAATTTTTTTTTCAAATACATGTAGTTGATTGATAGGGAATATTTTTGGTCTAAACATGGAAAATTATATCCCGCAAGTGGTGGCCACTTTCTGCTTCGCAAATCCGTGCTCTTTCCAAGACATTTTCCATAACCTTTCGTGTTATGGCCTCGATTTCACTGCGAATGTTGGTTTTCAATTGGCTGATGGTTGTTGGCTTGTTGACGTACACCTTTTCTTTCAAATATCCCCAAAGGAAACAATCTGGAGTCGTTAGATCAGGTGAACGCGGAGGCCAATTGAAATCGCTTCTTTTCGAAATAATGCGTCCGCGAAACATGTCCCGTAAAAGAGCCATTGAGCCCACCGCCCACCGGTTCGTTGTTCTATTGTGTACAGGTCCATTTTAAATTGCCCAAGTCTTCTTAACAAAATGCTGAAACAAAATAAAAAAAATAAAAATAAAAAAAAAGTTATAAAGACTTCAAACCCCTGCGTCTATTCTGGCCCACTCTGTAGTTAGGTGTGGTCGCCGTATCGGCTCCCCTTTCACCCACTCGCCTGTTATCTTCTGAACCACTGAAGGGATTTGAATACGATTTTCAGTGTTGGGCAGGTCAATCCTAAAAAAAAATTTATCTACTCAAACCGCTCTACATGGTGCGAGCCCCCTCTCCTGCTATCTACTAAACTACAGAACGGATTTTTATACGATGTTTAGTGTTGGATAGGTTATCTGTCATGGTAAATTTTCGACCAATCCCCTCCTCAGCCATCTCTGAAACTATTTTATGAATGGTCAACATATGTTACAACATAAATGCAAAAATCTTAAGTATTAGGCGATAAGGGAATTCGCTCTATTCCCTTTCTCCCAAGCAGATGGAAAAAATATTTGCAATTTTCTTGAAAACAGTACATCAAACCAAAAAAAATATGAAAAAAAATTATTTGAAATATAATTACTGCATAATTTTTCTACACATCAAAATACTTTTGAAAAAAAAGGATTTTTACATATTCAAAAATTTATTACTACCCGGGCAACGCCGGGTTCTTTCAAGCTAGTTATAAATAAAATTATTATACCCGTATGGTGAAACCGAATATCTCAAAAACGGTGCATCTTATCAAAAAAAAAAACGGTGTATCTTATCAAACAAAAGTTATTTAGGATATGATTCTACATAAAACTCCCATACATCAAAATCCGATTGGAATAAATTTAAAAAAATCTTTTTGAAAAGTTTGACTTCAAAGTGGAATTTTGATACAACTGTTCGCAGTTCACTTAAATCACCATACGGGTTTTCAATAATTGCCAGATTGGCAATTATAGCTTTTGTTCTGTTTTAAATAAAAATTTATTTCCTTATTTTCCTTTTCACTAAAATTTCTTACTTAAATATCTATTGGCGATCGTTGTAGGCGGATCCACGTCTTCTGGCCGTCTCTACGAGACAGACACCTGCTTTTGTATAAAAAATACTGTTATAAAATAAAATATTTACGATTGTCCGCATAAATCCGGATACACCAAGATCGTTCTTTACTCAGAATTGCTAATTCTGAAGAGAATTAAACAGCTTTATGAAAATTATTTAAATCGCTGTAACTTACAGATTGCTAAACGTTGTTATCCTTCGAAAAAAGTAAACAAGGCCAACAAAATAACTTTTGCTTATTTGCACAACCGCAAAGCCAATTAAAATCTTCGTAAACTTTGACCGAAAATCGTCTCGTACAACTTTTATTTACTGCTGTTATATTTAACTTTGGTTTTGGTCTCCCGCGATCAAGAATATTTTGTTTTTCAGAAAAAGAGCGCGAACTGAATGATTGTTTTAATAAGCTATCGATTATACAACAATCTGCCATTTTTACCAAACTATTGAAATCACAAAAATCACACAATAAAAAGACATGCTAATAAATAAACAATTTAAGACACTACTCACTACGCATGCAGAAACGCTACTACCAATTTGCCTTAATGCATTTTTTTTACTTATTTTCACTCGAAAGCAACGATTCGAATTGCTTATTTCAACTCTTCCTGTTGCATATGATATACGAGGCAAAAGAGAAATGATCGCCCGAAAGAAATTTTTATTTTTGGAATGGTTCTTTTAAACGCGAAAACCGCGTATTTTTTGTTCAAAAAGGTATGAATATTAGATATAGAATTACTCAAAACAAATTATTTGACTTCTGTTGAGGTGAAAGCAATTTTTATTTTGCATCCACATTCTCTCTTTTCTCCAGTCGTTAACATAGGCTTTCATCTCTTAAAGTTTAGTTTTATCTCTCTTCGTACAAAACTCATAAGGTAGAGATACACGACGAGAGACTTTGGTCTCTTAGACCAAAAATTTCGCCTCTGCATACAAAGAGACCTGTGTATACACTTCGGAGACCGGAGATTTGTCTCCAAGTATTAAGTCTCTAGGGCAGACGTGGGCAAGAGAAAATTAAAACGGGCCAAACATATACCAACAAGCCAAAATAGACTTCAGAAAATCAAGTACACTGTGAGAAAATGTCTTTTATAAAGTCCCGTCGCTGAAACATTTATTGTGCTGCGCGATTTTTAAACTGACTACAAACGTAGCTTTTTTTATTGATTTCGAATTACATGACTTAGTTTTCTGCTCTGGTATAACATTAGCAGTGCATGTAGTTTTCTTTAGAAAGTCTTCTTTTAATTTTGCAAAAATTAATTTTCTCCTTTCACCATCAAAATCAAAAGCCCTTTTGTGCTTGGCTACATAATGCCTTTGCATTGCATATTTTTTGATGTGGGAAAGCTTAAGAAAACAAACCAAGCATTGTACGGCCTGTCCAGGGATTTCTACAAAAAAAAATCCTCCTCCCATTGATCTTTGAAGTTTCTATTATTATAGAAACGCTTCATATTTATTTTTCGGTTTTCTCAAACTGGGCCAAATGGGCCAAAAAGGCCACACTTTGCCCATGTCTGCTCTAGGGTCTCTTGGGAGACTTAAGTTTCTTGCCGTGTAGCTCCTAATGAGAAAGTCTCTTTAATGCGTCTCCGGTCTTCAAAACGTTTTGATATCTATCTCTTGGTCTCCGGAGACGAATTTTGACATTTCAGGGAATTGTTTTGTGGGAACGAGAATTTGTTTCGTTGTTTTGAGTTTAAAAGTAAATTTTTATATAGAAAAAAAGTGTTATTCGTGCAACAAGGTTTGTGTTATGCTGGTCGATTGTCGCTTTCTTATCCAATTGTTCACCCATATTTTGCGTTGCCTCTTTTGCCTTCTACGCAAAATTATGAGTGCTGCTATTGCTGCTGTAATTTTTTTATTTCCCGCGTTCATTTTAATCAAAATATCCACAATTCGAAAAATTTCACAGCACAACACCAATCAAAAACTAAAAAATGTCAAAAAGATCTCCCAATGTTAAGCTTGGTGACGAGATACCTGCGTCGTGTATGCACTCCAGAGACTTTGCTTTTAGAGACTTTTTAGTAAATGTCTCCAGAGATCTATTTTTTGATCTCCAGACTTAAATGTCTGTGATCGTGTATACACTTTAGAGATTTTTGCCTTTTGTATTCTGGAGACCAGACACCAAAGTCTCTCGTCGTATATCTTTACCTATAGATGCAACAATAATTTCTGCTTCCATACAGTTCCAAAGGCAAGTTAAGAAATTTTCTCTTTTTTTAAAGTCAGTAGCGGTTGAATATATCACGACTGTTTGATAAAATGCATTTTGTCCGTACTGAAGCTACAAACGGCACAAAACAGTAACTCTAAGTTGGCTCACCCTTTACAATAAACTTAACTTAATTATGATCGAATTTTGAACAAAAAAAAAAAGGTTTCAACTTAAAAACTCAGTTACCAATATCTTTGTGAGATTTGCATCCCTTGCATCCAATGACGCCACGCCCCTGCCTTACACGTTCAATATATTGAACACAACCAAAATATTGTTCAATATATTGAACGTATAAAGTGCCCATTACGGGATGTGCCTTTCCGTTTGGTGAGTTTCGGCATCTTGTACCTATAAATCAAATTTCACAAGCAACGCAACGAGCAAATGTTTAATTCTAAAATGTTATAGGACATTTTCATAAATATACTCTGAAATTGCGCAAATTGCACAAAACATTTTCTTCCATCTCCCCGTAATACTTAGTTGTTCAGTAATTTGCGAAAGTAAACTAACTAAATGAATAACATATAACTGGGTTTATTATTATCAAAATCTTTTGTGTTATTTGCAGAACTTGCATTCATGAAAACGCCTATAGATGAAAAACAAATAAAAATCAAAATAAAATAAAATTACACGATAAGAACAACAAAGCAATTTCAATTTACAACAACTAAAATCTTAAACAAAATCCGCCTGCTCACACAATACAGAAATTAAAGGAAACACTGGGCAATCAAGAGAAACAATCAAGTAAAATGAATTTCCAGAACCAGAACAACCCATATAGAGAAGTCAAGAGTAAAAGCTTTCACTCAACAATCAAGAGTAAAAGTTTTCACTCAACCTCAACATACTTCGTCGTCCTGTGCCTCTTCCAAAAATTTTTCTCTTTCCTGTGCCTCTTCCAAAAATTCAATACCAATACCACAAAAAAAAACATAAACAGAGTATAAATGTGAAATCTGTACTACAAGCAGCAAACACAGAATAACAGCGGCAGTGAAAATTTAGATTTTGATTCTTAAAAAAAAATAAAATTTTTTTTTTTAAAAAAAAGCTTTTATTAAAAAAGAATGCACTAAAAAGAAAAAAATAATTTTCTGGACGCTGTGTATCACAAATATAAAAGCTTTTTAAAAGCGAGATAAATTTTTATTTTATTAGATAAAGCATAATCTCGCTTTTTAAAAGCTTTTATATTTGTGATACACAGCGTCCAGAAAATTATTTTTTTCTTTTTAGTGCATTCTTTTTTAATAAAAGCTTTTTTTTTTAAAAAAAAATTTTATTTTTTTTATTTTGTTCTTTTTAGTCTTCGAATATATATCCTTACATTTGAGATGTCCTTACAGGCTTTTTAACTTGAGAATCGTATTCAGCGACCGCAAAAACCCCCAGAATAGATTTTTTTCCGGAAAATTTGGAGAAAGGGATAATCACGTTATCCTTACAGGACCTTCCGTTATCCTTACAAGGACGAAGTTGTATTGTCAAATATTGTATTGTCATCGGACTTATATAAGTGTGCAAAATTTCAAGTCAATCGGACAAGTGGAAGTGGGTCAAAATTGGATTGCAAGATTTGATCTGACAGACAGACAGACAGACACGAAGGGAAGCTAAATAAAAGCTTTTAAAAAGATAATTGAACATAGTTTAACATAACAAAATACCCTAAACAATGCTTTAATGTAGGCCGGATCTTATAACACAGTTTCTGTTCGGATGTCACCACAAACTATCGAGTATCATCGATTGCAAATTTGTTATCATGACAGCAAGCCGATTTTCTAATTTGTACCCCCATAACCAAACTCCAAGACGTATCCACGTCAAAAAGAAGGTGTCTGTCTCGTAGAGACGGCCAGAAGACGTAGATCCGCCCACAACGATCGCCAATAGATATTTAAGTAAGATATTTTAGTGAAAAGGAAATTACAGAAACAAGTTTTTATTGAAAAATAATTTTATTTATAATTGGTTTATGATAAAAGAAGTATGAAATAAATATCTTACATACAGTGTTCAAGACGCTCCCATTTCTAGTCTCTCATTCTGCTCCCAAGGAGGAATTGAAATCAATGGAAAATAAAAATTCAGCATTTCAGTAAACCCCCCAAAGACCAGGAACGGTGTTATGGTTTTTACGTTCTTGCTCTTAAGATCTTTACATTTGCGTTTTGTTTTTACGTTCTTTGAAAAGAACTTTAAGACTGGGAGCGAAATATCGCTTTCTTACTAATGAAATACATACTTATATATGTGTGTGCATCATATCCAACAGCCATCGCTCGAGGGTTTCATTCATTTTTATGTAACGGCTCACACAAAAATTACTCGAAATGCCAATTTCGACTCAAACCAACACCATCAAACTTCTGATACTAATCACAAAAATCCGCTGCCTAACTCACTGATCACTCTTTCGTCAGTCTCAGCTGATTGTATTGACAACCCAACATTACTGACGGCAGCCAGGAAACAACGGTATAAAATGTTATTTGTATCAAATCTTGCTCCAGACACAACATCACGAGACGTCTGTCAATGGCTTTTGTCAAAAAATGTTTTGTCCAGTGAGGACACAAACAAAATCAGTTGTCTTGATCTATTGGCTGGTCGGAAACTGAAGAAACCAACGGAGTACGCATCGTTCAAACTCAGTGTGCCTGAACATTGTTTCGAATTGCTTTCAGCTCCGTCCCTATGGCCCTCGGATACCCTCATTAAGGAGTTCACACCTCGAAAACCGTTGGGGTTTCGAAAGCGAAACAGAAAGAATTGAGGATTTTTTACCAAAACGTGAATGGATTAAGGACAAAAACGAATGATTTTCGTTTGAATGCTATTCTCTCTGACTACGACGTTATATGCTTGACAGAAACATGGTTACATGCGGGAATTTTTAACGCCGAACTTTTCGACGAAAATTTTGTAATTTTTCGACGTGATCGACATAGCGATGTAAATGCTCCACTTGGAGGCGGCGTTTTAATTGCAGTAAAGTCGACTATATCATCGTGCGCAAATATTACCTACGAATCATCGCTGGAGTTATTATGCGTTGAGGTCATAGTACCAGGTAGAAGGATTATTATAATCGTTATTTATATTGTGCCTGGTAGTCCAGTTGATGTATACACCAATGCATTAGCTGCCATTGAAAAGATTACCCTGAGCTGCTCTGCGCACGACGAAGTAATACTTTTGGGTGATTTCAACCTCCCATATCTAAATTGGTTTCCGTCGGATGACATTTCATCATTCATATGCCACGCCACATCACCATGTGAAACTCTTTTTGTTGACTGCATCTCTTCGCTGGACCTTAAACAAGTTAACTCAATCTTCAACTCTCGCAACACGATGCTCGATCTCGTCTTCTGCTTCAACTCACACGATATTAACGTTAATCAAGCTGTGGAGCCGTTGCTTAAAGAAGTTCCTGATCATCCAGCATTAGAAATAAATTTTGTTATACACTCCAATATTTCTAACCATCTTGATAAAAATACTTTTATTTTTAATTTTAAAAAAGCAGATTTTATATCACTTAACCATTTTTTTAGCAATGTAGATTGGCAAACTTTGATCTATTGTGACAAAAATATTAATTCTGCTTCATTGGCGTTTTATAAAATGATCACTGAAGGCATAAACAAATACGTGCCCGTAATTAAAAAGAGGGGTAATTTTGTATCTACTTGGTGGTACGATGATACTCTTCGCGATTTGCGAAACCAACGAAATGTCGCTTGGCGAAAATTTAACATATCTAAGTGCAATATAGATTATGAGGGCTATTCTGAACTCCGCAAGCAATTCAATATTTATTACAAGTATCGTTATCAATGTTATTTAAATGATTGCAAAACAGATATTATAAATAATCCAAAACATTTCTGGAATTTTGTAAATTCGAAACGTAAATCTAGTCAATACCCCCCGGTTTTAAACTTTAATAATTCTGACAGTGATGATCCATCTCTGGTATCATGTATGTTTAGTGACTTCTTCTCAGGAGCTTTTAATTCCTCAAATCATGAAATAGACTATGATTATTTTAAATATTTGACGATTAATCCTAGTTGCCTTATAAATAACATAACACTTGACACCAATGATGTTTTGGATTGTTTATCGAAAATTGACAATGATTTTTCTGAAGTGCCCGATGGTGTACCTTCAGGTTTTCTGCTTAATTGTAAATTATCTGTAGCTGGTCCTTTAACGTACCTGTATAATCTGTCACTGTCAACTGGTGTTTTTCCACAAATGTGGAAACATTTTTATGTTATTCCTATTCACAAGAAAGGAAGTAAAAGTTCTATAAATAATTATAGACCAATTGCTAAACTTTCTCCCGTCGCAAAAATATTCGAGTCAATGGTTTGCGGATCGTTGAATTTTCAGTGTAAATCCATATTGAGGGTTAACCAACATGGTTTTATTAAAGGGAGATCTACTACAACTAACTTAGTAGAATTTACTAATGTATGCTTAACCGAAATGGAGGCTGGGAACCGCATTGACTGTGTTTACACTGACTTTTGCAAAGCATTTGATAAGTTACCTCACACTATATTATTATTCAAATTGAAATGTGCCGGTTTTCCGATAGCTATATTACGTTGGATAGAATCCTATCTCACTAACAGATCTTTTCAAGTACTATTTAAGTCATCGCTCTCCAACAGTATTAATGTGTTATCCGGTGTACCGCAAGGTCGTCACCTAGGTCCTTTATTGTTTAATTTATTCATTAACGATGTATTTTTACTGATAAAAAATGTATCTGTTCTAGGGTTCGCTGACGACTTAAAACTTTTTAAGATTATTCGTGATGAACATGGCACACTTGCTCTGCAAGAAAGCCTTTTTGCATTTTGTAAATGGTGTGATAAAAATGGGTTAACACTAAATGTGTCTAAATGTTCAGTAATCTCTTTTAGACGTAATGCTATCGGAAATGTACTTACAAACTATACCTTAAATGGCTCAATAATCACCCGTTCTAATAAAATCAATGACCTCGGGGTGTTACTTGACGAAAAGCTGAATTTTCAGTCACATATAAATAACATCATTATCCGTGCAAACTCAATGCTGGGTTTTGTGAAGCGTTGGTCAAGGGAAATTAGCGATCCTTATGTTTTAAAAGTGTTGTTTTGTTCACTTGTCCGTCCCATACTTGAATACGCTTGCGTAGTTTGGACACCGTACTATAATAAACATATTTCACGCCTTGAATCGGTTCAGAAGCGATTTTTACGATTTGCTCTAAGATCTTTACCATGGAATGATCGTTTAATTCTTCCACCTTATGAGGAAAGACTTAGACTTTTACATATGTCATCACTTAGTCAACGTAGAGATATGTTAAATGTTATTTTTATAAATGATTTATTGTCCGGTAATATCAACTCTTCGAACCTTTTATCTTTGCTGCAGTGGCGGCTTTATAGGGGAGGCAACGGAGGCATTGCCTCCTCATAACATTTTATAAAAATGTTTTTCTAACGTATGCCTTTAATTTTTTATACCATAATGGACTGAATAAAAATCTGTATGTTCAGAAAATAATAATTTAAAATAAAATCCTATTCTCTAATGTAGAATTCTCTAAAATATAAACTACTAATTATCTTCATAGAGGCTAGCCTCCGATTCGTACAAATACTTTCATACAGCTTTTGCTAAGAACAAGCATAACCACATATAGAATACGAACACCAATCTCCGTAAAAAAATCTCTTCATAGAGGCTAGCCTCCGATTCGTACAAATACTTTCATACAACTTTGGTAAGCAGAAGCATAACCGCATATAGAATACGAACACCAATCTCCGTAAAAAAATCTCTTCATAGAGGCTAGCCTCCGATTCGTACAAATACTTTCATACAGCTTTTGCTAAGCACGAGCATCGGAGGCTAGCCTCTATGAAGAGATTTTTTTACGTAGATTGGTGTTCGTATTCTATATGTGGCTATGCTTGTTCTTAGCAAAAGCTGTATGAAAGTATTTGTACGAATCGGAGGCTAGCCTCTATGAAGAGATTTTTTTACGTAGATTGGTGTTCGTATTCTATATGCGGCTATGCTTGTTTTTAGCAAAAGCTGTATGAAAGTATTTGTACGAATCGGAGGCTAGCCTCTATGAAGAGATTTTTTTACGTAGATTGGTGTTCGTATTCTATATGCGGCTATGCTTGTTCTTAGCAAAAGCTGTATGAAAGTATTTGTACGAATCGGAGGCTAGCCTCTATGAAGAGATTGTTTTACGGCGCCTAAAGTTAGTTAAAACTAAAGTTAGTTTTTGACGCCTAAAGTTAGTCTCAAACTTGTTAAATTTGAATTTCGCGGCAAACGAAATTTGAATTTCGCGACCTTATACAGTTCAGTGAATGCGTTCAAGTATGATAAAGAGGGAAATATTTTTGGGACCATTTTTCAGCAGAGCTTTGTATTGTAACATAACGTGATTTCACCTGGATGCGGCTAATAAATCTTTTTTGTGTAACTTTCACCCCAAAACAATTAACAAAATCACAAAGTTTAGTTTAAAGGTTTTTATTTACTTTATTTATTAGATTTTTATTTTAATAAGTTTACAATGATTATTTCTTTCTTATTAATTCTTATTCATAACACAAATTTCTGTATTTAGGTAAGACAGTTACATTATTTCGACCGAGTAAATTTTTGTTGATCGTTTTTACGAATACTTGATACGTTGATCAATTTAATGTGTATTGAAACTGATTTTAAATTCTATAAACGACTCGGTTATTATTTCAAAATGCACGGAATTAACTGATTTATGTTTTAAATTACACTCACTGTTTTAGGAACAACTATTATCTTGTGATGACTTTTACCGACCCTCTAATTCATTTTTCAAAACCAACTTTCTACTAACTCCTTACTCCAAAAACCCAACTATCCGTCTTCACCAACTGCTAACTGTTACTTTTTACTAACCAACTAACTAACTTCAAAAACCAACTCCCTTCAAAAACCAACTCCTCAAAAACCAACTCTCTTTAAAACCCAACTAACTTCTTCACCGATCTTCACTTGCTTTTATAACATTCCTGACCTGGATAATCTTTTTCCGTTCAGGCAATTCCCTAATTCATGTTGAATGGGCGAAATTGCAACGTAAGTCAAAACTCAATTCAAAGGTGAATTGTGAAATTAATTAATTGCACTGGTCGTGTGCTCTCATAATTATTTGGTAGAGTCAGCATATTGATCGGCTTGGTGAAGTTGTTTATGAAATAGAATCGACATACAACAAAACACTTGTTGTGAAATAAGATCGCGCTTGTCTTCATGGAATAAGATCGACATACAACAAAACAATTGTTGTGAAATAGGATCGCGTTTGTCGCGCGCCTTTGATAAACGTTTTTGTACGTTTTGAGTTTATTGGTTTGTATGGCGGAAGTATTATGAGGGAAGGTTTATAGCGGGTACAAAGTACAGTGACCGGAGTGCACTTTGTGCACTTTTGGCATATTTGATTGTAAAGTTTTATTGAATAAATGGAATGATCGGATCAAAGTACAATGACCAGAGTGCATTGGTTAATTTAATTACCTATGATTTTCATGGGTCAATGTTCTAAGTTGGGACTTTGTATCATTAGGTTTATTTGTTCAATTTAATTATCCATTATGTGGAATATTTTTATGGGTCAACGTTCTAAGTTGGAACTTTGGCTTAAGAAGGGTGATGTATTGCATGAAGTTTGGAAAAGGTTGAAATGCAATTCATCACATTCCTTACCCCCTGAAGAAAGAAAAATGTAATTTTTCTGAATGTCACCACAAATGAGCGTTTTTTATTTGTTTTTTAAATCAATTTAATAATTTTGTGCATTTTGTCTTTTTAGCTCCCTTTTTTTTTTTTTTTTTATATATATAATTTACTTATTTTTTGCTACTAATTTATAATAATTTTACCTAATTTCCTTCAACAAATTTACATAATTTTTGTTTTAATGATTTTCATTTAAGTTAGAGTAATTTTTATCTTAATCACATTATAATAATTGGTTTCTCATAGTTTTACATTGTATTTTATTCCCTTTACCTAATATCATAATATTAGTTTACATTGTTCAAAATTTTTGATTTGCCAAGATAGTCAATGAGGTATGCCCTTTTTATTAGCAGTATCAAATTTTGGCAGATGCTAAAAATCTAGGGTTGGGTAATTTAGATTAGCTTTTCGCCACGGTATCGGTTCGTCCTGTACTTCGGGTAACGCGATTGAAATGTGCTCTTTGTTTGGAATAGGTTTACACGTGTGCAATTCAGGAAGGGACAATGACATTGTTCCGTTTACGGGCATTGGGTCTCTTGTGAGGTTGCATTTTGATGTTGCTGGGACGTGTCATTTGGAATTTGTGTACCTTTAGGTGAGGATTTTCCACTTGACTATTTTCGTGGATTTTTGGTTTTAGTGTTTCGAGTGGAAGGATTTTATCCGGTTGTTGTGCACCCTAACTAATTTCTTCCCAATTAGAATGACGGAATTTACAGGATTAGGGATATCTTTTATTTCATATGGACCTTTCCATATCGGATCTAGTTTCGATTTTCTAACCTCATTGCGAAGTAATACTCGATCTCCTATTTTATAAATTATGTTCGATGCAGTTCGATCATAATAATGTTTTGATTTGTTTTTACTTGCCAAGATATTTTTACGAGCAATTTTATAGGCTGTTTGAAGCTTATATCGAAGAAGATAGTAATAATTTTCGTCATTATAAAGGGGTGCGGGTTCACGTTTGATATTGGTGGGGAGTTCGGTGGTAAAACCGAAAAGAAGATCCATAGGGGTATATTTAGTAGAGGAATGAATCGTATTGTTATGTACGTGGACCGCTTCTCTGAGCCATTGATCCCATGTCGTAGGGTGCTCGCTAACAAAGTTTCGAAGGTATTCTGCTAATGGACGATGAGTGCGTTCTAAGGTGCCGTTGGATTGGGGATGATATGCCGTAGTCTGTAATTTTTGAATTTTTAGTAATTTACATACTTGTTTGAAAACGTTGCTCAAGAAATTTGTACCTTGGTCGGTCACCAGTTTCTTTGGAATTCGATACCTTGTAATGATTTGCTCATAGAATGCCTTAGCAACTGTTTCTGCTTCGCAATTATCTAAGGGAACGCAATCGAAGAAACGAGTTAGATCGTCCTCGAAAGTTAGGATATATTTGTTTCCTAAATTAGTGGTGGGTAATGGTCCTACAATATCCAAATATACTTTGTCAAAGGGCATGGACGCAGTGTCCGTGATTACCATAGGTAACCGAAAATGTTTTGACTGCTTATTCTTCTGACATTGAGGGCAATTTTTTATAAATTTTTCAATGTCGCGAAGCATGTTTTTCCATCTGAAATATGTTCTGATCCGACTATAGGTCTTGTATACCCCTTGATGACCTCCCAAAGGGGCATTGTGATAGGTTTTCAAGACAGTTTCTATTTCTTTAGGGTCGGTTAAGAACTCATATGTGTTTTCTTGACCTAGAATTTCTTCTTCCAATGATGTTGAATCGCTTGGCTCAGCATTTTCGATTGCTCCTATTTCAGAGTTGTTTTCGTTTACCTTGAACGGTGAATGTTTTGAAATTTGAGAATCACTTAATCCGTTTGTTTGATTTTCTTCCACAATACTTTTTGCCGCTTGTCTTTTTTGCGAGCGGGTGACGACACCAACGTTTGTTGTTTTTGTTTCTTTGGAGGTATTTTGATTCGGGTTTTCTAAGTAAGTGATTTTTCCATTTTTGCTGTAGTCAACCATAACATTTTGACGGCTTTCGTCGTGCGCTGTTTTCTTAACATTTTGTTGTTGTAAATCTGTGTCGTTAGTATTGTTAGGGTGTTGATCGTAGGGAATTCTACTTAATGCATCAGCGGCGGTATTATGTTTACCTGCCTTGTATTCGATTACATATTCATAGTCTGATAATTTATGCCTAAACCTGGTTAATCTTGAGGTCGTATCTTTGATGTTAAAAACTCCTTTTAAAGGACGGTGGTCCGAATATACAATAAACTTTCTACCTAATAAATAACATCGGAAATGTTTAGTAGCCCAAACTATTGCCAGCAATTCTTTCTCTATTGTTGAATATCGGCGTTCAGCCTCATTCAAGGTTCGGCTAGCGTAGGCTACTGGCCTTTCGTCCTGCGATAGTATTGCTCCAAGTGCTTCTCCACTAGCATCTGTGGTTAACGCAAATGGTTTAGAAAAATCTGGATATACCAGAAGAGGTGGAGATGTTAAGGCTTCTTTTAGTGTTTCGAATGCCTTTTCACATGATTCATTCCACGCAAATTTACTACCCTTTCGAAGTAATTTCGTAAGAGGTAAGGCCTTTTGGGCAAAATCTTCAATAAATTTTCTATAATAATTGGCAAGACCTAAGAAACTTTGAATTTGTCGAATAGTTTTTGGACGTGGGAAATTTTTTACACAAATAATATTTTGAGGATCGGGGAGAGCGCCTTCTTTCGTACATTTGTGTCCTAAATAAATTACTTCCTTTTTGAGGAAGTGACACTTCTCGGGTTGGAGTTTAAAATTGTGGATCCTGAGACGTTCGAAAATATCCATCAATTTTTGGTTATGGTCATCTAGGGTTTTCCCGTAAATGACCAAATCATCGATGTATATGAAACACTTTATTCCTTGTAACCCTGTCAAGGCGTGATTCATAGCCCTTTGGAATGTAGCAGGAGCCGATTTTAATCCAAACGGCATCCTTGTAAATTCGAAATGACCAAAAGGTGTACTAAAAGCTGTTTTTTCTCGATCGTTTGGCTCAACTTGAATTTGATGATAGCCGCTAGCTAGGTCCAGTGTGGTGAAATAAGTAGAGTTTCCCAACTGGTCCAGAATCTCCTCGATTCTAGGCAGTGGAAAAGCGTCTCCAATAGTGACGTCATTCAGTTTCCTGAAATCCACCACTACTCTCCACTTCTTTTCGCCGTTTGCTCCCGCTTTCTTAGGTACTACTAAGAGAGGGGAGTTCCAGGGACTTTTACTAGGTTGGACTATCCCTTCTTCCACCATTTTATTAACTTGTTCGTTAATAACTTTGCGGTGGGTTTCGGCCAAACGATAATTCTTTAAATTTAGAGCTCCTTGGTCCTGACGTATTGGTATTTTATGGGTTAATACCGTCGAATGGGTTAATTTATCATTAGATAAATGAAAGAGATCGTGAAATTGAGAGCAAATGTTTATTATTGATTGTTTTTCTTCGTGGTTTGCCTCGGGATCCATCTGAATTGATTCGATAATTTCCCGAATCCTTTTATATGGAGGAGATTTAAACCCGTTAGTCTGGCTTAAATTTTCTTGACATGAAAA
This sequence comes from Chrysopilus asiliformis, assembly GCA_964034945.1. Classification (NCBI taxonomy): domain Eukaryota; kingdom Metazoa; phylum Arthropoda; class Insecta; order Diptera; family Rhagionidae; genus Chrysopilus; species Chrysopilus asiliformis. Next base: position 55,476,958 of record OZ035962.1, read on the forward strand.
AATTTTAAACCTTTTTGCTTTAACTATTTTTAGGGGTATTTTATTCAAAGTTATTTGGTAGTTGTTTGAATTTAGAATGCTAACCGTAATCTTTCCATTACGGGGCCGGACTAGAGTATTAGCCATGTAGACACCATTGGCGATTTCTCCGGACATACAAATTAGATCACTTGTTTCGTTTTCGATAGGTAATTCTATTATTTTTTCAGTGCGTGGAGGAATTACTACATCAGTTTGGCAGTAATAAAGTTTTTGGGAATGTTGTTGTTTATTTGGAATATTGTAATTGTTGTTCGGATAAACATTTGAATTTGCATTTATGTCCGTATGTGCGGTTTTGTTTTCCGCGGACGGCTTAAAAATTTGAATACTGAGTTCCTTTTCCAAAGATTTGCACAAATTTCTAACATCATCTATAGTTTTGATAGAATTCCCTGTTTGGTTAGAGGGAAAGTTAATTGTTTGTATTTGAGTTGTATTTTTTGGTTTGTTTAGATTATTAGTGGATTCAGTTGATGTGCTAGTAGTGCTTTTTATTGGAACTGATTCAAATGGGTTAGGTTTTGACCATGCTGCCTTCTCGAGTCGTCCTGTACGACTGGGTTGTGAAATTTTTACTATCTCTGCGTAAGATTTGGATGATTGGGCCACGACATTTTTTGCACGTGGATCCGAACCTACGGTAGATAGATCACAAGTGACTAGGTTATTCCATGTACCTGACCTTGATAATACCTTCTGAGTCGTGATCTCAGATTTGGTTGTTTTGTTCAAGGGGTCATTGGAATTTTCTAGCTGATTCACTTGTATTGGTTTTGGATTTTCAGAAGTTTGATAAATCGGTTTATGATTATCGACCTGTCCATTTTCAGTATGAGCTTTCGATATTTGGGCCAATCTCTTCTTTGAGCTTGGAATCGAATTTGCAATCGTTTGAGTTTGAGCCGTTTTACTGTTATATCGACCTGTCCTTAGCATCACTTTCTGAGTCGCGATTTCAGATTTTGTGATTTCGTGCAAGGAGTCATCTATAAAGTCAAATTTAAACTCGTGCTCTGATTGCAGCGCTTCTATTGCTGGAAAATGGAGTCGTTTCATAATACAATCGATTCTACTTCTATTCCATAAAATATCCCTTCCTATGATACCATCGCAAGGAACCGATTCATTATCGTTGACTACGTGAAATTGACAAGTCAACGCCTCTTTATTTGGGTCTCGCATTACAGCCGTCATTTTGGCTTCACAGATGCCTATCGATCGTTCAGATGCACCGTATAAACCAGTCAGAACTACTAGTCTATTTCCGTTAATCGGAGTACCGGGTTTCAAGATCGATCGTCTAATTAGACTTACATCTGCTCCTGTATCCACCAAAAATTGAACTGGCTTTTTACAAGCGATGTCAACATCCGCGGTTATTACTGCCTCACGATAAAGTTTCTGGTATGGGATGATTATTTCATTAGTAGGCATGGGGTCGATTTTCTTTTGGGGTTTGGATTTTTTGAGAGATTCATTGGGTTTTTGGGACCTCATTGCGATAGGTTTTTTGTTTTTGAGAATGGTTTCGGAGTTTTGAGTTTTCCAGGTAGAGTTTTGAGAGTTCTTTGCAATGGGTTCATTGATGTTGGGAGTTTTATTTTGGGATTTGGATTGTTTGAGAGATACTTTAGCTTTTTCCTGTTTCGTAGCATTGGTTGCAATTTCAGGTTTACACCCCTTTTTGGCTTGGTCTGAAGGTGGGTGTGGAGCTTCAAACCCTATTGGTTTCCCTGTGTCGATGGGTTGGAAGTTGAGTTGGCTATGTTAGTTCTCTGTTCCCATTTTTGTTTAGCAGGACACTGATTTATATTATGGGTGTCTAGATCACACCAATCACAATGTTGAGGATTTGAGGAGTTATTTCTGTTATTAATATTTAAATTTATATGTGCCTGATTGCGTTTTGGGGTAGATGTTTGGAAATTTGAATTATTTGTTTGTTTCCAACAACGATCTGCACTGTGGCCGTTAGTTTGGCAGTTATTACAGAAGTATTGCCTTGTTCGGCAATCTTGGTATTCGTGACCTAATCGCTTACAAAAGCTGCACGTTGTAATTTTGCTGTAATTTCTTTGTACATTTGTAGGAAGGTTAGTAGGTGGTGAGTTTTTAGAAAAATTTCCTTTTGGATTTCTACTTGAGTTTGGAAGGAATCTTTGATTTGAAAAATTATTATTTGAGACATAACTACGTTGTGTTGAATTATTATTATTTCTAGAGTAGTTATTAGATTTATTTAATGTTTGGGTTGTGAAAGAATTGGTGAAATTATTTGTGCCGTTTAATCTCTGACTTGAGTCGGGGTTAAAATTTGAAAAACTGTTATGCGATAAATTTTGATAAGAATTTAACTCATGGTCGAAAAGTCTGCTTGACCGGTTTTGAGAGTAAACCCTTTCTTCCGATCTTTCGATTTCTTCCGCCAGATTCATTAATGCCAATAACGTTTTATCTGTGTGTCCCAATATGGCTTGTCGTATTGTAGGACTAAGAATACCTGACTTGAAGGTGAATTTTGTTTCTTCTTCGACTTCTCGTAATAACGCGTCATTAGCCGAAGGGTATTTTTTTGTAACTGCCAAACGTAATTCCTTGTATTGTTTGACCAATCTGCACCCGTATGCCATTACTCCTTCGCCTGGCCTTTGTACGCATTTTCGTACGCTGGCGAACAGGTCGTTAATACTTTTAGAAGGGGCATAGTTTACAGATAACATTTCAGAAAAATTTTGAAAGTTTTCGAATTGGTGATTTCTCATCAAGTCATATGCGTCTCCCCTTAGCCTTGTTTTTATCAGAGAGAGAAACAGAGGACATTCTTCTTGGTTAAGATTGTCATAAATTTGTTGGGCACTATCTAAAAATATTTGTAAGTCTATTCTAACTGTATCTCGATTTTCACCCGAAAATAACGGAACAATTTCATTAATTAATTTAGCGGTTTCTAGGAAATTCATTTTGGAAACTGGGATTGGATTATACTGACTTGGACTATATAATTCTAGGACGAATCGATCAATTGATTCTATAAATTCGTTTACCGTATAGGGTAAATTATTTTCTTCCGCGAAAGTTTCTTCGTTAAGGGATGATATTTCACCGAATTGACTATCTTGCCAAAACAATTTCAAATTTTTATCACTAGTAGTTAAATACTTATTCCTAAAATCTACTATTTCTTGAATTTTTTCACTTACAAGCTTTTCCTGTGATGAATTTGATGCTAATTTGCTTCTTGGGTAAACTCGTCCTTCTCTAAGCGGCACGTCGCTGTATCTCGTTGCCTTGCTCGGTCCTGGTTGTGGTGTAGATGTGTTGAATTGTCTGGTTGTTTTCGGTGTTCCCTGGATTCCTTCTATTTGTTCCGTTTGTTCGTTGATCCTCAGTTGAATTTCTCCTAATAAGTCGTACAACGTATCTGTCGTCTCCAAAAGTTGTGGTGTTACGGTAACAGTCTGCTTTTCTGGGGTTCGTCCTTCGGTGTCTAATTTTTGTGATGTGGTAGAGGCTTGTTCTTCATTCGTGGTGATCGGTGATTTCGATGTTGATTTCTTCTTAACTTTCCTGTCGGGATTCACTCGGAGAACCGTTTTCAACAGTTTTGACATTTATTGAGTCGCACTATGCCGGGTTCACGTCACTGTTACTGTTTGTGATACTAGTTCTGATTAACTAATATAAGTACACAAACTAAATGTTCGAATGTTCGCGATAGCAATAGTAAAATGTTCACTTTCCGCTGGCTTCTTTCGTTTGTGATAATAGCACTTGTTACTATTATAAATTACACAAATTTAGAGTTTAAATGTGCGTGATAATGAATTATTTCACTTTACTTCACTAATTTTTCTGCGAACATCCTACCAACTGCGCCAAATGTAACATAACGTGATTTCACCTGGATGCGGCTAATAAATCTTTTTTGTGTAACTTTCACCCCAAAACAATTAACAAAATCACAAAGTTTAGTTTAAAGGTTTTTATTTACTTTATTTATTAGATTTTTATTTTAATAAGTTTACAATGATTATTTCTTTCTTATTAATTCTTATTCATAACACAAATTTCTGTATTTAGGTAAGACAGTTACATTATTTCGACCGAGTAAATTTTTGTTGATCGTTTTTACGAATACTTGATACGTTGATCAATTTAATGTGTATTGAAACTGATTTTAAATTCTATAAACGACTCGGTTATTATTTCAAAATGCACGGAATTAACTGATTTATGTTTTAAATTACACTCACTGTTTTAGGAACAACTATTATCTTGTGATGACTTTTACCGACCCTCTAATTCATTTTTCAAAACCAACTTTCTACTAACTCCTTACTCCAAAAACCCAACTATCCGTCTTCACCAACTGCTAACTGTTACTTTTTACTAACCAACTAACTAACTTCAAAAACCAACTCCCTTCAAAAACCAACTCCTCAAAAACCAACTCTCTTTAAAACCCAACTAACTTCTTCACCGATCTTCACTTGCTTTTATAACATTCCTGACCTGGATAATCTTTTTCCGTTCAGGCAATTCCCTAATTCATGTTGAATGGGCGAAATTGCAACGTAAGTCAAAACTCAATTCAAAGGTGAATTGTGAAATTAATTAATTGCACTGGTCGTGTGCTCTCATAATTATTTGGTAGAGTCAGCATATTGATCGGCTTGGTGAAGTTGTTTATGAAATAGAATCGACATACAACAAAACACTTGTTGTGAAATAAGATCGCGCTTGTCTTCATGGAATAAGATCGACATACAACAAAACAATTGTTGTGAAATAGGATCGCGTTTGTCGCGCGCCTTTGATAAACGTTTTTGTACGTTTTGAGTTTATTGGTTTGTATGGCGGAAGTATTATGAGGGAAGGTTTATAGCGGGTACAAAGTACAGTGACCGGAGTGCACTTTGTGCACTTTTGGCATATTTGATTGTAAAGTTTTATTGAATAAATGGAATGATCGGATCAAAGTACAATGACCAGAGTGCATTGGTTAATTTAATTACCTATGATTTTCATGGGTCAATGTTCTAAGTTGGGACTTTGTATCATTAGGTTTATTTGTTCAATTTAATTATCCATTATGTGGAATATTTTTATGGGTCAACGTTCTAAGTTGGAACTTTGGCTTAAGAAGGGTGATGTATTGCATGAAGTTTGGAAAAGGTTGAAATGCAATTCATCACAGTATGGTGACAGTTGTTCTATGTTATATAGTTCTGTGGTCGTATCATAAAAAATTTTATAGAACTAAAAAAAACTTTGCCTCCTCATTTCAAATATACACGAGCCGCCATTGCTTTGCTGAATCTTCGATCAAGTTGTCGGGCTACCAGGTGTGATGAATTGCATTTCAACCTTTTCCAAACCTGATGCAATACATCACCTTTCTTAAGCCAAAGTCCCAACTTAGAACATTGATCCATGAAAATCATTGAATTGCATTTCAACTTTTCCTGAATGCAATACCTCACTTAACCTAAAACAACAGGTACAAAGTATTAATCCAGAACATTGACCCATCCTTCAAACACCATAAGCAATTCTTATCAATTTCATATGCAGCCCGGTCAATGCCCCTGCTTAAACCCTATACAAAATCGTATACTTCCTATATGACCAATACATTTAATTAAAAATTTTAGAAAAAAAAAAAAAATGGAGAAAAACTCTGAAAATCAAAACAACCAAAAACCTGAAAAAAATATATGTTAAAATTACAAACGATGTAAAACACTATTTCGACTTAATAACAGAATCAAAACTCAAACAGTTTCTCATAACATTATTAGTTTATTGACATTTTAGTAAGTAAATTTGCTTGTACCCAGTAAAAAATTATTAAGGCATTTTTTTGTTCACTGGGTAATTTACATTTTTAAAGCCAAGTAATTTTGGTGACATTTCGAAAAATTACATTTTTCTTTCTTCAGGGGGTAAGGAATGTGATGAATTGCATTTCAACTTTTCCAAACCGGATGCAATCCATCACTTGAGTTAAAGCAGAAGGTACAAAGTTCCAAATCAGAACATTGAACCATTCAATAAATTCAATAAAATTTCACAATCAAAAATTACACAAGTGCACTCCGGTCAATGTACTTTGTACCCATCATAAACCTTACATTTCATCATAATAATAATTCCGCCATACAAACCAATGAACCCCAAAACGTACAAAATACGTTTATCAAAGGCACGACCTCATATTTCATAACAATTCGTCGATGTACAACTCAATAAACTCCAAACGTACAAAATACGTTTAGTGAAGGCACGCGACAAACGCGATCCTATTTCACAACAATTGTATTGTTTTCATAACAATTGTATGTCGATCTTCACCAAGCCGGTAAAAATGCTGATTCTTCCAAATAATTCTGAGGGCTCACGACCAGAGCCAATACGAAAAATGATTTCATAATTCACATCTGAATTGAAGTTTTTACCTATATTGCAATTACACAATGTAGGTTAATTAGGAAATTGTCTGAACGACAAAAAATTGAGCAGGTCAAGAAGCCTATAAAAGAAAGTGTTAAGGCCTGACTCGGGGGTTTTTTGAGTTAGTTAATGAGCCAGTTAATGAGCCAGTTAGTTAGTTAGTTAATGAGCCAGTTAGGGAGTACGGTTTTTTGAGTTAGAGAAGTGAGTTGAAGTCGGGAGCTGCAGAGGAATCAAGGTTTAGAAAAAAGGAAAAAGTTTGTTTGAAGTTTAGAAAAAGTTTGTTTGAAGCTGAGTAGTTAAGAAATTGTTGTGTGTATAATAGTAAAAGAGGAACTTAACTAATAATATAACTTGTGTAATAATAAAAGATAAAAGTTAGAAATTTGTAAACATAGTGTAAGCAGATTCAGTGTAATTAATAGAGGAGAATTATAATAAATCAATTGGCAGAATAACAACAACGTTTTTAAATTCACCCTAACAAAATAGGTGTCACACAGGCATAAACCACTTATTTATCTGGACATTCATAAAACAAATTATGGTCACTTTAAACCAATGTCTGCAATGAGCAGGCTTTATAATAATTGCTCCAATAAAATTAATTTTAATCAAGGTAAAAAAGCAATTAAAAATACTTTACAATCAAATATATAAGGATAATATTAAATCTTTACATATTTTTGTTATATTCAGATAGTTAATGTTATATGCTATATAAATTGTTATATTCAGATGGTTAATACTGTACCTGCTGAAATAAATAAACTGAGGACATATTTAGGCAACTATAATAAAAATTAAAAATTTGTAGTACTACGTTTTTTGACGTGGATACGTCTTAGATTTTGATATGGGGGTACAAATTAGAAAATCGGCTTGCTGCGATGACAACAAATTTCAAAGCGATGATACTCGATATTTTGTGGTGACATCCGAACAGAAACTGTGCTATAAAATGCGGCCTACTATATAAAATGCGGCAGGGTATTTTGTTATGTTAAACTATGTTTAATAATTCTTTTAAAAATCAAAATCTAAATTTTCACTTAGCCGCTGTTATGCTGTGTTTGCTGCTTGTAGTACAGATTTCACATTTATACTCTTTTTATGCTCCTCCTTTGTGTGTATTGAATCTGATGTATTGAATGTCATGTTATTTCGTTCTTTTCGCTCTTAAAAGTGTCGCTCTTAACGGCAAAAGCGTTTGCTGTGGTTTCCGACTCTCGTTCTTGGGAACGAAAATGATTTCTATTTAAGTTTTCGCTTGTTGTTCAAAACGGTTTGTGGGTCTCGCATAAAAATGAATGAAAGCCTCGAGCGATTGCTGTTGGATATGATGCACATCCACATATAAGTATGTATTTTACTACTGAGAGAACGATATTTCGCTCCCAGCATTAAATGTATGATATTTATTTCATACTTCTCTTATCATAAACCAATTATAAATAAAATTATTATACCCGTATGGTGAAACCGAATATCTCAAAAACGGTGCATCTTTTCAAAAAAGTGCAAGAACAAAAGTTATTTAGGATATGATTCTACATAAAACTCCCATACATAAAAATCCGATTGGAAAAAATTCTAAAAAAAATCTAATTAGAAAGTTTGACTTCAAACTGGAATTTGGATACAACTGTTCGCCGTTCACTTAAATCACCATACGGATTTTTAATAATTGCCAGATTGGCAATTATAGCTTTTGTTATGTTTTAAATAAAAAGGCCATAGAGGGTTAAGGGAACAAAAAGTGACCCCAGAGATAGCAGCTTGAAATTTTTTTCGTAAGTTGCCACCATTACAACAAATAGGGGAAAATACCCAGATCTGAGCCCCCTTAAGCCTTTTTTTCACTTCATACCATCTTTTCTTTGTCTTCCGTATACTTTCTGAGAAACTCGTACTTACTGGTCGAAAGTATGGAATGTTTAACCCTCTAACCGGAATATTTCCGAAAAAAATTCACCAAAATATGACTTTCAACTTGCGACAGACCGTAACTAAGACAACGTACAGGGCTAATTTTTTTCCAGCATGTAAAGCGATAACTTACAAAAGTCAGTGTAACACGTTCCGGCGATTTCCGGCGATTAAAATTGTTACCCGTTATAAACAAGCGAATGTCCTGAAGCCCGCCTTTAGGCGGGCATTCCGGCTAGAGGGTTAAATTAAATTAACATATACATATTCCTCAACAATTTGGATAAAAAGCAAGGTGTCTGTCTCGTAGAGACGGCAAGAAGACGTGGATCCGCCTACAACGATCGCCAATAGATATTTAAGTAAAAAATTTTAGTGAAAGGGAAATTAAGGAAAAACTGGCAATTATTGAAAATCCGTATGGTGATTTAAGTGAACGGCGAACAGTTGTATCAAAATTCCAGTTTGAAGTCAAACTTTCTAATCAGATTTTTTTAAAATTTATTCCAATCGGAGTTTGATGTATGGGAGTTTTATGTAGAATCATATCCTAAATAACTTTTGTTCTTACACTTTTTTGATTAGATGCACCGTTTTTGAGATATTCGGTTGCACCATACGGGTATAATAATTTTATTTATAATTGGTTTATGATAAGAGAAGTATGAAATAAATATCATACATACAGTGTTCAAACGCTCCCATTTCTAGTCTTTCGATCAAGTTAGTTATATATATAATGACGAAGGTTTTACATTTTATTACTATTTCATTGATTCTACTACTATTTTTCGGCCGATTTACTACGATTTCGAAAATCAAAAGTCACAACACTGAACAGAACTTTAATGCTGGGAGCGAAATATCGTTCTCTCAGTAGTAAAATCCATACTTATATGTGTGTGTGCATCATACCCAGCAGCCATCGCTCGAGGCTTTCATTCATTTTTATGCGAGGCTCACAAACCGCTTTGAACAAGAAGCGAAAACTTAAATAGAAATCATTTTCGTTCCCAAGAACGAGAGTCGGAAACCACAGCAAACGCTTTTGCCGTTAAGAGCGAAAAGAACGAAATAACATGACATTCAATCACAGAACTATATAACATATAACAACTGTCACCATGCGCCAACACCATTCCGAAAGTCTATTTTCATTTGACAGCTCACGGTTTAAACGAGACAGCTATATTTATTTTCATACGGTTATCTTGCTCTTACTTGAGTCGTTTTGATACACTGAATTGTATTGAAATGGGACTATTTGAGACAGCAAATCGAGCGATCTATCTATGCATTCAATACAACAGATTCAATACACACAAAGGAGGAGCATAAAAAGAGTAAAATGTGAAATCTGTACTACAAGCAGCAAACACAGCACAGCAGCGGCAGTAAAAATTTTGATTTTGCTTTTTAAAAACATAATTGCACATAGTTTAACATAACAAAATACCCTATACAATGCTTTAATGTAGCCCTCATCTTATAACACAGGTTTTGTTCAGATATCACCACAAACTATCGAGTTTTATCGATTGCAAATTTTGTTATCATGGCAGCAAGCCGATTTTCTAATTTGTACCCCCATTACCAAAATCCAAGACGTAACCACGTCAAAAAAAGAAATTATGTGTAAATGTGGAAATTATCCCAAAATCCAGTTCTGAGCCCCCTGTATTAAATTAAGTTATGTCTCGTAACTAATAGCAATGAGAATTGAATTCGAAGAATAATTGGTTTAATCACGTTGTGAAATGTGGTTTAATCGGCACAATTCTTGTTTTAACCGGAAAATTAACAGGGGTGCTCAGAACTGGTGCCGGGGCTCAGATCTGGATACTTTACCCTAATTTTAAATAATTTCCCAAAATTTCAGTCCAAAAAAACGAGTAGTTTTGGAGAAAAAAAATAAAATATGATTTTTTTGAAAAAATTCTAGCACCGTAACGGGTTAACCGATTTTGATGAAACTTGTCGCAATTTTTTCGTTGAAAGTCATAGTTTTCAAAAAAAAATTACAGCAAAAAAATTAAGTGTGAGGAACAGTTAGGAAAAAGTATTTTTTGTTTTTAAAAAATTATAACGGTAATTTAACGGTTTTGCACCACTTTTATTTTTTTCTCAAAAATCCCTAATCCCTTACCTACAAAACAAAAAAAATTATAATTTATTATAAATCAACAGGATACAAATCCATCTGATTGCCAAACAAAATCAATGTTTCATATTTTAAAGCTTAAATGTACATATCTATATATAAATTTACGTTAAATGTACATATGAATGCAAAAGATCAAAATTAGACTTTATGAATTTTTTACTTAAATTAAAATCGCAAAATTTAGCCCTATTGTAAAGGAGTGACATGGACGTCATTGGCTCATTTAAACCATAATTGGTACAGTGAGTGTCCGTATAAATAAAACAAGAGTGCCGAAGTAAGTGGGGACGGGCGTTAAGATTTACCAAAGATAGTAAATCAGATAGTAAATCAGCATTCAAATTACCCGACAAAAGTTCGTTGATGAATACTATTTGATGCATAGTACGTCTGTCCTCTAAGGAAACCATATTAAGGAGCTTAAGCCTCTCAGAGTATGGAGGAAGCATCAATGAGTCATTCCATGGTAACAATCTTAAAGCGAATCGTAAAAATCTTCTTTGAACACTTTCAATGCGTTTAATTTTACATGCACAAAACGGACTCCAGACAACACAAGCATATTCAAGAATAGGACGAACTAACGATGAATAAATAGATTTTAACACATAGGGATCGTTTAACTCCTTAGAAAAACGTTTAACAAGTCCTAAAACAGAGTTTGCTTTACATACCACATGGTGGATATGCAAGTCAAAATTCAACTTTGAGTCTAGTGTGACTCCCAGATCAACAACATGAGGTGAGTTTTTGATCACACTGCTATTTAACGTGTAGGTTGAAACAATTGGTTTACGCTTCCTATGAAATGACATAAAAACACATTTATCAGTATTCAATATTAAACTATTTTTTTGACACCAAACATTGAATTTACAAAGGTCATTCTGTAGGTCAAGTGTATCAGACTCAGATTTAATACATTTGAAGATTTTTAAGTCATCAGCAAAACCTAGAGATTTCGAATCCGATAATATAGAAAAAATATCGTTTATAAATAACAGAAATAGCAAGGGGCCCAAGTGGCTACCCTGAGGCACCCCCGAGAACACATAAACTAGGTCCGAAAGGACACCGTCATATAACACAGCAAAGGAACGACCAGACAGGTAAGATTTTATCCACTAACAATCAGAGGGTGAAGCCCTAATCTCTCTATTTTAAATAGGAGAATATTATGATTCACCTTATCAAATGCTTTACTGAAGTCTGTGTACAAACAATCAATTTGATAACTAGCAGTAGGATTCTTGGCACTTATAACAATGTAGTTATCCATAACGATGTCGTTATCCATAAATACGAATAAGAGATTTTATGTTTGTGGTAGTGATATAAAATGGCGTTGTATTTGTTTCTCGCTGTCAACTTTCCAATAAAATTACCCTCGACTATGACTCTGGCAATGCTGAGCCTTCCAATACGAATTTTCATAACGACTGCTCTCGTACCAGTCGATAAACACTAAGAGCCTGTTCACATTGGTTGAAATAGTCCGCCTAATTCTGACAGAAACTGGCAACATTTAGGCAAGGTGAGGAAGTGGGACTGAGCCCCACTTCCTCACCTTGCCTAAATGTTGCCAGTTTCTGTCAGAATTAGGCGGACTATTTCAACCAATCTGAACATGGTCTAATGTTTGAGTTTCGTCCACTTAAGAATGTTGTTTAATTGTTGTCACGTTGGCAAAAACGAAATAAAATGTTGAATGCGTCCCTTAATTGTCTAAGCATTACTCGCATTTGCCTTTTCCTTAAAAAAACGAAATTAAATTCGCCTTTACTTTGTGTTCAAGTTGAAATTTTCAAATCGCTGATGAAAAGAGATCTTTCACGCACAGCGAAATGAAAATTACTCTTGTTTGTGGAGGCCAACAGCGGAAACCGGTTGTAGTGCGGAAAGAGGGAGGGAAACACATCTTGGCAGCAAGAAAGTGCAATAAAATTGAATTGAATCGAAATTGCTGACAGCAAAAAAAATCTTTTGTATTTAACTTCAACCATTTGTGTTTATTTCTGACATTTTTTTGTTGTGATTGTTAAAAATTTTTCCCAAAAACGTAAAACCTTTTCATTTGGCTAATCCGGGGAAATTCTAAAACGATTTTAGGAGACTTTAGGAAAGGAAAAGTGTGCGGAAATCCATATAGAATTGCATAAAAAACTGCCGGCTGGCCGCCCGACTTATATAAATACTTTTCACAGCTAAATATTATACTTTTTCGAAAGAAAATTGTTATTTGTTTACTTTTCAAAATATGTCGATTTTAAAACAAATTTTAAATTTGTCGCTACTGTCAAGATTGTATTTAAATTTTCGCCGCCAGAGCGAAAATTAACCATCTGTGCAAAATAATACCCTTAGCGATCTTTCCAGATCGTTATTTATCGATTTTGCCAAAAATCCTACTGCAGACTCCATGTTATTTAAAATATAATTAGTAAATTGAACTAGCTGAGTGGAAGATGATCTTCCTTTAATAAAGCCATGTTGTTGAGAGGACAAAATCGATTTACAATTAAATGACAACACATCATTAACAACTGCTTCAAAAAGTTTTGGAATCGCAGAAAGTTTTGCAACAGGTCTATAATTAGACAAGATATTTTTTTGGTTTTTTTTGTGAATTGGAATTACATAATAGCTTTTCCAACGATTTGGAAATACTCCAGATTTCAGAGATAAATTAAATAAATATTTTAACGGTACTGATAAATTAAGATAACAAAAACGAACAACAGCAGCAGGTACTCCATCAGAGCAATTAGAATAGTCTTCGTCAAGATTTTTTAAAATATAATTTGAGATATCGATATGGTCAAGATTAAAAGCTAAAATGTCAACTTGGTCCGTCAAGTAATTAAAATAACTAGTATCAATATCATAGTTGCTCGAAGAAAAAGATTCGCTAAAAGTAGAGTCGAAACTGTTAGCTATCACGTACTGATTATCACAAGGTTTACCGTCAATCAAAAATTCCTTGTATTTAAATTTTCGCCGCCAGAGCGAAAATTAACCATCTGTGCAAAATAATACCCTTAGCGATCTTTCCAGATCGTTATTTATCGATTTTGCCAAAAATCCTACTGCAGACTCCATGTTATTTAAAATATAATTAGTAAATTGAACTAGCTGAGTGGAAGATGATCTTCCTTTAATAAAGCCATGTTGTTGAGAGGACAAAATCGATTTACAATTAAATGACAACACATCATTAACAACTGCTTCAAAAAGTTTTGGAATCGCAGAAAGTTTTGCAACAGGTCTATAATTAGACAAGATATTTTTTTGGTTTTTTTTGTGAATTGGAATTACATAATAGCTTTTCCAACGATTTGGAAATACTCCAGATCTCAGAGATAAATTAAATAAATATTTTAACGGTACTGATAAATTAAGATAACAAAAACGAACAACAGCAGCAGGTACTCCATCAGAGCAATTAGAATAGTCTTCGTCAAGATTTTTTAAAATATAATTTGAGATATCGATATGGTCAAGATTAAAAGCTAAAATGTCAACTTGGTCCGTCAAGTAATTAAAATAACTAGTATCAATATCATAGTTGCTCGAAGAAAAAGATTCGCTAAAAGTAGAGTCGAAACTGTTAGCTATCACGTACTGATTATCACAAGGTTTACCGTCAATCAAAAATTCCTTCGGATATTGATTCGATTTACGTTTAGTATTAACGAAATTCCAAAACTTTTTGGGAGCATTTCTAATATCAGCCATGACAGTGTTCAAATAAGAGGAGTAAAGAAATTTAGCATAGCTGTTGAACCTTTTACGCAATGATGCAAATAATTCATAATCCTCTGGGCATTTAGATCTGTGATACTTCTTCCAAGCCGAGTTCCGCTTATTCCTCAGAGAACGCAGTTCATTGTCAAACCATGACGGACAATTAAATTTAGACGCGCGTTTTCTTACCTTAGGCACATATTCTTGGAAAAGCTCGTAAAGAACGTTATAAAAACGATCAGTTGCTACATTAACATCATTACAATTATCAAACAATAACGTCCAGTTCACCCTAGCTAGGGAAATGTTTAAGGAGTCAAAATCACAGTTCTTAAAATTAAAACAATAATCGTTACAAATATCATCCAGTTGTACATCATTAAAATCAAAAACAATGAGAAGCGATGGATGGAAGTCGACTTCATTCAAGAGTGGATCCTCACAGCGGGAGACTACAGCTTCAGTGCAGGAAGAAAATACCAAGTCCAAAGTGCGACCAATAGAATTCTGAATATTGTTTAGCTGATGTAAACCACAGCTCAAGGTCGTATCCAGGAATAATAATTCGGTATGAGTTTTGCCATGTGCCACCAGTGAAATATCATCCTCCGACGGTTCCCACTGAAGATTTTATTTATTTATTTACTAATTCATCAATACACTGACTACTACAAGTTAAATTAAATGCTAATAAATGTATATACAAATTATAGAGAGAAAAAAAAAATATTATAATAAAAAAAAAAATAATTAAATATATGTTTACAATACTAAATAATAATTTAAAAATAAATACAAAACAAAAAAAAAATTTAATGAAGCAAATTCTTCAGTTGCGCTAGACTGATATTAAAATCAATGCATTCAAATGAATTATTAAAAGTTCGAGCCATTGATGAAAGAGGCTCATTATAACCATAATTTGTCGAGTGTGATGGAACTTTTAAAAATCTGTAAGTTCTTCTGGTTCTATTATTTGCGTTTATATTTAGTTGACTTAATAGTGGAACCGAGTCAATTATTCCGTTCAACATTTTAAAAGTGAATTTAATTTTGGCATTCGTACGGCGAACTTTTAGAGAATGCAAATTTATAAGTTTTAAGCGATCCTCATAAGGGGGGAGAATAAGAGAATTTTCCCACGGTAAATGTTTCAGAGCAAATCGAACAAATTTTCGTTGGACACTTTCAATACGCACAGAGTGAATATCATAGTAAGGGTCCCACACTACTGAAGCATACTCTAAAATAGGACGAACGAATGCACAATATAAAGTTTTCGTGATAAAAGGATCACAAAATTCTTTAGACCATCTTTTAACAAAACCCAAGGTAGAGTTAGCTCTAGATGAAATCATATCAATATGGTCATTAAATGTAAGAGAAACATCAAAAATGACACCAAGATCTTTTACTTTAGTTGATCTTGGTATAACGTTATCATTGAGCATATAATTATGTGAAATATATTCCTTCTTTCTAGTATAACTTACTACAGAACATTTATCAACGTTTAACAATAAAAAATTATTTGAACACCAAGTTTGAAAATTAAGCAAATCAGAAACTAAAAAGTTGCAGTCAGAAAGATTATTAACAATTCGATAAATTTTTACGTCGTCAGCATATATCAAAATACAACTATTTTTAATTACTAAATTTATGTCATTAATAAATAATATAAACAATAAAGGCCCGAGATGGCTACCTTGAGGTACTCCAGAAGGATTATCCACTATATTAGAGATACTTCCACGAAAATAAACGAACTGTTTACGATGAACTAAATAAGATTCTATCCATTTGACAAAATTGTGAGGAAAACCAAGAATATTTAACTTAAGTAATAGTAATTTATGAGAAAGTCTGTCGAAAGCTTTAGTAAAATCAGTATAAATGCAATCAATCTGATTGCCATTTTCGATCTTACATTTGCAAAAAGATGTAAATTCTACTAAATTCGTTTCAGTAGAACGACCTTTCATAAAGCCATGTTGGTGAATAACCAACATTCGGCAGATTAAAGTCACCAACAAGAATCAATTTATCGTTAAAGTCAGTCTTTGCTTCCAACCATTCAATACATTTGGCTACTTCCTCATATGCTGAAAAGCCACAAATAACAGCAATGACTATGTTTAAATTGTGACAAGAAATACGTCCACACAATATTTCAAAACAATTAAATAACGGGACGTCAATGGCTTGTAATGAAAAACAAGAGCGAACTCCCAGGATGAGGCCACCTCCAACAGGGGCATCCAGAGTATCCCGATGTCGATCACTACGTAAAATTGTGAATTGATTGCTCAAAATTTCGTTGGTATTTATGCCAGAATGTAACCATGTTTCGGATAAGCAGATTACATCGAAATCACACACGGAAGACGATAGGTGGATAATGTTTTGTTTTTGTCCGAAGTCCGTTTACATTCGGGTAGTAGATTTTTAGTTTTTTGGCTGACGACGGTGCTTAGGTAAAGATGGACTCTTTGAGTACCGATGGCGTTTAAAGACAAATTCTTTAACAAGAACATCTTCAGGCCACATTTCCGGCATTAGAAGTTTCTCTAAGTACATAGCTGGAATTTCAACTTTAAATGAGCGATAGGTGGGCACACGATTCAACTTCCTATTAGCGGTGAGATCATAACACTTGACCATATTAGCATCCTCGGATGAAAAGATTCCCTTACTCCTTAGCCATCTACAAATATCGATAGGTAAGGTGGATGGCGCCAGCTTCGAAATGAATAAAAATTTATTGGCCGTTCACCCACAGGCTTTTAGTTGAGGAGAATCATTTTCGGCATCAAACGAAACATCAGAAAGTCAAACTGGAAGCCTGTTACTAACATTACCGTTCGGTTTCATTGATGATGCGCTGAGCGGTAGATTCGAAGAGGGAACCATATTACTCAGCAGAGGTTCATGACCTGCTGCATTGTCAAAAGTAGAAGTATTGTCCAGTTTGTGGTTTAGTTCAATTATCCGTTGCTCAATAGAGGAAACTTTGTTATGTAATTCAGATATGATGATCTGATTAAATTTGTCAATTTCAGCACATACACTTGATCTTACATCTTGAATTAATGATACAAGGATCTCTTCGAGCATAGAGACACGTGTTCGCCAAGGCCCAATTAACCATAGGGCTAATTGAGCTACAGCCCAGGGGCGCCATACAGCCCAGGGGCGCCAATTAATATTTAATTCACATATTCATAAAAATTTTTGAATTTTATTTTGCGTAAATATATATTTAAGTTTTGAATTAAAGAATATTTTAAGAAATAAAATTGAATTTTTACAATAAAACTATGTAAGGGTGCAAAATTTTATTTAGCCCAGGGCGCTCAAACTTGTTAATACGGCTCTGGTGTTCGCAGATGATGAATTGAATCAGTAGACTGAGCTGGAGTTAAACTCTGACGAACGGTGGTCGATTTATTTGGAACCGCTTCCCTTGCAGTTTGTCTAGTTGATGGAGGAGCCATATTGCACAAGAAATAGTAATTTCAAAAGTCTCACGAGTATCAAAATTTTGAGTACCAAAATGCACTAATAACAGCAAGTTAAAATAGACCAATATAGTTTACCAGAAAATATAATATAACCAAAAGTAATCACGAGCACACAAAAACACGTCTACTTGACTTCTCATGTGTAGTAAAAATTACAGGGCAATCGGAGAGGTACTTCATATTCAAAAAAATAAAATGTGAAAGATGAATCAATTTGAACTAAATAATCCAGGAAAATTAGGATTTAACCTCTTAAAAAAGCCTAGTTAACTGGATTTTTGCACAGACCTTTATTTTGACATAACAAACAACGTCCCCAAAGTCCATTCCAAAATTGCGCCGGCGTCGTGCGTTATTCAAGGCCAAAGGTCCCGAAAATCAGTTTTTTACGTTTATCTCACTTTGTACGAGTTGTACGTCGTTTTGAGGTTCAAATGAATTAATCACAATAAAATTCTCTACAAAAAAGGTTAAATTTTCTTGTAGGACAAACAGTTTCCGAGATACAAGTCGTCAAACTATGCGTCATACAGAGAAATTGCTATTATTCAAGGTCAAAAGTCAAAAAAATTGTGAATATCTCGCTTTGTATGGCATGTACGCATTTTTTGTGTTCATATGAATTGCTCCTCCGAAAATTCTCTACAAAAAAGGTTAAATAAAGTTTTTTTGTAGGGCGAATAGTTAGGAAGTCGAGAAACTGTGAACTGTACATTCGTTTCCCCACCACCATTGAGGTAGAATGCAAGGCGCGTTTTTTTACATGGTTTCCCCATTAGGCCTAATCCATATTTTTTCCACCTTTATTCATTTATTCTCCTTCTGCTTCTTCTTCTTCCTCTTGTTCTTGTTGCTCTTCATCTTCGATATATAGTAGGTATAATCTTCACTTACATTTAATGTTAAGGCACCAATAAGATCGAGTTCATCATCGACATCGTTTAAATTGTCAAAGGATTCAGTGATATCACAAGAAGCAGGATTTAAACATAATTGACCCCGACAAAAGCTACAAACGATGGAGCACGGTAATCCAATTTTTCTGCATCCACAATTGGAACAAAAACCTTTAGTGCAGTTACAAAGAACGGAATTCAAGAGTTCTTTCGGTGCTGGTGGAAGTAATGTACTTAACTGGCTGCAAGAAATTGTTGTTAAATGTACATCCCCCCTGTTGAGGATCTAAGTCTTTTCCAAGCCAAGTTTGCACCTGATAATATATACGATTCAGATGGTGTTGTGCGGCTCCTATTGTGGGTGGAAGTGAAGGTAGTTTAACTGCCTTATTGAGTCTTGTCGAAATATTTAAGCAAGAGAATTGCTCACGGGATACTATTGCCAGAAATGGAACACTTTTTATTTTAGCAATGTTCGGAGCTCCGAAAATTGAAGACTCGACAATTATTGGTACTTGAGTTTCGCTAAATCTACAAGACTCAATAAGGCAGTTAAATTATCTTCACTTCCACCCACAATAGGAGCCGCGCAACACCATATTATCAGGTGCAAACTTGGCTTGGAAAAGACTTAGATCCTCAACAGTGGGGATGGACATTTAACAACAATTTCTTGCGGCTAGTTAGTACATCACTTCCACCACCACCGAAAGAACTCCTGAATTCCGTTTTTTTGCAACTGCACAAAAGGTTGTGGTTCCAATTGTTGATGCAGAAAAATTGGATTACCTTGCTCCATCGTTTGTAGCTTTTGTCGGCGTCAATCATGTTTAAATCCTGCTTCTTGTGATATCACTGAATCCTTTGACAATTTAAACGATGTCGATGATGAACTCGTGAAGATGATGTAAGTGAAGATGATACCTATATCGAAGACGAAGAGTAACAAGAAGAAGAAGAAGAAGGAAAAGAAGAATAAATGAATGAAGGTGGAAAAAATATGGATTAGGCCTAATGGGGAAACCATGTAAAAAAAACGCGCCTTGCATTCTACCTCAATGGTGGTGGGGAAACAGTTTTATAGGGCTTTATAGGGGAGGCAACGGAGGCATTGCCTCCTCATAACATTTTATAAAAATGTTTTTCTAACGTATGCCTTTAATTTTTTATACCATAATGGACTGAATAAAAATCTGTATGTTCAGAAAATAATAATTTAAAATAAAATCCTATTCTCTAATGTAGAATTCTCTAAAATATAAACTACTAATTATCTTCATAGAGGCTAGCCTCCGATTCGTACAAATACTTTCATACAGCTTTTGCTAAGAACAAGCATAGCCACATATAGAATACGAACACCAATCTCCGTAAAAAAATCTCTTCATAGAGGCTAGCCTCCGATTCGTACAAATACTTTCATACAACTTTGGTAAGCAGAAGCATAACCGCATATAGAATACGAACACCAATCTCCGTAAAAAAATCTCTTCATAGAGGTTAGCCTCCGATTCGTACAAATACTTTCATACAGCTTTTGCTAAGCAGAAGCATAACCGCATATAGAATACGAACACCAATCTCCGTAAAAAAATCTCTTCATAGAGGCTAGCCTCCGATGCTTGTGCTTAGCAAAAGCTGTATGAAAGTATTTGTGCGAATCGGAGGCTAGCCTCTATGAAAAGATTTTTTTACGGCGCCTAAAGTTAGTTAAAACTAAAATTAGTTTTTGACGCCTAAAGTTAGTGTCAAACTTGTGAAATTTGAATTTCGCGGCAGACGAAATTTGAATTTCTCGACCTTATACAGTTCAGTGAATGCGTTCAAGTAAGATAATGAGGGAAATATTTTTGGGACCATTTTTCAGGAGAGCTTTGTATGGTGACAGTTGTTCTATGTTATATAGTTCTGTGGTCGTATCATAAAAAATTTTATAGAACTAAAAAAAACTTTGCCTCCTCATTTCAAATATACACGAGCCGCCACTGAGTTCACAGTTTCTCGACTTCTATTCGAAACTCGAAAACTATTCGCCCTATAAAAAAATTTATTTAACCTTTTTTGTAGAGAATTTTCGGAGGAGCAATTCATATGAACACAAAAAATGCGTACATGCCATACAAAGCGAGATATTCACAATTTTTTTGACTTTTGACCTTGAATAATAGCAATTTCTCTGTATGACGCATAGTTTGACGACTTGTATCTCGAAAACTGTTTGTCGTACAAGAAAATTGTATCTAACCTTTTATTGTGAATTTTATTGTGATTAATTCATCTGAACCTCAAAAAGACGTACAACCCGTACAAAGTGAGATAAACGTAAAAAACTGATTTTTGGGACCTTTGACCTTGAATAACTCACGACACCGGCGCAATTTTGGAATGGACTTTTGGGACGTTGTTTGTTATATCAAAATAAAGGTATGTGCAAAAATCCAGTTCACTAGGATTTTTTAAGAGGTTAAATCCTAATTTTCTTGGATTATACAGACACTTTTTTTATTATTATTGAAACGGCAGCATCGTTATAAAAACACAATTCCTGACGAAGTAACCCGAGCTATAAGGTGAGCTACCATCCCATGAATATTTGAGGGAAATGG
The DNA here is from genome assembly GCA_964034945.1 of Chrysopilus asiliformis. NCBI lineage: Eukaryota > Metazoa > Arthropoda > Insecta > Diptera > Rhagionidae > Chrysopilus > Chrysopilus asiliformis. Next base: position 55,498,316 of record OZ035962.1, read on the forward strand.
CGACCCACTGAAACCTTCCTAACAAACGGCCAATATTCTAGGCCACGAGTATTTTCTGAAAGAATCGGGAAGCTTCCACAACTTTCTTGTGCTGCCAGACGCCCGTATAAATACCGTCACTTTTCCAACAAGCAGACATTCTGAAGTTTGAATCCAAGAGCTTGATTACACACGGACTCGGTGAATCGCCTGCTTGAACCTTTTGATTACACGAGGGTTAACTGAACCCCACACCGACAAGTGGACCGAATGGAAATTGCCATTTTTATTTCAGTAACATCGTGGTCAGAGACAATTTATCGGAATTATATTTTTAAATTTAATAATTTAAAAAATATGATTTTATAGGCCTTTGTTACACATGGCAACTATAAGCGGTGACTTTTCTTAAGTATAGACGAGAGAAGTGAGGGGCCACCGCTTCCCTCACTTCTCTCGCCCTTACTTAAGAAAAGTCGCCGCTTAAAGTTGCCGTGTGGATCATCGGCCATAAAGACAATAAACGGGTAAAATTTTTTCATGAATAAATATAACACACATAAATAAAAACTATTCGATATGTGCACGCTACGGCGTTTACAAACCGAATGATTGTTTCGAAACAATTGGGCATAATTAGCCAATCAACTATCGTTGTGGCTTTACTTTGAACTGAAATTTTTAGTTTGGATTCGTATTTTCGCTTTGCTGTATTTTTGAAGTGATAACTTCTTTAGGCGCGTTGGGCAATTTTTGGATGGGTAAAAACTTATGGTTTGGCGTCAGCATTTGCTTTCCACAAAACGTGACGCTTTCCACATTGGAAAACCTTTCAACTTCCAAAGCTTTAAGCTTTAACTTCCACATTGGAAAACTTTTAAAAAAAGCACCTCAACTTCCAAAGCTTTCTGTTATGGTTTTTTCGATAATGATAATGAAGACCTCGGTGCAAAAAGCGGTCATCTCCACTTTTCCAAATTTTTCAGGAGAGACAAAAAATATATTAGCGTAAAATTTTTGCTCTGGGACAAAGTTAACAATTTACAGTTTAAATCAAGCATGTATTCTTACATCATTTTAATTTGAGATAAATCCATATTTTTTTTTTGAAAAAGTTATGGACATTTTAAAGTTTTGGACATAGCTGTTTCTTGCACCCAAGAGTAAAAAAGCGGTTTTTAAAATTTATTTATGACTACAAAATACAGTCCAGACTTGTTAACTAGCCTTCATTTAGTAAAAAACAAATAAAAAAATAAAAAAAATATTCAATTTAACAAAACAAAACTCCCAGAAAAAAAAAATTTTTTTGGAAAAAAATTCCGCGTCAAATTATATGAAACAATGCATCTTTGCTTTAATACCTTTTTACACAGGCCTCTAAAAAGTATGCTCTTTGCAGCCAAATGTGCGCATTCGTCTATTCTTGCATTTGGCATCAATAACTCATTTTCGCAAAAAAGTAGACATGACCGCTTTTTGCACCGAGTTCTTGAATTTTCATTTTAGAAAAAACTTTACAATAGAAAAAGTTTACTTCCACAACTGCACGAAAGAAAAACTGCGCTCAAAAAAAAACTCGAGATATTAAAAAAGTCTGTTGGATTTACCAATTGCGCGTTTCAACTGCAGTTTTTTAATAAAGCTTCTTCTCTAAAAAAGATTTCTCACAGCTTGAACTGGTTGATAACAGCTGCTTTTTTTAATGATCCGGATAACAGATCCATATGGATCATTAAAAAAGCAGCTAATGTATAAGTTAAAAATTTCTTTCACGAAATTTATTAAAAAAAAACTAATTTCTTTTAACAGGCATGGACCTGTGACTTTCTTGAGATCAAAATTAAAAGTGAAGTTACTACATGATTTATTCTTACATCTAACCTATGCTAATTGAGATAAGACTTCTGGACGAAGTACGATGTCAGTAATTCTAAGAATTGGACTGCCTACATTCAGAACTGCAGAGAGTTGACACATGATATTTCGTACGTGCCGATTTGGTGTCATGGCAGGTGTTCCGAAGTTAACTCTTCCCCTCTTAAATCCAAAGGTCCTCATTTAGCATTTTCTTAGAAGAATGTCGTATCATAGAATTTACGCCGCTCTGATGGTACTGGTTTGATTGCACTTTTTCCTTGGTTGTTTTCTATTTCCTGGTCTTCTTGTTCGGGTGTTAAGTTTTCGATATTGATTGCCGGCGGGGCCGGGGTCTGACCTTCGAATGATTCAGGTTCTTGGGAACTGCGGATGATCTTTGAAAAATTGCATTTGCGCAATTTATTTGCCGTATTTCTTACAAATTGATAACCTATTAATTGTTTTACAATCTTTAGTTACACCAAAAAGACTTAAATTATTTTTTAGAAAATTTTCATACATTACATTGTTAATTTTTACGGGTTTCACAATTAAATTTTCATAACTTTCCTTTGTAGTAATTGGAATGCAAATAACGTAGAACAAATATGTGTTATTAGTAAATATTTTTACATTAGCAAAATCTAATGCTTCTTCTGGTGTGGAATACGGTAATTTTTCTTTATTTAATCTTTCTATTAAAATTTCAATTTCTTTTTTCGAAATAATCATGGTAGTAATTACATTTGCTTTAGCCCAATGAATGGCGTACTTAATATTGGTTAATTCTTCTTTAATAAGTTTTATTTTATATTGAATATTATAGACGAAATTGTCATTCATTTTTCCCTCTTCTTTTATGATTTTTATTAATTTATTAGTAATTCGTGTAATATTATTCAATCTTTCATTTTGTAATTTATTTATTATTACTTGCTTATTATTATTTTACAGTACATTGTTAATCTTATCTGGTATTATTTTAAAATCTTCATGATCTGGAGTGCCAGCTATCCACTTCCAGGCACTTCCTATGAAATTTAGAGATCTTTTACTCTTGTGTGGCTTTAAATTATTTAACATTTCTTCGATTTGAAAAACTTCATAATTCATATAAGGATATAAGGTATACCTTTCCAAAATTTCTTTTATTTCTATTATTAACTGTTGATATTTATCTAATTCAATCATATGGATTAGTTTAAAGTTTCCTTCGTGTATTTTTGCTTCGGCGATTTTTAACGTAACTATTTGGGAATTTGTGTAATCTAATATCTGTGTTTCTGCTGCTATGATGCGCAATGCGGTTCTGGGGAGAAACAATATTAATTAGTTTAATTTCTTATGTTTGTTTTGTGAACGGTTTTTCCTGATTCAGTAATAACGCCAGTATTTTTATTTTCTCTAACTACTTCCTTTTTAAATCTTACGGTTAGTTTAGATCAAATACGCTTATTGTTTTTTACATAAATAGTCTGGCCTACTTCGTAATTTTTTATCGGTTTCCTACTATTATTGTGATACTCTAAATCTTTATGTTGTTTTTGTTTTAATTTTTCGATATTACTTAGGCGACTCTGTTCGAACTCTTCTGGACTTAAATTGGGTGTTCTACCATAAAAAGTTTCGACAGGTGTTTTCTTGGTAGTGGAATGAATTGAGTGATTGTACTCATTTATAGACCGCTCTAATAATTCCTCGAATGTACGGGTTATGTTGTCGGACTTTAAACATCTCATAATTTCTGAGAGAGTGGAATGGAATCGCTCAATCTGTCCGTTTACCTCGCTTTTATATGGAGGTGTTTTAAAAATGCGGATTCTCAGTTCATCTTCCATCATAGAAGTAATTAAAGCTGAGTTCAAAGATTTTTCATTGTCGACTACCACTACTTCAGGTATACTGAAGAAAAATAGTAAATCTCTGAGGGGTCTTCGAATATCTTCAATTGCTCGAGAATTTATGATTTTTCCCTGAGCGAATTTTGTGAATTTATCTATTGCCGTTAAAACCAGTCTGTTCTCGGTTGAATAGATGTCGATATGGAGAATGGGTGTAGGATTCAAAACTTGGTTATTAGGATGTCTTTCATATTTGTTTTCTTTGCAAACCGTGCATTGCTTCACGAGGAATTTTATTTTTTTACTCATTTCGGGGAAATAAAATTCGTTTAGAATTTTTAATTTATTTTCTGTATGGTTTCTATGTGCTCGACGGTGGGTGGTCAAAATTAATTCGTCCTGTTCCGTTTCACTAGTAATGTCTGCCACTAATTTTCGGGTATATCGTATTTTATAATTTTTGAAATGTAGGGGATATATTTCTTGAATTTTTCCCATTGTAGGTTCATCCGCTAATAAACCGTTTACTATGGTAAGGTTAAGATATCTTTTGAAAATGTTTATAATATCTGTTTCTGAGAATTGGGGCTGGATAATTATGTGTCTGTTGAAGTTTGGAAACGGATTTTTCAATTGATAGCTATTTTCATTTCCAATTTTTAAAATGAATTGATTTCGAAAAGTATTTAATGGTGTTTCCACAGAGGGAATTAAATTCTGCACAGAGCTATCAATGCTATGCTGAGTAGTTGTTAGGGCATTTATTTGAGGGTATCTGGATAAAGCGTCGGCGACGACGTTTTCTTTTCGAGGTTTAAATTTCAACTCGTAGTTGTATTCCTCTAGTATGGCTTTCCATCTTTTCATTTTACTATTGGTATTTTTATGGCTTAACGCGTATGTGAGAGGTTGATGATCTGTGAATATTTTTACCTTGAGGAAATTTCTGAGCGAATTTAAATCCCAAATAATCGCAAGCATTTCTTTCTCGTTTGCTGCGTATGATTCTTCTGTTTTACTTAGGGTTCTCGAAATAAACATAATTGGCCTATTATTCTGTGAAAGAACTGCACCAATTGCATAATTAGATGCATCGGTAGTTAATTCGAGGTCTTTGCTGAAATTTGGATGCGATAGAATAACTTCTTCTGATATTAAAGAGTTCTTGATCTTAGCAAATGCTTCGGCAGCATTTTTATCAAATTTAATCATTTGTTTTTTAGATTGGAATTTGGACACACGTCCATCTTCCCCTCTTAAAAGGGATGTCAGGGGTTTCGCTAATTTAGCGTAATCTTTTATGAAGCGTCGGTAGTATCCTGACATTCCAAGAAAAGATCTAAGACCTTTCAACGTTTTGGGTGCTGGAAAGTTTACAATACTTTGAACCTTTTTGGGATTGGTTTTAATTCCATGTTCGGAAATAATAAACCCTAGAAATTCTACCTCATTTTTCAAGAATTCGCACTTATCGAGATGAATCTTTATGTTAGCATCTTGTAACGCTTGAAAGATTATTTTGATGCTTTCAAGATGCTCTTTTTCGGTTTTTCCGAAAATAATTATATCGTCTATATAGATGAAACATATAATTCCGATATGTTCTTTTAAAATATCCTCTAACGTTCGTTGAAACGTTGATGGGCCATTTTTTGTTCCGAATGGTAGTCGCAAAAACTCGTACTTTCCGTTGTTTACGGAAAAAGCCGTTTTTTCAATATCAGATTCTTTAAGTTTGACCTGATGAAAACCGCTTTTGAGATCAAGTACCGTAAAGAATTTATTTCCTTTTAAATTAGTTAGAACTTCATTAACTTCAGGAATTGGGTATTTATCTGAAACAGTGATCGAGTTTAATTTTCTATAGTCGATTACTAATCTGTATTTAGTTTTTCCAGAGGTATCCGGTTTTTTGGGTACTATCCAAATTGGAGAGTTATAGGGAGACTTTGGTGGTCTAATAATTCCATTATTAAGCAATTCATTTATTTGCTTTTCTACTTCTTGCTTCAAACAAATTGGATATGGGTAGGATTTAGAATAGACTGGCTCTTGTGAAATTGTACGGATTTCAGCTTTAACGGTAGTGGTGTAAGTCAGCTTTTCATCTGGATCGGAAAATAGGTTAGGAAATTGTTTGGTAATATCCGTTAAATTTTCTTTCTGTTTGGGAGTTAAGTGCGGTGTTTTGTCATCGATGATAGATGAAAAGAATGGTGAAGCGATTCTATTGACTTCTTGAGAGATATGTTGCTTCAGCGGAATTAAAATATTTGGTTGTATTGTAATACAATTTTTATTTGTGTGGATCGTGGCTCCTAATCCTTTTAGGGTGTCGTTGCCAATAATACCGTCAAAGGATTTGAGATTTCCCAATATAAAGAATTTAATTTGTTTGAAAGGTTCAAATAGGTCTATAATTGCGTGTTGGGTAATTTTAATAGCACCACTGATGGAATTGGCTGAAAATGATTTTTCGTTAAGAATTGGCTTTCGGATATATTGAGTTTGAATATAGTTTTTATTCGATCCTGTATCAATTAGAAACTTTAGTATTTTTCCGCTCTTCAATTGATATTCCATATATGGAAGCGAAGAGCTACTTAATCTAAAAAATTAATATCATCGGATGTGGCATCGTCTACTGTCTCGTCAGTGGGATTAACCTGCTGATCGACATAATCGATTAGCGTTAGGTCGATATTTTGGTTGTAGTTACATAGTTCTTGTTCCTGATATTCCACGTCATTTCCTCAGTTATTTCAGGTTGGGCATGGAAAATTCTTTGAAATTTATTAGGGGGGTGCATTTGATTACAGTAGGGTCTCTTGCCTTCAAATGGTTGCATGTTTCGTCGGTTTTGATAATTGACTCCGCGGGAATGCAAGGATTGGTCTATATCTATGGGCTTAGGCTTGTGAAAGTGATTCTGAGCATTCTGCTTGAAAGGCTGTCTCTGAGGATATTGAGGGAACTGTTGTTGATATGGTTGGGAATATTGTTGCCTTGGCAAATTAAATCTAGGAGGTATTTGAGGATTATGAACCAGTTGAGGATGAAATTGCTTAACTGGGGGAGTTGGTTGATACTGAATTTTTCGTGGTGGCACAGGAGGTGCCGAAAGGATATTTTGCGCGGTACGGGACGTTCCGTGACTGTGCTGTACTCGATAGTGAACATTCTCTAACTTCAAGCATAAATGAAGAGCCTGTGGTAGGTCTGCAGGTTCTCGCATACTAAGTAATCTAGGAAGGTCTCCCTTCAATCCTCTGACGAAGGTGTCGAGGACTTTATCACGGTATGCTTGAGTCATGAGATTAAGAGATTCTTGACTTAGTTCCATGGAAGATAATTTATTCAATATTAATGAGAGGTGGTAATAGACAGCTTGATAAAATTCGGGAATCGTTTGATTCCTTTGAACTAGGGTGGTCATTTGATACTCTAGCGTACCAAGGTCTCGTTTATCTGCGTAATGCAGAGTGAGACATCGGGAGATTTTTTCCCAATTTAGTGGAGTATTGTATGACTCCAATGCTTTGTCCGCTTGGCCAACAATTTTATTTCTAACTACACTAAGAATACCGTAATATTTTGGAGTACCTTTTAAAGGTTCGTAAATGGAAAGAATTCGGTCAACGCTCTTTTTCCAAGAGCTAAATTGTCCTGGTTGTCCTGAGAAATCCCGGAGGCTTTTTACTACGTCCGGTATGCGATCCATATCGGATAAATTTAAATTAGGACTCTGTTCGATTATTTGATCGACATCATTGTTGATATCTGATTCTGGATTCATATAAGATCTAAAAATGTCCCTACTTTCTCTTCTAACGATTTCGGAGATGGTAATTAGCAAATCGTTCATATTCATTACGGCTGGGGTTTGAGTGCTGCTCCACTAGCAGAATTAGGGTCTGGATTGCCGCTCGGCACAGTTATTCTTTCCGGTTGCTTTTTTAAAATTTTGAAGCACACGATAAAATTATTTGAAAATTTTGAAGCACACGAAAATTATACAATTCAGACAACTTAGGAAACCTTAAACACTTTCACTTAGAAAATTCTTCAAATATTCTTAAATCTTCCGTGAACTATTTTTTTGAAGTGAAAACTTCTTTAGCGCCGTTGTGAGTGATTTCAAACTCGATGAAACGAAAAAGCGACAGTAAAAAGAGATAGGATATTTTAGCCTGCGAGAAAATGAGATAGAATACAGATGGGTGCCGGTCAATTTATCGTAAACAAGAGTGTTGGGAAGGGGGAAGTGGGAAGGGAGAAGTGTTAGGAGGGAGGAAGTGGAGAGAGGAGGCGATAAATTACTGATGTTTCGTCATACATTGCAATATTCTATATATATAAAAAAAAATGGATGTTTTATTGTCTGTTTGTCTGTCTGCCTGAGATTACAAAACTCAAAAACTACCGGACCGATTTTTATGCGGTTTTTTGCAAAATAATTTGTGTTGCCAGGAGCAGGTTTTTAGCTATGTAGATTTTCAAAATTCGAAACGGAGGGTCCTGTAAGGATAATGAAAATATCCTTTTTCCCATTTTTCCCCGGAAAAATTTGCATTTTAGGGTTTTTGGGGTCGCTGATCACGAATCCGGTATTAGATTTTCAAAATTCGAAACGGAAGGTCCTGTAAGGATAATGAAAATATCCTTTTTCCCATTTTTCCCCGGAAAAATTTACATTTTAGGGTTTTTGGGGTCGCTGATCACGAATCCGGTATTAGATTTTCAAAATTCGAAACGGAAGGTCCTGTAAGGATAATGAATATTACCTTTTTCCCATTTTTCCCCCGAAAAATTTGCATTTTAGGGTTTTTGGGGTCGCTGATCACGAATCCGGTATTAGATTTTCAAAATTCGAAACGGAAGGTCCTGTAAGGATAATGAAAATATCCTTTTTCCCATTTTTCCCCGGAAAAATTTGCACTATAGGGTTTTTGGGGTCACTGATCACGAATCCGGTATTAGATTTTCAAAATTCGAAACGAAAGGTCCTGTAAGGATAATAAAAATATCCTTTTTCCCGTTTTTCCTCGGAAAAATCGGCATAAGGGGGTTTTTGGGGTTGCTGATCATGAATCCGGTATTAGATTTTCAATAAAAATATAATATGACTTTTGAACTTGGTACCAATATTATAATAAATAAACGCTATAACTATCCCACACCTGATACCGCATTCGTCTCATTCTCTCGCTGTTTAGTTTTCCTAAGGTTTCACTTCTACCGCGTGTGCACTGCACACACATGTTTTTTTTTTTTTTTACTAAAATCTCTAAGATTCTTAGAAGCTATTTTTTCAATTAATTTATTCTTGCTTTGTTTTCAAAAAAATATTTTTGTTACTTTAAAATCTTTTTTTCTTATTATTTTTTTCTAAATAAAATCAGTTTGCTTATTTTTAATTTTTCACTTAACTATTTATATTAATTTAAACTTTTCTGGAATTATTTTTCAGATTATTATGAATTCGTTAATGTAAATTTAGTTCGATAATTTAAGATAAAAACCTACATAAATGTTACGATTCTTAACATTTTTCTTCGGGTGAGACCGGCTGCGGTTTTTCTTCAACGGGTCAGGCGGCTGTTGCCAAATATTCTGGAACTCTAGTCGCTCTATCTGGAAACTCCGTTTTATCCTTCAATAGAAGGTGACTCCGAGGCCTCTTTTCCTGTCCTTTGTGTTGATAGAAGATCTTTCAAGGGATTTTATCCCCTTTACTTTCCGCTTGAAAGCGAAGCTGTTAATAACGTCGGATTTGAAGCACTTCCACCTTTGACTCAGAGTGGGTTTTCACTTTTTCACGCACTTTTGTTATTAACGATTCAAAAACTTTGTTTTACTCCGCGATCACTACCGGTCCCTGCTCGGGCGCCAGTTAAAAATCTCTTTCACGAAATTTATTAAAAAAAACTAATTTCTTTTAACAGGCATGGACCTGTGACTTTATTGAGATCAAAATTAAAAGTGAAGTTACTACATGATTTATTCTTACATCTAACCTATGCTAATTGAGATAAGACTTCTGTACGAAGTACGATGTCAGTAATTCTAAGAATTGGACTGCCTACATTCAGAATTGCAGAGAGTTGACACATGATATTTCGTACGTGCCGATTTGATGTCATGGCAGGTGTTCCGAAGTTAACTTATATATGTAATTGTTGCTCGGAGTGGCGATAGATGTGAAAACCAGACTAATGTTAATGATTTTAATTTACAAATTATGAAATATTAATTTTTGATACTACAAATAATTTCAAAATCCAAAAAAAATCTGTTATTTCATAGTTTAAGGTTATCACTTCTGTCGGCAGTCCCAATGACTGCTTTGTTTTTTGTTAACAATTATTAAATAAATCAAATTTTATTGAAATTTGTATAAATTGTAAACGAATTAATTAAAAAACTAGTTAAAAAAAACTGCTCCAGAGAATAAAACGTTTAGTCATCAAATAGAACAATGTGGCACTAGCACAGGATAGCTAGAGAAAATGTTTAAATTGGAATAACAAATATCTGCTGAAATTGAAAATGTTAAAACCAGTGCAGAAGTGCCTTAGTAACAACCGCCAACTTGTGAACCGAATGGATTCAATCGAGCCCCACAATAGATTGAAATTGTGATACAGCAGGCGGCAGCTCCAACTGAAAATGTTCCGACAAGTCCTAAACGAATCTGAATTGAGCAGTTTTATTACTCCGTCGAGGTTAAATATTTATATGGGAGTCATGAATATATTTAAGGGTGTCTAGGCTAAAGTTAAGTGCATAGATATGATCACTGTTCATATTTCTGAGCAAAAAAGGTCCCAAACGTGTTCATATCGTCTGAACACCATATTTTTGTGTTCATACGTATGAACACAAGGCCTATGAACACATTTGAACATGCCGTGAGCAAATGTATGAACACGACCTGTTCATACCGTGTGAACACTATTTTGAGACCGTATGAGCCCAGTTTGTAAAATTCGGACGTATGATCACAGATATGAACACATTGTAACATTTGAACATGGGCTAAGTTTTCAACATGTTCAAATGTAAAATTTTGAGTCAAATTTGTACGTAAATTGATGTTGTCTGGTTTTTATTTGTGTCTAGTAGGTTTTAGATTTGTGGCGTGGATGGCTCAGTCAGCTTAGTGCTTACCTCGTAATCCAATGAGCAGTGGTTCAAATCCCACTCAGGGTAAAATAATTCGATTCGAATCTAGAACTTTTCTGCTCATGAACTTAAAACACGGACCAGTTTGGTCTTTGCCTCCAAACTTCTGGCATATAATTTAAAAAAAAAAAGTTTTCGACAGTTTTGTTTTAATTTGTTGTGTTGTGTGCTCAAATGTTTTTAAAAATTGTTCATATCTGTAATTTGAACAAAACATTCATATCGTCTGAACAGTTGTTCATACGTGCAGAAAAAATATGAACACAATGCATTTGAACACACCTAAAAATTTGATTTATATGTGCATAAAACTGAGCACTGATCATATCGTTTGAACTTACCTTAATGTTAAAATCTTGCAAAACAATCTCAAATTAAAGAAATTTTGTTCGATTTATTTTCGAAAGTCAGCCGACTTTTCGAAAAGCAAAGGCGATTTGTTTGTGTTATTTGGTGTTGTTGCTTCTTTTGAACTTTGTGTGGTGGAACGATTTTCATTCTGACCTTGCGTTGCTCCGCTGTAAATTGGCAAATAATCGAGTCGATCGAAAGACTAATGCCCGGTTTTTCAGTGAAAGTTTAAACTCCGTTTAACAGGCGATAAAGTTTAAACTCCCGTTTAACACGAAATTGTGTTTTTCAATGACAGTTTATCTCTAACCAAAAGTTTAAACGGAGTTTAACTTAAACGGCCATGGATGAGGGTTTAAACTGCCGTTTTTTCAAAACTTTTTTGTCATTTGTAGATCCACAAAGAATAAAACACATAAAAATTGACTGCATCACTTTTTTTTGCTCCACAATTTCACTATATTTTTTTTACATACTTGAAACACAATTACAACCGAAATAATAACCGAAATTAAAATTGTTTTATTTTTTATAGAATTTTATAATTAATGCGTAAACAAATATTACGAAAGTGATAACTAGACAAATACATCAATGATTTTATGACTGAAAAATTTGACATTTCAATATATTTTACTTGTATAGTAGACTGCAAAATTGACAAAAAAGTTTAAACTTTAGTTTAATAAAACGTTCTATTCCGTTTGCCTGAAAAACACCAGAAGTTTAAACTTTGGTTTAAACTTCATTGTGAGTTTAACTAAACTAAAGTTTAAACTTTCACTGAAAAACCGGGCATTAGAGTTGGAATTGCATTTCGGGTGTGAATCGCTAAGTGACGCATCGAAAAAGGACCTACAAGGGTTTTGATAACTGCTTTAGATTTCAGAATTGGTGGATATTGTATGATGAGTATGCCGAGTGATAGATCGTGCACTTATGAGAGAAGGACATAAGGATGCATTCTCGCTTTGTTGCGTTGGTTGATATGGTATGATGCGGGCTACTTAAAGCAACCCTTGATAAATTATCGAAAAAAAAATTTTGTGTGGAATTTTGGATTTTTTGCTTTAAAAGTTACACGATTATAGCAGCCGAATATTTTTTTTAATGCTCAAAACATACACAAAATACCGCTAAAAATTATTCAAAAAACTTAAAATATGTCATGAGGTAAAAATTAAAACTTAACGGAAATAGCTATTTCTGACTAGATCGACTATATAAAACTAGAGTGTGGCCATCGGAAGACCGTTTGCGAAATAAGACGGTTCCAAAATTTTCGAAAATATGGTCTTTTTTCGAAAATTTTGTTCAAAAAATCAAGTTTATTTTCAGTTTTTTTTAAATACTTAAATAGCATCGAAAAGCATGGGCACATGAGGTTTGTTCTTTGCTACTTAAAAATGCAGCAATTCACACAATCGGATCTAAAGATTTAGACTTTTAATTCCCATCCGCGTACAAGAAGAGAACGACCCACTGATTAATAAAGTGTCAGCAAAGCCACAATATCGTTAATGGGAAAATTGGTGTTCGATGGTTCGTCTTTCGGTCAATATTCGCTTCATGAAAATCCTGCAGCGATAGAGCGGCATTTGACGTTTGTCGGCTCGATAGAGTGATTAGCTGTGGAACCCGAATATCAGTTTGACTTTGAAGAAGCGTGTAATGGGAACAGAATCGACACGGTAGCCACTAGAGTTACCTAAAAGTTCCCGCTTTACAAACAAAAGAAAAAAAGTTGATGTCTCCAGACACCTATTCCCCATTGACCTTTGGTTCAAACGATTTCGCTTCGAGAATTAAATTTCTTATTTCATGCTAATAACCGAAAGAAATTGCAAAAAAAATGGATAGGAGACATTTTTGAAACAGCACAATTTTATTGTCATCAAAATTTCATTTCAAAAGAAAAAAAAATTATTTGTTCATTTCTATTCGGTCTCCAAGCTTTGAAAGCATTCCAGGGAGAAAGAAAACTCCGCTCGAAGATTTGACACATGGAGGTGTCTTTTTTTGTGAAATGGCAGCATCAGAATTACGTTCCTGTGTCATAATTGCGGCGTAGCAAACCACTGAAAACTGTCCGCGACAAAAGTCGCTTGTCAGACCGATTTGAATGGTGGCAAAATATGTGAAAAAAGACGACACGGCTGCTTAAAATGCTATTTGGGTGAGTTATTATATTTTAATCTTTTTAAGCCCGTGATCCTGGAAAACTGAACTTAAATGAATCGATTAAAAAATTTTCCGTTCAAATATGTAATAACCAAAAAATTTTAAAATTTCAACGGACATCACTTTCACGATGGCCACACTCAAGGTGTCTTAACTATAAGGTGATCTACTCCGGTCCACTACAATGAAATATCGCTGTGATGACGTCACTGACGCACCATATGATTTTTCTTCATGAAATAATAAATAGAAAATGCTGCTTGTGTGTAAAATAATTTTATTTAAACATTTAATTTTCTTAATTTCGATAGTACAAAATTTTCTTGAGCACGTCTTTTTCTTTTCTAAATTTCATAAGTTTTTTCTTCTTGCCTTTTTTAGTTTAAATATCTACATCTTATTATAGTCCTAAACCTAATAAATTGTGTTATAAGGCATTCGTGGTTTTCTTGATGGTTACTTGATACTGAAGCAGCATAGTATTAAGTTTCAATATTTCACTTCTGTATTGCTGCTCTTTTTCTGCGTTTTCCTTCAATATCTTTTCCAATTCTTTCCCAGAAGAGCAGCATTCTGTGTCATCACTGTAATATACAGGGTGAGTCATAACTACTGTCAGTGAAGTTTAGGTATCAATGTTATGCACGTCTGCGATTTCTCCCCAGCGAATCAGTTTATTCTCTATTTACCGTCCCAGTGGGGATTTAGAGCTTACTGAATCGCTTACGTAATCGAAAAAAGTAATGACCATTGATTACTCGTCCAGTTACCACATCGATTACTTTTACTTAGGAATGCCCGCGAAAAGTAAGGCCTTACTAGCAACTTTACATGTAAGCACTTTATTCATGCATTACAAGTATGCACTTATCATTTAAAAAAAATATAATTCTTCAACAAATTATAAATATATTTTCTTACGTATTATTAAAATGTCGAAAAACTTTTGCTCACCCCGCGATTCGAACCCGAGATCCCTGGGTTTGCAGTCCACTCGCAAACGCATACGGCCACCGTAGTCAATTAACAATGCGAGTTAAACGTGAATGGTTTCTATCTCGTGTTTCAAGGCATTACTTTTTCCCATACACCTCATTACGTTTGTAAGGGCTAAGAATTTTTTTCACTGAGCAATTACTTCTTCCCTTACAACTCATTACGTTTGTAAGAACTTACAATTCTCTTCGATGAAAGCATCGATTATCCCGTAAGTGATAGCAAATTTCTGACTGAGACATTACTTTATGCTTTACAAGCCGTTACATTTGTAAGTTCTTACGGTTTTCTTCGAAGAAATAACCGATTATCAAGTAAGGGATGACAAAAGTTCCCATTGGGGTTACTCTGACTAAAATAATTCTATTGTTTTTTTTGCATTATAAGTTATAGTAAACATGGACGCGAAAAGAGAGCTCGTTGTGAAATTACATTTGCAAAATCTTCGACCGAGTGCTATCCTTAAATGGCTTAGAGATGTTGGTATCAATGAAAGATTTATCTTCCGGACTATAAAACGATTTAGGGAGACAGGTACATGGAAAATTCGTCGCACAGGTGGACCAAAGAAAACGGCAAGAAGCAAGACAATGGTAAAGCGGGTAAGGGAACGTATTCGTAGAAATCCTGCTGAATCTGGACGATCAATGGCCAAACATCTCAAAATATCGCAAAGTTCAATCAAAAGAATTCTTAAAGATGATTTGGGATTAACAGCATATAAAAAGCAACGGGTTCATGGCTTAACGGAGGCGCACATGAAGGCCAGAGTGGTGAAAAGTCGACAATTGTTGAATGGGCACGCAGGTGATGAAATTTTGTTTTCTGACGAGAAACTGTTCATGTTACAAGATTCCTACAACCAGAAAAACGATCGTGTGTATGCAGCTAAACTTTCTGATATTCCTAGAGATAAATGAGCGTTACAGCGATATCAAAATGTATCCAAAGTGATGGTCTGGGGCGCATATTCGCAAAAAGGGAAACTTCCGCTTCTTTTCATCGATCAAGGAGTTGAAATTGATAGCAAGTACTACATTGAGCACATTTTCAAAAACCATTTGCTTCCTTATGCTTCTCAATTGTAGGACGATGAATATTTCTCCTTCCAACAAGATTCTGCGTCGTCTCATAAAGCGAAGCGAACCCAAGATTGGTGTCGAGATAATTTGCCAGACCTTATCACCTGGGAGGAATGGCCCGCAGCATCGCCGGATCTTAATCCCTTGGACTATTTTGCATGGGGCTACATGCTTAGCAAAATTGGGAGTACGAAAGGCCTTACAGTGGATTCGTTCAAGAAACGTTTAGTAAGGACATGGAATGAAATCCCACAGGAAATCGTACGTGCCAGCTGCAATACATTTTTCAAACGTTTACGTCTCACCATTAAGGAGAAAAGAGAAAGATTTGAGCTGTGCAATTAATTATTAAATTTTTTTATATCTTTAAACAAAAAATATATCACTCTTTGAAATTCGTAGATTATTTTATTTTTTACAACATTTTTATTTACTGACAGTAGTTGTGACTCACCCTGTAAAGCGGAATCACTTGGACCTGCGTCATTTTCTGCTATAGGTTGCAATGAGTTTGATGGTTCTTCCAGTAAATTTTCAACAATTTTCTTATAGTTGCGCTTCGTAGCACGAACTGAACGTTCTGTTAGTTCTGGAGCGTTTTCTGAGGTTTTACAAATTGTTGGAACGGCTAAGAAAACATCTATAGGTAAAACAACACATTTCTCAATATTTCAAATACAAACCTCCGAAATTTAAAACATTTCGCATTGGCAAATTCATTATTTCTGCTTTTAAATCCTTGTTAACCCTCTAACCGGAATATTTCCGAAAAAAAATCACTAAAATATGAGTTTCAACTTGCGACAGACCGTAACCAAGACAACGTACAGGGCTAAATTTTTTCCAGCATGTAAAGCGATAACTTACAAAAGTCAGTATAACGGGTTCCGGCGATTAAAATTGTTACCCATTAAGTTAAGTGCACACGATATGATCACTGTTCATATTTTTGAACATACGCATATGTTGCTTATTAGCTTCAAATGCTCATATGTTCATACAATATATGAAAGGTGTTCACACGATATGAACATTTTGTCCCAAAGCTTCAAATTTTTAGGTGTGTTCATATGTGCTCAAATGCATTGTGTTCATATTTTTTCTGCGCGTATGAACACTGTTCAGACGATATGAACGTTTTGTTCAAATTACAGATATGAACAATTTTTAAGAACATTTGAGCACACAACACAACAAATTACAAAACTGCCGAAAACTTTTTTTTTTGTGTTATATGCCAGGAGCTTGGAGGCGAAGACCAAACTGGTCCGTGTTTTAAAGTCCATGAACAGAAAAGTTCAAATTCGAATCGAATTATTTTACCCTGAGTGGGATTTGAACCACTGCTCATTGGATCACAAGGCAAGCACTTAGCTGACTGAGCCATCCACGCCACAAATCTAAAACCTACTAGACCCAAATAAAAACCAGAAAACATAAATTTACGTACAAATTTGACTCAAAATTTTACATTTGAACATGTTGAAAACTTAGCCCATGTTCAAATGTTACAATGTGTTCATATCTGTGATCATACGTCCGAATTTTACAAACTGGGCTCATACGGTCTCAAAATAGTGTTCACACGGTATGAACAGGTCGTGTTCATACATTTGCTCACGGCATGTTCAAATGTGTTCATATGCCCTGTGTTCATACGTATGAACACAAAAATATGGTGTTCAGACGGTATGAACACGTTTGGGACACTTTTTTGCTCAAAAATATGAACAGTGATCATATCGTGTGCACTTACCTTTATAAACAAGCGAATTCCCTGAAGCCCACCTTTAGCCGGGCATTCCGGCTAGAGGGTTAAAGCATTTTTTTCAAAATGACTCGAACATATTAACATGCTGGGGGAATATTCGTTTGAAATTTTGCAAAATTTCTGCCATTTTTTCTTTGTTGTTTTGTCTTTAGGAAATCGATGATATGTTATTTTGTTTTCCAATTCTTTCACTTTTTTCCTCTTATTCTTAACTTTGCTCAAAGAAAAACACAAATCAAGTGAAACAATTTTCGTTCATTTGACAGCTGAAAAGCGGTGCGTCAATGACGTCAACATAACACACACATCTAAATAATGTGTAGGAATATAAACGGGAAGATATCACCTTCTATAGTTAAGACACTCAAGTTTTATATAGTCACTCTATTTCTGACCTGTCCACTCTCTAAATATAGAGGCTCACTAATCGTAGCAACATTCGAAAACAATTTCAAGCTTATATCTCTGGGAGCACATTTTATTTTCATATCTCTCAATGGCCTTTCTATAACTTATTGCGTGTGCATGAATGTGATGCTCGGCCATAAAAACCCCTATTGAATATTTTAGAGCAGAGCTCGGCACTCCTTGGCTTGCCTGGCTCCTCACAACGATAACATTTTTATTCAAATTTTACGAGAATACAATCAATGTATGAACATTTTTACTCGACTCTCCAACGCAATGATACGTGTTGGTTGACGACGGCCACTTCGGCAGCCGAAATCAAACGATTGACTAACAATCGATGGAGCGAGCCTACGACAGTCATTTAGTATAATTTCTGTTGTTGATGCGTGCGGATGTATATATTTGCTCCCCAAAACCTTAATTGCTTCCCAAAGAACACTGACGTACGAAATTTTTTCAGAAATTCGATTTTTTTAGTTTTCATTTTCCATTATGAAGCGCTCATATTCAAATTTAAATACTATGTCGTGTGATTGAGAAAAAACAAATATTTAATAGCCACAAATAATGATAACCGTCAATATCTAGTTTGCAGTTACATACCGAATAAAAAATTCAATCTAGAACGCCATTACAACAGCTGTCCTATCAGGCAACTTAATGCAATTTAGCGCATGTTTTTTCGAAGCACAGAACCGAAAATACGTCCCCACAAGTTTTTTTGCACGCCGGAACTTATTATTTTTTTGTAATCGCATCATGATAAATTGTGTAGTCTACTGTTCTTAAACGTCTCCATCAAAAGCAAAAGAGCTTAAAAAATGAAAAAGATGCGTGTTCTCATTTTGTGTTATAGTATATGAAGAAACATAAAATTTCTTCGAGTAATAGTAAATCACTACATACATGGTGCCGAGGCCTGTTTTAGAGAGCTGATTGTTTTCCCAACAGTCAGTGGAATTGCTTTATAGTAACCGAATATCCGTTGCAACCCTAGTTATATACCCCCCAATTCTAGGTAACAGATGTTAAGAGATATCTTAATTTATAATTAAGAGATTTTAAAAGAAATTAGTATTCTGAGTAACACCACGTCTTGATTAACAATTTTTCATCCGAAGAAATATCTCACCGCAATGAGATTTTTTTGACATCTGGGCCGAAAATCTCTTGAAATTTTATTTCTCAAATTGGCAATGAAAAAAACACCCAGTCGCCGCTCTCGTAATTAATGCAATACGTGAAATTGAAAAGGCTGAAACAGAAGAACAGACGAAAAGAAAAACCCCTTAATGTTATTATTCTCTTCCAAAGCTTTTTGTATCGTATTTTGTAAAAATTAGTTATTTTTGCAATTACTTGTCGGGAGAAATTGGATTCCGCCATCTTGAATTGTGAAATTCCAAGAAATTTTGCTATTGCAAGATTTCAAGAAATTTCTCTCTGGGATTTTTCCCCTCCGTCAACTCGAGCTCTGATTGGTCAATCAAAAATCTCTGCGATGAAAAATCCCAGGTCAAGACGCGGTGTAAGAGATTTTGGTGAGTTCCGATTTTCGCAAATTAAGAGATTCATCACGATGTCTTCATCTGACAGCACTTACTCATAGACGTCAAATTTGGCTGTTTATTGATCTTAGATTTTTTCTGAAATCATAAAGTTCTCAAAACTATGGAAATTATCCAAAAAATTGTGTTATACTAAGTTCAGACCGACACAAAATCACGTAATTTTGAAGATTTTCGTAATTTTGAACGAAATTTTGCTCGAAATCACGAGATTTCCAGTACATTAACCTGTTTTCAAAAATCACTAAAAGTATGCAATTTCCACAAAATTACGAACGAAATCAAGCAAAAACAATGAATTCAACCCTGAAAGGGAAAATAATTGTTTATTTTCATTACAGATAATTTCCATTGTCGTCTAAAGTGTCTAATTCTGTTTGCACATATTTCATCGATGTTTGGAATTGTATTATTCATCATCAGGGAGGACAAAAATATGCACGAAAAATCACATTTTAAGCGCTTAAATATGCTCAAAAAAGTTAATAAATATGCGCCAAAATATGCACGAAAAAATAACAAAAAAACACAAGTATTATTTTTTATTTACTTTATTCAAAAACAGAATAATTTGAGTTGACGATCATATGTTGTTTTAAATTTTCGAAGAGCAAATTTCGTCGATTCTCGGTTAGAAACGTTGAATATATTGAGAATGATCTCTCCACATCAACGGATGTCGTTGGGCAATATTTAAAGTTCAATACTTCTGAAGGGGTTAAATTTTCAATATATTCATCCATTTATTTGGAATTATGAAATTATGACACATAGCTTTCCGACACTTCAAGCAACTTTAGACCGTATATAGGAGCCTCCATACGTTCAATGTTACTTGACAATTTTACTTGAATAACTCATCTTGCAAGTAACATTGATCGTTTGGATGCTCTTCAATGTTACGTGTGGAGGGAATTTCCATCAATGTTACTTGACGAAAATTTTCACCAATAATACTTGTCAAGTAACATTGAACGTGTGGAGGCTTCTTATCAAACGGCATTACATGCCTTTTGTCACGCAGAAACAGATGGAAAAGTATTTCATATGTCAAATTGACACAATACCAGAAAATCCCATATTTTAGTGTTAATTGTAACAAAATTAAGTTTTCTCAATTGAAATATATTTATCATTATTTTTTTTATTGAGAAAAAAATATACGATTTTTACCTTGGGCCAAAATCTCAGATCAATTTAATAAAAAAACAAAGAAAAAAGGGGATTTGAATTCGAAATTGTGTCAAATTGACACAAAATATGGATTAGGGTTAAAGAAAAAAAAATGCTTTCAAATACCCAATAACCAAGTTTTTGGGTTCGAAAATAATTCAATACAACCAAAATGATACAAAAATATGTAAAATAAGCATAGAAGTATAAAATATGCAAAAATTTTAGAAAAAGCTGAAAATATGCAAAATAAGCATTTCTAAGCAAAAGCTTAGATTTGTCCTCCCTGTTCATCATATTACTAAAATTCATAGCAATCCTGTAGTTGAAATGTGAAACAAAATTACCTTAATCTCTGTGTGAACACTTTGGTTTAAGATCTAAATCATTTCGCAAAATTACGTGATTTTGCGTCGGTCTGAACTTAGTATAAAAAAGACATTGCGGATCTTGAAAAACATGTGAATAGTTTTGTATCTGTTAAGAATAGCTTTCTACGGTATTCAGACCGTTTGAAATGAAAATGATATAAAAAATATTACGTAAAAATTGAATCGACAGTTTTTAAGATACACAATATCGTTTTTAAATGATTTTGTATAATTTCAGCAACGCGCAAACAAATTTATGGTTAAATAATGCATTGCACTCATATAAATATTTCATTTGATAGACATAAAATTAATGAAGTTGCAGGTACGCGTTGATGTAATTCCAGCCAATAAAAAAATCGTTTTTTGTGTCATTAAAGGTAAACAATTCCACGAAGACACAATATTTCATGAGTTTTCCAGAATTACTATAAAAAATCTGGTTATTGCAGCTTTTTTCCTCGTCCTCCATGCAATGCAACTTTTTCTACAATTTTCTCCAAAACGGAGATCTTAATCGAAAACCTGTGACGTAAAATGCGTTCAGAATACAATTTTACACAACTTGTCTATACATAAGAAAATTGTTGGAGACCTCCCCGACACTGATTTTTCGAGTTTTAAACGCAACACACAAGTTAAGAGGTCGTAAGAGGACATCGGCGAGGTCCTCCTAAATTAAGAGGTTTTGGGGTTAGAACCGTCTGCTAACTTTTCCCCAAAATATGAAAACCGTTTACAAAAATTCACCACGAAAGTTAAGAGGTTGACATCTCTTAACTATTATCAGGAATACCAATTTCTATTAAATTTCCTCTAACTAGTAATCCACACCTGCCATGAATGCCGTCACTGTCGCTGTTACATCTGATGTTACGTCTAGTGAAGATTAAAATGTCAGCTGTTACGACAGAAAAGTCTGACAGTTTTTGCTGACATCTTTGCTAACAGAAATGGTAACAGAAATGGAATTTAAGATGGCGGATTCTAATTTTTCACGTGCAGAGACGCTCCGTTCTATAAACGGATACTATTTAAAAGTAATTTTCACAAAGAAATGATTTGAAAAAGGCATCGTGAGAGCAGCTGGAGGCCGAATTTAATTTTAGTGCGGAGATTTTAAAGAAAAAAGTGAAATCACTGAGATCGTCATATTTACTACTCAGTTGTTTACTGCTCAACGCATTTCTGAAACTGAAACGTCATGCCAGAATCAGCAGCCCACCTACGTCACAACAGAATTTTCTAATGACATTTCTGTTAACAGTCCTGTCAACTTTTCCGGCAGGTCTGGATGACGTGTGAAGTCCAGTTAGCAGTTAAGAGGCTCTTATCTATTATCCATAATTGAGGGGATAGTTTGGTAACTTCAAAGCTTTATAAATACTAGCTTGCATACCCGCCGTTGCCGGGTAAAAGTTTTTTGCAAATATTTTCTTGCGCCAAAAAATAAAGAAATAACTTAAAAACTTTTGAAAAAAATCGTTATGCCTTCAGGACCTCCCGTTCCGAATTTTAAAATTCTAACACCAGATTCGTGATCAGCGGCTCCGAAACCCACTTTATGGGCAGTTTTTTCGAGGAAATATGATAAAAATGATATTTGCGTTATCTTTACAGGACCTTCCGTTTCTAATTTCGAAAATCTAACACGGGATTCGTGATCAGTGACCCCGAAAACCCCCTAATCCCATTTCCCGTCGTGAAAAATGGGAAAAAGGATATTTGCGTAATCCTTACAGGACCTTCCGTTTCTTATTTCGAAAATCTAAAGATTCGGTTCATTCGTTTTTGAGAAATCCGGTCACAAAAAAACTGGCTTTTCTTTATTTTATTATATTTCAATAAAATGGTTATAGTGCCCATAACACAGCATGGTATTTTATACTTAGCAACCATTTTATACGGAAGGTATTGTAAATTAATATACGATTGTGATTAATTTGAAAGAAAAATATGGCCAAAAGCAATTTAGTTGCAAAAATGGCGTTTCGTTAATGAATATGAGTAATTCAAAAGTTTGCTTGCTGGGATATATTTATTAAATACAAATATTGATTTACCTCATAATTCTGAGCATACTTCTCACATGCTGTAATGCTCAATTCAATTGCTTCCGACTTTATTTCTTCAAGCATATCTGAATGCTAAAAAACTTTGTAGCTAAACATTTTTTTAAATTTTTATATATTACAATATATGTACCTTAACAAATGGATAAATATGTACAATTTTTTTGTCGCTTTCATTTTCTTGTTTTCCTCCTTCATCACACATTTTCCAAACTCCCTTCAAACCAAATACCAATAACAGAACTAACTACCAATGATTTCTACAAAGTTGCGATAGTGTTATATCAAATAAAAAGTTTGTTTTTTATTGTAGCGCATGCTTAGTTTCAAAGGAGTTTTCCATCAAGGTAGTTATTGGGATTTTAGTGCAAAATTCTAAGTTCGTACATTACTACGTTTATACGACCAAGATAGTTAGATTTTTAGACCAAATTCCCGATACTTGGATATGTTTAAAAATGGACTCCGAAAATTAATGGGAGCCGGCAATTAATTTCGCAATACCATATTCATTTTGTTGTCCTTATTATACTCTATATCAGAGATGACCAAGATAACTGTCTCGGTTCTTCTACTAACATATCATCCCAACTATGTGCATCTTCTCATGTACTTCGAATACCGTGGGCTCTAAAATTATGCTTCATTTTCAAAAACATAATCAACTTTTAATTTCCCAGTACCAGGAAGACCGAGCCATGCTCGGAGACCTCAAAATCCTACTTTTGCTGATTTTTGGGGAAAAGCTAAGTTCACATTATCTTTACAGAGCTTTTCCAGAGTTTTTAAATTCCCGACCTAGAAAGCTAGAACTAAAACTAACGCGCAATAACAAAATTTCATAGAAATCGGTTGAGTGGTTATTGAGTAATCGCTGTCACCGATTTTTGAAACGTTGTTTTGAGACACCAGGTGAGGGTTATTGAGGAGAGGGAAAAGTTAGGTTTGTAGTGGAAAAATCGAAAGCCCCTAGCCCCCTTAGTAATACTGTAAAGTTTCATTAAGATCGGATCACCCAATTCCAAGACACCAGGCGAGGGGTATCGAGGGGAGGGAAAAGTCAGGTTTGTAGTGAAAAAATCGAAAGCCCTTAGTCCGCTTAGTAATAATGTAAAGTTTCATTAAGATCGGACCACCCAATTCGAAAATACCAGGCGAGGGGTATCGAGGGGAGGGAAAAGTCAGGTTTGTAGTGGAAAAATCGAAAGCCCTTAGCACATTTAGTAATACTGTAAAGTTCCATTAATATCGGACCACCCAATTCGAAGATACCAGGCGTGGGGTATCGAAGGGAATTTTCTCAGAGGTGAGACCTATCTAGATCGGTTTTTTGTCCCCGAAAATCCCTAACCACCAAGTTTCGTGAAAATCGTTAGGCGGGTTTTCGAGATCGTTTGTGCAGACAGACAGACAGATAGACAGACAGACATTCCTCGTATTATATTATAGGATAACCCAAAAAACATATAATTCTTTATAAAATATGTGATGTGAAATGAAAAGCAAAGCCTTTTCATACCCTATATGAAAATCATATACAGTAGAATCTCGCTAATTTGTATTTCAAGGGACCGACCGACGGAAAAATACGAATGATCGGAAGATACGCATCAGCGGGATTACGAATTATCGAGAGTAAAAAAAGCATAACTATGAATTGAGGAGATTTTTATTTACGTGTAATATATAAAAACTATACTTGTATCTGTGTGTGACATCGAAAATTAGATTTTGAAAGAAATCAGTAATCTTTTTTGGATACAAGCCTTGTATGCGGTTATTATCGATAGCGTTTTCAAGCATATTCATTGCAAGAAAAACGTCAATAATGCTTGCACATTCATCCGCCCAGTGACGTGGCGTGCTTTTTTAAGAGGGGTGTTCAATATTAAGTTGCTGTGAAATGATTGAAACCATTGTAGCCTGTAGTCCAAGCAATGTCACCGCTGACCTCAAGCCCAAAATCGCTGAAATGAGGAGAAAAAATCTCAAAAGTCGCCGAAATTAAAGATAAAAATCGCTAGTTTTGAGACTTTTTTTAATGCATATCTCTATATATAAAATCGTTTAACCTGACTGAGTGAGTGACTGACTCATCAACGCCCAGCCCAAACCCCTGAAGCTAGAGACTTGAAACTTTCACAGTATGTCCCAACCATCGCGTAGGCGCTCACTAAGGCGGGGTTTTCCGAAATTTTACCCCTAAGGGGGTGAACGGGGGGTAAAGGGGGTTTGGGTATTTTTAAACCGTGATTTTCGGCATTAAACCTGCTCAATAGGAAGCTGAAAAGTTTCACTCGGGGGTGTTAGATTTTCTAAATTCAAAACGGAAGGTCCTGTAAGGATAACGTAAATATCCTTCTTCCCATTTTTTCTGGGAAAACTGGCATTAGGGGGTTTTCAGGGTCGCTGATCACGAATCCGGTGTTAGATTTTCGAAATTGGAAAAGAAAGGTCCTGTAAGGATAACGCAAATATCCTTTTCTCCATTTTTCCCCGGGAAAAATGGCATTAGGGGGTTTTCGGGGTCGCTGATCACCAATCCGATGTTAGATTTTCGAAATTGGAAAAGAAAGGTCCTGTAAGGATAACGCAGATATCCTTTTCCCCATTTTTCTTGGGTAAAAATGACATTAAGGGGTTTTCGAGGGTCGCTGATCACGAATCCGGTGTTTGATTTTTAAAACTCGGAATGGAAGGTCCTGTAAGGCTAACGCAAATATCCTTTTTCCCATTTTTTCCCGGGAAAAATGGCATTAGGGGGTTTTCGGTGTCGCTGATCACGAATCTGGTGTTGAAATTTCATAATTCGAATAGACCTAACGAAAATATCCTTTTTTCATTTTTTTCGGTTTTTGCAGACGCTGATCACGAATCTGGTGACGAAATTGCCAACGGAAGCTCCTGTAAGGATAACCCAAATATCCTTTTTACCATTTTTCCTCGAAAAAACTGGCAATAAGGGGGTTTCGGAGCCGCTGATCACGAATCTGGTATTAGAATTTTAAAATTCGGAACGGGAGGTTCTGAAGGCATAACGATTTTTTCCAATAGTTTTTAAGCTATTTCTGGGTTTTTTGTGCAAAAAACTTTTTAAAAAAAACTAGTTTAAACATATATCTTGTTTTCAAGTCGGTGTTATTCTTTATTTTTAACAATAATAAAATATAATAATAAAAAAAAAACAACTTTGTCTTCTTAAAAAAACACACTGCACCTGCAGCAAAGCAAACAAAATTTAAAATAAATTTGATGTTTACTTAAGTTTAGTGAGTCATGTATTTTCTTAGAGGGGGATTCTGTGGTACTTTTTTATATGTATATATTTGGTAGGTTGTTGACCCACTAAGCATAAATGTAAAAAATTGTGAAAAGTATGATATTTATTAGCAAAATTTTCAACACAGTTTTTTTTTAAGAAACTTTTGAAAATCTCCGAGAAGTCGCCAAAAGACCATTAAAATCTCAAATCTCAAGCTGAAAAGGGCAACACTGAGTCCAAGTATCTGTCTCTTGATTACTTAAAAAGTAACCATAGCCCAAAAAAAACTTTTTGACGTGGATACGTCTTGGATTTTGGTTATGGGGGTACAAATTAGAAAATAACAAATTTGCAATCGATGATACTCGATAGTTTGTGGTGACATCCGAACAGAAACTGTGTTATAAGATAAGGCCTACATTAAAGCATTGTTTAGGGTATTTTGTTATGTTAAACTATGTTCAATTCTTTTTTTAAAGATCAAAATGAAAATTTTCCCTGCCGCTGTTATGCTGTGTTTGCTGCTTGTAGTACAGACTTCACATTTATACTCTTTTTATGCTCCTCCTTTGTGTGTATTGAATGTCATGTTATTTCGTTCTTTTCGCTCTTAACGGAAAAAGCGTTTGCTGTGGTTTCCGACTCTCGTTCTTGGGAATGAAAATGATTTCTATTTAAGTTTTCGCTTCTTGTTCAAAGCGGTTTGTGAGTCTCGCATAAAAATGAATGAAAGCCTCGAGCGATGGCTGTTGGGTATGATGCACACACATATATAAGTATGTATTTCATTAGTAAGAGAGCGATATTTCGCTCCCAGCATTAAAGTTCTGTTGAGGGTTCTGATCTTCGAAATTTT
The DNA here is from genome assembly GCA_964034945.1 of Chrysopilus asiliformis. Classification (NCBI taxonomy): domain Eukaryota; kingdom Metazoa; phylum Arthropoda; class Insecta; order Diptera; family Rhagionidae; genus Chrysopilus; species Chrysopilus asiliformis. The sequence continues at coordinate 55,525,275 of OZ035962.1, forward strand.
TGATTTTCGAAATCGTAGTAAATCGGCCGAAAAATAGTAGTAGAATCGATGAAGTTGTAGTAAATTTATGTAAAACCTTCGTTATTATATATATATAACTGATTTGAACGAAAGACTAGAAATGGGAGCGTTTTGAACACCGTATGTATGATATTTATTTCACACTTCTCTTATCATAAACCAATCTAAATATGTATATAAATTCGTTTAACCTGACTGTGTGACTGACTGACTCATCAACGCCCAGCACAAACCCTTGAAGCTAGAGACTTGAAACTTTCCCAATATGTCCCAACCATCGCGTAGGCGCTCACTAAGGCGGGGTTTTCCGAAATTTTACCCCTAAGGGGGTGAACGGGGGGTAAAGGGGGTTTGGGTGTTTTTAAACCATGATTTTCGCCATTAATCCTGCTCAATAGGAGGCTGAAAAGTTTCACTCGGGGGTTTTCGGGGTCGCTGATCACGAATCCGGTGTTAGATTTTCGAAATTAGAAACGGAAGGTCCTGTAAGGATGACGCAGATATCCTTTTTCCCATTTCTCCCGGGGAAAAGTGGCATTAGGGGGTTTTCGGTGTCGCTGATCACGAATCCGGTGTTAGATTTTCGAAATTAGAAACGGAAGGTCCTGTAAGGATGACGCAGATATCCTTTTCCCCATTTTTCTTGGGTAAAAATTACATTAAGGGGTTTTCGGGGGTCGCTGATCACAAATCCGGTTTTAGATTTTCAAAACTCGGAACGGAAAGTCCTGTAAGGATAACCCAAATATCCTTTTTACCATTTTTCCTCGAAAAAACTAGCAATAAGGGGGTTTCGGAGCCGCTGATCACGAATCTGGTATTAGAATTTTAAAATTCGGAACGGGAGGTTCTGAAGGCATAACGAATTTTTCCCATAGTTTTTAAGCTATTTCTGGATTTTTTGTGCAAAAACTTTTTTAAAAAAAACTTTAGCCCGGCAACGACGGGTATGCAAGCTATTATAAATAAAATTATTATACCCGTATGGTGAAACCGAATATCTCAAAAACGGTGCATCTTATCAAAAAAGTGCAAGAACAAAAGTTATTTAGGATATGATTCTACATAAAACTCCCATACATCAAAATCCGATTGGAATAAATTTAAAAAAAAAATGTAATTAGAAAGTTTGACTTCAAACTGAAACTTTGATACAACTGTTCACTTAAATCACCATACGGATTTTCAATAATTGCCAGATTGGTTTCCTTAATTTCCTTTTCACTAAAATTTCATACTTAAATATCTATTGGCGATTGTTGTAGGTGGATCCACGTCTTCTGGCCGTCTCTACAAGCCAGATACCTCCTTTTTTGATTAATAAAAGAGTAACCGCATAGCCAGAATGTGAATTCGAAATTAGAAGGCTGAAAATGCATAATAAAAGCTTTTCATTTCGATACTACTTTGCAAGTTAAGTCGGAGAGTCCCGTTTTCGGCCTAGCGAAATTGGTATTCTCAAAAATTTCTTGAATATTTAACACAGGGACTACATTAGCTTTTATTTCTGGTATACCAGCAAAATTGCTCGCTAAAAAGCCTGTGTGGACCAATCCGGTTTACCAGTTTTTCTGGGAAGACAGCATTGGTATACAATTTTCGTAGACAGCGCTGGTATACCAGATTTTGACATTTCAATTAATTAAAATGGCGGAAACGAAATTTTCACGGAGCGAAATTATTAAATTTATAAATATTTTTCGCGAAAAAGAATGTTTGTGGAATTCAAAATCAAATAATTATCGAAGAATTGATTTGAAAAAAGAGCATGGGAAGATATTGCCAAAGAATTGTGTTTAACTGTGGAAAGTGTGAAAAAGAAAATGAAAGGAATTCATACTTGCAAGAAAAAGCAAAAATAAAAAAGTCGCAAAAATCGGGTTCTGCGGCAACCGAACCTGCCTCAAACTTGTTTTATTTTGAAGAAATGTGGTTTTTGGACGAAAGTATAATGCACCGAATTAGTACACATAATGGAAAAGAGGTAACTGACTTTTAACTTAAAAAATGGTTGTATTTGCTTAATTCAAATGTTTTGTAGGAATTCGATAGGACCACAGCAAATGAAATAGATACAGAGACTACAAATATTGAAGTTGAAAACATTATAAACACTCCCTTAGATTTTGTCGACAATATAAATGATTGTTCTCCACCTCAATCAAAAAAGTTTAAGAAGTCCGGCAGATCTCATACAAACAAAATTTCAGAAAGATATGATGCAGCAATCCAAAATATTTAAAGTTAAATATTAAAATAATAACTATTTAAATATTAAAATATAAATCCAATATTGTCTTCGTTTTTTTCAAATTTATCAAAAATTCTTCTTCCTCCAAACATTTTAAAGCCAATATTTTGACAATTTTTATTTTCTGTTCGCGGTTTAACGGCATGTCAAAATTCAAAATCATACTGAAATGTCATACCAGAATTGACCCACGCAAAATAAAACTAGTAGGCTATTATTTTTGGTGAACCAGTTAGTATACCAGAAATAAAACATAATGTAGTCCCTGTGTAAGTGAGAAAATAATTTCTCTAACAATTTGCTTATCCACAATCTATGGTAAAGAGCCTGTTCACATTGGTTGAAATAGTCCGCCTAACTAGGACAGAATCTGCCAAAATTAAGGCAAGGAGACGAAGTGGGTATGCTGATAGGAAATTCTTCCTCAAAACTAAAATTACCGACGACAACAACATAATGTGAGTATACTGTTGTAATTCTATTTTTATGATATGTAAATGTATGATTTTTGGCCAGACTGTAGAGGAACGATTTTGAAAAAATCGCAAAATTAATTTGCGAAATTTTCCCAAGTGAGCAAAGGTTTGACATATTATACGCTCTGTAAGCGGCACCCGAACTACGGCACGCGGAAAACTTCTTGACCAGTACTCACACTATCGAGAAGAATTGACTAAAAGTGGCGTTATAGAGAGCGTCTTTATCTCCTCAAGAAACACACACAGGAATTATCTCTTCCCGAAAATCCGGAACTATCCTGTACAGAAACAGAAACACTGTCATCGCCAAAGGAAGTTTACATTATATATATACAGTAAAACCCGTTTATAAACAACCTGCTTATAAGGATACCCCTCTTACAAGAACACATTTTAAAAACCCAGAACACATTGTAGTGCATAATCGTGTATTTTACCCCGCTTATATGAAAAACCCTCATAGTATAAGCAAGGAATGTTTTGTCAAAATCTGTTATTTATTCATAAAAAAAACTCGCTTATAGGAAAAAATTGTACGCGTTGCATTTTTCGACTTTAATGAACCCCAATCCTTTCCGAAGTTAAGTTTTTCGTGACCATCTTCACCTCTAATGTTGAAAAGCAACTATCGAAGAACAAACAAGAATATTCAAGCACATGTATAAAAACCGACAAGAGGCGTACATTTTTGGATTGAAAAGAGAACCCGCCTATAAGCAATTTTGTGCAAATAATCGGTGCCCGCATACATGCAACAAGTTGCTTATAAGCGGGCTCCGTTTATAAGGAAACCCGCTCATTAACAACAAAAATGCTGCCAAATTGAAATTGCTTATAAGCGGGTTTTACTGTATATACAGTAATCCCTCCAATTGCGCGGTAGATACGTTCCACAAAAAGAGCGCGCAAACCGAAACCGCGAACTGTGAACCCTACTTTGTATGAAATTTTGGGGTTAGGTCCCAAATATTAGAAGAATTCCACAAAAAAAATAGAAAAAAGTTTTTATTTAACGACATATTTAAATTAATACAAACATATGATATGGGCCGCGGTGGGAAAAAGCTGGGTGTGGCTGAAAGGTTTGTCCGCTCTGAGGGGACCCCTGGAAAAGGTTCTCAATTCCACCTGAATCTATGTTTTTTTACTTTCTTCTACGGAGTATAATAAAGTATTGTATTCATGAAAAATTTCGACCTCTTAATTTTGCCTAAAAAACATTTCCCGATCATTCCTGAGTCGATTGGAGTCATATTTAAAAAATGTCTTTCTGTCTGTCAGTCTGTCTGTCAGTCTGTCTGTCAGTCTGTCTGTCAGTCTGTCTGTCAGTCTGTCTGTCAGTCTGTCTGTCAGTCTGTCTGTCAGTCTGTCTGTCAGTCTGTCTGTCAGTCTGTCTGTCAGTCTGTCTGTCAGTCTGTCTGTCAGTCTGTCTGTCAGTCTGTCTGTCAGTCTGTCTGTCAGTCTGTCTGTCAGTCTGTCTGTCAGTCTGTCAGTCTGTCAGTCTGTCTGTCAGTCTGTCTGTCAGTCTGTCTGTCAGTCTGTCTGTCAGTCTGTCTGTCAGTCTGTCTGTCAGTCTGTCTGTCAGTCTGTCTGTCAGTCTGTCTGTCAGTCTGTCTGTCAGTCTGTCTGTCAGTCTGTCTGTCAGTCTGTCTGTCAGTCTGTCTGTCAGTCTGTCTGTCAGTCTGTCTGTCAGTCTGTGTACAAGATTTCTCAAAAACTAATAGAGCTAGCGCCATGAAATTTTATAGGCATGTTGGGTCCTGAAATGGGACGATCCTATCAACTTTTGGTGGAAATCCGTTAACCGGAAGTATCCAAAATGGCGGTTTTTCAAAAATCGCAATTTCGTTTTTCTCGATTTACTCCCAAACTACGCGTTTTTTAGTGGCCTTAAGTATGACAAAACTTGGAGAAAATAAAATTTCCCCCACTTTTGTCTTTAGCTATAACTCGATATCTCCACCGGTTATCGAGATAAACCGTTATTTCCAAAAAACAGTTTTTTGAGATTATCTCGAAAACTAATGGGTTTTTGCTGACTGAATGTATGAAGTGAATTAATGAGAATGGCATTCTGCACAACTTTGTTTCTTACCTTAATATGTAAAAAATCATATGTTTGCGAATAATTTGCAAACTAACGGTTTTTCGACAAATCAGTTAAAAGAATAATTAAAGATGTTAATATTTTCTACATTTTTGCCATTTACCGTAAATTGATATCTTTTACCGTTCTCAAGTTATCTCAAATTTTGTACGTTTTTGATATTTTTGGATGAACCAACAATTTATTGGGATGTGGCTATAACGTAAATTGCACAGGGTCGTAGATTTTGTAGAAGAAAGTTTTGTGTTGACCACAACTGATATTTTTATTGTATGTTCACGCCTAACTTTTTACTGGGTTGACCGATTTCGGTCCTCCCAAAGAGAAAGTTGTAGAGAAAGTTTCTGGTTGGGCCCCGCTGCAAATTTCCCTCCCGTGGCGCTATGCCTTTTCACCCCATCCCCTGCTAGATTCTACATCGCTTGAGATATCGAGTTAAATTTTTTTGTGTTGTGTTTATCTAGAAAACTGGAAGATTTAACCCAACTCGTCACAAAACTATCGTTGCAAATGTCGCATAGAAAAGATCCTGATGGTAAAAGGCGTTCTCTATCTATTTCCGATATTGCTCCAAGCAAAGAATCATAACCTCTAGCAAGATCTATAAACCATCAAAAATCCCCGTCTCGGCTCGTGACACGGAGCAGTGTGAAGAGACCGCCACTACCTATTAACAAAAACAGATCAGCTGCTAGTAATCTAAGTGGAGCCTCTGCTGTCATTGTTGAAAACAGCAAAACTTCGGGATCCTCGCTTACGTCATCCAACGGTATGCAAACCCCAACGGCTGAAATTGCTCCTGCTGCTCTTGTCTCGCTTGACTTGCCTACGTCATCCAACGGGGTCCAAATTCCAATGGCTGTAAATGCTGCTGCTGTTAGTGACTCACCCGGGGACAATGACTCTATTGTGCCCGCAAAACCGCCTCAGTGGTTATTTGTGTCGCACTGTGATAAAGGAACGTCAGCTGATGCTATTCTTCGATATGTGCATAAGAAGTTAAACCAGCCTGTAGAATCGCAGTTTCTGTGCTTTCCGCTAATCAAAAGGGATATCGACGTTAGTAAACTGAGTTTCGTTTCCTTCAAACTTCGAGTTCCCAGTGAATTTTACTCAATCATCTCTAAGAAAGAATTCTGGCCAAAAGGACTTCTCATCAAGAACTTCAAAAATGCGAATTTTCAAAAACAAAAAATTCCTACACAAGTCATTTAGAATTCAATAACTTTTTTATCAATATTTATTACCAAAATGTTCAGGGTCTAAGGACTGTTTGCAACGATTTTTATTTACGAACTTCTTCATGTGATTATGATATTATTGCTCTGACCGAATCTTGGCTTGTTCCTTCAATATTTTCGTCTGAAATTTTTGATAGTAAATTTTCAGTATATAGAAGTGATCGCTCGTTTGCCTCTAGTTCGAAATCACATGGTGGTGGTGTCGCTGTTGCTATTCATAATCGTCTTAAAAGTCATTGTCTCTATTGTTGTGGAATGAAAATTCCACTTATAAATTAAAATCAACAATGATTTCCGGCCAAGTGTTCATCGTATCAGATGACACATTGAGTCACACAAAGCGTTTCAATCAATTTCGCCAATTCGGCAATTCAAGACCACCGCGAGTGATTGATAAGTAAATATCGATCAGCGCGTGGGCGGTTTGAAGATTGGCAGCAACTAAAGCATGCGTGGAAAAATCAGTAGTCAGTCAGATCTAATCGAGTAAAGTCAGAATTAAACGGTGATCGAATAAAAGAAGTCGCGATTAAGATATTAGCCAGTTCGGATCGTTTTGGATAAAAGCGATCCGAACTGGTAAAGAGTGAGTCTGAATTCACGGCTCCAACCGTGGAGGAGTCTTAATTCACGGCTCGAATCGGATAGCAAGTTTTTTCTATCAACAGAAAATCACTCGTTTGGCTTTATTTTGAATTTGAAAAAGTGTTCGTGTCTTTTAACGGGAATTACTTGATCTTCAAAACGTTTTCCGATCTATAAGTTTACCAGTGCAACTGACACGCATTTGGTGCATTCAAGTCCAATTATTCTAATTGATTCGGCTCTATAATTGCTTAGCAAAGTTATTGTGTAAAAGTTAAGAAACAAAAGTTATTAACTTAAAGTAATTAAAATTGTTGAATGTGAAATAAAAATGTAAAATAGTTTTAGTCACAAAACAGAAACAAATTAAGTTACTCGATTGTTTGAAATATACATCAAAAAATAACTCAACATTGTGTTACTTTAAATTACATTAAATAAATAAAGTGTTTGTAATAAAAACCTTTTAAATTATTACATAACATTTTTGGCGCAGCCGGTAGGATCCGGTAAAAACGTCAGCGGATCCTGCGTGTTTATAAAAAAAAAAGAGTGTAGTTGATTTAACCAACAATTTTAAAACAAAATTACTTAATAAAAGCCGGTAGGATCCGGTAAAAACGTCAGCGGATCCTGCGTGTTTATAAAAAAAAGAGTGTAGTTGATTTAACCAACAATTTTAAAACAAAATTACTTAATAAAAGCCGGTAGGATCCGGTAAAAACATTTAGTGGATCCTGCGTGTAAAATAAAGTGTAAAAGAAAAACAAGTGATCGGCATCGTGAGTGAAGCTTTGGGTGTCCTTTGAAGAAAATTATAAAAGTGCTAAACGTTTTCGCACATATATATAAAAAAAAAAAAAAAACAAAAAATTACTAATTTTAATAAATCACACTAATACTTAAATTAAATAAAGTGCAGTTTAATTGAAAAAAAAAAAAAAAAAAAAGAGACAATCAAAACAGAATTGTGCAAGCCAGTGTCGAATTGTATGGTTCAAGGTCAAGTTCGCCTGAATATATGCAACAAAAAACTTCTTTTGGCTTGAAAACAGTGACTAACAAAAAAAAATCTAAAGTTTTCTAAAATAAAAGAAAAATTCTGAAAACCTAATCAAATTCATTCTAACCCAAAATTCGAATCGAATAAAAATTTTTAAAAAAAAAATTAATTAAATAAAAATTTTTCTAAAGCCAGTGATGGACTTAATTAAACAAATAGTGATTTTTGATGCTGAAGTGAATTTTTTCCGGTAAAATAACAACAAGTGAAAGCCCACCGGGGCAATCGAGGGAAAAAGCCTATCAAGGCCAACTTTTGAGAAAGCCCATCGGGGCAAACGAGGGAAAAAGTCCACCGGGACCAACGCTGGAGAAAGCCTTTAGGGGCCAACGCGGGACAGAAAACCAATGAGCCACGGCAATCCTAATCAGGACCAACCAAGTCAACTAAGATCCGGCAAAATCTTCAAGCCAGCAGATTCAACTGAGGACAGCATCAACACGACATCTGAGGACGAAGCTACAATCAACAATACCAGTAGCACAGTAGTGGAATCGATTCTCGACAACATCATCGGAGGCACCAGACCAGCCCACACATCAACACCCAAAGTAGAAAAAAGTAAGCCATTCAAAATGTCTTTAGATTACCATAAGTTAAGTGTATTAATTCATAACAATGTGCCAATTTTAACCGGAGAAATTGGGCCACATTTAGAAACGGAAGTAAAAACTTTTGTAAAATGTTGCGAAAGTGTTAAGTCGTGTATCGCGGATAATGAGGAAATAGCTTTATGCACACTCCTCCGTACTCGAATTCGCGGTCGCGCTCTCGAGTTAATGGAAGGTAGTGACATAAATTCAGTCGAAGCCATAATAAAACTCGTAAAGCAAAAGCTACTTCCCAGTAAACCCTATCTAACTATCGTAAATGAAATGCGTGTTATGTACCAATTACCTAACGAGGGTACTTGGGCGTTCGCAAACAGAATTAATAAAGCTTATCTGCGGTGCGTAGAATCCGCAAAAGAAAAGCACAAAACGACCAGTGTCATTGAAACGGACCTCGAGGAACTGGCCGTGTTTACTTTCAAGAATGGTTTGTTAAACCCAAACCAAAAGTATCATCTGTTGCAAGACAGAAGCGTTTCGACTATGTCCGAACTATTAACTAAAGCAAAACAATTGGAAGAAATAGAACACATGATAGTTATGCCCCCCCAATACGCGCTCCAATCAAGTATCCAACAGCAAGCATCAAGCTCCCCATGGGCAAGCAACACAATTGCACCCATGACAAACCATGTAAATTTCCCCTGGGTAAGCGGCATACCCAATCCCATGGTGAATCAAACGGTAAAAAAGAATCTTAATGCACAATCAACACAAGGAACGTCTGACCAAAACCAGACAAATCTCAAGTGTGGCTTTTGTAACATTAAAGGTCACACTTATGCTGAATGCAGAAAAAGGAAAAATACTCCTTACTGCACTTCCTGCAGAGCATACGGACTTAACGTCCACACATGCACGCGAAACAGAAATAATTATCCCCCACGGAGAAACGAATTCATACCACAAAATGAAAATCAGAACCACAGGGAAAGAAATAATAAAAAATGCACTTTTTGCCTACGGTATGGCCACATTGAATCAGAATATGCCGCTAAACGACAGTGGCTACAGGGCCAACAAAGGGCCCAAACTAACAATAACTCGGAAAACTAGAAGAGGGCTGGCACTCCAGCCCCTATCTTTGTCCTGAGTGCAACTCCTCTAATACCAATACCCAGTTAAAATGTATGATTAGCCTCCCATTAGACATCGCGAAAAATAAAAACGCTTACCTGCTCATCGACACAGGAGCAGACATAAGTCTCATCAAAAAGGAATCCCTAAAACCAGGAGCAAAAATCGAAAAACCCATACACAAGGAATTAGTGTCAGCATTCGGTACGGGGAAAACCCTAGGGCAGTGCGTAGGCACCTTTAGCATTAAAAAACCCATAACAAACCTTTTTCATGTAGTTGAAGGAAAGTTTTCAATACCGGGCGACGGCATCCTGGGCTACGATTTCCTATCAGAACACTGCACCATTGACTGCAAAAGCAGAACATTGATATTCAAACATGTAAAGCCAAACATTTCAATACCCTTCGAGCCAAGGAAAGAAAATATTCGAGAGGAGCTCAATACTTTGACTTCAACAGAAGTAACAGTAGACAAAAGGTCCAACTGCAAAAGTGAGCAAACCATGAATAACAACTTTTCGAATCCAAAAATGAGGATTCCTCCTCGAAGCGGAATAATCGATTCCCAATCAAAAAATTGCAAAATCCACTGCAAAAACAAATCATTGACATATAAACATGTAAAGCCAAACATTCCAATACCCTTCGAGGAGTCCTCTGAACGAAAAAGAAAAGAAAACATTCAAGATAACCTCAATACTTTGACTTCGGTAGAAGTAACAGTAGACGAAACGTCCAACTGCAAAAGTGAGCACATCAAGAATGATAACTTTTCAACTCCAAAGATAAGAATTCCCCCTCGAGGTGAATTAATCTGTGAATTACCTACCACAGAGACCGGTGAAATGCTGTGCTGCTCTAAAGAAATAAAACCAGGAGTGTTCTTAGGCAACAGCTTAACCAAAATCTCCAATAACAAAATAGTAGCCAGCATAATAAACGTAACAAAGAATGAAGAACTAATAGAAATACCTAAGGTTAGGCTAATTCCAGTAAACACCTTACTCATAAAAGACATGAGTAAGAAGCAAAACATGGTTGATGGAAGTTTAAAATCCTTGTGTAAACATAGCTGCAAGGAACCTTTCCACGCCAATGAAATAAATTCGGAGGACGACCTAAACATTAAATTTCTGTTCGACACAGAATATAATGTCAATACCCTCCAATCTAATAATATCACATCGGGATGGATGCATCAAAGATCTTCATGCAAAAATAACCATGAGGACACCTCCCGATCTCTCAGAAAAGAATCTGAACCAATTGAACATGTAATGTCCAAAGCTGACTTACATAGACGGTCCGAATGCGACCATAATAGATTTAAGTTATTAATGGAAAACCTCGAATTAGACCAATACGCCAATTCAGAAGAAATGAAAGCAATCCACGATTTATGTTACGAATATCTGGATATATTTCATTTGCCAGGTGACGATTTAACGTACACACCTGCCGTAGAACACGCGATTCCCACTTTGCCAAATATACTCCCCGTGCATAGTAAAATGTACAGATTACCCGAAAGGCAAAAAGGAATCATTCAGGAAGAAATCGAACGCATGTTAAATGAAGACATAATTATGTCCAAGAGTTTCCACAACCCAGGACTATACGTCAAATCTCAATCATTTTTAGGACTTGTCAACAATTTCAGAAAGTTCATACCAAATTTCTCCAAAATAGCGGAACCACTTAACAAGTTATTGCGCAAAGACAATAAGTTCAAGTGGGACGAAAAGTGTACGCAAGCATTCCAAAAACTAAAGGATGCAATGATAAACCCGCCATTATTGGCATATCCTGACTTTGAGAAACCCTTTATGGTAACTACAGATGCCAGCCATCGGTGCTGTATTATCTCAAGGAAAGATTAGGGAAGATCATCCAATAGCGTATGCTAGTCGTTGTCTAAACAAAGCAGAAAAACCAAACTTCGGTCAGGAACAACTCCAAGTCTTTGACCTCTCATGAGGTACCAATAGATCCTAAATCTAGTCGGAAAAGCAAGGTTGGTCCTGACAGAGCGGAAAAAGAACCCAAACTAAGGATCCCCGCTCGAAAAAAAAAAATATGCCAAATCCTGACTGAAAAACAAGGCGAATTTGTTTGTTGTTCAAAAGAACTCAGACCAGGAAGATTTTTGGGAAACTGCCTAACTAAAGTCCAAAACAACAGACTCACTGTCAGTAACCAATACGGATCAAAGTGTTAGAATCCCAAAGGTTGAAATTATTCCCATCAGCGGTTTCGAAATAAAAAATCTCAAAATGTCAAATAAGGCATTCTCAAATAATTCTAAGAATACAACGGAGCGGGTCGTAAAAGAAGCAACTATTGTCAAAGATTGCATAAACGATACCCTCCGGGCAAATATTAAACGATCGGTAATAAACCTTACATCCTTATTCAAGGAGAACAATTGGTTTGAAGACACCACATTCAAGGCTGTAACCCAAACAGCCACATGTGAAAATAATCATTCCAATCCAAATTATAATAAAGAAAAACTAATCTCTGCAGTAACTACACTGCATAGAGAAGAAAAAATAAGGTTCAACAATTTATTGAAAAACTTGGAACTGGATAAATATGCAAATCCAGAAGAGTTGCAAGCAATACAAGAAATATGCGCAGAATACCTAGATATATTTCATCTGCCGGATGAAAATTTAACGTTTACACCGGCAGTGGAACATACAATCCCAACACTGCCTAATATTCCGCCAGTGCATAGAAAAATGCACAGACTTCCGGAAAGGCAAAAAGGGATCATTGAATACGAAATACAGCGAATGCTCAAAGAAGACATAATAACCCACAGTAAAAGCGCGTTTAATTCGCTTTTGTTGGTAGTCCCCAAGAAAGAAGGACCCAACGGGGAACAGAAATGGCGAGTGATAGTTGGCAATGCTTACCCTCTGCCACGTATAGAGGACATTTTAGATCAATTAGGGCAATGCAGGGTTTCCATTGCTTCGTGTACATTGACGACATAGTAGTTTATGGAAGAAACCTGGACGACCATTTGGCCAAACTAATCAAAGTATTTCAACAGGTTACGCCTGTTTGGTTGAAATAATTAAAAAAACAAAACAAACGAAAAAAAAAAAACAAACCAAATCCTTTCAGTAAACCAGAAATTAGTAATTATTTAAGTTTAATAACGAAGGGAAATTGAACAAAGTAAATTCAATCGATTGATCGTAAAAGCTTAAAAAAAATAAATAAATAAAAATAAAAACACGCTTTCACGCATTTATACCCAAATATTGTAAACAAAAATTTAATTAATTTAAGCATAGTTTAAGAATTAAAAAAAAAAAAAAATTACCAATGTATAAATTATTTGACCAATTGTTGCTTCATTATCTATCAAGAAATTTTTTTTAAATAAAACTAAACGATAAGAAAATTGAAAACTTTACCTAAAATCACGATGAAAAAAAAAAAAAAAAAAAAAAAAAACCAAAATAAAGTTTCCCCAAGCAACCAATTTTTGATTAAATTGTAATTTTCCGCCTTATGCGGCACATCAACATTAAAAAAAAAAAAAAAATGATGAAATTTTTAACCCAAAATCAGTAGTTCTAAGGACATTTGGATTCAATAGAAGTTTCCGCTCTATGCATCACAATAGTATTTAAGAATTAAAATTGGAACCCAAGTCCAGTAATTATATAAGAAAATTTTAAAAATATAAGAGAAAAAATAAATAATTTTATTTGTAATTGACATAAGAATTTAAAAAAAAAAATATATATAATATTAAGAATAATTTTTTTTTGTCAAAAATAGCTGTAATTGAAATTAAAATCAATACTAAATAATAATATATAAACTTAAAATTAATCCCAGTAATCACTGTTAATTGAAGAACATAAACAAATTATCATTGATCAGCAAAGTTCTAAATTCATTTCAAAGCAAAATTTAAATCAACCCCAATAAAAAAAAAAAAAAAAAAAATGCTTCACATTTTTTTGTCTATGGGGGAAGGAATGTTGTGGAATGAAAATTCCACTTATAAATTAAAATCAACAATGATTTCCGGCCAAGTGTTCATCGTATCAGATGACACATTGAGTCACACAAAGCGTTTCAATCAATTTCGCCAATTCGGCAATTCAAGACCACCGCGAGTGATTGATAAGTAAATATCGATCAGCGCGTGGGCGGTTTGAAGATTGGCAGCAACTAAAGCATGCGTGGAAAAATCAGTAGTCAGTCAGATCTAATCGAGTAAAGTCAGAATTAAACGGTGATCGAATAAAAGAAGTCGCGATTAAGATATTAGCCAGTTCGGATCGTTTTGGATAAAAGCGATCCGAACTGGTAAAGAGTGAGTCTGAATTCACGGCTCCAACCGTGGAGGAGTCTTAATTCACGGCTCGAATCGGATAGCAAGTTTTTTCTATCAACAGAAAATCACTCGTTTGGCTTTATTTTGAATTTGAAAAAGTGTTCGTGTCTTTTAACGGGAAATACTTGATCTTCAAAACGTTTTCCGATCTATAAGTTTACCAGTGCAACTGACACGCATTTGGTGCATTCAAGTCCAATTATTCTAATTGATTCGGCTCTATAATTGCTTAGCAAAGTTATTGTGTAAAAGTTAAGAAACAAAAGTTATTAACTTAAAGTAATTAAAATTGTTGAATGTGAAATAAAAATGTAAAATAGTTTTAGTCACAAAACAGAAACAAATTAAGTTACTCGATTGTTTTAAATATACATCAAAAAATAACTCAACATTGTGTTACTTTAAATTACATTAAATAAATAAAGTGTTTGTAATAAAAACCTTTTAAATTATTACATAACACTATTTTCAAAATGCTGATGTTCTTGAATGTATCTCAGTGCAAGTAAATCTATGTTTCAACGTGTTATATGTTCATTGTTTGTACATTCCTCCTAATTCCCCCTTGTCAACATATGAAAAACACATAAATATCTTAAATTCTCTGTATAACAAACTTAGCTATAACGATTCTATATTAATATTTGGAGACTTCAACCTGCCCCATATATCGTGGTCAATCAAAGGAAATAATTCAATTAAATCTAATAGCTTGGTTCCTTTAAACGTGCGCCGTTCTATTGACTCCTTTACCATTGACTCCTTTACCATTGACTCTGTCATGGCACTTGGTTTAGGTCAAATTAATCATATAAAAAACTCTTACGGCAATATTTTGGACCTTGTTTTTACCTCGAACCCAGACGCAACTAAACTAGTGGAATGTGAAAATAATTTCGTAATGAAAATCGTTTCCATAGGGCAATAAATGTGCAATTCGAAACATTCTGTGATACTAGACAAAAGGCTGATTATGCTTATGTTTCTGATTTTAACAACACTGACTACGCCAAATTAAACTTATATTTTAACTCTATTGACTGGAATAAAATTATGACATCGTGTAATTCTGTTAATGAATGTGTATTTAATTTTTACTGTTTAATTTATATTGGTTTTGAATTATTTATTCCTAAAAAACGTCTTAAAACTACAAAACATCCACCCTGGTACTCACGCTCGTTGTTACAATTGAACATAACAAAAGCTATAATTGCCAATCTGGCAATCATTGAAAACCCGTATGGTGATTTAAGTGAACGGCAAACAGTTGTATCAAAATTCCACTTTGAAGTCAAACTTTCCAATAAGATTTTTTAAAATTTATTCCAATCAGATTTTGATGTATGCGAGTTTTATGTAGAATCATATCCTAAATAACTTTTGTTCTTGGACTTTTTTGATAAGATGCACCGTTTTTGAGATATTCACAAAAAACGATTTCGTTCGTATGGGGGGTACCCCCCCTATTGGTCCATTTTTGCCCATTAACGAACTTAGCCTCGCATTTTGCGAAAAACGGATCTGTGCAAACTTTCAAGTCTCTAGCTCAATCCGTGCGCCCGCAATCTGCGCCACAGACAGACAGACAGACGGACAGACGGACAGACAGACGGACAGACAGACGGACGGACATGCAGAAATTAAATATTTTTATCATTCTAAACACACTGGTGTAATTCATTTTTTTGTGCGATGACGGGATCTTGGCGTTACAAACGGTAAGCCAAAGTTGATATACCCTTTGGTTTCACCATACGGGTATAAAAAACCAAAAGAATAGAGCTTATAAGTTATATAATAGAACGGGTTTACTTATTCATTATCAGTCATACTCATTTCTCCGCAAAAATTTCGGTATCGCGCAACGATTATGCTACAAAAATTACATAGGTTTTGTACAAGAAAAACTCAAAACGAATCCTTCGCATTTTTGGTCTTTTGTGAATTCTAAAAGAAAGTCTTCAAAACTTGTTCTAATGATAAAGATATCTCTGAATTATTTGCTTCCTTTTGTCAATGCACATTTGCTGATTCTAATGATTATCACGTATACGAATCACCTAACTTTGAAACCACAGTTAATATTTCATCTCTTGTACTAAATGTTGACACTGTTCTTGCATATTTGCGTACGTCCCTCAAGTTAGCACTACAACTTTTGAAATTAGAAAAACTTTTTATTGGATTAATTGTCGCTTAATTGTCGTGATTTTGTCGTAAAAGAAAAAAAATTGTCGCGCCCATATTTTTCAAAAAAAGCGTGTGTAGTGCTATGTTGCATAGTTAGCACTACACACCCTAGAAATCGCGTAATTCGCACGTTGAACTGGAAACTAATGATTGGATTAATTGTCGCTTGACCGTTATGATTTTGTCGTAAAATAAAAAAAAACCCGTCCCGAACAATTTTTTAAAAATTACCCCGTTTAAAGCCAAGTGATGGTCTAGTTAGCATTACACACCCCAGAACTGGGGTAATTCGCACGTTGAACTGGAAACTAATGATTGGATTAATTGTCGTTTGACCGTTATGATTTTGTCGTAAAATAAAAAAAAACCCCTTCCCGAACAATTTTTCGAAAACTACCCCGTTTAAAGCCAAGTGATGGTATAGTTAGCATTACACACCCCAGAACTGGGGTTGAACTTGAAACTAATGATTGGATTAATTGTCGCTTGACCGTTATGATTTTGTCGTAAAATAAAAAAAACCCGTCCCGAACAATTTTTTTAAAAATTATCCCGTTTAAAGCCAAGTGATGGTCTAGTTAGCATTACACACCCCAGAACTGGGGTAATTCGCACGTTGAACTGGAAACTAATGATTGGATTAATTGTCGCTTGACCGTTATGATTTTGTCGTAAAATAAAAAAAAACCCCGTCCCGAACAATTTTTCAAAAATTACCCCGTTTAAAGCCAACTGATGGTCTAGTTAGCATTACACACCCCAGAACTGGGGTAATTCGCACGTTGAACTGGAAACTAATGATTGGATTAATTGTCGCTTGACCGTTATGATTTTGTCGTAAAATAAAAAAAACCCCGTCCCGAACAATTTTTCAAAAATTACCCCGTTTAAAGCCAACTGATGGTCTAGTTAGCATTACACACCCCAGAATTGGGGTAATTCGCACGTTGAACTGGAAACTAATGATTGGATTAATTGTCGCTTGACCGTTATGATTTTGTCGTAAAATAAAAAAAAACCCCGTCCCGAACAATTTTTCAAAAATTACCCCGTTTAAAGCCAAGTGATGGTCTAGTTAGCACTACACACCCTAGAAATCGGGTAATTCGCACGTTGAACTGGAAACTAATGATTGGATTAATTGTCGCGTGACCGTTATGATTTTGTCGTAAAATAAAAAAAACCCCGTCCCGAACAATTTTTCAAAAATTACCCCGTTTAAAGCCAAGTGATGGTCTAGTTAGCACTACACACCCTAGAAATCGGGTAATTCGCACGTTGAACTGGAAACTAATGATTGGATTAATTGTCGCGTGACCGTTATGATTTTGTCGTAAAATAAAAAAAACCCCGTCCCGAACAATTTTTCAAAAATTACCCCGTTTAAAGCCAACTGATGGTCTAGTTAGCATTACACACCCAGAACTGGGGTAATTCGCACGTTGAACTGGAAACTAATGATTGGATTAATTGTCGCTTGACCGTTATGATTTTGTCGTAAAATAAAAAAAACCCCGTCCCCAACAATTTTTCAAAAATTACCCCGTTTAAAGCCAACTGATGGTCTAGTTAGCATTACACACCCCAGAACTGGGGTAATTCGCACGTTGAACTGGAAACTAATGACTGGATTAATTGTCCCTTGACCGTTATGATTTTGTCGTAAAATAAAAAAAACCCCGTCCCGAACAATTTTTCAAAAATTACCCCGTTTAAAGCCAACTGATGGTCCAGTTAGCATTACACACCCCAGAACTGGGGTAATTCGCACGTTGAACTGGAAACTAATGATTGGATTAATTGTCGCTTGACCGTTATGATTTTGTCGTAAAATAAAAAAAACCCCGTCCCGAACAATTTTTCAAAAATTACCCCGTTTAAAGCCAACTGATGGTCTAGTTAGCATTACACACCCTAGAAATCGGGTAATTCGCACGCTGAACTGGAAACTAATGATTGGATTAATTGTCGCTTGACCGTTATGATTTTGTCGTAAAATAAAAAAAACCCCGTCCCGAACAATTTTTCAAAAATTACCCCGTTTAAAGCCAACTGATGGTCTAGTTAGCATTACACACCCCAGAACTGGGGTAATTCGCACGTTGAACTGGAAACTAATGATTGGATTAATTGTCGCTTGACCGTTATGATTTTGTCGTAAAATAAAAAAAACCCCGTCCCGAACAATTTTTCAAAAATTACCCCGTTTAAAGCCAAGTGATGGTCTAGTTAGCATTACACACCCCAGAACTGGGGTAATTCGCACGTTGAACTGGAAACTAATGATTGGATTAATTGTCGCTTGACCGTTACGATTTTGTCGTAAAATAAAAAAAACCCCGTCCCGAACAATTTTTCAAAAATTACCCCGTTTAAAGCCAAGTGATGGTCTAGTTAGCACTACACACCCTAGAAATCGGGTAATTCGCACGTTGAACTGGAAACTAATGATTGGATTAGTTGTCGCGTGACCGTTATGATTTTGTCGTAAAATAAAAAAAACCCCGTCCCGAACAATTTTTCAAGAATTACCCCGTTTAAAGCCAACTGATGGTCTAGTTAGCATTACACACCCCAGAACTGGGGTAATTCGCACGTTGAACTGGAAACTAATGATTGGATTAATTGTCGCTTGACCGTTACGATTTTGTCGTAAAATAAAAAAAAACCCCTTCCCGAACAATTTTTCAAAAATTACCCCGTTTAAAGCCAAGTGATGGTCTAGTTAGCATTACACACCCCAGAACTGGGGTAATTCGCACGTTGAAGTGGAAACTAATGATTGGATTAATTGTCGCTTGACCGTTATGATTTAGTCGTAAAATAAAAAAAACCCCGTCCCGAACAATTTTTCAAAAATTACCCCGTTTAAAGCCAACTGATGGTCTAGTTAGCATTACACACCCCAGAACTGGGGTAATTCGCACGTTGAACTGGAAACTAATGATTGGATTAATTGTCGCGTGACCGTTATGATTTTGTCGTAAAATAAAAAAAAACCCATCCCGAACAATTTTTCAAAAATTATCCCGTTTAAAGCCAACTGATGGTCTAGTTAGCATTACACACCCCACAACTGGGGTAATTCGCACGTTGAACTGGAAACTAATGATTGGATTAATTGTCGCTTGACCGTTATGATTTAGTCGTAAAATAAAAAAAACCCCGTCCCGAACAATTTTTCAAAAATTACCCCGTTTAAAGCCAAGTGATGGTATAGTTAGCATTACACACCCTAGAAATCGGGTAATTCGCACGCTGAACTGGAAACTAATGATTGGATTAATTGTCGCTTGACCGTTATGATTTTGCCGTAAAATAAAAAAAACCCCGTCCCGAACAATTTTTCAAAAATTACCCCGTTTAAAACCAACTGATGGTCTAGTTAGCATTACACACCCCAGAACTGGGGTAATTCGCACGTTGAACTGGAAACTAATGATTGGATTAATTGTCGCTTGACCGTTATGATTTTGTCGTAAAATAAAAAAAACCCCGTCCCGAACAATTTTTCAAAAATTACCCCGTTTAAAGCCAAGTGATGGTATAGTTAGCATTACACACCCTAGAAATCGGGTAATTCGCACGCTGAACTGGAAACTAATGATTGGATTAATTGTCGCTTGACCGTTATGATTTTGCCGTAAAATAAAAAAAACCCCGTCCCGAACAATTTTTCAAAAATTACCCCATTTAAAGCCAAGTGATGGTCTAGTTAGCATTACACACCCCAGAACTGGGGTAATTCGCACGTTGAACTGGAAACTAATGATTGGATTAATTGTCGCTTGACCGTTATGATTTTGTCGTAAAATAAAAAAAACCCCGTCCCGAACAATTTTTCAAAAATTACCCCGTTTAAAGCCAAGTGATGGTCTAGTTAGCACTACACACCCTAGAAATCGGGTAATTCGCACGTTGAACTGGAAACTAATGATTGGATTAATTGTCGCTTGACCGTTATGATTTTGTCGTAAAATAAAAAAAACCCCGTCCCGAACAATTTTTCAAAAATTACCCCGTTTAAAGCCAAGTGATGGTCTAGTTAGCACTACACACCCTAGAAATCGGGTAATTCGCACGTTGAACTGGAAACTAATGATTGGATTAATTGTCGCGTGACCGTTATGATTTTGTCGTAAAATAAAAAAAACCCCGTCCCGAACAATTTTTCAAAAATTACCCCGTTTAAAGCCAAGTGATGGTCTAGTTAGCATTACACACCCCAGAACTGGGGTAATTCGCACGTTGAACTGGAAACTAATGATTGGATTAATTGTCCCTTGACCGTTATGATTTTGTCGTAAAATAAAAAAAACCCCGTCCCGAACAATTTTTCAAAAATTACCCCGTTTAAAGCCAAGTGATGGTATAGTTAGCATTACACACCCTAGAAATCGGGTAATTCGCACGCTGAACTGGAAACTAATGATTGGATTAATTGTCGCTTGACCGTTATGATTTTGTCGTAAAATAAAAAAAACCCCGTCCCGAACAATTTTTCAAAAATTACCCCGTTTAAAGCCAAGTGATGGTCTAGTTAGCACTACACACCCTAGAAATCGGGTAATTCGCACGTTGAACTGGAAACTAATGATTGGATTAATTGTCGCTTGACCGTTATGATTTTGTCGTAAAATAAAAAAAACCCCGTCCCGAACAATTTTTCAAAAATTACCCCGTTTAAAGCCAACTGATGGTCTAGTTAGCATTACACACCCAGAACTGGGGTAATTCGCACGTTGAACTGGAAACTAATGATTGGATTAATTGTCGCTTGACCGTTATGATTTTGTCGTAAAATAAAAAAAACCCCGTCCCCAACAATTTTTCAAAAATTACCCCGTTTAAAGCCAACTGATGGTCTAGTTAGCATTACACACCCCAGAACTGGGGTAATTCGCACGTTGAACTGGAAACTAATGATTGGATTAATTGTCGCTTGACCGTTATGATTTTGTCGTAAAATAAAAAAAACCCCGTCCCGAACAATTTTTCAAAAATTACCCCGTTTAAAGCCAACTGATGGTCTAGTTAGCATTACACACCCAGAACTGGGGTAATTCGCACGTTGAACTGGAAACTAATGATTGGATTAATTGTCGCTTGACCGTTATGATTTTGTCGTAAAATAAAAAAAACCCCGTCCCCAACAATTTTTCAAAAATTACCCCGTTTAAAGCCAACTGATGGTCTAGTTAGCATTACACACCCCAGAACTGGGGTAATTCGCACGTTGAACTGGAAACTAATGATTGGATTAATTGTCCCTTGACCGTTATGATTTTGTCGTAAAATAAAAAAAACCCCGTCCCGAACAATTTTTCAAAAATTACCCCGTTTAAAGCCAACTGATGGTCCAGTTAGCATTACACACCCCAGAACTGGGGTAATTCGCACGTTGAACTGGAAACTAATGATTGGATTAATTGTCGCTTGACCGTTATGATTTTGTCGTAAAATAAAAAAAACCCCGTCCCGAACAATTTTTCAAAAATTACCCCGTTTAAAGCCAACTGATGGTCTAGTTAGCATTACACACCCTAGAAATCGGGTAATTCGCACGCTGAACTGGAAACTAATGATTGGATTAATTGTCGCTTGACCGTTATGATTTTGTCGTAAAATAAAAAAAACCCCGTCCCGAACAATTTTTCAAAAATTACCCCGTTTAAAGCCAACTGATGGTCTAGTTAGCATTACACACCCCAGAACTGGGGTGATTCGCACGTTGAACTGGAAACTAATGATTGGATTAATTGTCGCTTGACCGTTATGATTTTGTCGTAAAATAAAAAAAACCCCGTCCCGAACAATTTTTCAAAAATTACCCCGTTTAAAGCCAAGTGATGGTCTAGTTAGCATTACACACCCCAGAACTGGGGTAATTCGCACGTTGAACTGGAAACTAATGATTGGATTAATTGTCGCTTGACCGTTACGATTTTGTCGTAAAATAAAAAAAACCCCGTCCCGAACAATTTTTCAAAAATTACCCCGTTTAAAGCCAAGTGATGGTCTAGTTAGCACTACACACCCTAGAAATCGGGTAATTCTCACGTTGAACTGGAAACTAATGATTGGATTAATTGTCGCTTGACCGTTATGATTTTGTCGTAAAATAAAAAAAACCCCGTCCCGAACAATTTTTCAAAAATTACCCCGTTTAAAGCCAAGTGATGGTCTAGTTAGCACTACACACCCTAGAAATCGGGTAATTCGCACGTTGAACTGGAAACTAATGATTGGATTAATTGTCGCTTGACCGTTATGATTTTGTCGTAAAATAAAAAAAAACCCCGTCCGAACAATTTTTCAAAAATTACCCCGTTTAAAGCCAAGTGATGGTCTAGTTAGCATTACACACCCCAGAACTGGGGTAATTCGCACGTTGAACTGGAAACTAATGATTAGATTAATTGTCGCTTGACCGTTATGATTTTGTCGTAAAATAAAAAAACCCCGTCCCGAACAATTTTTCAAAAATTAACCCGTTTAAAGCCAAGTGATGGTCTAGTTAGCACTACACACCCTAGAAATCGGGTAATTCGCACGTTGAACTGGAAACTAATGATTGGATTAATTGTCCCTTGACCGTTATGATTTTGTCGTAAAATAAAAAAAACCCCGTCCCGAACAATTTTTCAAAAATTACCCCGTTTAAAGCCAAGTGATGGTATAGTTAGCATTACACACCCTAGAAATCGGGTAATTCGCACGCTGAACTGGAAACTAATGATTGGATTAATTGTCGCTTGACCGTTATGATTTTGTCGTAAAATAAAAAAAACCCCGTCCCGAACAATTTTTCAAAAATTACCCCGTTTAAAGCCAAGTGATGGTCTAGTTAGCACTACACACCCTAGAAATCGGGTAATTCGCACGTTGAACTGGAAACTAATGATTGGATTAATTGTCGCTTGACCGTTATGATTTTGTCGTAAAATAAAAAAAACCCCGTCCCGAACAATTTTTCAAAAATTACCCCGTTTAAAGCCAACTGATGGTCTAGTTAGCATTACACACCCCAGAACTGGGGTAATTCGCACGTTGAACTGGAAACTAATGATTGGATTAATTGTCGCTTGACCGTTATGATTTTGTCGTAAAATAAAAAAAACCTCGTCCCGAACAATTTTTCAAAAATTACCCCGTTTAAAGCCAACTGATGGTCTAGTTAGCATTACACACCCCAGAACTGGGGTAATTCGCACGTTGAACTGGAAACTAATGATTGGATTAATTGTCCCTTGACCGTTATGATTTTGTCGTAAAATAAAAAAAACCCCGTCCCGAACAATTTTTCAAAAATTAGCCCGTTTAAAGCCAAGTGATGGTCTAGTTAGCATTACACACCTCAGAACTGGGGTAATTCGCACGTTGAACTGGAAACTAATGATTGGATTAATTGTCGCTTGACCGTTATGATTTAGTCGTAAAATAAAAAAAACCCCGTCCCGAACAATTTTTCAAAAATTACCCCGTTTAAAGCCAAGTGATGGTATAGTTAGCATTACACACCCTAGAAATCGGGTAATTCGCACGCTGAACTGGAAACTAATGATTGGATTAATTGTCGCTTGACCGTTATGATTTTGTCGTAAAATAAAAAAACCCCATCCCGAACAATTTTTCAAAAATTACCCCGTTTAAAGCCAAGTGATGGTCTAGTTAGCACTACACACCCTAGAAATCGGGTAATTCGCACGTTGAACTGGAAACTAATGATTGGATTAATTGTCGCTTGACCGTTATGATTTTGTCGTAAAATAAAAAAAACCCCGTCCCGAACAATTTTTCAAAAATTACCCCGTTTAAAGCCAAGTGATGGTCTAGTTAGCACTACACACCCTAGAAATCGGGTAATTCGCACGTTGAACTGGAAACTAATGATTGGATTAATTGTCGCGTGACCGTTATGATTTTGTCGTAAAATAAAAAAAACCCCGTCCCGAACAATTTTTCAAAAATTACCCCGTTTAAAGCCAACTGATGGTCTAGTTAGCATTACACACCCCAGAACTGGGGTAATTCGCACGTTGAACTGGAAACTAATGATTGGATTAATTGTCGCTTGACCGTTATGATTTAGTCGTAAAATAAAAAAACCCCGTCCCGAACAATTTTTCAAAAATTACCCCGTTTAAAGCCAAGTGATGGTCTAGTTAGCATTACACACCCCAGAACTGGGGTAATTCGCACGTTGAACTGGAAACTAATGATTGGATTAATTGTCGCTTGACCGTTATGATTTTGTCGTAAAATAAAAAAAACCCCGTCCCGAACAATTTTTCAAAAATTACCCCGTTTAAAGCCAACTGATGGTCTAGTTAGCATTACACACCCCAGAACTGGGGTAATTCGCACGTTGAACTGGAAACTAATGATTGGATTAATTGTCGCTTGACCGTTATGATTTTGTCGTAAAATAAAAAAAACCCCGTCCCGAACAATTTTTTAAAAATTACCCCGTTTAAGAACCCAGAACTGGGGTAATTCGCACGTTGAACTGGAAACTAATGATTGGATTAATTGTCGCGTGACCGTTATGATTTTGTCGTAAAATATAAAAAAAAACCCGTCCCGAACAATTTTTCAAAAATTACCCCGTTTAAAGCCAACTGATGGTCTAGTTAGCATTACACACCCCAGAACTGGGGTAATTCGCACGTCGAACTGGAAACTAATGATTGGATTAATTGTCGCTTGACCGTTATGATTTTGTCGTAAAATAAAAAAAAACCCCGTCCCGAACAATTTTTCAAAAATTACCCCGTTTAAAGCCAACTGATGGTCTAGTTAGCATTACACACCCCAGAACTGGGGTAATTCGCACGTTGAACTGGAAACTAATGATTGGATTAATTGTCCCTTGACCGTTATGATTTTGTCGTAAAATAAAAAAAACCCCGTCCCGAACAATTTTTCAAAAATTACCCCGTTTAAAGCCAAGTGATGGTCTAGTTAGCATTACACACCCCAGAACTGGAGTAATTCGCACGTTGAACTGGAAACTAATGATTGGATTAATTGTCGCTTGACCGTTATGATTTTGTCGTAAAATAAAAAAACCCCCGTCCCGAACAATTTTTCAAAAATTACCCCGTTTAAAGCCAAGTGATGGTATAGTTAGCATTACACACCCTAGAAATCGGGTAATTCGCACGCTGAACTGGAAACTAATGATTGGATTAATTGTCGCTTGACCGTTATGATTTTGTCGTAAAATAAAAAAAAACCCCGTCCCGAACAATTTTTCAAAAATTACCCCGTTTAAAGCCAACTGATGGTCTAGTTAGCATTACACACCCCAGAACTGGGGTAATTCGCACGTTGAACTGGAAACTAATGATTGGATTAATTGTCGCTTGACCGTTATGATTTTGTCGTAAAATAAAAAAAAACCCCGTCCCGAACAATTTTTCAAAAATTACCCCGTTTAAAGCCAAGTGATGGTCTAGTTAGCACTACACACCCTAGAAATCGGGTAATTCGCACGTTGAACTGGAAACTAATGATTGGATTAATTGTCGCGTGACCGTTATGATTTTGTCGTAAAATAAAAAAAACCCCGTCCCGAACAATTTTTCAAAAATTACCCCGTTTAAAGCCAAGTGATGGTCTAGTTAGCACTACACACCCTAGAAATCGGGTAATTCGCACGTTGAACTGGAAACTAATGATTGGATTAATTGTCGCGTGACCGTTATGATTTTGTCGTAAAATAAAAAAAAAACCCATCCCGAACAATTTTTCAAAAATTACCCCGTTTAAAGCCAACTGATGGTCTAGTTAGCATTACACACCCCAGAACTGGGGTAATTCGCACGTTGAACTGGAAACTAATGATTGGATTAATTGTCGCTTGACCGTTACGATTTTGTCGTAAAATAAAAAAAAACCCCTTCCCGAACAATTTTTCAAAATTACCCCGTTTAAAGCCAACAGATGGTATAGTTAGCATTACACACCCCAGAACTGGGGTTGAACTTGAAACTAATGATTGGATTAATTGTCGCTTGACCGTTATGATTTTGTCGTAAAATAAAAAAAACCCCGTCCCGAACAATTTTTCAAAAATTACCCCGTTTAAAGCCAACTGATGGTCTAGTTAGCATTACACACCCCAGAACTGGGGTAATTCGCACGTTGAAATGGAAACTAATGATTGGATTAATTGTCCCTTGACCGTTATGATTTTGTCGTAAAATAAAAAAAACCCCGTCCCGAACAATTTTTCAAAAATTACCCCGTTTAAAGCCAAGTGATGGTCTAGTTAGCATTACACACCCCAGAACTGGGGTAATTCGCACGTTGAACTGGAAACTAATGATTGGATTAATTGTCGCTTGACCGTTATGATTTTGTCGTAAAATAAAAAAAACCCCGTCCCGAACAATTTTTCAAAAATTACCCCGTTTAAAGCCAAGTGATGGTCTAGTTAGCACTACACACCCTAGAAATCGGGTAATTCGCACGTTGAACTGGAAACTAATGATTGGATTAATTGTCGCTTGACCGTTATGATTTTGTCGTAAAATAAAAAAAAACCCATCCCGAACAATTTTTCAAAAATTACCCCGTTTAAAGCCAACTGATGGTCTAGTTAGCATTACACACCCCAGAACTGGGGTAATTCGCACGTTGAACTGGAAACTAATGATTGGATTAATTGTCGCTTGACCGTTACGATTTTGTCGTAAAATAAAAAAAACCCCGTCCCCAACAATTTTTCAAAAATTACCCCGTTTAAAGCCAACTGATGGTCTAGTTAGCATTACACACCCAGAACTGGGGTAATTCGCACGTTGAACTGGAAACTAATGATTGGATTAATTGTCGCTTGACCGTTATGATTTTGTCGTAAAATAAAAAAAACCCCGTCCCGAACAATTTTTCAAAAATTACCCCGTTTAAAGCCAAGTGATGGTCTAGTTAGCACTACACACCCTAGAAATCGGGTAATTCGCACGTTGAACTGGAAACTAATGATTGGATTAATTGTCGCGTGACCAATTTTTCAAAAATTACCCCGTTTAAAGCCAACTGATGGTCTAGTTAGCATTACACACCCCAGAACTGGGGTAATTCGCACGTTGAACTGGAAACTAATGATTGGATTAATTGTCGCTTGACCGTTATGATTTAGTCGTAAAATAAAAAAAACCCCGTCCCGAACAATTTTTCAAAAATTACCCCGTTTAAAGCCAAGTGATGGTATAGTTAGCATTACACACCCTAGAAATCGGGTAATTCGCACGTTGAACTGGAAACTAATGATTGGATTAATTGTCGCGTGACCGTTATGATTTTGTCGTAAAATAAAAAAAACCCCGTCCCGAACAATTTTTCAAAAATTACCCCGTTTAAAGCCAACTGATGGTCTAGTTAGCATTACACACCCCAGAACTGGGGTAATTCGCACATTGAACTGGAAACTAATGATTGGATTAATTGTCGCTTGACCGTTATGATTTTGTCGTAAAATAAAAAAAACCCCGTCCCGAACAATTTTTCAAAAATTACCCCGTTTAAAGCCAAGTGATGGTCTAGTTAGCACTACACACCCTAGAAATCGGGTAATTCGCACGTTGAACTGGAAACTAATGATTGGATTAATTGTCGCTTGACCGTTATGATTTTGTCGTAAAATAAAAAAAACCCCGACCCGAACAATTTTTCAAAAATTACCCCGTTTAAAGCCAACTGATGGTCTAGTTAGCATTACACACCCCAGAACTGGGGTAATTCGCACGTTGAACTGGAAACTAATGATTGGATTAATTGTCGCTTGACCGTTATGATTTTGTCGTAAAATAAAAAAAACCCCGTCCCGAACAATTTTTCAAAAATTACCCCGTTTAAAGCCAAGTGATGGTCTAGTTAGCATTACACACCCCAGAACTGGGGTAATTCGCACGTTGAACTGGAAACTAATGATTGGATTAATTGTCGCGTGACCGTTATGATTTTGTCGTAAAATATAAAAAAAACCCCGTCCCGAACAATTTTTCAAAAATTACCCCGTTTAAAGCCAACTGATGGTCTAGTTAGCATTACACACCCCAGAACTGGGGTAATTCGCACGTCGAACTGGAAACTAATGATTGGATTAATTGTCGCTTGACCGTTATGATTTTGTCGTAAAATAAAAAAAACCCCGTCCCGAACAATTTTTCAAAAATTACCCCGTTTAAAGCCAAGTGATGGTCTAGTTAGCATTACACACCCCAGAACTGGGGTAATTCGCACGTTGAACTGGAAACTAATGATTGGATTAATTGTCGCTTGACCGTTATGATTTTGTCGTAAAATAAAAAAAACCCCGTCCCGAACAATTTTTCAAAAATTACCCCGTTTAAAGCCAAGTGATGGTCTAGTTAGCACTACACACCCTAGAAATCGGGTAATTCGCACGTTGAACTGGAAACTAATGATTGGATTAATTGTCGCTTGACCGTTATGATTTTGTCGTAAAATAAAAAAAAACCCCGTCCCGAACAATTTTTCAAAAATTACCCCGTTTAAAGCCAAGTGATGGTCTAGTTAGCACTACACACCCTAGAAATCGGGTAATTCGCACGTTGAACTGGAAACTAATGATTGGATTAATTGTCGCGTGACCGTTATGATTTTGTCGTAAAATAAAAAAAACCCCGTCCCGAACAATTTTTCAAAAATTACCCCGTTTAAAGCCAACTGATGGTCTAGTTAGCATTACACACCCCAGAACTGGGGTAATTCGCACGTTGAACTGGAAACTAATGATTGGATTAATTGTCGCTTGACCGTTATGATTTTGTCGTAAAATAAAAAAAACCCCGTCCCGAACAATTTTTCAAAAATTACCCCGTTTAAAGCCAAGTGATGGTCTAGTTAGCACTACACACCCTAGAAATCGGGTAATTCGCACGTTGAACTGGAAACTAATGATTGGATTAATTGTCGCGTGACCGTTATGATTTTGTCGTAAAACAAAAAAACCCCGTCCCGAACAATTTTTCAAAAATTACCCCGTTTAAAGCCAAGTGATGGTCTAGTTAGCACTACACACCCTAGAAATCGGGTAATTCGCACGTTGAACTGGAAACTAATGATTGGATTAATTGTCGCGTGACCGTTATGATTTTGTCGTAAAATAAAAAAAACCCCGACCCGAACAATTTTTCAAAAATTACCCCGTTTAAAGCCAACTGATGGTCTAGTTAGCATTACACACCCCAGAACTGGGGTAATTCGCACGTTGAACTGGAAACTAATGATTGGATTAATTGTCGCTTGACCGTTACGATTTTGTCGTAAAATAAAAAAAAACCCCTTCCCGAACAATTTTTCAAAAATTACCCCGTTTAAAGCCAACGGATGGTATAACACATGGATCAATAAGTCCCGAGACTAACCCAGAGATGACGCTCGTAGTAAACCAGTAACCACGTCTTTCTAGAGTACTAACCTTTGCTTGAAACGTGTCAAAATTTTAAGTCGATCGGACCAGAAACAGCTGAGTTATCGAGGTTGGAGTAAAGTCGTTTTGTAGTTTGTTTAAAAAATGGAAAAAACCGAGTTTCGTGTTCTGATAAAACATTGTTTTTTAATGGGTAAAAACACCGTGCAAGCGAAACAATGGATTGAAAAATGTTACCCGGACTCTTGTCCATCAAAAGCAACGATTTGTCGGTGGTTTGCCGAGTTTAAACGTGGTCGTACCGACACAAATGACGCGGAACGCTCGGGTAGACCTGTGGAAGCCGTTACACCGGAAAATGTGAGTGAAGTGACAAAAATTATAATGAAAGATCGTAAAGTGAAGCTCCGTGAGATTGCTGAGATAACACAGATATCATATGGAAGTGCATTTACTATCCTTCATGAAAAATTGAGCATGAAAAAGGTTTTTTCCAAGTGGGTGCCGCGATTGCTTTCGATGGAACAAAAACAGCAACGAGTCGATGATTCAGAAAGCTGTTTATCGCTATTTACTCGCAATAAAAAAGATTTCTTGCGTCGTTACGTGACCATGGACGAAACATGGATACATCACTACACTCCAGAGTCGAAGCGGCAGTCATCTGAGTGGCGCACAGCTGGCGAAAGCCGTTCGAAGCGTCCGAAAACGCAGCAGTCAGCTGGCAAAGTCATGGCGTCAGTTTTTTGGGATACGCATGGCGTGACGATTGTATCACCCTAAAAGGTGATTATATTGATGAATAAAAAAAAATTTTGCAAAAAAAATTTTGTTTTCATTGTTAGTCTCGGGACTTATTGATCCATGTGTTAGTTAGCATTACACACCCCAGAACTGGGGTTGAACTTGAAACTAATGATTGGATTAATTGTCGCTTGACCGTTATGATTTTGTCGTAAAATAAAAAAAACCCCGTCCCGAACAATTTTTCAAAAATTACCCCGTTTAAAGCCAACTGATGGTCTAGTTAGCATTACACACCCCAGAACTGGGGTAATTCGCACGTTGAACTGGAAACTAATGATTGGATTAATTGTCCCTTGACCGTTATGATTTTGTCGTAAAATAAAAAAAACCCCGTCCCGAACAATTTTTCAAAAATTACCCCGTTTAAAGCCAAGTGATGGTCTAGTTAGCATTACACACCTCAGAACTGGGGTAATTCGCACGTTGAACTGGAAACTAATGATTGGATTAATTGTCGCTTGACCGTTATGATTTTGTCGTAAAATAAAAAAAAACCCCGTCCCGAACAATTTTTCAAAAATTACCCCGTTTAAAGCCAAGTGATGGTCTAGTTAGCATTACACACCCCAGAACTGGGGTAATTCGCACGTTGAACTGGAAACTAATGATTGGATTAATTGTCGCTTGACCGTTATGATTTTGTCGTAAAATAAAAAAACCCCGTCCCGAACAATTTTTCAAAAATTACCCCGTTTAAAGCCAAGTGATGGTCTAGTTAGCACTACACACCCTAGAAATCGGGTAATTCGCACGTTGAACTGGAAACTAATGATTGGATTAATTGTCGCTTGACCGTTATGATTTTGTCGTAAAATAAAAAAAACCCCTTCCCGAACAATTTTTCAAAAATTACCCCGTTTAAAGCCAAGTGATGGTCTAGTTAGCACTACACACCCTAGAAATCGGGTAATTCGCACGTTGAACTGGAAACTAATGATTGGATTAATTGTCGCGTGACCGTTATGATTTTGTCGTAAAATAAAAAAAACCCCGTCCCGAACAATTTTTCAAAAATTACCCCGTTTAAAGCCAACTGATGGTCTAGTTAGCATTACACACCCCAGAACTGGGGTAATTCGCACGTTGAACTGGAAACTAATGATTGGATTAATTGTCGCGTGACCGTTATGATTTTGTCGTAAAATATAAAAAAAACCCCGTCCCGAACAATTTTTCAAAAATTACCCCGTTTAAAGCCAACTGATGGTCTAGTTAGCATTACACACCCCAGAACTGGGGTAATTCGCACGTCGAACTGGAAACTAATGATTGGATTAATTGTCGCTTGACCGTTATGATTTTGTCGTAAAATAAAAAAAACCCCGTCCCGAACAATTTTTCAAAAATTACCCCGTTTAAAGCCAAGTGATGGTCTAGTTAGCATTACACACCCCAGAACTGGGGTAATTCGCACGTTGAACTGGAAACTAATGATTGGATTAATTGTCGCTTGACCGTTATGATTTTGTCGTAAAATAAAAAAAACCCCGTCCCGAACAATTTTTCAAAAATTACCCCGTTTAAAGCCAAGTGATGGTCTAGTTAGCATTACACACCCCAGAACTGGGGTAATTCGCACGTTGAACTGGAAACTAATGATTGGATTAATTGTCGCTTGACCGTTATGATTTTGTCGTAAAATAAAAAAAACCCCGTCCCGAACAATTTTTCAAAAATTACCCCGTTTAAAGCCAAGTGATGGTCTAGTTAGCACTACACACCCTAGAAATCGGGTAATTCGCACGTTGAACTGGAAACTAATGATTGGATTAATTGTCGCTTGACCGTTATGATTTTGTCGTAAAATAAAAAAAACCCCGTCCCGAACAATTTTTCAAAAATTACCCCGTTTAAAGCCAAGTGATGGTCTAGTTAGCATTACACACCCCAGAACTGGGGTAATTCGCACGTTGAACTGGAAACTAATGATTGGATTAATTGTCGCTTGATCGTTATGATTTAGTCGTAAAATAAAAAAAAACCCCGTCCCGAACAATTTTTACAAAAATTACCCCGTTTAAAGCCAAGTGATGGTATAGTTAGCATTACACACCCTAGAAATCGGGTAATTCGCACGCTGAACTGGAAACTAATGATTGGATTAATTGTCGCTTGACCGTTATGATTTTGTCGTAAAATAAAAAAAACCCCGTCCCGAACAATTTTTCAAAAATTACCCCGTTTAAAGCCAACTGATGGTCTAGTTAGCATTACACACCCCAGAACTGGGGTAATTCGCACGTTGAACTGGAAACTAATGATTGGATTAATTGTCGCTTGACCGTTATGATTTTGTCGTAAAATAAAAAAAACCCCGTCCCGAACAATTTTTCAAAAATTACCCCGTTTAAAGCCAAGTGATGGTCTAGTTAGCATTACACACCCCAGAACTGGGGTAATTCGCACGTTGAACTGGAAACTAATGATTGGATTAATTGTCGCTTGACCGTTATGATTTTGTCGTAAAATAAAAAAAACCCCGTCCCGAACAATTTTTCAAAAATTACCCCGTTTAAAGCCAAGTGATGGTCTAGTTAGCACTACACACCCTAGAAATCGGGTAATTCGCACGTTGAACTGGAAACTAATGATTGGATTAATTGTCGCTTGACCGTTATGATTTTGTCGTAAAATAAAAAAACCCCGTCCCGAACAATTTTTCAAAAATTACCCCGTTTAAAGCCAAGTGATGGTCTAGTTAGCACTACACACCCTAGAAATCGGGTAATTCGCACGTTGAACTGGAAACTAATGATTGGATTAATTGTCGCTTGACCGTTATGATTTTGTCGTAAAATAAAAAAAAAACCCCGTCCCGAACAATTTTTCAAAAATTACCCCGTTTAAAGCCAACTGATGGTCTAGTTAGCATTACACACCCCAGAACTGGGGTAATTCGCACGTTGAACTGGAAACTAATGATTGGATTAATTGTCGCTTGACCGTTATGATTTTGTCGTAAAATAAAAAAAACCCCGTCCCGAACAATTTTTCAAAAATTACCCCGTTTAAAGCCAAGTGATGGTCTAGTTAGCATTACACACCCCAGAACTGGGGTAATTCGCACGTTGAACTGGAAACTAATGATTGGATTAATTGTCGCTTGACCGTTATGATTTTGTCGTAAAATAAAAAAAACCCCGTCCCGAACAATTTTTCAAAAATTACCCCGTTTAAAGCCAAGTGATGGTCTAGTTAGCACTACACACCCTAGAAATCGGGTAATTCGCACGTTGAACTGGAAACTAATGATTGGATTAATTGTCGCTTGACCGTTATGATTTTGTCGTAAAATAAAAAAACCCCGTCCCGAACAATTTTTCAAAAATTACCCCGTTTAAAGCCAAGTGATGGTCTAGTTAGCACTACACACCCTAGAAATCGGGTAATTCGCACGTTGAACTGGAAACTAATGATTGGATTAATTGTCGCTTGACCGTTATGATTTAGTCGTAAAATAAAAAAAACCCCGTCCGAACAATTTTTCAAAAATTACCCCGTTTAAAGCCAAGTGATGGTCTAGTTAGCATTACACACCCCAGAACTGGGGTAATTCGCACGTTGAACTGGAAACTAATGATTGGATTAATTGTCGCGTGACCGTTATGATTTTGTCGTAAAATAAAAAAAAAACCCATCCCGAACAATTTTTCAAAAATTACCCCGTTTAAAGCCAACTGATGGTCTAGTTAGCATTACACACCCCAGAACTGGGGTAATTCGCACGTTGAACTGGAAACTAATGATTGGATTAATTGTCGCTTGACCGTTATGATTTTGTCGTAAAATAAAAAAAAAACCCCGTCCCGAACAATTTTTCAAAAATTACCCCGTTTAAAGCCAACTGATGGTCTAGTTAGCATTACACACCCCAGAACTGGGGTAATTCGCACGTTGAACTGGAAACTAATGATTGGATTAATTGTCGCTTGACCGTTATGATTTTGTCGTAAAATAAAAAAAACCCCGTCCCGAACAATTTTTCAAAAATTACCCCGTTTAAAGCCAAGTGATGGTCTAGTTAGCATTACACACCCCAGAACTGGGGTAATTCGCACGTTGAACTGGAAACTAATGATTGGATTAATTGTCGCTTGACCGTTATGATTTTGTCGTAAAATAAAAAAAACCCCGTCCCGAACAATTTTTCAAAAATTACCCCGTTTAAAGCCAAGTGATGGTCTAGTTAGCACTACACACCCTAGAAATCGGGTAATTCGCACGTTGAACTGGAAACTAATGATTGGATTAATTGTCGCTTGACCGTTATGATTTTGTCGTAAAATAAAAAAACCCCGTCCCGAACAATTTTTCAAAAATTACCCCGTTTAAAGCCAAGTGATGGTCTAGTTAGCACTACACACCCTAGAAATCGGGTAATTCGCACGTTGAACTGGAAAC
This sequence comes from Chrysopilus asiliformis, assembly GCA_964034945.1. Lineage (NCBI taxonomy): Eukaryota > Metazoa > Arthropoda > Insecta > Diptera > Rhagionidae > Chrysopilus > Chrysopilus asiliformis. Next base: position 55,559,885 of record OZ035962.1, read on the forward strand.
TAATGATTGGATTAATTGTCGCTTGACCGTTATGATTTAGTCGTAAAATAAAAAAAACCCCGTCCCGAACAATTTTTCAAAAATTACCCCGTTTAAAGCCAAGTGATGGTCTAGTTAGCATTACACACCCCAGAACTGGGGTAATTCGCACGTTGAACTGGAAACTAATGATTGGATTAATTGTCGCGTGACCGTTATGATTTTGTCGTAAAATAAAAAAAAAACCCATCCCGAACAATTTTTCAAAAATTACCCCGTTTAAAGCCAACTGATGGTCTAGTTAGCATTACACACCCCAGAACTGGGGTAATTCGCACGTTGAACTGGAAACTAATGATTGGATTAATTGTCGCTTGACCGTTATGATTTTGTCGTAAAATAAAAAAACCCCGTCCCGAACAATTTTTCAAAAATTACCCCGTTTAAAGCCAAGTGATGGTCTAGTTAGCACTACACACCCTAGAAATCGGGTAATTCGCACGCTGAACTGGAAACTAATGATTGGATTAATTGTCGCTTGACCGTTATGATTTTTTCGTAAAATAAAAAAACCCCGTCCCGAACAATTTTTCAAAAATTACCCCGTTTAAAGCCAAGTGATGGTCTAGTTAGCACTACACACCCTAGAAATCGGGTAATTCGCACGTTGAACTGGAAACTAATGATTGGATTAATTGTCGCTTGACCGTTATGATTTTGTCGTAAAATAAAAAAAACCCCGTCCCGAACAATTTTTCAAAAATTACCCCGTTTAAAGCCAAGTGATGGTCTAGTTAGCACTACACACCCTAGAAATCGGGTAATTCGCACGTTGAACTGGAAACTAATGATTGGATTAATTGTCGCGTGACCGTTATGATTTTGTCGTAAAATAAAAAAAACCCCGTCCCGAACAATTTTTCAAAAATTACCCCGTTTAAAGCCAACTGATGGTCTAGTTAGCATTACACACCCCAGAACTGGGGTAATTCGCACATTGAACTGGAAACTAATGATTGGATTAATTGTTGCTTGACCGTTATGATTTTGTCGTAAAATAAAAAAAACCCCGTCCCGAACAATTTTTCAAAAATTACCCCGTTTAAAGCCAAGTGATGGTCTAGTTAGCACTACACACCCTAGAAATCGGGTAATTCGCACGTTGAACTGGAAACTAATGATTGGATTAATTGTCGCGTGACCGTTATGATTTTGTCGTAAAATAAAAAAAACCCCGTCCCGAACAATTTTTCAAAAATTACCCCGTTTAAAGCCAATTGATGGTCTAGTTAGCATTACACACCCCAGAACTGGGGTAATTCGCACATTGAACTGGAAACTAATGATTGGATTAATTGTCGCTTGACCGTTATGATTTTGTCGTAAAATAAAAAAAACCCCGTCCCGAACAATTTTTCAAAAATTACCCCGTTTAAAGCCAAGTGATGGTCTAGTTAGCACTACACACCCTAGAAATCGGGTAATTCGCACGTTGAACTGGAAACTAATGATTGGATTAATTGTCGCTTGACCGTTATGATTTTGTCGTAAAATAAAAAAAAACCCCGTCCCGAACAATTTTTCAAAAATTACCCCGTTTAAAGCCAAGTGATGGTCTAGTTAGCACTACACACCCTAGAAATCGGGTAATTCGCACGTTGAACTGGAAACTAATGATTGAATTAATTGTCGCTTGACCGTTATGATTTTGTCGTAAAATAAAAAAAACCCCGTCCCGAACAATTTTTCAAAAATTACCCCGTTTAAAGCCAACTGATGTTCTAGTTAGCATTACACACCCCAGAACTGGGGTAATTCGCACATTGAACTGGAAACTAATGATTGGATTAATTGTCGCTTGACCGTTATGATTTTGTCGTAAAATAAAAAAAACCCCGTCCCGAACAATTTTTCAAAAATTACCCCGTTTAAAGCCAAGTGATGGTCTAGTTAGCACTACACACCCTAGAAATCGGGTAATTCGCACGTTGAACTGGAAACTAATGATTGGATTAATTGTCGCTTGACCGTTATGATTTTGTCGTAAAATAAAAAAAACCCCGTCCCGAACAATTTTTCAAAAATTACCCCGTTTAAAGCCAAGTGATGGTCTAGTTAGCATTACACACCCCAGAACTGGGGTAATTCGCACGTTGAACTGGAAACTAATGATTGGATTAATTGTCGCTTGACCGTTATGATTTTGTCGTAAAATAAAAAAAACCCCGTCCCGAACAATTTTTCAAAAATTACCCCGTTTAAAGCCAAGTGATGGTCTAGTTAGCATTACACACCCCAGAACTGTGGTAATTCGCACGTTGAACTGGAAACTAATGATTGGATTAATTGTCGCTTGACCGTTATGATTTAGTCGTAAAATAAAAAAAACCCCGTCCCGAACAATTTTTCAAAAATTACCCCGTTTAAAGCCAAGTGATGGTCTAGTTAGCATTACACACCCTAGAAATCGGGTAATTCGCACGCTGAACTGGAAACTAATGATTGGATTAATTGTCGCGTGACCGTTATGATTTTGTCGTAAAATAAAAAAAAACCCCGTCCCGAACAATTTTTCAAAAATTACCCCGTTTAAAGCCAAGTGATGGTCTAGTTAGCATTACACACCCCAGAACTGGGGTAATTCGCACGTTGAACTGGAAACTAATGATTGGATTAATTGTCGCTTGACCGTTATGATTTTGTCGTAAAATAAAAAAAACCCCGTCCCGAACAATTTTTCAAAAATTACCCCGTTTAAAGCCAAGTGATGGTCTAGTTAGCATTACACACCCCAGAACTGGGGTAATTCGCACGTTGAACTGGAAACTAATGATTGGATTAATTGTCGCTTGACCGTTATGATTTTGTCGTAAAATAAAAAAAACCCCGTCCCGAACAATTTTTCAAAAATTACCCCGTTTAAAGCCAAGTGATGGTCTAGTTAGCACTACACACCCTAGAAATCGGGTAATTCGCACGTTGAACTGGAAACTAATGATTGGATTAATTGTCGCTTGACCGTTATGATTTTGTCGTAAAATAAAAAAACCCCGTCCCGAACAATTTTTCAAAAATTACCCCGTTTAAAGCCAAGTGATGGTCTAGTTAGCACTACACACCCTAGAAATCGGGTAATTCGCACGTTGAACTGGAAACTAATGATTGGATTAATTGTCGCTTGACCGTTATGATTTTGTCGTAAAATAAAAAAAACCCCATCCCGAACAATTTTTCAAAAATTACCCCGTTTAAAGCCAACTGATGGTCTAGTTAGCATTACACACCCCAGAACTGGGGTAATTCGCACGTTGAACTGGAAACTAATGATTGGATTAATTGTCCCTTGACCGTTACGATTTTGTCGTAAAATAAAAAAAACCCCGTCCCGAACAATTTTTCAAAAATTACCCCGTTTAAAGCCAAGTGATGGTCTAGTTAGCATTACACACCTCAGAACTGGGGTAATTCGCACGTTGAACTGGAAACTAATGATTGGATTAATTGTCGCTTGACCGTTATGATTTAGTCGTAAAATAAAAAAAAACCCCGTCCCGAACAATTTTTCAAAAATTACCCCGTTTAAAGCCAAGTGATGGTATAGTTAGCATTACACACCCTAGAAATCGGGTAATTCGCACGCTGAACTGGAAACTAATGATTGGATTAATTGTCGCTTGACCGTTATGATTTTGTCGTAAAATAAAAAAACCCCGTCCCGAACAATTTTTCAAAAATTACCCCGTTTAAAGCCAAGTGATGGTCTAGTTAGCACTACACACCCTAGAAATCGGGTAATTCGCACGTTGAACTGGAAACTAATGATTGGATTAATTGTCGCTTGACCGCTATGATTTTGTCGTAAAATAAAAAAAACCCCGTCCCGAACAATTTTTCAAAAATTACCCCGTTTAAAGCCAAGTGATGGTCTAGTTAGCACTACACACCCTAGAAATCGGGTAATTCGCACGTTGAACTGGAAACTAATGATTGGATTAATTGTCGCTTGACCGTTACGATTTTGTCGTAAAATAAAAAAAAACCCCTTCCCGAACAATTTTTCAAAAATTACCCCGTTTAAAGCCAAGTGATGGTCTAGTTAGCATTACACACCCCAGAACTGGGGTAATTCGCACGTTGAACTGGAAACTAATGATTGGATTAATTGTCGCTTGACCGTTATGATTTTGTCGTAAAATAAAAAAAACCCCGTCCCGAACAATTTTTCAAAAATTACCCCGTTTAAAGCCAAGTGATGGTCTAGTTAGCACTACACACCCTAGAAATCGGGTAATTCGCACGTTGAACTGGAAACTAATGATTGGATTAATTGTCGCGTGACCGTTATGATTTTGTCGTAAAATAAAAAAAACCCCGTCCCGAACAATTTTTCAAAAATTACCCCGTTTAAAGCCAACTGATGGTCTAGTTAGCATTACACACCCCAGAACTGGGGTAATTCGCACATTGAACTGGAAACTAATGATTGGATTAATTGTCGCTTGACCGTTATGATTTTGTCGTAAAATAAAAAAAACCCCGTCCCGAACAATTTTTCAAAAATTACCCCGTTTAAAGCCAAGTGATGGTCTAGTTAGCACTACACACCCTAGAAATCGGGTAATTCGCACGTTGAACTGGAAACTAATGATTGGATTAATTGTCGCGTAACCGTTATGATTTTGTCGTAAAATAAAAAAAACCCCGTCCCGAACAATTTTTCAAAAATTACCCCGTTTAAAGCCAACTGATGGTCTAGTTAGCATTACACACCCCAGAACTGGGGTAATTCGCACATTGAACTGGAAACTAATGATTGGATTAATTGTCGCTTGACCGTTATGATTTTGTCGTAAAATAAAAAAAACCCCGTCCCGAACAATTTTTCAAAAATTACCCCGTTTAAAGCCAAGTGATGGTCTAGTTAGCATTACACACCCCAGAACTGGGGTAATTCGCACGTTGAACTGGAAACTAATGATTGGATTAATTGTCGCTTGACCGTTATGATTTTGTCGTAAAATAAAAAAAACCCCGTCCCGAACAATTTTTCAAAAATTACCCCGTTTAAAGCCAAGTGATGGTCTAGTTAGCACTACACACCCTAGAAATCGGGTAATTCGCACGTTGAACTGGAAACTAATGATTGGATTAATTGTCGCTTGACCGTTATGATTTTGTCGTAAAATAAAAAAACCCCGTCCCGAACAATTTTTCAAAAATTACCCCGTTTAAAGCCAAGTGATGGTCTAGTTAGCACTACACACCCTAGAAATCGGGTAATTCGCACGTTGAACTGGAAACTAATGATTGGATTAATTGTCGCGTGACCGTTATGATTTTGTCGTAAAATAAAAAAAACCCCGTCCCGAACAATTTTTCAAAAATTACCCCGTTTAAAGCCAACTGATGGTCTAGTTAGCATTACACACCCCAGAACTGGGGTAATTCGGACGTTGAACTGGAAACTAATGATTGGATTAATTGTCGATTGACCGTTATGATTTTGTCGTAAAATAAAAAAAACCCCGTCCCGAACAATTTTTCAAAAATTACCCCGTTTAAAGCCAACTGATGGTCTAGTTAGCATTACACACCCCAGAACTGGGGTAATTCGCACGTTGAACTGGAAACTAATGATTGGATTAATTGTCCCTTGACCGTTATGATTTTGTCGTAAAATAAAAAAAACCCCGTCCCGAACAATTTTTCAAAAATTACCCCGTTTAAAGCCAAGTGATGGTCTAGTTAGCACTACACACCCTAGAAATCGGGTAATTCGCACGTTGAACTGGAAACTAATGATTCGATTAATTGTCGCGTGACCGTTATGATTTTGTCGTAAAATAAAAAAAACCCCGTCCCGAACAATTTTTCAAAAATTACCCCGTTTAAAGCCAAGTGATGGTCTAGTTAGCACTACACACCCTAGAAATCGGGTAATTCGCACGTTGAACTGGAAACTAATGATTGGATTAATTGTCGCTTGACCGTTATGATTTAGTCGTAAAATAAAAAAAACCCCGTCCGAACAATTTTTCAAAAATTACCCCGTTTAAAGCCAAGTGATGGTCTAGTTAGCATTACACACCCCAGAACTGGGGTAATTCGCACGTTGAACTGGAAACTAATGATTAGATTAATTGTCGCTTGACCGTTATGATTTTGTCGTAAAATAAAAAAACCCCGTCCCGAACAATTTTTCAAAAATTACCCCGTTTAAAGCCAAGTGATGGTCTAGTTAGCACTACACACCCTAGAAATCGGGTAATTCGCACGCTGAACTGGAAACTAATGATTGGATTAATTGTCGCGTGACCGTTATGATTTTGTCGTAAAATAAAAAAAACCCCGTCCCGAACAATTTTTCAAAAATTACCCCGTTTAAAGCCAACTGATGGTCTAGTTAGCATTACACACCCCAGAACTGGGGTAATTCGCACATTGAACTGGAAACTAATGATTGGATTAATTGTCGCTTGACCGTTATGATTTTGTCGTAAAATAAAAAAAACCCCGTCCCGAACAATTTTTCAAAAATTACCCCGTTTAAAGCCAAGTGATGGTCTAGTTAGCACTACACACCCTAGAAATCGGGTAATTCGCACGTTGAACTGGAAACTAATGATTGGATTAATTGTCGCGTGACCGTTATGATTTTGTCGTAAAATAAAAAAAACCCCGTCCCGAACAATTTTTCAAAAATTACCCCGTTTAAAGCCAACTGATGGTCTAGTTAGCATTACACACCCCAGAACTGGGGTAATTCGCACATTGAACTGGAAACTAATGATTGGATTAATTGTCGCTTGACCGTTATGATTTTGTCGTAAAATAAAAAAAACCCCGTCCCGAACAATTTTTCAAAAATTACCCCGTTTAAAGCCAAGTGATGGTCTAGTTAGCACTACACACCCTAGAAATCGGGTAATTCGCACGTTGAACTGGAAACTAATGATTGGATTAATTGTCGCTTGACCGTTATGATTTTGTCGTAAAATAAAAAAAAACCCCGTCCCGAACAATTTTTCAAAAATTACCCCGTTTAAAGCCAAGTGATGGTCTAGTTAGCATTACACACCCTAGAAATCGGGTAATTCACACGTTGAACTGGAAACTAATGATTGGATTAATTGTCGCTTGACCGTTATGATTTTGTCGTAAAATAAAAAAAACCCCGTCCCGAACAATTTTTCAAAAATTACCCCGTTTAAAGCCAAGTGATGGTCTAGTTAGCACTACACACCCTAGAAATCGGGTAATTCGCACGTTGAACTGGAAACTAATGATTGGATTAATTGTCGCGTGACCGTTATGATTTTGTCGTAAAATAAAAAAAACCCCGTCCCGAACAATTTTTCAAAAATTACCCCGTTTAAAGCCAAGTGATGGTCTAGTTAGCACTACACACCCTAGAAATCGGGTAATTCGCACGTTGAACTGGAAACTAATGATTGGATTAATTGTCGCTTGACCGTTATGATTTTGTCGTAAAATAAAAAAACCCCGTCCCGAACAATTTTTCAAAAATTACCCCGTTTAAAGCCAAGTGATGGTCTAGTTAGCACTACACACCCTAGAAATCGGGTAATTCGCACGTTGAACTGGAAACTAATGATTGGATTAATTGTCGCTTGACCGTTATGATTTTGTCGTAAAATAAAAAAAACCCCGTCCCGAACAATTTTTCAAAAATTACCCCGTTTAAAGCCAAGTGATGGTCTAGTTAGCATTACACACCCCAGAACTGGGGTAATTCGGACGTTGAACTGGAAACTAATGATTGGATTAATTGTCGCTTGACCGTTACGATTTTGTCGTAAAATAAAAAAAAACCCCGTCCCGAACAATTTTTCAAAAATTACCCCGTTTAAAGCCAACTGATGGTCTAGTTAGCATTACACACCCCAGAACTGGGGTAATTCGCACGTTGAACTGGAAACTAATGATTGGATTAATTGTCGCTTGACCGTTATGATTTTGTCGTAAAATAAAGAAAAACCCGTCCCGAACAATTTTTTAAAAATTACCCCGTTTAAAGCCAACTGATGGTCTAGTTAGCATTACACACCCCAGAACTGGGGTAATTCGCACGTTGAACTGGAAACTAATGATTGGATTAATTGTCGCTTGACCGTTATGATTTTGTCGTAAAATAAAAAAAACCCCGTCCCGAACAATTTTTCAAAAATTACCCCGTTTAAAGCCAAGTGATGGTCTAGTTAGCACTACACACCCTAGAAATCGGGTAATTCGCACGTTGAACTGGAAACTAATGATTGGATTAATTGTCGCGTAACCGTTATGATTTTGTCGTAAAATAAAAAAAACCCCGTCCCGAACAATTTTTCAAAAATTACCCCGTTTAAAGCCAACTGATGGTCTAGTTAGCATTACACACCCCAGAACTGGGGTAATTCGCACATTGAACTGGAAACTAATGATTGGATTAATTGTCGCTTGACCGTTATGATTTTGTCGTAAAATAAAAAAAACCCCGTCCCGAACAATTTTTCAAAAATTACCCCGTTTAAAGCCAAGTGATGGTCTAGTTAGCATTACACACCCCAGAACTGGGGTAATTCGCACGTTGAACTGGAAACTAATGATTGGATTAATTGTCGCTTGACCGTTATGATTTTGTCGTAAAATAAAAAAAACCCCGTCCCGAACAATTTTTCAAAAATTACCCCGTTTAAAGCCAAGTGATGGTCTAGTTAGCACTACACACCCTAGAAATCGGGTAATTCGCACGCTGAACTGGAAACTAATGATTGGATTAATTGTCGCTTGACCGTTATGATTTTGTCGTAAAATAAAAAAACCCCGTCCCGAACAATTTTTCAAAAATTACCCCGTTTAAAGCCAAGTGATGGTCTAGTTGGCACTACACACCCTAGAAATCGGGTAATTCGCACGTTGAACTGGAAACTAATGATTGGATTAATTGTCGCGTGACCGTTATGATTTTGTCGTAAAATAAAAAAAACCCCGTCCCGAACAATTTTTCAAAAATTACCCCGTTTAAAGCCAACTGATGGTCTAGTTAGCATTACACACCCCAGAACTGGGGTAATTCGGACGTTGAACTGGAAACTAATGATTGGATTAATTGTCGCTTGACCGTTATGATTTTGTCGTAAAATAAAAAAAACCCCGTCCCGAACAATTTTTCAAAAATTACCCCGTTTAAAGCCAAGTGATGGTCTAGTTAGCACTACACACCCTAGAAATCGGGTAATTCGCACGCTTAACTGGAAACTAATGATTGGATTAATTGTCGCTTGACCGTTATGATTTTGTCGTAAAATAAAAAAAACCCCGTCCCGAACAATTTTTCAAAAATTACCCCGTTTAAAGCCAATTGATGGTCTAGTTAGCATTACACACCCCAGAACTGGGGTAATTCGCACGTTGAACTGGAAACTAATGATTGGATTAATTGTCGCTTGACCGTTATGATTTTGTCGTAAAATAAAAAAAACCCCGTCCCGAACAATTTTGCAAAAATTACCCCGTTTAAAGCCAAGTGATGGTCTAGTTAGCATTACACACCCTAGAACTGGGGTAATTCGCACGTCGAACTGGAAACTAATGATTGGATTAATTGTCGCTTGACCGTTATGATTTTGTCGTAAAATAAAAAAAACCCCGTCCCGAACAATTTTTCAAAAATTACCCCGTTTAAAGCCAACTGATGGTCTAGTTAGCATTACACACCCCAGAACTGGGGTAATTCGCACGTTGAACTGGAAACTAATGATTGGATTAATTGTCGCGTGGCCGTTATGATTTTGTCGTAAAATAAAAAAAACCCCGTCCCGAACAATTTTTCAAAAATTACCCCGTTTAAAGCCAAGTGATGGTCTAGTTAGCATTACACACCCCAGAACTGGGGTAATTCGCACGTTGAACTGGAAACTAATGATTGGATTAATTGTCGCTTGACCGTTATGATTTAGTCGTAAAATAAAAAAACCCCGTCCCGAACAATTTTTCAAAAATTACCCCGTTTAAAGCCAAGTGATGGTCTAGTTAGCATTACACACCCTAGAAATCGGGTAATTCGCACGCTGAACTGGAAACTAATGATTGGATTAATTGTCGCTTGACCGTTATGATTTTGTCGTAAAATAAAAAAAAACCCCGTCCCGAACAATTTTTCAAAAATTACCCCGTTTAAAGCCAACTGATGGTCTAGTTAGCATTACACACCCCAGAACTGGGGTAATTCGCACGTTGAACTGGAAACTAATGATTGGATTAATTGTCGCTTGACCGTTATGATTTTGTCGTAAAATAAAAAAAAACCCCGTCCCGAACAATTTTTCAAAAATTACCCCGTTTAAAGCCAAGTGATGGTCTAGTTAGCATTACACACCCCAGAACTGGGGTAATTCGCACGTTGAACTGGAAACTAATGATTGGATTAATTGTCGCGTGACCGTTATGATTTTGTCGTAAAATAAAAAAAAAACCCATCCCGAACAATTTTTCAAAAATTACCCCGTTTAAAGCCAACTGATGGTCTAGTTAGCATTACACACCCCAGAACTGGGGTAATTCGCACGTTGAACTGGAAACTAATGATTGGATTAATTGTCCCTTGACCGTTATGATTTTGTCGTAAAATAAAAAAAACCCCGTCCCGAACAATTTTTCAAAAATTACCCCGTTTAAAGCCAAGTGATGGTCTAGTTAGCATTACACACCTCAGAACTGGGGTAATTCGCACGTTGAACTGGAAACTAATGATTGGATTAATTGTCGCTTGACCGTTATGATTTTGTCGTAAAATAAAAAAAACCCCGTCCCGAACAATTTTTCAAAAATTACCCCGTTTAAAGCCAACTGATGGTCTAGTTAGCATTACACACCCCAGAACTGGGGTAATTCGCACATTGAACTGGAAACTAATGATTGGATTAATTGTCGCTTGACCGTTATGATTTTGTCGTAAAATAAAAAAAACCCCGTCCCGAACAATTTTTCAAAAATTACCCCGTTTAAAGCCAAGTGATGGTCTAGTTAGCATTACACACCCCAGAACTGGGGTAATTCGCACGTTGAACTGGAAACTAATGATTGGATTAATTGTCGCTTGACCGTTATGATTTTGTCGTAAAATAAAAAAAACCCCGTCCCGAACAATTTTTCAAAAATTACCCCGTTTAAAGCCAAGTGATGGTCTAGTTAGCACTACACACCCTAGAAATCGGGTAATTCGCACGTTGAACTGGAAACTAATGATTGGATTAATTGTCGCTTGACCGTTATGATTTTGTCGTAAAATAAAAAAAACCCCGTCCCGAACAATTTTTCAAAAATTACCCCGTTTAAAGCCAAGTGATGGTCTAGTTAGCACTACACACCCTAGAAATCGGGTAATTCGCACGTTGAACTGGAAACTAATGATTGGATTAATTGTCGCGTGACCGTTATGATTTTGTCGTAAAATAAAAAAAACCCCGTCCCGAACAATTTTTCAAAAATTACCCCGTTTAAAGCCAACTGATGGTCTAGTTAGCATTACACACCCCAGAACTGGGGTAATTCGGACGTTGAACTGGAAACTAATGATTGGATTAATTGTCGCTTGACCGTTATGATTTTGTCGTAAAATAAAAAAAACCCCGTCCCGAACAATTTTTCAAAAATTACCCCGTTTAAAGCCAACTGATGGTCTAGTTAGCATTACACACCCCAGAACTGGGGTAATTCGCACGTTGAACTGGAAACTAATGATTGGATTAATTGTCCCTTGACCGTTATGATTTTGTCGTAAAATAAAAAAAACCCCGTCCCGAACAATTTTTCAAAAATTACCCCGTTTAAAGCCAAGTGATGGTCTAGTTAGCACTACACACCCTAGAAATCGGGTAATTCGCACGCTGAACTGGAAACTAATGATTGGATTAATTGTCGCTTGACCGTTATGATTTTGTCGTAAAATAAAAAAAACCCCGTCCCGAACAATTTTTCAAAAATTACCCCGTTTAAAGCCAATTGATGGTCTAGTTAGCATTACACACCCCAGAACTGGGGTAATTCGCACGTTGAACTGGAAACTAATGATTGGATTAATTGTCGCTTGACCGTTATGATTTTGTCGTAAAATAAAAAAAACCCCGTCCCGAACAATTTTGCAAAAATTACCCCGTTTAAAGCCAAGTGATGGTCTAGTTAGCATTACACACCCTAGAACTGGGGTAATTCGCACGTCGAACTGGAAACTAATGATTGGATTAATTGTCGCTTGACCGTTATGATTTTGTCGTAAAATAAAAAAAACCCCGTCCCGAACAATTTTTCAAAAATTACCCCGTTTAAAGCCAACTGATGGTCTAGTTAGCATTACACACCCCAGAACTGGGGTAATTCGCACGTTGAACTGGAAACTAATGATTGGATTAATTGTCGCGTGGCCGTTATGATTTTGTCGTAAAATAAAAAAAACCCCGTCCCGAACAATTTTTCAAAAATTACCCCGTTTAAAGCCAAGTGATGGTCTAGTTAGCATTACACACCCCAGAACTGGGGTAATTCGCACGTTGAACTGGAAACTAATGATTGGATTAATTGTCGCTTGACCGTTATGATTTAGTCGTAAAATAAAAAAACCCCGTCCCGAACAATTTTTCAAAAATTACCCCGTTTAAAGCCAAGTGATGGTCTAGTTAGCATTACACACCCCAGAACTGGGGTAATTCGCACGTTGAACTGGAAACTAATGATTGGATTAATTGTCGCTTGACCGTTATGATTTAGTCGTAAAATAAAAAAACCCCGTCCCGAACAATTTTTCAAAAATTACCCCGTTTAAAGCCAACTGATGGTCTAGTTAGCATTACACACCCCAGAACTGGGGTAATTCGCACGCTGAACTGGAAACTAATGATTGGATTAATTGTCGCTTGACCGTTATGATTTTGTCGTAAAATAAAAAAAACCCCGTCCCGAACAATTTTTCAAAAATTACCCCGTTTAAAGCCAACTGATGGTCTAGTTAGCATTACACACCCCAGAACTGGGGTAATTCGCACGTTGAACTGGAAACTAATGATTGGATTAATTGTCGCTTGACCGTTATGATTTTGTCGTAAAATAAAAAAAACCCCGTCCCGAACAATTTTTCAAAAATTACCCCGTTTAAAGCCAAGTGATGGTCTAGTTAGCATTACACACCCCAGAACTGGGGTAATTCGCACGTTGAACTGGAAACTAATGATTGGATTAATTGTCGCTTGACCGTTATGATTTTGTCGTAAAATAAAAAAAACCCCGTCCCGAACAATTTTTCAAAAATTACCCCGTTTAAAGCCAAGTGATGGTCTAGTTAGCACTACACACCCTAGAAATCGGGTAATTCGCACGTTGAACTGGAAACTAATGATTGGATTAATTGTCGCTTGACCGTTATGATTTTGTCGTAAAATAAAAAAACCCCGTCCCGAACAATTTTTCAAAAATTACCCCGTTTAAAGCCAAGTGATGGTCTAGTTAGCACTACACACCCTAGAAATCGGGTAATTCGCACGTTGAACTGGAAACTAATGATTGGATTAATTGTCGCTTGACCGTTATGATTTTGTCGTAAAATAAAAAAAACCCCGTCCCGAACAATTTTTCAAAAATTACCCCGTTTAAAGCCAACTGATGGTCTAGTTAGCATTACACACCCCAGAACTGGGGTAATTCGCACGTTGAACTGGAAACTAATGATTGGATTAATTGTCCCTTGACCGTTACGATTTTGTCGTAAAATAAAAAAAACCCCGTCCCGAACAATTTTTCAAAAATTACCCCGTTTAAAGCCAAGTGATGGTCTAGTTAGCATTACACACCTCAGAACTGGGGTAATTCGCACGTTGAACTGGAAACTAATGATTGGATTAATTGTCGCTTGACCGTTATGATTTAGTCGTAAAATAAAAAAAAACCCCGTCCCGAACAATTTTTCAAAAATTACCCCGTTTAAAGCCAAGTGATGGTATAGTTAGCATTACACACCCTAGAAATCGGGTAATTCGCACGCTGAACTGGAAACTAATGATTGGATTAATTGTCGCTTGACCGTTATGATTTTGTCGTAAAATAAAAAAACCCCGTCCCGAACAATTTTTCAAAAATTACCCCGTTTAAAGCCAAGTGATGGTCTAGTTAGCACTACACACCCTAGAAATCGGGTAATTCGCACGTTGAACTGGAAACTAATGATTGGATTAATTGTCGCTTGACCGTTATGATTTTGTCGTAAAATAAAAAAAACCCCGTCCCGAACAATTTTTCAAAAATTACCCCGTTTAAAGCCAAGTGATGGTCTAGTTAGCACTACACACCCTAGAAATCGGGTAATTCGCACGTTGAACTGGAAACTAATGATTGGATTAATTGTCGCTTGACCGTTATGATTTAGTCGTAAAATAAAAAAAACCCCCGTCCCGAACAATTTTTCAAAAATTACCCCGTTTAAAGCCAAGTGATGGTATAAATTTCTTCTTTAATTTTTCCGTTTTCTTCCCATTTAATGGATAAAATTACACAGCAATTGGCATTTTCAAAGCGAATTTGCATTTTTACATCAAATCCCACAATTTGAATTAAAAATCTTTCAAAAAACTATAAAAACTCATTGAATGAAATCAAGTTTACATTCAATGTCCATTTGCTTGTTTTTCCCCATGAACATTTTTTCGATTTTTTTAACGAAATTTTTTGATTTTCCGAATGACTTTAGCTAGAGATTTGAAATTTTGCACAAATGCGAGTAACGTTAAGAGAAAGAATTCGACGTTATTTCGTTTTGTATCGATAAAAAACTTAATTTCGTTACGTTACGATAACGTTTCTTATCCGTTTTCTTTTATTATTATTTCGTTTCTTATTATATTTAAATTGGAAATCAAGAAAAGCAAAAAATTTTGTGCTATTTTTTTTAGTACGTAATTTTGAATTTTGTGCAATGTCAAAATAAATATTTATCCAAAAATTATCTAGATAATTTGGCTTTTTATCTTATCTTATCTATTATCTTTCATATTTTCATTATCTATTATCTTATCTAGATAAACATTACGAGCATTTATCTTTATCTTTATCTAGATAAAAAAATAATTATCTGGCCCCAACACTGGTTAGCACTACACACGCTTTTATTGAAAAATATGGGCGCGACAATTTTTTTTATCTTACGACAAAATCATAACGGTCAAGCGACAATTAATCCAATCATTAGTTTCCAGTTCAACGTGCGAATTACCCCAGTTCTGGGGTGTGTAATGCTAACTAGACCATCAGTTGGCTTTAAACGGGGTAATTTTTAAAAAATTGTTCGGGACGGGTTTTTCTTTATTTTACGACAAAATCATAACGGTCAAGCGACAATTAATCCAATCATTAGTTTCCAGTTCAACGTGCGAATTACCCCAGTTCTGGGGTGTGTAATGCTAACTAGACCATCAGTTGGCTTTAAACGGGGTAATTTTTGAAAAATTGTTCGGGACGGGGTTTTTTTTATTTTACGACAAAATCGTAACGGTCAAGCGACAATTAATCCAATCATTAGTTTCCAGTTCAACGTCCGAATTACCCCAGTTCTGGGGTGTGTAATGCTAACTAGACCATCACTTGGCTTTAAACGGGGTAATTTTTGAAAAATTGTTCGGGACGGGGTTTTTTTTATTTTACGACTAAATCATAACGGTCAAGCGACAATTAATCCAATCATTAGTTTCCAGTTCAACGTGCGAATTACCCCAGTTCTGGGGTGTGTAATGCTAACTAGACCATCACTTGGCTTTAAATGGGGTAATTTTTGAAAAATTGTTCGGGACGGGTTTTTTTTTTATTTTACGACAAAATCATAACGGTCAAGCGACAATTAATTCAATCATTAGTTTCCAGTTCAACGTGCGAATTACCCGATTTCTAGGGTGTGTAGTGCTAACTATGCAACATAGTTAGCACTACACACGCCTTTTTTGAAAAATATGGGCGCGACAATTTTTTTTCTTTTACGACAAAATCACGACAATTAAGCGACAATTAATCCAATAAAAAGTTTTTCTAATTTCAAAAGTTGTAGTGCTAACTTGACGGACGTCTTTCATACAGCTTTTGCTAAGAACAAGCATAGCCACATATAGAATACGAACACCAATCTCTGTTTCACTTTTCCCCTCCAGAAGAATAGGTCTTCCTACATAATTCGGAATACGTCTTCCTACATAATAAAAAATTTTATAGAACTAAAAAAAACTTGGCCTCCTCATTTCAAATATACACGAGCCGCCACTGTAACATACATAGTTAACAATTTTAAGTAATTTAAACTTCATTAATTCATAAAGTTTGTAAATATATCAGTTTTTGTTGGGCCACATTCAAACACGTCGTGGGTCGCTTGCGGTCGACAGGCTGCGTGTTGAACAAGCCTGGTTTAAAGCACTTTTAAATTTCCTAGAGGGGACATTGAGGTGTACCTTACAATTGCAATAAAATCATTACAAAGTGGCAATTGCATAAACAAGGGTGTCGTGGCCAGTTTCCGGTCCCACGACTGAGTATGCAGATATTTGAAACGCCGTTTGGCATTGACAAAATGCAAACGCAGCGAAAGATTGATTCGCGTGTATTGTATGGCAATTCCAACAGGTGAAAAAGTTTAACCAGTCAAGATTTGATAGCGAAAGAGGGTGTTTTCTCGAGTCGATTCGTTACGGTTTGCCTCGGGCGAAAATGTTTTGTGAAATAGAATTGTGAAAATAGTTAAGTGAAATAAAGTAGATTTTATTGTACAAAATAATTATGATGTTTCATTTAAATAAGAGAAAATCCCGTGTCGATATGAGAAAATACAACAAGGGCATTTCCTTCACTCTTTACCTTTGCCTAAGCTTGGAATTGGATTGTAAATGTTTTTAATTATTTGTACTTCTACTGTTTATCCTCAGACTCTTTTGTCTGTGGGTGGATTGAGTTTTGGTGTTACACCAAAATTCTTGTTGAGTTGTGCAAAGGTTTTAAACCGATACACAATGTAAAAGGAATGATTTTTAGTGAATGAAAAGCACTGATTCGAGTTAAAAGATAAACTGAAACTTTATTAAAGTAATTTTGGTCTTTTATACAATATTTACAAAAAGCCAGATCGGCATTATTTTACTTTATGAAAAATATGGAAATACATGACAGATGCCAAATTTAAAGAAAATTCGTTCGTTATCAAATGCAAAGAAACTTGATCGGTGTCAAATTCATCCGACTGAAATTATGACTTCTTTGTATATGAAAACTCACGAGTACACAATTTTGCTGATAATGCAATTAAATAAAATTGAATATGATTTTAACTTGAATGAAAATAAAACAGTGTTCAAAACTTTATTTTGTTATATCGTTCTTTTCGCTCTTAAAAGTTTCGCTCCCAACAACAAGAACGTTTCCTGCGGTTTTCGACTCCCGTTCTCAAGAACGAAAATGATTTGGAAGCGAAATCGTTCTTTACAGAGAGAAATTTTCAGCCCCGCGGTACTGTTGCTAGGAGTCGGAACGATCGATGCACATTTTTCGTTCTCGCTCCCAAGTTAAGAACGAAATGATTTCTATTTACGTTTTCGCTCCTTGTTCAAAGCGGTTCGTGGGTCTCACATAAACATGAATGAAAGTCTCGAGCGATGGCTTTTTGGTATGATGCACACACACATATAAGTATGTATTTTACTAGTGAGAGAACGATATTTCGCTCCCAGCATTAACGTTCTGTTCTCAAAGAACGTAAAAACAAAATGCAAATGTAAAGATCTAAGAGCAAGAACGTAAAAACTATAATTTCGTTCTCGTTCTTGGGAGCGTTTTAATGAAATGCCGAATTTCGTTCTCTAGAGAGTGATTTTTATTTTTCATTGATTTCAATCCCTCCTTGGGAGCAGAACGAAAGACTACAAATGGGAGCGTTTTGAACACTGAAATAAAATTGACTATAAATTTAAATGAAAATAATTTGGAATATATTTGCTGTCATTGAACATCTACTTTTCCGTAATTTTTTAAAAGTATTTCGGATTTAATTGAAAGGTGAAGATTTTTCACTCGTTGTAAATCGTTTTCCCCTCGTTTTGAAGCGTTTTCCAATTTTCCCTATTAACAATTTTTATAGTCAAATTCCCCGCAAAAAGGGGAATTCCCCTCCATATAACATCACTGGTCAAGTAGCAACTCTCCTGTCAAAATCACATGGAAAACCGCGCGTAAAGATCGATTTGTTTTGTTATAAATAATTTTATCAAGTTTTCAGAATTTAATCGGTAAAATATATAAATTAAAGGTGTATATTATTAATAATCGTTTGTTCTTCCTCGTCTTCACTTAATTCATATTGATCGAAATCATAAGAAATCAAATTAAACATGATTAGTTCCTTGATATTCATTTTAAAAATGTTGTACACAAACGTAAAACTTAACCTTAGTTTGGCGGGCTTAGCGGTCCAATTTTAGGAAATAAAACAAAAGTTATGTTTAATTTTCCAGCCTAACGTTTCGAGCCTTGTTTTGGCTCATCTGCAGAGGCCTATTTATAATATGTTTTATTAAACACCAATAATTTTACAATTATAATGATAAAAAAGAGACTTACGTTAAACAATCATTTAACAACACAAAGACTTTGACAACACAAATATAATAGACACACAAAGTAACTACAATAAACGTTTGACAACTGAAGCTTTACACATCTACACACAGAACACATACAACAAAAAACGTGACACTGAAGACATGAACGCGATATATTGCGCATTAGAAGAAGATTTTCAATATATTGTGCATTAGTAGAAGATTTTCAAAGATTTTCAAAGAAATAGACATAACGTGACCTACACCATCGCATTAAAAACTGTTGCTGTACTGAACTGTTACCACTGTCAGCTGTTTTACTTTTTCTCCTTTTCGCTTTTCTTGTTCATTTTTGGTTGTTAATTTAAAGTATTTTATCTATGTTATTTATTTATTTATTTTAATATAACATTTAGACAAAGTTTTTACGGCTAAATATTAATAGTTATAACATAGTTAGTGCATTTAAATGATTGTTTAACGTAAGTCTCTTTTTTATCATTATAATTGTAAAATTATTGGTGTTTAATAAAACATATTATGCTACATTTACACGAATGACAAATTTGTCATTTTTTTCTTGTCATTATGTTAATTCCCGTGTAAATGGCATAATTTTTGTAATTTTTTCTGTCAGAAAATGTCAATCTCTCATAAAAGAATGATCTTGTCCATTCTTTTATGCCAGATTGTCATTCGTGCAAACGCAATATTAGTTATGACAACTTTAGTATTCAACTTTTGTCATAACTAATATTGCGTTTGTACGAATGACAATCTGGCATAAAAGAATGGACAAGTTCATTCTTTTATGAGAGATTGACATTTTCTGACAGAAAAAATTACAAAAATTATGCCATTTACACGGGAATTAACATAATGACAAGAAAAAAATGACAAATTTGTCATTCGTGTAAATGTAGCATTATAAATAGGCCTCTGAAGATGAGCCAAAACAAGGCTCGAAACGTTAGGCTGGAAAATTAAACATAACTTTTGTTTTATTTCCTAAAATTGGACCGCTAAGCCCGCCAAACTAAGACAAATACTATTATACGGTCGACATATTATCAAAAGTAAAACTTAACCTCAACCTTGACAGTTCAAACGTGACTTACTCTGAACTTACTCCAAGTTGTTCGATAAAAACAAATTCAGAGTAAGAACCTTATAGGTCTGTTCGATATAAGTCCTGGACTTACTCCGAATATTTTCACTTTACTCCACAAAATGGCGGATTTTCTTACTCTGAATTTGTTTTTATCGAACTTGGAGTAAGCTCAGAATAAGTCACGTTTGAACTGTCAAGGTTGAGGTTAAGTTTTACGTTTGTGTACAACATTTTTAAAATGAATATCAAGGAACTAATCATCTTTAATTTGATTTCTGATGATTTCAATCAATATGAATTTAATATATTCGTTTAATATATTAAATGTATTTCATGAAACCTGTTTTGTAAACTTACGCTCAACTTGGTATACTCGCAATTCTTCAGAATGATTTTCAACATATAAATTTTCATAATTATACATTTTATAAATTTTTCTTGACTTCCAAACACTGTAAAAGAGAGGTTATGTCTGACAAATATCAGCTGTCAAAAGTTTACTCCAGCTAAAAGCAAGAGTAAGTCCAGGACTGAAAAGATGAGTTCTGGACTTACACTTTTCAGTTCGATATGTGTTCGGAGTAAGTTCAGAACTCATATCGAACAGAAAAGAGTAAAAATTTTTACTCTGAGTAAGTCCAGGACTCATATCGAACAGACCTTATAATATATTGGGCCAGATACTCGATACCCTGGCAAGCAAGCAAGCAATGATTTTTTGCTGAATAGCAAGAAATGGCATACTCGATCAATTTTCTCTGGCAAGCAAGCAATAAATCAATGAAGAATTTGTTAGCAAACCCGCCATTTTTGCTAGCTAGCAAGTTGCGATTTGCTAGAGAATCGACTATCTGGCCCATTATGTACAAGCAGTGATGCCACCAATTTGGCTTTGGAGGGAAGTAGATTTGGCCAAAAATAGTAGTAGATTGATACTAATAGTAGCAGATTTTGAAAAAAAAAACCTTTTCTTCCTATGCCGAATAATTAAAGCTAAATAGCTAAATAGCTTTATCATTCATAATAATTAAAGCTAAATAGCTTTATCATTCATAATACCAACATTCTATCAACAAAAAACTTTTCAGGAATTCTGATAGTAAATAAAACTTTTTTAAACTCGATAAAATATACTTCTCATTTAATAATAGGAACTTGTGAACACAAAAAGTACATTTCATAAACAATCAAAATAAAAAAAATATGCAATATTTTATAGGGCTTATAGGTCAAATTAAACAACGGTTTCTCTTGGGATTTTTCATCGCAGAGATTTTTGATTGACCAATCAGAGCTCGAGTTGACGGCGATAAAAAATCCCAGAGATGAATTTCATGAAATCTTGCAGTTGCAAAATTTCATGGAATTTCCCGATTCAAGATGGCGGAATCTAAATTCTCCCAACAAGTAGTTGGGAAAATAGCTAATTTTTACAAACAATACGATAGAAAAGGCTTCGGAAGATAATATTTAACATTAAGGTTTGTCTTTTCGCCTGCTTTTCTTTGTTTCTAATATTTTGCACTAACTGTGACGAGTTGTTTTAACTTCAAAGGCATGCGAAGAAATGAAATTCCATGAAATATCTCTGCCCAACTGTCAAAAAAATCTCATTGCGGTGAGATATTTCTTGGGATAAAAAATTGTTAATCAAGACGCGGTGTAATAGTCCATAGAAGAGAAAGAAAAGGATATTGCCAGAGCTAAATTTTGCAATATTCTCTAACAATTCAAAAAACAAAAATGATTCCAATCGAAAATTCTTCGTTGCGATCCAAAAAACTACAAAAAAGTTTTTGAATGATAACAAGGACATAGTTGTTCTACAAGCTGACAAAGGAAATATCACAGTTGCAATGGACAGGGACAATTATGAATCGAAAATGACGAATATTGTGGACGGAAATAGGGACTATAGAAAACAGAGGAATGACCCAACGAGCAGACTACAGAGAATAAACAATGATTTTATCAAAAAACTTCATAATTTGAATATTATTGGCGACTACCAAAAAACTTCAATGACAACATATACCTCTCAACGACCCAAGATGTATGGTCTCCCAAAAATACACAAAGAAGGCCATCCCTTAAGACCGATCGTGTCATCTATTGGATCACCATCTTATAAACTGTCGAAGTCTTTAGCAAGCAATTTAAAGGATCTCACAAAAAACTCAAAATACAATATTAAGAATTCCAAGGATGTCATCCACGAATTGAACCATATTACATAAACGACTGCAATTATTTCATGTATGATGGGAACATTTACAGACAAATGTTTGAACTACCGATGGGGAACCCACTGTCATATGTTGACGATTTATTAGAGATTCAATCAATATTAGAGAAATTAAACGACTATCATGGGAGATTAAAGTTTACAGTAGACAAGGAAATAGATAATAAACTTAATTATTTAGATATCTCAATAATGCGTGTGGACAAAAATTTTAAAACGAAATGGTATATAAAAGATTTGGCATCGGGTCGATTGTTGAATTACCACTCAGCACATCCACGTTACCAGGTGTTAAACACCGCTACCAATTACGCAAGAAGAATTTTTGAAACTACCAGTGAAGAATATTGGCAACAAGCACAAAAGGATGTATTTAAGATTTTAGAAATTAATAAACAGAATAATACGGCGCATCGTACATAGATGTAAGTTTACTGATAACCCGAGAAATTCAAGAGGAGAGCCAAAAAATATGAGTTTGACATATATTCTGGGAGTATCCAATAGAATGCAACAAAAATGCGGAAATTACTTTCCGGAATAAAAAAAACAGTAGGGAGTTTATTTACTAGACTCAAGGATAAGACCTCGAAATGGCATCAACATGATGTCATTTACAACATACCTTGCGGGGGTAATCAAACATCAGGCTGCAGGCATAAAAAAATTTTTCATTTTTTTATATTTGTGTAAACAAAAATTTTTCAAAAAAAAATTTCTGTGTTTAATTTATTAAAAAAAATATTTGAAAACTCTAAATACAAATTCAAATATTTTTTGTGATCTATATTTTATTCGAATTTGCTAGAAAATATATTCGTGAACGTAACTGTTGCTTTCCAGTTTCTTCCAGTTTCAGTTGCAAGTGGTGAGAGATCATTTTCGAAATTAAAAATTATTAAAAATTATCTGAGATCAAGTAAAGGGTGGTTAAATTTTAAGGGCCGATGTTGAATGTGAACCACACCTAAACGTCAAGTTTTTTTCTGCATTTCATTTGACATTTCTCAATTTCAGACTAACTCAATTTGAACCATGGAAAGATACACAATCGAATGGCCGCCGCGACCTCGGCGACACACCTCCATCCGATGGTCCAAATTTTCGATGACGCTGAGGCATAATTGAGGTTCTATGCCGTTAATGTGCCGAATTATCTCATCCTTTAGCTCTTGAATTGTTGCTGGCTTATCGACGTACGCCTTTTCTTTCAAATAACCCCAAAGAAAGAAGTCCAACGGTGTCAAATCACATGATCTTGGCGGCCAATTGACATCGCCACCACGTGAGATAACACGGCCATTAAATTTGTCGCGCAAAAGAGCGATTGTTTCGGTAGCTGTGTGGCAAGTGGCACCGTCCTGTTGAAACCACATATCGTCCACATCCATATCTTCCAATTCGGGCCATAACAAGTTCGTTATCATCTCACGATAGCGAACACCATTCACAGTAACTGCCTGACCGGCCTCATTTTGGAAAAAATACGGCCCGATGATGCCGCCAGCTCTTGGATTATCATTCGACAATCACTCTTGGATTATCATTCGCCCAAATGCGGCTGTTCTGCTTATTGACGAATCCACTGAGGTGAAAATGTGCCTCATCACTGAAGATGATTTTCTTCGAAAATTGATCATCCACTGTTGCCATTTCTTGCCACCATTCTGACCATTGACGACGCGTTGCTCGATTGTGTATCTTTCCATGGTTCAAATTGAGTTAGTCTGAAATTGAGAAATGTCAAATGAAATGCAGAAAAAAACTTGACGTTTAGGTGTGGTTCACATTCAACATCGGCCCTTAAAATTTAACCACCCTTTATTTCGCAGGAGCGATTGGTAGGGCTATCGATGATAGCAATTGAAAGAGATATTTGTGAAAAAATCGACACTAATGAAATCGCAAATTTAAAAGCCAGAAAAGTAAAATTTTAGAAACTTAAATAAATAAAATTGTTAACTTTTTTATACCCGTATGGTGAAACCAAAGGGTATATTAGATTTGCCTTACCGTTTGTAACGCCAAGATCCCGTTATCACACACAAAAATGAATTACACCAGTGTGTTTAGAATGATAAAAAAAAGTTGAATTTAGCATGTCCGTCCATCCGTCTGTGGCGCGGATTGCGGGAGCACGGATTGAGCTAGAGACTTGAAATTTTGCGCAGATCGGTTTTTCGTAAAATGCGAGGTTAAGTTCGTTAATGGGTAAAAATGGACCACGAACGAAAACGTTTTTTGCGAATATCTCAAAAACAGTGCATCTTATCAAAGAAGTCCAAGAACAAAAGTTTTTTAAGATATGATTCTACATAAAACTTCCATACATCAAAATTCGATTGGAATAAATTTTAAAATTTTTTTTTGGAAAGTTTGACTTCAAAGTGGAATTTTGGTATAACTGTTCGAATTTTGATACGAATATCACCATACGGGTTTTCAATAATTGCCAGATTGGCAATTAAAGCTTTTGTTATGTTTTATACTTTATGTTGAACTATTATAATTCGTTGAACTTGTAATTATTTTATTTGTATGAATTATTTTACATAAAACGTTTTGTGCCTTTAAATTTATTTACTTATCTCCCATATGTACACTTTTTTTTAAATTCAAACAAAAAGGGCGCAGAAAAAAAACTTGCATAGGGCGCATAGAACCATAGAGCCGGCGTTGTCAGGCTGTGATATGGAGTATGTTGGGACAACAAAGCAGTATCTAAAAAACAGAATCGCAGGACATAAGTCGGACTTAAAAACGAGAAGGAGCAACAAAACAGCACTCACCTATCATTGCGTGGAACAAGGCCATACACCTGACTTTGAAAAAGCAAGAATTCTAGATAAAGAAAAACATCAAAAGAAACGATACATACTAGAAGCTCTTCACATTTATCGTACCGAAAAAAGCATGAATAGAAAGTCGGACACTGTGGACGATGTAAACGCCACATACTGTGCTATTTTAAAATAACAGTCTTCAGAAAGGCCCCGCTAAGTACACAATTTTTAAATAGCTTAGTGTAATTGTAACGTCCGTAGCCAAATTTCTTTAGTTAATTTAATTTATTATATATGTAGTAATTGTGCTTTTATTAATTTTTGACTTTAATTACTTTAGTTAATTTAATTTATTATATATGTAGTAATTGTGATTTTATCAATTTTTGTCGAATAAATTGTAAGATTTAATTACATAGTATTGTTCCTAATGAGAATTATTGTGTTCCCATGTATTAGCTCCTGAAGACGCCAAGTGGAAACAGGCGAAACGTCGAGTGTTAAAAAGAAAATATTTATGGACTATCATAAAACATTTGTTTAATCTGACCTATAAGGCCTATAAAATATTATATACATAATTGTGGTCACCTATTTTTTATTAAAAACAATGTAATAATTTCAAGAAATTTCCGCCATTTTTGTCACTAAAAGTCAAACAGTTTTGATCTCACATTTCGTTAAGGCACACGCATACAGTAATTCTGCGGCAATAAGGCTTAAATTTGTGTTTTGCAAAAATTAAAATGGGCCTTTGGGTAAACATTTACCGATCAATATCGCTTCTGATCAGATACGACTTGCTGTTATGCTGCCACAGGATTGGGTGCGTTCAAGGCCTTGCTGCAGTTCAGAAAACGACAATCGTACAAAATCGTTATGGGTACGCGCTTAAGATGTAAAAAATTCTTTTGTATTGGAAGGCTCATATTTAATTTCGTTAGAAGCTTTTACATTTAACATGTACAATACAATTTTTTGGTTGATTAATGTATTTTACAAAAAATAGTAGCAGATTTCATTTAGTTCGTAGTGAATTTTCCAGGACCAAAATAGTAATAGATTCTACTACAATTGTAGTAGGGTGACATCTATCTGTACAAGTCGACACTCATTGACAGCTATAGATCATGTTCTAAAACCGACACGATGCACTTTTGGCCACACATTGCTCGGATGCAATTAAGTGTCTTGGTAATCGTTATGCAACACGACACATTGATTTAATTCAAGAAATTTGCCGTGTTTATCGTTTCCCTATTTATCGCTTCCACATGTGAGTAAGTAAACATTGTACTTCACATGATAAATGGAAAAAGTCATTTTTAGGAAATATGCGATTTACGTAATGTCCATGTTAAGCGATTTACGACGCCCGAAGGTTTGGTGGTCCAATTTATTTGAACCACATACCCAGGATTTGGGTTGGATGGCCAGTTATGACAGCTTTACACCGTTCGTCGATACGTCAGGATTGTTGCGAATTGGTGGGCGACTTCGAAACTCCTTGTTGGAATCAGATGCGTTACATCCGATCATTCTACCACAATCTTCAAGACTAACGCAATTGATTCTCGACGACGTCCATAAAACGACATATCATGGCGGTACTCAAACTATGCTCGCCACTCTTCGACGACGTTATTGAATATTGGTTAGCATCGGACTATTCTACAGAAGGTTTTCTCGCCGCTTATCATCGGTTCGTTGCACGTCGCGGAATATGTGCTACCTTATGTAGTGATTGCGGATCAAGCCTCGTCTGAGCAGATGCAGAACTAAGAAAACTCTTTTCCACATCTTCTAAGGAACTCGATGATCTCGCTACCCTATTAGCCCAGGACAGAACTGAATGGAAATTTAATCCCCCTTCTGCCCCACATTTTGGAGGTAAGTGGGAAGCTGGTGTTAAGTTTGTAAAATTTCATCTACGACGCGTCATCGGCGACACATGTCTGGCCTATGAAGAATTTTCAACTCTACTCTGTCAAGTGGAGCCGGTATTAAATTTCCGCCCTCTATGCCCTCTGTCTGACGAACCAAATGACCTCGATGCACTCAGTCCTGCTCATTTCCTGATTGGATCCGCATTGACAATCGTTCCTGAGCCTTCTGTCGATATTAAAGGTTCGTGATTATCAAGGTAGCAGCTGTTGAGACATATGTTCGAGAGATTTTGGCAAAGATGGTCTACTGAATATCTTCAGCATCTTCTGGAATTTCAAAAAGGCATCATCCTTTTCATCAAATAAAGATTGGTTCATTCGTTCTCATTATTGACGAGAGATATCCTCCAAGCAAATGTCCCATGGGACGAGTTACAAATGTTCACCCTGGACCTGACGACTTAGTTCGAGTAACGACTGTTAAAACTCAATCATCTTGCTACAAGAGGCCAATAGTAAAGTTGTGCACCCTGCCAATAAACTCATCCGACGTAACATCTTCAGCAGTATCAACCGAAATTCAACTTTCAAATCCTTTCACAAAAATAGATACAGAATTGTTTTGCTACCGTTCCGCCAGCAAGGTAAGCGGTATGTTTCGGATTCCATCATTTAACTTTAACAGATTGAATAACATTTCTTTATAAGAATACTAGGGGCTCCGCCCCGAACCGCTCCGCGGTTCATCACCGCCCATTTTTTTTTAAATATAATTTTAAATGTAATACACGCAAAAATTTGTGCATGGAAGATTTTTAAGCATTTTTCATATAAATATACACGGATAAATGAAACACGCTTAATTGCAATACTTGCTTAAATGCAACCACTTTCACATCCGCAAAAGTATAAATTATATGAAATTTTACACGCTTAAATGCACATGTGCAAAAATGAAATGTGATTACCCAAAAAAAAGTTATTATTGTTATTTTAATTTGATAAAATGAATTCTTAATTAGATTCTTTGTTTTTGTGTAGCCTCGTTGAATTTAAATGTTTATTACAGGAATATTAAAGTTGCATGTTTATCTTTTACTCGCATAATTGCACATTAATGTGCATTTATCAGTGCTTCCGTGCTACGTATAAATGCAAAACACGGATAAATGCACATAAAATTCTGCGAAATTCGATGTGCATTTAAGCGTGTTCTACTGTAAAAATGAAATAAAAACTTATTGTAATGCTAGTGGATAGACAACATTCTTTGTCCTGCTGTGTGGAGCGTAAATGAACAAATCTTTTGGTTTGCCAACGCGTAAGCATGCTACATACTGTCCATGGGCAAAACATGGATTTTCCAAGTTAATTCCACAAACTTGTAGCGACTGGCCTTGCGCTTTATTGGGCGCGTTTATTCCGGTGCTAAGATGGCACTGCCAATCTGCAGGGATTTTGCTGCATTTTCTCTGCGGAACTCATCGCAAACAGTGCGAAATACAAAATGTCACAATTCTGAGGTTAAAACAGCACTGTCAGAATATAATTCCGTTCATACCGCCTGAAAATAGCAGCGCTAAAAATTAACAGTGCCAAAAACCTACTGCTCAACTGGCAGGCATTGCTAAAGTAGAATGCGTTTAGACCGGCGCTACATTGAAAAAACTGCCACTTTAGCACCGGTATAAACGCACCCATTGATTGTCACGGCAAATGCCAGTCGTACTGGAAACTGCAACCGTTTGAATTGGAATGGCATATCAGTGGGTATCATTTCATCTCATTTGATCTCATTTCATCTCATTTTATCTCCTTTCATCTCATTTCATCTCATTTGATCTCATTTCAATTCAGTTGATCTCATTTGATCTCATTTGATCTCATTTCATCTCATTTGATCTCATTTCAATTCAATTGATCTCATTTCATCTCATTTGATCTCATTTTATCTCATTTCATCTCATTTCATCTCATTTATTCTCATTTGATGTCATTTCATCTCATTTGATCTCATTTCATATCATTTCATCTCGACAAAAATGATAAGTAAAATGAATAAAATCACACACACATAAAACCGTGTTTACGGCCTCATATTCTTGTATTCGTTTCTAATTGGTCAAATTTGGAAAAAATGGTCCGATTTCGCCTGTTCAAAAAATCACCTTCCTTTGTACCAGAAACGTAAGTGTACATAATTTCAACTCTCTAGCTCAATATTATTAATAGCTATGGTGCTCACTGACAGCGGAAATCAAAATCATCTTCGCGACTAATTGATATGTCTTCTGATCAAAATCAAATAAAAACAGTTACGAGAAACCAGCCGACGTAAATACACGCAATTTGGCGTGTGTGCGATGCTCGGGGGCCAAATTTTCAATACTCTAGATCAGGGCGGACAGGATTTCGATTTAAACACAAGAAAAGCTACAATTACCAGGGGCTAATAGTCTCTATATGATGACAGACTAAATGTCGCAACTGCAAAAACTTTCAAGACTCTAGCTCAATTCTTTCGAAAGTTTTTATTTCAATTTTCACCCACCTGCGATGGACGAGGCGCTGTCGATGCTAAATATAAGCTCAATGACGAACACAAAAGAATCGGAATTCGTTGCCTGTCCGTCGTCATTAGATTCGTCCCTGCCGTTTCACATGCCTCGTTCACGGACTGACACAAATCGATGGAAGGAAAGAAAATAATAAATTCACATAAAGCAACGAAGTATGTACAATGGAAGTATAATCTCCCATAATACGCTAAGAAATCGAATAGCGCGAAACACAGCTAGATTCTCTTTCGCACATTTTGACTCTCTCTTTCAAAATGGATCCCCTTGATACCATTACCAACCTTGACGAGTACATAGGGATGTGTTAGCAACCTTGTTTGAAGAAATAGGGTGGCCAACTAATCAAATCATCTGTTGAAGTTTGAGGTTATGTTGAATGGTTCCTGAAATATTCTTCATTCAAAATGCCAAATGGAGTGTATAAAACAAACGTGTCTATTTCAAAGGACATGTTTGATTGATTCTAATTAAAAAATTAAAATTGCACTTCAAACTTATTATTATACTTTTCACATCGCGACACATTCAAATAAATTCGCGCCAAAATACTACCAGATGTCATTCACATAAAACACGAGTTGGCAATTTTTCATTCTCGTGTGAGAAACAAGGCGATCGGTAAGAGAAAGAAAGATCAAGATATGTGTTTGGCATAAATGACAGCTGGCTGCTGCAGAAATGACGGCAGGGGACTCTCAACTTTAACTTTCAAGTGAAAAAGTTTAACATTTGCGTTTTGCACTGATTTTTTTCGCATTTTTGAAGAATGAAATGTGTATACTAGATTTAGCAAGTAAAGTTAGTCTTTACTTCTGTGTAATTTTCATGTAATTTGAACATGACTGCAGGTGAATTGACATGAAATTTGTATAACGCAAAATGCTTACGAGTACAATTAGGTTGGCGACTACTGAATCCCAAAGTCAAATCTGCTGCCGTGCCATTTTTCGGCTCGGATGCTATGTCCATTGTATATAAGTCAGTGACCTAAAGGTGAAATGACACCTTTCTTATGCTACATTTACACGAATGACAAATTTGTCATTTTTTTCTTGTCATTATGTTAATTCCCGTGTAAATGGCATAATTTTTGTAATTTTTTCTGTCAGAAAATGTCAATCTCTCATAAAAGAATGAACTTGTCCATTCTTTTATGCCAGATTGTCATTCGTGCAAACGCAATATTATGCTACACTAGCAGACCCTTCGTTGGCAGCTAAAAGTTTTTTTGTGTAAATTTTAGAATGCCAAAAAACCATAAAATAACTTATAGGACCTTCCGTTTCGAATTTTGAAATTCAAACTCCAGATTCGTGATAAGCAACCCTAAAAACCTCCCAAAGCGTGTTTTTTTTGCGAGAAAAATTGGAAAAAGGACATTTCCGTTGTCATTACAGGACCTCCCGTTTAGCATTTGAAAAATCGAACACTGGATTCGCGATCAGCGACCTCGAAAACCCCCTAGTGTCAATTGTTTCAAGAAAAACTGGAAAAAGGACATTTGCGTTATCCTTACAGGACCTTCGCTCTCGAATTTTAAAAATCTAACATAGCTAAAAACCTGCTTCTGGCAACACAGATCATTTTGCAAAAAACCGCGTAAAAATCGGTCCAGTAGTTTTTGAGTTTTGTAATCTCAGACAGACAGACAAATAGACAAACATCCATTTTTATATATATAGATATGTATATATTGCAATGTATGACGAAACATCAGTAATTTATCCCCTCCTCTCTCCACTTCCTCCCTCTACCTACCACCCTCCTACCACTTCTTCCTTCCCCCCTTCCCCTTCCCCTTCCCCTTCCCCTTCCCCTTTCCCCTTTCCCTTTCCCTTTCCCTTTCCCTTTCCCTTTCCCTTTCCCTTTCCCTTTCCCTTTCCCTTTCCCTTTCCCTTTCCCTTTCCCTTTCCCTTTCCCTTTCCCTTTCCCTTTCCCTTTCCCTTTCCCTTTCCCTTTCCCTTTCCCTTTCCCTTTCCCTTTCCCTTTCCCTTTCCCTTCCCCTTCCCCTTCCCCTACCCCTTCCCCTTACCCTGGGGGGGTAGATATTAGTGGGCGAAAAATCTCCCTAAGGGCTGACCTTCCTAAAGGAGAAAACCGAATCCGAATCTCTCATTGTTGTAGAAGATAGCAGGCGAGGGTTTTACTGAGAGGAGGGAGGGTAGATATTAGTGGGCGAAAAATCTCCCTAAGGGCTGACCTTCCTAAAGGAGAAAACCGAATCCGAATCTCTCATTGTTGTAGAAGATAGCAGGCGAGGGGGTTTACTGAGAGGAGGGAGGGTAGATATTATTGGGCGAAAAATCTCCCTAAGGGCTGACCTTCCTAAAGGAGAAAACCGAATCCGAATCTCTCATTGTTGTAGAAGATAGCAGGCGAGGGGGTTTACTGAGAGGAGGGAGGGTAGATATTAGTGGGCGAAAAATTTCCTTGAGGAATGACTTCTATATTAATGAAAGCCGCACCCCAATCGGTTGAACGGTTCGAAAGTTATCAGGGAAGGGGTACCAAAGGAGAGGGGGAGGTCAATAAAAAGTAGCCTATAACACTCGGGAATAGTGTAGCTTTCTATCAGTGAAAGAATTTTCAGAATCGGATCAGTGGTTCCAGAGATTACCCTGCACAAACAAACAAACAAACAAACAAACAAACAAACAAACAAACTTTACCTCTTTATATAATTATGCTACATTTACACGAATGACAAATTTGTCATTTTTTTCTTGTCATTATGTTAATTCCCGTGTAAATGGCATAATTTTTGTAATTTTTTCTGTCAGAAAATGTCAGTCTCTCATAAAAGAATGAACTTGTCCATTCTTTTATGCCAGATTGTCATTCGTACAAACGCAATATTAGTTATGACAAAAGTTGAATACTAAAGTTGTCATAACTAATATTGCGTTTGCACGAATGACAATCTGGCATAAAAGAATGGACAAATTCATTCTTTTATGAGAGACTGACATTTTCTGACAGAAAAAATTACAAAAATTATGCCATTTACACGGGAATTAACATAATGACAAGAAAAAAATGACAAATTTGTCATTCGTGTAAATGTAGCATTATATAACCACACTTCATAAAATGAATATAAAGGCCGCCCTCCATTACCATGACTTTTCCCAACTGCAAAAAAATAAAGACACATTTATGTGAAGATACCTTGGCGAGAAAGGGAGATAAGAATCAACTGCAAAA
Organism: Chrysopilus asiliformis; assembly: GCA_964034945.1. Lineage (NCBI taxonomy): Eukaryota > Metazoa > Arthropoda > Insecta > Diptera > Rhagionidae > Chrysopilus > Chrysopilus asiliformis. Next base: position 55,592,286 of record OZ035962.1, read on the forward strand.
ATTTGTCGGCAACTGCAAAAATAATTTCCCCTGTTTTTTTATGGCGATTTCTACTACAATCACACATTGTCCCTGTAAGTGAATAGTAAGCACGGACACATTCAAACTGTTATTATAGCGTGATGTCATTTTTCTCCTTCGCATGCATAGTCAAAAGCTTTGTTACCATGCTAATTTGAACATTATATTCATACCATAAGGTTTGATATGATTGCTATAAAATTGTAAAACTGGAAGGGATAGCGTTTAACTTGTATTCAGTCATTCCTTTTTAGATCTACATAAGTCTATCTTGCTCTAGTTTTCTGCATTTTTTTGCAGTTACAGAAGTCATGGTAATGGAGGAAAGCCTTAATTGGGGATAATTTTTTAAACAAAAACATTGAAAAATTCGAGAATTGGTGTAGAAAGTTAAAATTTGGCATAGAATAGGCTTAAATCAAAAGAAAAACCTCTTCCGAAAAGGGCGAAAATTGAACCACCTCTTCCCCTCTCTCCCATACAAATGGAAAATATTTTTGCAATTTTCTCGAAAATGATTTGTTTTTTCGGATTCTTTGGGCGATAGCGTGAAAATCGGTTATTAGTAAAAGTCAACCTTACAAATTTCATCACATACATACATACGCACAAACACACACATACAGACATGTTGCGGACTTGTCGAACCGAATCGATATGTCCCGGGTACATGCGGGGCTCCGTTATGATTTCGGAATTTCAATGCGTTGTAGTTGTGGAGAGAGGCAGATGAATTATTTTGAATTTATGTTGATTTCGCAGGTCGCGAGCTGTTTTGAAAAAAAAAATGATCTCAGGAAAGTTTGAAATGATAAAAAAATCTCCTAACAGAAATCACAAAACTCCAAAATATGTCGTCTGCATCTCTTCACAACTGCAACGCATTTTTGTTATTTTATTTTCTTCGATCGTTTTGTGCCAGCTTGTAGATGAAAAATGTGTGGAACCGCAAGGACGAATGCGATAACGATGAGCAAACAACAAATTCCAATTATTTTCTTTTCATCATTGACTTACTCCCTGCATTGCCAGCGTCTCAACCATTGCGTGTGAGAATCGTTCTCCATCGCTGGTGTCCATCTATCTCCCATTGATTCTCATTATTATACCCTTGCCTGTGACTTGTTCAGACGATATAAATAATTTGTTCATTTTTAGATATTTCTTAACTGCACTGAATGTACATTCATCGAATTTGGAAGCTCCAAGAGGCTTGAAATATCCCTATGAATTATTGCAAAGAAAAAAAAAACAAAACTCGTAAACATTTTATTCCCGTAAAATCAACAAAAAAAAATAAGCAAAAAGTTCGCCGCAGAGGCTGAAAGCTAGCGGACTCTCATAGTACCGAACGTACTGTGGAGCGGACTAGTGACTTTAAAGCCTGCAAGACTTCCATAATAGGCCTAATGATGTACACCGACATACGGACGAGCAGACCAAATTCAGAATCTTTTGTCATAGCAAACACTCTGGTGTAATTCATTTTCGTGTCCGTCGATTGATTCGATGTGTTACAAACGATTTGATATATCTATTATACTAATATATGATACTCATATAGAGTAATAAAAATGGCAAAGCAAAAAAGTCCACTGGTTTGGTGAAATAATTATTTTTTCAAAAAATTGTTACAAACAACAAAGTTGAAATTGTTAAATAACATAATTATGTAACAGAGAAAAGCACAGCTCTTTTAATCCACCATAAATTCCCCTACAGTAAAGTATTTAAATGACCCAACTAAAAAAGAAGTTTAAAATAAATATAAAATAAAATAAGTGAAAAATTACCAAAGAATGTCTTTGTTGTTCCTTTTCAATGACTACTTGGGTTTGCTGTGGCGAAAATTTCAATACTGCTGCTATTACTTTAACTAAGGTTGGACTGTTGCCGCTTGTATTTCCCGTCAAATACTAAAAATATATCAAATTTGAATAAATAAATTTTCTCTTGGCACTTCCAAGTACAACTAATGATCTTTAAATAGCAACAAGGATATCATTATTTTACATTCCGATAAAGGGAATACAACTGTAGCGATGTATAAAGAGAATTATGAGTTGAGACTATTGAAATAAATAAAGCCAGAATTACTTTTTACTTTTTTTTGATCACCTTACACTAACACGAGATCTACAGTTAAAAATAGAGCGAAAATCAAAAACGTTACGGAGATATATATCGAGGAAGACACCTAATTCTTTTTTTGCGCGAACGTTGTTTATGCGAATTTCATTTAGCGCGATCCAAAAAAAAACATGTGTGTGCAGTGCACACGCGGTAGAAGTGAAACCTTAGAAAAACTAAACAGCGAGAGAATGAGACGAATGCGGTATCAGGAGTGGGATAGTTATAGCGTTTATTTATTATAATATTGGTACCAAGTTCAAAAGTCATATTATATTTTTATTCAGACTCTTTGTTTTTAATTTCAATAAATGACACGAGCGGCTTATGATAACTAAAGTATAAAATGAATGCTTTGGTTTGGGTTTGATCAATATATCTTTGAAATACAGCGTCAATTACTGTTTTCGATCTTGTTGTCGATTCAGTGCGACTGGAGCACATTTTTAAATTTAATTTGGTGTTGAGGAACTCAATCAAAGGGAGCGCTGTATACAATGCAAAATTCACATTAAAATTTCCACTTAAAATCATAGGAATTTTATCGTAATCTTTTTAAAAATCCGCGATATTTCTGATGTGTACTTTAGCAAATTATCGTGGATAAATTCAATAATTGTATTTATTGATTGGTTGGGAGAAATGTAAATTGCCACAGCTATAACTGATTTATTATGGTCCAATCGGGTGCCGGTCAATTTATCGTGAACAATTTTATCGTAAAACACAGACCCTTCGTTGGCAGCTAAAAGTTTTTTTGTGTAAATTTTAGAATGCCAAAAAATCATAAATAACTTAAAAAGTTTTGGGAAAAAATGTTATTCTTACAGGACCTTCCGTTTCGAATTTTGAAATTCCAACTCCAGATTTGTGATCAGCGACCCCAAAAACCCTATAACGCAAATTTTTCCGGGGAAAACGGGAAAAAGGATATTTTCATTATCCTTACAGGACCTTCCGTTTCGAATTTTGAAAATCTACATAGCTAAAAACCTGATCCTGGCAACACAGATCATTTTGCAAAAAGCCGCATAAAAATCGGTCCAGTAGTTTTTGAGTTTTGTAATCTCAGACAGACAGCCAAACAGACAAACATCCATTTTTATATATATAGATATGTATATATTGCAATGTATGACGAAACATCAGTAATTTATCCCCTCCTCTCTCCACTTCCCCTCTCCATCTACCCGCCTCCTACCACTTCTCCCTTCCCCTCCGCCTTCCCATTCCCGCTACCCATCACTTTTGTTTACGATAAATTGACCGGCACCCATCTGTTTTCTATCTCATTTTCTCGCAGGCTAAAAAATCCTATCTCTTTTTACTGTCGCTTTTTCGTTTCATCGAGTTTGAAATCACTCACAACGGCGCTAAAGAAGTTTTCACTTCAAAAACATAACAAAAGTTATAATTGCCAATCTGGCAATTATTGAAAACCCGTATGGTTGTTTAAGTTAACGGCGATCAGTTGTACCATAATTCCACTTTGAAGTCAAACTTTTTAAAGGGATTTTTTTAAAATTTATTCCAATCGAATTTTGATGTATAGGAGTTTTATGTAGAATCATATCCTAAATAATTTTTGTTCTTGCACTTTTTTGATAAGATGCACCGTTTTTAAGATATTCGCAAAAAACCTTTTCGTTCGTATGGGGGTACCCCCCTAATGGTCCATTTTTGCCCATTAACGAACTTAGCCGTGCATTTTACGAAAAACCAATCTGCGCAAAATTTCAAGTCTCTAGCTCAATTCGTGCGCCCGCAATCCGCGGCACAGAAGAACGGACATACTAAATTCAACTTTTTATACCCGTAGTTGAAACCAAAGGGTATATTAACTTTGCCTTACCGTTTGTAACGCCCCGTCCGTATAATTAAATTATTATACCCGTATGGTGAAACCAAAGGGTATATTAACTTTGCCTTACCGTTTGTAACGCTAAGATCCCGTCATCACACACAAAAATGAATTACACCAATGTGTTTAGAATTATAAAATTAATTAATTTTTGCATGTCCGTCCGTCTGTGGCGCGGATTGCGGGCGCCCGGATTGAGCTAGAGACTTAAATTTTGCACAGATCCGTTTTTCGTAAAATGCGAGGCTAAGTTCGTTAATGGGCAAAAATAGACCATTAGGGGAGGTACCCCCCATACGAACGAAAACGTCTTTTGCGAATATCTCCAAAACGGTGCATCTTATGAAAAAAGTGCAAGAACAAAAGTTATTTAGGATATGATTCTACATAAAACTCCCATATATCAAACTCCGGTTGGAATAAATTTTAAAAAATCTTATTGGAAAGTTTGACTTCAAAGTGGAATTTTGGTACAACTGTTCGCTTTTCAATTAAACTTCGAACAATGCCATATCACGGGTTTTCAATTTCAATAATTGCCAGATTTGCAATTATAGGGTTTTCAATAATTGCCAGATTTGCAATTATAGCTTTTTTATGTTTTATTATTCTAAACACACTGATCTAATTCATTTTTTTTTATCTCAGCGTTACATACGGTAAAGAAAGTTAATATACCCTTTGGTTTCACCATACATATCAGAGGGGGAAAGGAGTGGCCCGATCGGATTTTGATGTATGGAACGGTTATGTAGTCATATTCTTAACACATCTCATCATTATAAATTTTTCGATAATATGCAGTTTTCGAGAAAACAGTATTCTATTTTTATGGGAGAGATGGAAGCAGGGCTTCAAGTTATGTATACTCCTATTCTAAACACAGTTTACCTTTATAAATTTTTCAATATGACTCAATATTTTCGAGAAAATTGTAAAAAACTCTTTCGTTTGTATGGGGAAGGGAGGAAGGAATAATCCAATTTTACCCATTCAAGAACCATTTAAGAGAAACGTAACTATACAAAATTTCAAATCCCTATCTCAATATTTTCGAAAGTTATAGTGTTCACGGACAGTATCGATTTTCCAAATTTTTGCCAGAAAGCTAGCTTTAGGTGTTATTCGAGGCCGTTTATTACGAATCTGCAGTAGGATTCTTGGGACTTATAACGATGTAGTTATCCACAACGATGTCGTTATCAATAAATACGAATAAGAGCTTTTACGTTTGAGGTAGTGGATATGAAATGGCGTTGTATTTGTTTCTCGCTGTCAACTTTCCAATAAAAATACCCTCGACTATGACTCCGCAACACTGATCCTTCCAAAACAAATTTTCATAACGACTGCTCTCGTACCAGTCGATAAACACTAATGTTTAAGTTTCCTCCACTTAAGAATGTTGTTTAATTGTTGTCGCGTTGGCAAAAACCAAATAAAATATTGAATGCGTCCCTTAATTGTCTAAACATTACTCGCATTTCCCTTTTCCTTAAAAAAACGAAATTAAATTCGCCTTTACCTTGTGATCAAGTTGAAATTTTCAAACCGGTGATGAAAAAAGATATTTTACGGTTGTAGTGCGGAAAGAGAAAGGGAAACACATGTTGGCAGCAAGAAAGCGTAATAAAATTGAATTGAATCGAAATTGCTGACAGCAAAAAAAAAAATCTTTTGTATTTAACCTCAACCATTTGTGTTTATTTCTGTGACATTTTTTTGTTGTGATTGTTAAATTTTTTTCCTAAAAACGTAAAACCTTTTCATTTGGCTAATCCGGGGAAATTCTAATACGATAATTCGGATACTTTTCTATTTTGTTTTTCAAAGGAAAAGTGTGCGGAAATCCATCTAGAAATGCATAAAAAACTGCCGGCTGGCCGCTTGACTTCTTTTCACAGCTAAATATTACACTTTTTCGCAAGAAAATTGTTATTTGTTTACTTTTCAAAATATGTGGAATTTAAAACAAATTTTAAATTTGCCGCTACTGTCAAGATTGTATTTAAATTTTCACCGCCAGAGGGAAAATTAACCACCTGTACTTTCCATTATTTATCGAATTTGCAAAGAATCCTACTGCTGGTATCAGAATTTCTAAATTCGAGACGGGAGGTCCTATAATGATAACGCAAATATCATTTTTCGCATTTTTCCTCTAAAGTAATAGTCAAAGAGGTTTTCGGAACCGCTGATCCCGAATCTGGTGTTAGAGCTTCAAAATTCGAAAGAACTGGCATTAGAGTATTATCATTAATCTGACATTATCATAAATCTGGCATTGTGACGAATCGGGTGTTATAATTACAAAATTTTAACGGGAGGTCCCATACTGATAACGAAAATAACCTTTTTCAATTTTCCCCTTCGAAGGCCATCACTAGGGAGGTATTCTCATTTTGTTCTCGGAGAAACTGGCTTTAGAGAGGGGTAGTTGATCACGAGTCCGGTGTTAGAATTTTAAAATTCAATACGGCAGGTCCTATAAGGATAACGCAAATACCATTTTTCCTCCGGAAGACTGTTACTAAAAGGTTGTCGGGATCGTGGATCACGAATCTGATGTTCCTGTGAGGATAATGTAAATGTCCTTGTTCACATTTTTCTTCTGAAAAACTGGCTTTAAGAGGTTTTCGTAGCTGTTGATCACGAATCTGGTGTTACAATTTCAAAATTCATACCGGGGAATCCTGTCAGGATACCGTAAATATCCCTTTTCCATTTTTTCCTCGAAAAAACTGACTTTTATAAGCAGGAAAATCCAATTATGTCGAAGACCAGTGTTGCCATATTCAACTTTAACAAAGAGCACGAATTACATACCGATGCAATCGACTACAGCCATTTCTGGTATTCTACCACAGACAAGCACCACAGACAATGAGCGTAGATTCCACCCCTTACGACAAACTCAAGAAAAGAAACATCTGATCCCTCGGATTGCCCGGTGGTGGTTACGACTTCTAGAATACGATTTCGAAATGAAATATCGCGAAACACCAAAATGCAACATGCCGATGCTTTGGTCGGGTAACCTGGAGGAGCACCCAACCGTTGCATAAATGATCTTAACTAGAAAAGTTTCAGAATAAGACTGCTTAGCAACTCTTGAAATGCAGGATCCTTGGTTGGGAAACATTAAAATTGTGCTTGAAGGATCGCGAACGGGAGCGCCAAAGGAGGATGGTATTAGAGGAACGTATATTCTGAAGAAGCGACGAGTCTTTACAAAGGACGCCAAGGCAGACTTGTTTGTGATTCCGAAAGCGGTACGTGGGCGTATTCTGAAGGCAGCGCACGACGGCATGGGGCATTGTGGGTTAGCTAGAACCATTGAAAACGTCAAAAAGTACCATTGGTTATAAAATCTTGCTCAGCTGGCGAAAAAGTATTTGAATTCGTGTCTTAACTGCGCATACAATAAGAAAGGAACCGGTGAAACAAGACATCAATTTCACGTGCCCGAGGTAAAGGGGGAAATGTTCACAAAATCGGGTTAGTTGGTGCTTATACAAAATTCACTGAGCTCCAAATGGTAAAGACAACTTCAGCCAGAAGTGTAGTATGGTGGCACATGTAACTCAGAGCCCACTGAATATCGACCAGCTTTCGATCCCAATATCGGACTTCACTATCCTAGGCCATGGCTGCAATGGCTGTTTTTGTGTTACGAAAATACAGTTCCGCTTGGCCATTCCCTCTCGGGGTTTGAACGGCGGTTAACGTATGTCTGATGACATTTTCTTGAGAGTATCGCGAAAATTTCTTTGTGGTAAAAGCACTTTCTCTGTCAGTAATGATCACAGCCGGAATACCGAAGTATTGCTACAATCAAAACCATATTCCTGTGTGTAAACGGGGGGACTTGTTTTAATAAAACAAGAACCAAAGGAAACTGGACAGACGAAAAAGGCTCACCCGCGATTCAAAGGACCTTTTGAAGTCACTGATGTTCTAGGAAATGACAGGTATACTGTCGAAGATACGCAAGTCACTCAAATCAGCCAAAACCCTTATAAGTCAGTTCATTCAGAGGAACGGTTAAAGCCTTGATGTGAACTGGGCGAATATTTGTTTGATGACTACGAAGATTCGACTGACGAGGGGGATATAGAAATGGAAGATTAAGCTGTGTGGAAAGCTGTCTGGAAGCCTGAGTGGCAAGGGGTGTGGAAAGCTGTGTGGAAGCCTGAGGGGCAAGCTGTGTGGAAGCCTGAGTGACAAGCTGTGTGGAAGCCTGAGTGGCACGGTGTATGGAAGCCTGAGTGGTAAGCTGTGTGGATAGCTGGATGATACCTGAGTATATCTCACTGTGTGACATCAGTGCATAACGTATAACCATCTTCGTGCTGAGTGATAATTACGGATCAGCTGTGTGATATTGAGAGGTGAATTGCAAGTTTGGTAGTGAGTATTAGTCGCATGATTAGCTGTGGGGCAACAGTCGGTAACAGACATCAGTGAGATCAGTGATATTGTAGCTTGGCCGAAGTGTGACCAGGAAAATCCAGTCTGGTAATTTCATACCTACTCAACCGTCTCTTTCGTGTTCGTGTGTGGACGGAATAAAACCCACTTTGCGACGAAGCAACTCAAGAGATAGAAGTGCTTTTGAAGTATGTTTGTGAGAATTGAGTAGTGAGGATGTCATTCAACAACACTGGTGCGCAAACAAATTGGAACGACGGTCGCTTGGGTTTTGTAGAGAAAGTAAATAGAAAGGAGTTCAATTTCAAGTGCTAGCTGTTACACTTTAAGCTGAAATCAGATATGGCTACTTTCACAGAGTAAAAAATGCTCTTCTTCATGCTGCAATCTCTGAAGGCCTCTGCAATCCAGAAAACTGTGTGAACACTAAAATTGAAAAGTAGCTGTTGCCAAGAAAAGTTTCATCTGATTGAAACTTTTGCGGCGCTATTTTGTTAGAACGACACTATGAATCGGATTTTTCACATTTGAAAACTTATTTATGACATTAAGGGATATTCGGGGTCGCTGTTTTTTAATGTTTTTACAATTTCAAAATTCAAAACCCAAGGTCCTGTAAGAAATACTCAAATATCCTTTCTCATTTTTCTTCGGGAAAACTGACATTAGGGCTTTACGGGGCCGGTGATCATGAATCTGGTGTTAGAATTTCAAGATTCGAAACGAGAGTTCGTGGGAGCATTTATTTCAAAAGTTTTTAAGTTATTTCTTGCATTTTAGATGCAAAAAAACTTATTCAAAAGATTTTAACCCGGCAACGATCTGTATGCAAGCTTGTATTTTATAAAAAAAACTATCGATATTGTAAATATTACCTGGATCATGATATTTCTAAGGTACTCAAACTCTGTATTCGCTGAAATGTTTTCATTATAGTGTACAGATGCCTATAAGAAATTATAGATAATTTATTAATAGTCACACCGTTTTTAAATCATTACCAAAGTTTCATCCAATTGCCTGGATAGTTTGTCATTTGTCAATTTCAACCGTTCATTAGACTGTTCTAATATCAAAAAATTTTCGCATTTTTGTTCTAAAAATAGGTTGCGATTTGAAACATTTTGTACCTCGTGCATAATTTTTTCTATTTTTGTCTCCAATTCATCGCGATTTTTCTTTATTCGTTCAAATTCTTGCAAAGTTTTCGTACCACTAAATTCAATATCATCGGTTTGTGGGGTTTCCAAAGATATCTGCCTTTGATTTTTACTTGATAATATCTTTGTCTCTCTTAAATTTTTATTTAAAACGTTGATTTCAATGTTTAATTCCCTAATTTTTTCATAGTTTTCTTGCTTTGTCTTTTCAAGCTGGCATTGTAGATTTTTATTTGCTTCTTTTAATTCCTCTATATAACTAGAAGGCTCTAAACCTAGTTCTAAATCTTCAATACTAGACTTTTTATTTAAAATAATTTCGGCTGTCAAACACGGGTCTAGCTCTTTAACTTTTCCAAAAATCGATTTTGAAACTGCTGTCTCATTAGAAATATGCGGAGCGATATCAAAATGTTCTTTATTCATGTGCTTAATCTCTTGACCTTTAGTATGAAATGAACTTTCTAATTTTTCAAATTGTTTGTTTAAAGTAATATGTTCTATATTTAAAGTATCATCTTCCGTGCTAAAATTTTGACGATTTTCATCTACATTTGATAGCCCAGGTAATTGTAATTGAGGTCGAATACGAATCATTTCACTTTCAAGTGATAACTTTTCTAATTTACTTTGTTCTATGTTAAATCGTAATTGATCAACTAATTTTTTTAGATATCCATTTTCCATTTTAATATCTTCGAATACATAAAGTTTTTTCTCAATATCAGTTGCATTCTCTTTCAATGACTGTTTTTCATCATTGGTACGTCTAAGTGAATCTTTAAGCTCTACTAAACGTAATTCATTTTCACTATTTAAATCATGAATTTGTTGCATATAGGCTTTATTTTCTTCACTTAAACTTTCGATTTCTCTCTTCATTTTGTTGATATCATTTTGTACTAAACTGTCTTTCTGTAACTCAGTTATTTGGTGCAAATTTATTTGCATTGTACTTAGGTGCTCCTTAAGACCTTGATTTTCAAAATGTAATTGATTGAGTTCCGCATGCATTACTTGTTTAGTTTCCAATTCTTTTACAAATTGATTATTAATGTCTTTTAATTTAGACTCCAGAATGAAATTACAATTTTTCAGGCCTTTAATTTGTTCCTCATCAATATCGAGCTCTTTGTACTGTTTATTTTCCAATGACAAAATATCTTTTTCTTTTTCTAATTTATGTAATTTTTCTTCAAAATTTTCATTTGAATTTACGATAGTCTGAATTTCGTTTTTAGAATTTTCGTATTTTGCTTGTAGCGATCTAACTTCTTGTTCCAAAATTTCTTTTGCATTAAGCACGACTGAATTATCCTCTACAAGCTGTGATAATTTTTCCGTAAGTTTCTTAGTGGTCTCAATATCATCTTTATGCTGCGTCTCAAATCTTGTGATGTTTAACTCTAACTGGTTGCACATTTTAGTTACAGTTTCTAACTCAAGTTTAGATTCAGCGTTTTCATTCGCTAATCCGCTATTTACTTTTTTCAAATATAATTTTAAAGACTCCTTGCTTTGTATTTCTTGGTCCAATTCGTTCTTTACTTGATTGCATTTTTCTTCTAACAAAATTACATTTTCGTTTGCAGTCATATACATACGATTTAATTCATCGTTTTTGTCTTGATTTTCAATAGTTATTTTTTTCAAATTCTTAATACTTTTTTCAAGATTTTGATTTTCGATTTCAATATCCGAATGAGATTTTCGTACAACCCTCAATTCCTGTTCCATTCTTTCTATTTCATTAAGTGCATTGGTAACTTGTAATTTAAGTTCGTTTTTTTCCTTTTCAATAATTTCACCAGATTCAATTTGTTTGGATAGCATTAACTGAAGACTTTTCATATTATGTTCCGAATTTTCAATATTTGTCTGCAATAAACGAATATCTTCATTTTTCTGACATATTAAAGTATCTAGCTCGAGATTTTTTCTACGCAAGTCTTCTACTTGTGTCATTATCGCTTTTCGTTCCTCTTCACCGCCGTTGACTGGAAGATTTCCAAATTCCTTAGTATTCTCATTTATTAATTTTAAATTTTGAATTTGGGCATTTAAGTCGGTTATTTCTTTCAAACATGAACTTTTACTCTCACGAACTTGTAATAATTCGGTTTGTAACTCTTTGAATTTTAACCCGAGTTGTTCATCGAACATTAAAAGCTGTTCATTTTTCTTTTGTGAGACATTTAATAGCTCAGTCGCCTGATTTATTTCTTGCACCAAATTATTTTCTTTTTCCGTCAACATAGCAATTTGTTCTTGCAAAAGGGTTTTTCCGGATTTTTCAATATTAAGTTGATATTCAATTGTCGCTAACTGCGCATTCAGTTTGCTTTCCTGTTTACTATATTCCTCTTTGAGAATGACTTTTTCAGTTTGATGTTCATTTACGAGTGAATTAATTTTTTCTTCGAAACATCTAAGTAATTGTTTCACTTCCTCATCCTTTCCTTTTAGTTTAGTATTTACTTCATTCAAAATATGTTGATTTGCAATGTTTTTGGCTTCAAAATCTTGCCTTATTTCTTTGAAGTTTGCTTGTGAGCTTGTTAACTCGACTAATTGACGCTTCAGTTCTATATTCTCACTGTTAAATTTCTGTAACTGATTTTCAACCGTCACGAGTTTTTTCTGTAACTCTTTTACTTCAGTTTCTTTATTTTCCAATTCTGTATGAATCATTAACTTGTTTTGCGCCAAAAGTAAGGCATTTTCCTCCTCACGTTTTTTCAATTCTTTTATAATTAGGGACGACTCGCTTAATTGATTTAGTAAATCTGATATTTCTCGATTCTTAGATAATAAATCATTATTTTGCTTTTCCAATTCTTGATGACAGTGGGAAAGTAAATTTTCAAATTTCACGGTTTCATTGTTATATGGTTCGGAGTTGTAATTTTTAATTTCATTTTCGGTCTCCCTAAATGATATCAAGTTGGTTGTATCTGTCTTCAACTCGCTTAAATTGGTTGAAAAACTGTTGAGAGAAATCGAAATATTATCATTATCTTTATTATCACCAAGTAATTTAAACTTTGTTTCATATGATTTGATTTTATTTTGCATATCATCAATATCAAGTCGTAAAGACTCTTCCAAATGAGCTTTAGCTTGCTGTTCTAAAACACACTGCTCACGGAGTTCGCTTATTCGGCGTATCGCTTTATCTTGAGTCTCAACTAATAAAGCCTACAAAAAAAAACTTTTTTTTGAAATATTTAATTTATGTAATATGTTTAACTTAATAATATTAACAGTATTAATTTCTAAGTAATTGTAAAAGTGTTAAATATGCTAATTTCCCTTTAATCAAAGATATCTTTAATTTTACTTTGTACATAATTTAATATTAAACAAGTAGTATTTTCTTCGAATGGGTTGTAAGTAAGTTTTTAAACCGCTTCACGGCACAACGATTTGAAATAAATAGGAAATTTGTTAAAAACATAAATCGGTGTTTTATTAAAAATACTCGGGTAGCTAAAAAATTAGTTAATTTACGAAATCGGTCTTTTCTAGCAACATTTCTATAAAAACTTTTAATTGGTGGTCCTTTAGGGACTTCCCGTTTTAGGAAATCTGGAAAATTCTATTCGGTATTTTTCCAAATACGAAAAAACAATCTGTTTTAGAACCTTCGGGAAAGTTCTATGGGACAGTTTTCGGGAATCAAATAATTTCGAGTTTAGTCTACACATTATTTCTATTGGAATATTCGGAAACACAAAAATTTATTCGATATTTGTGTGAAACAACTGTGACTTTGTATGGAAATTTTATCAGGAATATGTCTTCTAAAAGTAAAAATTGTACACAAAAGGGAAGTTGTGGTTTGTGTGAAGAGATTATACTCGAAGACTGCACGATCGAAGATTGCACTGCAATCCGCGAAAACGAAATATTCAGTAAAAACTAAAAGTTCGGTTCTTACTACGAGAAGACTTAATCTGGAGTAGCAGCGATTAGAAGAAGAAAAGAAAATAGAGCAAGGATTTTTGTGAAAGAAATTCGAGCTTCTGAATGGGCCCAGTATAGCAAGTCAAAGTGAGCAAAATTCAGTAATTGAAGATTTAGGTGATGAAGACGGAATAGCGAAACAGCGAAGGATTCGAGATTGGGTAAATGTGGTTGAAACTAGCCAACAACAAAACAGCATGCAGTTTTCAAAGGATCTGCCTATACTTAGTGGTAAAGCAGAAGAGTGGCCAGTTTTTATACCCGTATGGTGAAACCAAAGGGTATATTAACTTTGCCTTACCGTTTGTAACGCCAAGATCCCGTCATCACACAAAAAATGAATTACACCAGTGTGTTTAGAATGATAAAAATATTTAATTTTTGCATGTCCGTCCGTCCGTTTGTCTGTCTGTCCGTCCGTCTGTCTGTGGCGCGGATTGCGGACTTGAAATTTTGACTTGAGCTACAGACTTGAAATTTTGCGCAGATCCGTTTTTCGTAAAATGCGAGACTAAGTTCGTTAATGGGCAAAAATATAAATATATACGAACGAAAACGTTTTTTGCAAATATCTCGAAAACGGTGCATCTTATCAAAAAAGTCCAAGAACAAAAGTTATTTAGGATATGATTCTACTCCCTTACATCAAAATCTGATTGGAATAAATTTTAAAAAATCTTATTGGAACGTTTGACTCAAAGTGGACTGATACGAATATCACCATACGGGTTTTCAATAATTGCCAGATTTGCAATTATAGCTGTTGTTATGTTTTTAAGTAGTTATGAAAATAGTACTAAAACTTGTGGGTTTTCGAGTGATGAAAATTTGATACGACTTTAAAGGTTTTTTGGTGAAAGATCATTAAAGTCCGTAATAAATCGATTGTTGCTTCGAGTCACAGTTCCTGAAGTATTTGAAACTTTGCGAATGTTGTACGGTAGACCCGAGTTAATTATAAACTCGAAAAACAAAATTTACCTAAAACGGGAAAATTAGAAATTTTAGTTAATTTTGCTATATCCGTATGTCCGTACGTAATTTATGTACCACTATTCAGGCGTCAGGTCTACCATCTCACTTTAACAATCCATTGTTGCTCCAAGAGCTTGTTGATAAAAAATACCACTGAAAATCAATATAGTGATACAAATCAAGATAACAATCAGCAATGTGAGACTAATCAAGCCGCTACAAATTCTAGTTGCATTGCACATCAAAATACTAAATATATGTAATCGATCTTGTTTAGAATTGTGCCTGTAAAAATGGATGGATATGGCAAAACTATTGATACTTTTGCTTTTCTGGATGAGGGATCATCTCTCACGTTGATTGAAGAAGAATTAGCTAATGATCTAAATTTGAGCGTGGTGCCTGAATCATTTGAATGATTCTAAATGTGTATCACTTAATATCACGAAAATATAAGCTGTATAACATTAGAACTATCAAAAATCCCAATCTGCGAAAGCAGTCATTGTCTTCTGATGAAATATCAACTGGAAATTAATGCTTGTCTTTGAAAGTTAGGGAAGGACATTGGGGAAAACCGATTGCTACAAAAACACGTCTTGGGTGGATAAATCAAGGGTGTCATCAGTAACATATAAAAAGTTCCTCGGAGATGTCTGTAGTTTATCATAGTTGTACTATCTGTGATTGTCGAGAAAATTTACCAATTAGTAAAAGATTTTTTCGCGCTTGAAAGTATAGTCCTGCGGCCACCGTCGTCTGTCGAGCAAAGTGCTATATCTTTGTTACAATCAATTACATCCCGTATCAATTAAACATTCAAAACAGGGCCATTATGGAAATACGACAAGATTTGACTTATCCGATAGCTCTAAGAAGACTAAATTGTTTTTTGCTGCGGCAAAAGTTGGCGATGTCTCTTTAAATTCTGTATTGCTAAAGGGTCCTGATTTACTAACCAATTTATTACATGTTCTATACAGTTTTCGTACAGGCAAAATATATATTTGCGGTGATATAGGCGAAATGTTTCATCAAGTCCGAATAATTGAAAAAGACTAACACGCTCAGAGATTTCTTTGGAGAAATGGGGAGCAATATAGGTATTTATTAGACAGTTGGAGAAGCTATTCAAATCGCAAAAGAAGTCAAATATAATACATTCACGATCAAGGAGGATGCCCAATGAGTTTGAAAAGCTTTTAAGTGAACGTTACTTGTACACAGTTCAGAAAGCCTCCCCTCCCAAATTTTGCCATAACCTCGAATGTCTGTCGATATAAAAAACACGTCTTGCTCATGAAAGTTCTTTCCCAATTGGATGAAAATTTATTGTAAAAAAATTAGTTTGAAGGGATGGAAAAAGGGTCACTTACCCTATTATTTGAGTTTTTCCGGTCAAATACAAAAACAAAAAGAAAACTTTTCGTTTTGGTTTCGTTTAAATCGGACTATTGGTTGCCGAGTTATGGCCAAAAATCGATTTTTCGCAGGATTTTCGAGGGGGGGTTTCCCCCCTTAAAACCGAATATCCGCAGATATAAAAAAAATACGTGTCGCTTAGTTTTTTGAGTACTATAACATATGTCAATGCGAAGAGAATCGGAGGCGGACACCTAAAAAAGGTTCCTTGTAAGTGAACAGGAAAGTGATAAACATCTTGAAAGTTTAAACAATATGAATCCTACGCAAACCGAAAATGTATTGGGCATGTGTTGGCTACCATCCTCAGATTTTTTCTATTTTTTCATTCAAATTTAATAAAGTCAATAAACCTGTTTTAAATGGCGAAATGTGTCCGACAAAACGAGAAGTTTTAAAAGCTTTGATTTCCATTTTTGATCTGATAGGATTTCTAGCCTTTTACGAGATGGACATAATTTCAATATTGAACTTATTTTTGATCGGATTCTCGCATGGTTTTATACTGGCTAAGATCCGAACCCAAGAAGCAACTTCAATTCGTCGGTAAAATATTAGAACTGATACAGGTTGCTGAATGGAACTGGATTCCATCGAAGTGGAATGCTACCAAGTGGCAAAATAAGGAAAATTTTCAACAATCTGGCAGATGGTTCGCAGGACCAAGTTTTTTATATGAATCACAAAATATTTGGTCACAAATTTTAATTGGAAAAGCACCTAAAAGTGATGTCGAAATATGTATGGAAAAGGAAGTTTTGTTACTTCAATCGGAAGATTCAAAAATATTGCTTTTTACGCGTTTCTCAAATTGGAGTTTTACCAAGGAAACATCATGCATGTAACACATCTAATCGTGCAATCATACCACGATTTTTATCACCATTTAATGAAACTGTAATCAATGAACTTCGACAGAAATATTATACACCAAGGATGAGAGTTGTTTTAAATAGCGTATGTTATAACTGTCAGCATTGTAAAAACAAATTGGTGCCGATCGTGGCATACGGCGTATCTGAGATTCACTTCACCCATTCGATTCACTTTCACTTGACGCGGTATCATTGAATACGGCGTTTAACGAATTTTTCGTTAAGTTTTTTTATTGTGTCTTTGCTAATTTTGACAGCTAAAAAAGTTAGGTTTGTTGTTCTTTTCCTATAATAGGAAGTTTAACATGTACTAATTATTCAATCAAATCCTTTAAACTTACATTTTTGCCTTTTGTCCCTCACTCAGCTAAGCAGTGAAAGTGGCGCGTATTTGAAACGTCAAACGTGAATGATTCACAACCAAAAGTTCCAGAAATGTCTGCACTACCAGCTGCACGGTTTTCATCATTCACCGTTTTCTTTCGTGGGGTTGGACTATTTTGGTCCTTTATCAGTCATAAATGAAGAAGACATGAAAAACGTTAACTTGTTTGACGATACGGGCAATATACATTGAAATTGCTCATAATTTAACTACCGACTCTTGCATAATGACAATGAGGAACTTAGTCGCTCGAAGAGGAATGCCGATTGCATTTTTTTCAGACATTAGCCCATATGCATAAAAGTCAGAGTTTACTCACGAGCAAAGTTATGCGAGTAAAGCAAATTACTTGAGCATTTGGTTAAATGACTATGCTAAACCGTTTACTTTGCTCAACTAAGTTCGAAAATTCTAAATGAGAATTTGCTCATATAATAGACCCATGATTTAGTTGTCATTTTGAAAAATATCTTTGTTTCTAACATCAGTTATACAATTTTAAATATAGCTGTTTAGTGAAATGGCAATTTTGAAGCGATATAAGTCTTTAAAATTATTTAAAACTAATTATTTATTAAATTAATTATTTAAATTATTTTCCTCACCCAAACGACGTTTTTTATAGACTTTCGGATTATTATCCTCATCACGATCCAAATCTATTTCAGCTATCATAGGTAACGAAAAAGCAATTAAATCCATTTCCCACAAAATATTGAAAAATTTCGATAAAAAAGTTTTTTTTTGAGTAAACGTCTTTGAGTATGATGCAGACCTCACTCAGACTTTCGGGAGTAAATACTCACATAGTGATCTTTTATGCATACCAATAAAGGTGTTCGAATACTTAATACTCATTTCTAATTTTTTCGCATACTATAATGAGCATTTACTCCAAAATGTGTAAATTTAGTAAAGTAAAATAAACTCTAATTTTTATGCATATGACCTATTGGCACTAATCTAAAAGGAGCTGAAAAAGAATTGCGAGAAAATTTGAAACTTATTGATAACGACCAAATCTGTCTAGATTTTACTTCAGGAAGTACAGAATGATTACTCCTTCCGCTGCGCCGCATATGGGAGGAAGGTGAAAAAGGTTAATAGGTTCCGTAAAAAAAACATTATATATCATTATGCCAGGAAAGGAATTTTGAAATGAATCATTGCAGAATTCTTGATTAGAAATATAAAATATAATTAATTCGAGGCCTTTAACATATATTCCTTTAAATTGTGAAAATGATGAAGCTTTAACTCTAAACCATTTTCTGTTGGGTTCTTCCAATTACAGCAAGACACCTGACAAATTCGAGGACCATCATCTATTTTTGAGGTGGAAACTTTCGCAGAGGGTTGCTGATATCTTCTGGACTCTTTGGATCAGAGAATATTTGCCAACAGTAGAACTAAATGGCTCGAAAAAGTTAAGCCAATTTCTATAGATGACTTTGTGATCATAATTGACGACAATCAACCTCGTTATTGTTGGAAGAAACGGACCGTCATAGATGTTTCTCATAGGAAGAATGGTCAAATGGGGTGACCTGTAGTTCAAATAACAGATGGTATTTATGACCGTCCAGCAGCGAAATTATCCGTTCTAGATGTTAGAGGTTGTCAATGACCAATGTCGTAAGCTGCAGTCTCTTACCGGGGAAAAATGTTACCGAAATATTTAATTTATTTAAAAAAACACTAAAAGTAACTAAAAGTTTTTATAGCGCTTCACGCCACGAGTTAAAATAAATAAGAAATTTGTTTTAGTAAAAATACTCGCGCAGCTAAAAAAAAATTAGTTAATTTACGATATTGGTCTTTTCTAGCAACAGTTAGAATAAAAACATTTGACCACAAACCTTTGCGTTTATATTATCACGCTCCAAAGCCTTATAACCTTTTACTATTTTTATATATTTCAACCTATATTTCTCATATCGGCTTAAAACTTTTTTATATGCAATTACTAAATCTTCTTGTTGTAATAAATCAAACTGAGAAGATGGCACTACGAGTGTGTCTTCTACTTCACTTGCTGATATATCTAAATCTGACTGCAGATGATGTACCTAAAAAAAAAAAGACTCAAAAAATATTCTCTATAAACAAATCTACAACTGTTGTATCGTATGTCGGTAGCCGAAAAGAGGCATCGCTTGCATGAGACGAATTTGATAATCTTCGAGCATTAGAAATATCCGAACCACCTAATGGGGAAGACGATATACGAGTAAAATCTTTTCCATGGTCTGAAGCCTTCAGCGGTGAATTTTGAGGTGTATCTAAATCAAAAAGAAATATGATATAAAAGATCAAAAAAATATAACTGTTGTTCGTGAAAATGTTCTTCAACTACTTTTTTAACTTTACTATTTATTTCGTACATGTTGCAAAACAATGATAAAAAGTTTAAAGCAAACGAAAATTTTAGACTGTGCAAAATGTGTAAATCGTGTAAAATTGGGGTAGCTTTTTCGAAAAAAAAACCGTGTTGTTTCGAAATCGTGCAAAAAAAAATCTTGTCGGGGGATGAGTTGGTTTTTTATACCCGTATGGTGAAACCAAAGGGTATATTAACTTTGCCTTACCGTTTGTAACGCCAAGATCCCGTCATCACACACAAAAATGAATTACACCAGTGTGTTTAGAATGATAAAAAAAATTTAATTTTGCATGTCCGTCCGTCTGTCTGTCTGTCTGTCCGTCTGTCTGTCCGTCCGTCTGTCTGTGGCGCGGATTGCAGGCGCACGGATTGTGCTAGAGACTTGAAATTTTGTGCAGATCCGTTTTTCGTAAAATGCGAGGCTAAGTTCGTTAATGGGCAAAAATGGACCATTAGGGGGGGTACCCCCCATACGAACGAAAACGTTTTGTGCGAATTTCTCAAAAACGGTGCATCTTATCAAAAAAGTCCAAGAACAAAAGTTATTCAGGATATTATTCTACATAAAACTCCCATTTATCAAAATCCGATTGGAACAAATTTTAAAAAATCTTATTGGAAAGTTTGACTTCATAGTGGAATTTTGATAAAACTGTTCGCCATTCACTTAAATCACCATACGGGTTTTCAATAATTGCCAGATTGGCAATTATAGCTTTTGTTATGTTTTAACCGTGTCAAAAATAAGGATATTTTTTATACCCGTATGGTGAAACCAAAGGGTATATTAACTTTGCCTTACCATTTGTAACGCCAAGATCCCGTCATCACACATAAAAATGAATTACACCAGTGTGTTTAGAATGATAAAAAAAATTGAATTTTGCATGTCCGTCCGCCCGTCTGTCTGTCTGTGGCGCGGATTGCGGGCGCACGGATTGAGCTAGAGACTTGAAATTTTGCGCAGATCCGTTTTTCGTAAAATGCGAGACTAAGTTCGTTAATGGGCAAAAATGGACAATTAGGGGGGGTACCCCCCATACGAACGAAAACGATTTTTGCGAATATCTCGAAAACGGTGCATCTTATCAAATAAGTCCAAGAACAAAAGTTATTTAGGATATGATTCTACATAAAACTCCCATACATCAAAATCCGATTGGAATAAATTTTAAAAAATCTTATTGGAAAGTTTGACTTCAAAGTGGAATTTTGGTACAACTGTTCGAATTTTGATACGAATATCACCATACGGGTTTTCAATAATTGCCAGATTGGCAATTATAGCTTTTGTTATGTTTTAGTTATGGGGATTTCAATATTTTTTTCTTTAATTTCAGGCTACTACGCACATATGACTTAGAAATTTTCATGAAAATATCTGGAGACGATTTGCCAAATGGAATTAGTCGGAGAGGTCGAAATGTTAGTTCAAACTAGCTTTCAGATTCGATTTTCGGACGGGAAAACTTTATTGAAACAAGAAAGAATATAAAGGCTCCATTCAATTTGTTTTTGTTTTTGACCGTTATTTTATAGTTTGTTGCGATTGTGTACGTAGACTTTTCGGTCGAAATTTATAGTAAAATAAAAAAGCTGGTTTTTAACTTTTTTTTGGAGCTCTACGTTTCGGTAAATTTATTTTGCCATCTTCAGGAGCTATATACTAGAACAATTATACATATGTATGTATGTTTATAATAAACTTATGAAAAGTCACTTACGTTAATTACTACACAGTTTTAACTATTTAACATTTTATATACAAAATCAACAAATTAGCGAAACATTTTCTTGTCAGTTACTTAAATAAGAATAAATTAATAAATATTAAATAAAAAACTGTACTAAATAAAATTATACAAAAATTAAAATATTAAAACTTTACTAACAAATGATCAAGGTCTGAAAACTAATATGAAATGAATGTGACTAATAAAAAGTTTAAAGAAAAATAAACAAAAACAACAGAAAGTAAAAAAACGGTTTTTTTTTAAAAATGATGTTATTTTTAATATGATGTTAAGGCTCTATAGATATATCCTAGTAAATATATTATATTATTTTACCTTCTTCAGTAATGCTAAAAAAGTTGTCGCTGCGATGTACTGAATCAGCTGTCGTAGTAGTAGAACTCGATGTTGAAACTGCAGCCTAAGTAAAAATAAATAAATTATTAATAAAATTTTATATAATCTAAAAATTTCAGTTTTAAGCACAAAATTTTAAATTTTTCGCTGTTTTATTTTTATTTTATGAGAAATGCTCGTGACTTACAGTATTCTTAATGTTTATTTTCTTCGAAATAGCCATTTTTTACCCAAAAAGAAAGCTTGAAAAAAGTTCTCCCAATTTTTCATGAAACAAAATATTTCCGTTATCTGTAACCTCCTGCCTTCCAGTATACTACAGGATGGTCTAATGCAGACATGGGCAAAGTGTGGCCTTTTTGGCCCATTTGGCCCAGTTTGAGAGAACCGAAATAATACAATTGCAACTGGGCCAAATACAATTACAACTGGGCCAAATTTAGTATCATGCTTACACAGTGCTTCTAACTCACTACTTTCACAGCGATGAGCGAAAACACATCATAGCCATCGGTCGCTCTGAGTTGTTTTCATGTCATTCGCCATCAGGCACTACACTAAGTAGGTTGTGTTTGTTATTTGCGCATATACACTGAAATAAATATGAAGCGTTTCTATAATAATAGAAACTTCAAAGATCAATGGGAGGAGGATTTTTTTTGTAGAAATCCCTTTTTTTGTAGAAATCCCTGGATGCTTGGTTTGTTTTCTTAAGCTTTCCCACATCAAAAAATATGCAATGCAAAGGCATTATGTAGCCAAGCACAAAAGGGATTTTGATTTTGATGGTGAAAGGAGAAAATTAATTTTTGCAAAATTAAAAGAAGACTTTCTAAAGAAAACTACATGCACTGCTAATGTTATACCAGAGCAGAAAACTAATTCATGTAATTCAAAAGCAATAAAAAAAGCTTCGTTTGTAGTCAGTTTAAAAATCGCACAGCACAATAAATGTTTCAGCGACGGGGACTTTATAAAAGATATTTTCTCACAGTGTACTCGATTTTCTGAAGTCTATTTTGGCTTGTTGGTATATGTTTGGCCCGTTTTAATTTTCTCTTGCCCACGTCTGGTCTAATGGCTTGGACCGATGTTAACAGAAAATAAGACAATGCTCTTTGATAAAATTGTTTGATTTGTTTATTGAATTATGTTAATTGGCACATGGTAATTATGTGTAAAATATGTGTAAAAGGGCGGCACACCACTCGATGGTCAAAATCTCGGCATAATTGCACCTCGATCCCACGAATATGCCTTAGACCTTACTCTTGATATAACCCCAAAGTCGTCAAATCATGGTGGCCAATTCACTTCGCTGTTTTGAGAGATGATGCGAGCTGGCAACTTCTGATTCAATAAAGCCATTGTTGCATTGGCTGTGGCGCCGCACAGTGGTTCAGGATTAAAATCCATAGGCCAAAATTCAATTTTTTTGTGATAACCAATTTAATTTTTTTTGACGTGGATACGTCTTGGATTTTGGTAATGGGGGTAGAAATTAGAAAATCGGCTTGCTGCCATGATAACAAATTTGCAATCGATGAAACTCGATAGTTTGTGGTGATATCTGAACAAAACCTGTGTTATAAGATGAGGGCTACATTAAAGCATTGTATAGGGTATTTTGTTATGTTAAACTATGTTCAATTATGTTTTTAAAAAGCAAAATCAAAATTTTTACTCCGCTGTTATGCTGTGTTTGCTACTTGCAGTACAGATTTCACATGTATACTCTTTTTATGCTTTCTTTGTGTGTATTGAATCTCATATAGAACTTGATTGTTTCTCTTCTCTAAATGGGTTGTTCTGATTCTGGCTATTCATATTATTTCGGTTCAATTCGCTTTGGAGGAATTGAAAAAAATTGAAAATAAAAATCACTCTCGAGAAAACGAAATTCAGAATTTCAGTAAAACGCTCCAAAGAACGAGAAAAAAATATGGTTTTAATTTGCTTTGAGAACACAACTTTAATGCTGGGACCGAGATATCGCTCTCTTACTAATGAAATGCATACTTATATGTGTGTGTGCATCATACCCAACAGCAGCCATCGCTCGAACCTTTCATTCATTTTTATGCAATGCATACAAACCGCTTTGAACAAGAGCGGAAAACTTAAAGAGAAACAAAATCGATCTTAACTTGGGGGGAGAAGGAAAAATGTGCATCGATCGCATGGCCGAATTAAACACAGGTCTGCTGGTTGCTTTTTAACAGCCACCATTTTGCTACGTCATCGGCAAGAAATATCGGTGCATTCTTTCTAATGTTGATTGTGTGTGCGCTAATTTCAATAATATTTCATATAAAAAGGGAAAATTCCCATTGAATCGTATGACCACGATTAGACGCAGACACACTGAGCTTCCACACTGAACCTTTCGTGATTACACAGGTTGAACTGAACCCAAACGAAAATGAAACGAATGGAAATTGGGCCATTTTGTTTTTAATTTCGTGTTTGTGAAAAATTTTTTTTTGTATTTAATTTCGTGTTTGTGAGTGTCAGATACACCGGGGTGTTGCTCGTATGCTTCAATCAAAGCCGTTTTCTGACTTTTATTCCAGTTTGCCATTGAATAAACAAATTTTAGCTAAACAACATGTACGCACTCTACGACGATCACAGAGTAAATGATTTTTTTGTAACAAGTGGGAATGAATCAGCCAATCAGCATTCGTACCCCTCCTTGAGCAACTGAAATTTTTAGTTTGGGTTCGACTTTTCGGGTCGATTTGTGGCGCCACACTAAGCGCGTGTAATCGTGGTCAAACTAAAAATTTCAGTTGCTCAAGGAGGGGTACGAATGCTGATTGGCTGATTCATTCCCACTTGTTACAAAAAAATCATTTACTCTGTGATCGTCGTAGAGTGCGTACATGTTGTTTAGCTAAAATTTGTTTATTCAATGGCAAATTGGAATAAAAGTCAGACAACGGTTTTGATTGAAGCATACGAGCAACACCCCGGTGTATCTGACACTCACAAACACGAAATTAAATACAAAAAAAAACTTTTTACAAACACGAAATTAAAAACAAAATGGCCCAATTTCCATTCGTTTCATTTTCGTTTGGGTTCAGTTCAACATGTGTAATCACGAGAGGTTCAGTGTGGAAGCTCAGTGTGTCTGCGTCTAATCGTGGTCTTTGGGTTCGACTTTTCGTGTCATCGTTCCCACTTCGTCCCTCGCCCGTAAAGAGTCGATTTGTGGCGCCACACTAAGCGCGTGTAATCGTGGTCTATAAGAATTTCTTGCCGATGACGTCAGATCCAGAAGCAACTGAGCTGTCAAACAGACCTTGTATAATTCGGCCATGGTTTTGAACACTGTTTTTAGTTGCTCTAAATTGAAATTGCTTCGTTGCTTTTATCGTGTAATTTTATTTTATTTTTATTTGTTTTTTATCTATGGGCGTTTTCATAAATTCAAGTTCTGCAAATAACACAAAAGATTTTTCTTAATAAAAAAACCCAGTTTATGTTATTCGTTTAGTTTACTTGTTATTCGTTTAGTTTACGAAGAAAATGTTTTGTGCAATTTGCGTAAGTTCCGAGTACATTTATGAAAATGCCCTATTAAACATTGTTCGTTGTGTTGCAAGTGAAATTTGATTTTTAGGTACAAGATGCCAAAATTCACCAAACGGAAAGTCAAATCCCGTAACATTATGGTCAATCAAATTGTTTCTTTAGTTTCCTTTTCACAACAATTTCTTACTTTAAGATCTATTGGCGATCGTTGTAGGCGGATCCACGTCTTCTGGCCGTCTCTACGAGACAGACACCTTGCTTTTTTTATCAAATTTGATAGTAAATAGTTCAAAAGTCGGGAATAAAAAATATTAGGTCAATATCTTTAAAAATATGTCTTTGCGGAAGCATTGAAATAGAAACTTTTTTTAAATTTTGCCAAAAAGTAAATTTCTTGATTTTTTACCAACTTTAAGTGAACACAACTCACATTTTCTACGATTTTACATTCGTTTTTTTTTATTTGAATGAGTGGATCTTTCCCTATAATTCTGAGTTAATTTGGAACCTGAACTATTTTTAAGTTAATTATAATTAAATATTTATTAGGAACACTTTTTAAAAGCTTTTATTTAGCTCGCTATCTTGTTTGTTTGTCTGTTTGTCTTGCAACCCAATTTTGACCCACTTCCACTTGTCCGATTGACTTGAAATTTTGCACACTTATATAAGTCCGATGACAATACAATATTTTCACTACTTCGTCCTTATAAGGATAACGGAAGGTCCTGTAAGGATAACGTGATTATCCTTTTCTCCAAATTTTCCGGAAAAAAATCTATCCTGGGGGTTTTTGGCGTCGCTGAATCCGAATCTGTCATTAAAAAGTCAGTAAGGATAACGGAAGGTCCTGTAAGGATAACGTGATTATCCTTTTCTCCAAATTTTCCGGAAAAAAAATCTATCCTGGGGGTTTTTGGGGTCGCTGAATCCGAATCTGTCATTAAAAAGTCTGTAAGTATAACGGAAGGTCCTGTAAGGATAACGTGATTATCCTTTTCTCCAAATTTTCCGGAAAAAAATCTATTCTGGGGGTTTTTGGGGTCGCTGAATCCGAATCTGTCATTAAAAAGGCTGTAAGGATAACGGAAGGTCCTGTAAGGATAACGTGATTATCCTTTTCTCCAAATTTTCCGGAAAAAAATCTATTCTGGGGTTTTTGGGGTCGCTGAATCCGAATCTGTCATCAAAAACTCTGTAAGGATAACGGAAGGTCCTGTAAGGATAACGTGATTATCCTTTTCTCCAAATTTTCCGGCAAAAAATCTATCCTGGGGGTTTTTGGGGTCGCTGAATCCGAATCTGTCATTAAAAAGTCTGTAAGGATAACGGAAGGTCCTGTAAGGATAACGTGATTATCCTTTTCTCCAAATTTTCCGGAAAAAAAATCTATTCTGGGGTTTTTGGGATCGCTGAATCCGAATCTGTCATTAAAAAGTCTGTAAGGATAACGGAATGTCCTGTAAGGATAACGTGATTATCCTTTTTCTCAATTGTTCCGGGAAAAAATATATTCTGCGGGTTTTGGGGTTCGCTGAATACGATTCTCAAGTTAAAAAGCCTGTAAGGACGTCTCAAATGTAAAGCTATATATTCGAAGACTAAAAAGAACAAAATAAAAAAAAATAAAAAAAAATTTTTTAAAAAAAGCTTTTATTAAAAAAAATGCACTAAAAAGAAAAAAATAATTTTCTGGACGCTGTGTATCACAAATATAAAAGCTTTTAAAAAGCGAGATAAAGCATAAAACAATAAAATAAACATTTATCTCGCTTTTTAAAAGCTTTTATATTTGTGATACACAGCGTCCAGAAAATTATTTTTTTCTTTTTAGTGCATTTTTTTTAATAAAAGCTTTTTTTAAAAAATTTTTTTTTATTTTTTTTTTTCATATAGATTTGAAGTTTGAAAGATCATAACTTTTGCCCGTCAACAGACGTCAAGTCGAAATTATTTCCAAGTTATAGCCACAACAATTACCTTTAATTCCATATAGGGTTTTGTTGCCGCAAGTACCCGTATTGAGGCGCTAGCGGGGGTTTAATTAATCTATATATATAAAAATGGAAGTTTGTTGGTTGGTTGGTCTGTTGATTTGAGATTACAAAACTCAAAAACTACTGGACCGATTTTTACGCGGTTTTTTGCATAATGATCTGCGTTGCCAGGAGCAGGTTTTTAGCTATGTTAGATTTTTAAAATTCGAAACGGTAGGTCCTGTAAGGATAATAAATACCCTTTTTCCCATTTTTCCTCACAAAAACTGGCTTTGGACGGTTTTCAGGGTCGCTGACCACTAATCCGGTATTAGATTTTCAAAATTCGAAACGGAAGGTCCTGTAAGGATAAAGCAAATATCCTTTTCCCGTTTTTCCCGGAAAAAATTTGCATAAGGGGGTTTCCGGGGCCACTGATCGCGAATCCGGTGTTAGATTTTTCAAATTCTAAACGGAAGGTCCTGGAAGGATAACGTTTTTTGTTAAGCTGTCAACGTAGGATATGCTAGTTTTATGTAAAAAACAGGAAAGCAAAGTAGTGATATATTTTATTTAATACAATTTCGAAGTGTTATACAATGCTGGCTGGTTAAACCCTGCTCTTAGACGTCAATCTTTGTATTTTTATAATTTTATGACCTGCATTGAAAGTGTTATGACATACATATAGATTTCCCGAGAAAATCACAATCTCGAGATTCGGGATTTCCCGAAATGATGAAAATTTTAAATCTCGAGATTCGGGATTTCCCGAAATGTTAAAAACTTTAATTCTCGAGATTCGGACAGTTTTATGACATCTAGGTGTGCTACACAGATGCAGATAATATGTTGATTTGATACTTATTGTGCTGGAATTTGATCTTTAATTACCCGTAACAAGGATAACTTATGTACTATAAAGTCCACAGATCTCTGCAAATAAATCGAGGGTTTTCCCCAAACATATATATATATATAACAAGAATTACCCATGGAGAAATATGCCACAAACAGTCCACAAAATATATCATGGCGAAGACATCATCAGAAATAATCTACTACCACTTGGAGATCTATCAGAAGAAGCTCAAGAAAAAAGAAATAAAAACTACAGGTATTTCAGAGAACATAACACCAGAAAAATGTCAAGGAATAGCGCAAATGAAGACTTTTTTAATATAGTAACATCAGACCCATTCGTTTCGAGCATTAGACACCAATGGAAATCGCCACATTTGGAATTAGATGAAGAAGCTAAAAAGTTACTACAAACCCCTCTCAAATTATAGATGAAATACAAGAATTACCCCTAGACAAAATTTAATTAACGATCGATGTTAATGAAATCTGTATGATAAACCAATTTTAGTTAAATTGTTATTTAATTTGGTGTTACTAATAAAATCTACTTTAACAATAAATATACTATGTTTAACTACTTATAGAATTTCACAAAAATTTAATAATAGTAAGAAAAAATCATATTTTATGATATTTCAAAATTATTCAAATCAAAACAACTACTTTCCTACTAAAGAATGAACAGAACATGAAAAGTTGGGTTTTATTTGACAATATCGCAGAAACTAGTTATCCGATTTTGATGGAACTTTATGATAAATAAAGCTTGAAAACTCTTCTATTTAATAAAAAAACCGCATTTTAAAACCTTCAATGGATCAAAATATATTGAATTTTGACCAATAGAAAACGATCTCGAACCACTATGCGCCGTCGTGTTGAAACCATCGACATTTATAGCATCCAATTCAGACCATAAAAAGTCGATTATCATAGCACCATTATGCTGACCAAAAAAACACGAAGTACGCGAAATACATTTTTGTTTTACCGCCCATTTTTGTAATAGGCTTCAATAACTTTAACACGTTGTATGACCAAAGACTGAACTTGTCAAACATGTTTAAGCCTCAATCACGTTTAACAACTGTCCAAGCAATTGGAACACCCAATATATATATTACATAAAAAAAATTTAAAAAGTTTTTTTTAAAACGCTTTTATTTAAAAAACCCCATTAAAAAGAAAATAATAATTTTTTGGTATCAGAAATAAAAGCCAGATATTTATTTTATTTTTTATGCTTTATTGTTTCGCTTTTATTTCTGATACACAGCGCCAAAAAAAACTGTTTTTTTCTTTTCAGTTCATTTTTTTTAAATAAAAGCTTTTTTAATTTTTTATTTATTATTTTTTTAAATCTTTTTTAGTCGCTTTGTATTTGATTAGTAAGAGTAAAAATGAAAAAGATAATCCTCCCTTTATCCTTCCCGAATTCTTAATGTCAGAATAAGATTCGGAAAATTTGAGGAAAAGGATAATCACGTTATCCTTACAGGACCTTCCGTCATCCTTACGCGACCCCAAAAACTCCAGATGAAATTTTTTTCCGAAACATTTGAGGGAAAGGATAATTACGTTATCCTTACGGGAGTTTCGAAAGGCTCGCAGCGAACGGACGTGGCTGCAGTTTCGAAGCAAACAGCACTAACAGTTTTGTGTTCCACGGCTAAAAATACCTTATCAAAAAACCGAAAAAGTCCGCCTCGTGTCACCAAAAATAACAAAAAAAATTTAAAAAAAATAGTGAAGTGCCAGGGTAAAGCGCTTTTTAAGGCAATCCGCTATACTGTTTCGCTGATGGCAACTATCTTGACGCCTCTTACTATTTCAGCTTACCTGCAGAATCGAACGCCATTGGAGTTCTATCGAAACGCAGTGAGCAAATTAGATCTTTGAATTCTGATTTAAACACCATTCTGGCTTGGGGCAGAATCAACCGTGTGGAATTCAACGCATCTAAAATCCAATCAATGCTGTTGTCGATGAAATGTGATAAATCCCCCGAAACGGTCACATTTATGAATGAGTCCATTAATGACTAACAACATCAGAATGCTGGGCATCAAAATAAACGAGAGGATCTAGCGACCATATTTTTAAAATTGCAAGGGAAGCATCGCAGTGCGTAGGCTTTCTGGGACGTTGCCAAAAATATTTCAACCACTGGACTGGAGCTTTCATTCCGCGAACAACAAGGCTTTGGAACGATTTATCATCCGATGTGTTCCCGCCGGCTATAACCTGCAGAAATTCAAGGAGAACCGACATCTCCTTTTGTCCTTCCGCTTAGGATCTGTACTTCGGCATTAAATGGTTTTCCGCTACGCTCTGGCTGGAACTATAAAAAAATGATCTTCCCTTTTCCTTACAAGAACAGAGTAGAGGAAATAAATATTGTATTGTCATACGTATATATGCCAAATTTCAAGTCAATCGGATGAGTGCTAGTGGGTCAAAATTTAATGTCAAGATTTGAATCTCACAGAAAAAGAGACAGACATACAAACACGAAGGCAAGCTAAATAAAAGCCCAGTAAACAAAAGAAAACGATGGTTTGGATTTCGTGGTAAATTTACACTGAGGGCCAAAAAAAGGCGCGACAGAATTTTTTCTTATTTTTCTGTATTTAAGAAATAAAACAGTTCATTTTATTTAAAGAACCATTTTATTTTTGATGTGCAAAAAAAAATTAACTTTTCAGTTTTACCCATTTTTGACACAGCAAATAGAGATCCTGCAATGGAGGATTACCCCATTCGTGAATAAAACCGTTGGTTCATACCAATGCGACTTTAGACCAGGGAAATCAATAAAAGACCCTTAGGCAGGCGATGGAAAAATGTCTAGAGCACGCTCTAGTGCTACACCATATCTTCATAGACTTTAAGCCGTCTATGATAGCATAGTCAGGGTAGAACTTTATAAAGCCATGAGAGAATTCGACCTTCCCAAACAAATTGATAAGACTGTGTAGGATAACCATGACCAATATATCAAGCCAGGTGAAAGTGGCCGGATTACTGTCCCGCCCAATTACCAACCAAAACGGGCTCCGACAAGGGGATGTTTTGGCCTGCATCTTTTTCAACCTGGCATTGGGGGTGATCTGCGAGTCGGAAATTGCGACAAGAGGAACTATCCTCTAGAAGTCGATACAACTCCTGGCATACGCAGACGACATTGACATCATGGGCAGATTAACTGGACCTGTAGATAAAGCTTTCAATCAGATTGAACGGGCGGCACACAATCTGGGGTTGCACATAAATCAAATCAACCATCGGATATTGGTGAAAGTATACGGATAGGAAATCACAGCCTTGAAGTTGTACGAAGCTCCAACTACCTAGGGGCAAAAATAGCAGCCGACTCTATGAAGAAATACGCAAACGGCTGCTTAAAGCCAACAAACACGACTACAATGTTTATCAAAACTCTTCAGATCTAAAAACCTAACTATAATAATCAAACTGCACCTGTACTGAACTCTGATCCTTCCAGTCCTCATGTATTCCTCTGAGACTTGGGTACCAAGCAAAAATAATTGTGACCTCTTATCCGCGTTTGAGAGGAAGATACTCAGAAGGATCTTTGGCCCCATACATGAGGGGGAACGATTCCGGAGACTCTACAATGACGAGGTCTTTGAGAGATATCAGGACGTGCCGGTAGTCAAGCTCATAAGACTCAACAGACTCCGCTGGGCTGGTCATGTAACTCGAATAAGTTAAAGTGACCCCGCTCGGCAAGTCTTCTATGGTAGCTTATTAACAACATGGCGACGAGGAAGATCCAACCTCAGATGACAAGACTGCGTTGACCAGGACGCGAAGAGAATTGGGATGCATTACTGTCAAAAATGCGAATCGCTTTTATTCAACTCTTGTAAAAAAAAAGGCGAAAAAAATTGTCTTTATTTCGCCTTTGTTACGAGTCCGCAAAAAAATCTTCACTTTCATTCACGGAAGCGAAACAAAAGTAATTTCACTCGGGATGGAGTTTCACCAAATTGTTTACTGGGAGCATTTAAAAAATGACGTAGACCAATAGTTGCGCAAACATTTGACCCAGTTAAATTAATACGTGATCCACTAGTTTGATCTTTTGCTAAATGCAGGTTTTCTTAAATTTTTGAAAAAAATGTTTATAGGAAATACTCAATTTTTGAGTATTTGGTTACAGTATTTTCTAAACAAAATTGCATTTTTTTAATGTTATTTGAGTCCTAAGGAACCAACCCCTTGAGTTTTTTTTAATTACTTTCTTCTACAGAGTATAATAAAGTATTGTATTCATGAAAAATTTCGACCTCTTAGTTTTGCCTAAAAAACATTTCCCGATCACTCCTGAGTCGATTGGAGTCATATTAAAAAAATGTCTTTCTGTCTGTCAGTCTGTGTACAAGATTTCTCAAAAACTAATAGAGCTAGCGCCATGAAATTTTATAGGCATATTGGGTCTTGAAATGGGACGATCCTATCAATCCGTTAACCGGAAGTATCCACAATGGCGGTTTTTCAAAAATCGCAATTTCGTTTTTCTCGATTTACTCCCAAACTACGCGTTTTTTAGTGGCCTTAAGTATGACAAAACTTGGAGAAAATAAAATTTCCCACACTTTTGTCTTTAGCTATAACTTGATATCTCAACCTGTTATCGAGATAAACCGTTATTTCCAAAAAAAAACAGTTTTTTGCAATTATCTCGAAAATTAACGGGCTTTTGCTGACTGAATGTATAAAGTGAATTAATGAGAATGGCATTCTGCACAATTTTGTTTCTTACCGTTATCCGTTATCTTTTACCGTTATTGAGATATTTAGATTAAAATATAAAAAAATATATTTTTGCAAATTATTTCGACAAATCAGTTAAAAGAATAATTAAAGATGTTAAAATTTTCTACCTTTTTACCGTTCTCAAGTTATCTCAAATTTTGTACGTTTTTGATATTTTTGGATGAACCAACAATTTATTGGGAGGTTGTATTGGGTTGACAATACGACAGGGCTATAACGTAAATTGCACAGGGTCGTAGATTTTGTAGAAGAAAGTTTTGTGTTTACCACAACTGATATTTTTTTTTATAGTTTTAGCCAGAGTTTAGGGGAAGACCCTTCAATGCCGAAGCACAGCTCAGGATGGTCGGAAGAACGAAAAGGAAATGTCGGTTTATGTTCTCCTTGAAGTTCTGCAGGTTATAGTCCGAGGCGAACACATCGGATGGTAAATCATCCCAAAGTCTTGTTGTCCGCGGAATGTAGGAACTCCTAAACTTTACTGTATGAAATCGGAGAGGCTCAGGGAAGAAGTCGTGAGCGCGTGCATCTACACGAGAGGGTCTAGGGAAAGTTTGGTCCTCCAGTCCCAATGTGCGAATTATAATCAAGTCTCGGTCGAATGTAGGTTTTGTAGATGCTGAGCACGTCGATTGGTGTGAAATATGTTTGGCAGCATCCCAGAAAGCCTAGGCACTAAGATTGCAATTTTAAAAATATGGTCGCTGGATCCTCTCGTTTATTTTGATGCCCAGCATTCTGATGTTGTTAGTCATTAATGGACTCATTCATAAATTTGACCGTTTCGGGCGATTTATCACATTTCATCGACAACAGCATTGATTGGATTTTAGAAGCGTTGAATTCCACACGGTTGATTCTGCCCCAAGCCAGAATCAGAATTCAAAGATCTAATTTGCTCACTGCGTTTCGATCGAACTGCAATGACGTTCGATTCTGCAGGTGAGCTGAAATGGTAGGAGGCGTCAAGGGAGCTGTCATCTGCGAAACAGTAAAGCGGATTGAGAGTTAGAGACAGTAGATCATTGATAAATATTAAGAAGAGCGTAGGAGCTAGAACTGAGCCTTGAGGGACACCAGAGTTAATTTGGAAGAAATCAGACATGAATCCATCCAATACAACCCGTATTGAACGATCAGAAAGGTAGCTCTCAATCCATTTAGAGATAACAGGATTTAGATCGATAGCTCGTATCTTTGTCAAAAAAGCTTTATCCCCAACGCGGTTGAAAGCTTTGTAGATGTCCAAAGATATTGTTTTTGATTCACCAAAATTATGGACACTTTTACTCCCACGATCGGTCAAGCAAACCAAAAGATCACCTGTGGAGCGGCGCGCACGAAAGCCATATTGAATATCGATGATTATGTTATTGCGCTCTAAGAAGTTTGTGGTTTTGCTATTGATCAAAGTTTCCATAACCTTGGCAAGTACGGAAGTCTGAGCTATAATTTGTGGGGTCGCATTTGTCACCTTTTTGGGAATGGGCTAGAATTAGCTGCTTTCCAAGAAGAGGAATAGATCACTTTGGAGAAGCTGAGGTAAAATAGGGAGCGAAGAGGTCCAGCTAAGGTGACGGCACATTTTTTCAAAACATGGGGGGAATACCATCTGGTCCTGTGGATTTGTTCACGTCAATCTCCTGCAGAATTTTAACTATTTGTCTTCTGCGGATGGAAGTTTTTGGAGAGACAATCGCCAAGATGGAGGATTGGGGCGATAATTGGTTGGATTCCGGGAAACTCAAGTTTGTTGCGAATTCCGCAGTTAAAACGTTTGCCTTGCCAACGGGATCGACAACCACTTCATTGTCACAAATTAGTGGAGCTGTTGAAGATTTTGTGAAATTGTTTTTTACCGCTTTCACCATTGACCAAAAACATTTTTGTTCTTTCGGGCAGTTCAAGATTTTGCACTTCATCTTTTGGTCGAAGTCATATTTAGCACGCCGTAGTACAGATTTGGAGGTGTTACGAGCGTTTATAAACAACGAGCGGGTTAGGTTTTTCCTTAAATTCAGAAAACGCCGTCTTTTTTGTTTTAATTGCGTCGCGACACACTTTTGTGAACCAAGTGTTGAATTTACACTTCATCCGAATCGAACTGCACGGTATTGAGGACTTCATACCAAGTGTGATTACGTTCGTGGCCTTTGCAGTCGCAACGTCAACGTCCCTTTCTCTGAAACAATCGGACCAGTTGTAAGCTGCAGAATATTAATTCAAGCTCTCCCGGTTGGCTTTTTTAAAATGCAAAACAGTCCTACGCGGGGCTTTAGTTGTATGAACAACTTACCAAATGAACAACTTACTAGACCATGATCAGATCCTCTCAGGGGAGGGAGGACAGAAACACTATATTTAGACGGATTTGTAGTTAAAAACAAATCCAATAGATGAGTTATGTCCTGCAATATCTGGAATTCTCGTAGGTATGTCTACGATTTGCGTCAACCAGTTTGATTCGGCGAAGAGTTGCGCGTGCATACCAACAGGAATGGCATGAGAAAGGAAGCCACTTATCATTATGGACGTTGAAATAACCCGCAACAACAATTTCAGCGTCAGGATTTGATGCAGTAATTGCATCGATGGAGTCAGACAATTTGTCCAACTCGGCCAAGGTGTTCTCGGTGGAACAATTAGGGCTTAGGTAAATGAAACAAATGTAGATGTGCTGGCGCATATGGAGCTTTAGCCAGATGAAATTAAAGTCTGGATTAGCGCATTTCCCTAAATTAGGAAGAAGTGAGTAACGAACATATTTGCGAATATAAATTGCGATACCCCTTTGACGAAAAATTAACGAGTTTCATTAATCTGACATACAAAAAAGTTATCTGTTAGCAGGGGGATAAAGGATCGTTCCTCAGGTTTTTGAATAAATTCTAGTACAAAAGTTCAATTTTAGCACTTAAAATTTATTACAATGTATGGGAGTTTTATTTAGAATCATATCCTAAATAACTTTTGTTCTTGCACTTTTTTGTTAAGATGCACCGTTTTGGAGATATTCGCAAAAAACGTTTTCGTTCGTATGGGGGGTACCCCCCCCCCCCCCCCTAATGGTCTATTTTTGCCCATTAACGAACCTAGGGTTGAAATACACGACGAGAGACTTTGGTCTCCAGGGTACAAAAGGCAAAAATCTCCAAAGTGTATACACGATCACAGACATTTAAGTATGGAGATCAAAAAAATTCTCCAAAGTGTATACACGATCACAGACATTTAAGTATGGAGATCCGGAGACATTTACTAAAAAGCCTCTAAAAGCAAAGTCTCTGGAATGCATACACGACGCAGGTATCTCGTCTTCAAGCATAACAACAACATCACTAATCTAAAATATAAAATAAGTAAAAACAGTTTTTTTCTTTATAAAAACTGACCTTTAATCTCAAAACAACGAAACAAATTCTCGTTCCCACAAAGCAATTTCCTGAAATGTCAAAAGTCGTCTCCGGAGACCAAGAGATAGATATCAAAACGTTTTGAAGACCGGAGACGCATTAAAGAGACTCTCTCATTAGTAGCTACACGGCAAGAAACTTAAGTCTTCCAGAGACCCTAGAGACTTGATACTTGGAGACAAATCTCCGGTCTCCGAAGTGTATACACAGGTCTCTTTGTATGCAGAGGCGAAATTTTTGGTCTAAGAGACCAAAGTCTCTCGTCGTGTATTTCTACCTTTAGCCTCGCATTTTACGAAAAACGGATCTGTGCAAAATTTAAGTCTCTAGCTCAATCCGTGCGCCCGCAATCCGCGCCACAGATGGACGGACGGACAGACGGACGGACTTTTTGAAGTGATAACTTCTTTAGGCGCGTTGGGCGATTTTTGGATGGGTAAAAACTTATGGTTTGGCGTCAGCATTTGCTTTCCACAAAACGTGACGCTTTCCACATTGGAAAACCTTTCAAATTCCAAAGCTTTAAGCTTCAACTTCCACATTGGAAAACTTTAAAAAAAGCACCTCAACTTCCAAAGCTTTCTGTTATGGTTTTTTCGATAAAGATAATGAAGACCTCGGTGCAAAAAGCGGTCATCTCCACTTTTTCAAATTTTTCAGGAGAGACAAAAAACATATTAGGGTGAAATTTTTGCTCTGGGACAATTTACAGTTTAAATCAAGAATGTATTCTTACATCATTTTAATTTGAGATAAATCCATATTTTTTTTTTTTTTTTTTAAAGTTATGGACATTTTAAAGTTTTGGACATAGCTGTTTCTTGCACCCAAGAGTAAAAAAGCGGTTTTTATACCCGTATGGTGAAACCAAAGGGTATATTAACTTTGCCTTACCGTTTGTAACGCCAAGATCCCGTCATCACACACAAAAATGAATTACACCAGTGTGTTTAGAATGATAAAAATAATTAATTTCTGCATGTCCGTCCGTCTGTCCGTCTGTCTGTCCGTCTGTCTGTCTGTCTGTCTGTCTGTCTGTCCGTCTGTCTGTCTGTCTGTGGCGCGGATTGCGGGCGCACGGATTGAGCTAGAGACTTGAAATTTTTCGCAGATTCGTTTTTCGTAAAATGCGAGGCTAAGTTCGTTAATGGGCAAAAATGGACCATTAGGGGGGGTACCCCCCATACGAACGAAAACGGTTTTTGTGAATATCTCAAAAACGGTGCATCTTATCAAAAAAATTCAAGAACAAAAGTTATTTAGGATATGATTCTACATAAAACTCCCATACATCAAAATCCGATTGGAATAAATTTTAAAAAATCTTATTGGAAAGTTTGACTTCAAAGTGGAATTTTGGTACAACTGTTCGAATTTTGATACGAATATCACCATACGGGTCTCCAATGATTGCCAGATTGGCAATTATAGCTTTTGTTATGTTTAAAATTTATTTATGACTACAAAATACAGTCCAGACTTGTTAACTAGCCTTTATTTAGTAAAAAACAAATAAAAAAATAAAAAAAAATATTCAATTTAACAAAACAAAACTCCCAAAATAAAAAAAAAAATTTTGGAAAAAAATTCCGCGTCAAATTATATGAAACAATGCATCTTTTCTTTAATAACTTTTTATTTTTTTTATAAAAAATTTTATTTTTTTTTAAATTTTTTAACTCTCCGTCTACCATTGGGGTCAATTTGACCCCACAGCGATAAAATTTTTCTCTAATTCTAGTTTTTGGACTTTGCAACTTCTTGACATTGTTTCTTTAAAAATTCTTCATTGTATTTTGCTGGAATCTATTGACATTATTGAAGTTATTTTCTAAGCGTACTCAGACATTTTCAATAACAGCTAAAGGAAAATGGCTTTTTACCGATTGTGGTCTAATTGATCCCAACGGTAGTTCTAGCAGGGTTTTTTTTCGGTAGACGGAGGGTTAATAAAGCTTCTTCTCTAAAAAAGATTTCTCACAGCTTGAACTGGTTGATAACAGCTGCTTTTTTTAATGATCCGGATAACAGATTCATATGGATCGTTAAAAAAAACAGCTAATGTATATATGTAATTGTTGCTCGGAGTGGCGATAGACGTGAAAACCAGACTAATGTTAATGATTTTAATTTACAAATTATGAAATATTAATTTTTGATACTAAAAACAATTTCAAAATCCAAAAAAAATTCTGTTATTTCATAGTTTAAGCACAAATAATATACAGATGACCAGAGCTCAAAGAAACTCATGATACAATTTTTAACGATCAGCCGACAGAAGATCAGCCGACAAAAGCTTTTGACTTAAATTTTGAGCGAGAGTGGAGAGATAGTTTCTCGTCAAATCATATGCCGAACACACACAAGTGAATGTAATAAATGTGTTGAATTTTTTGTATGATTGGCGCGGCGGTGGGGTTGTATAAAACAAGTTTACAAAAGCTTGAAATCATCTCAAAAGACCGAAGACAAGGTTCTCTCCCAGAGGAAAAAGTTTTTCGGCTTTTAAAAGCTCGCTTGATTTGGTTTCATATAACATGGTTTTCTTTGAGCTCTGTTCATCTGTATATTATTTGTGGTTTAAGGTTATCACTTCTATCGGCAGTCCCAATGACTGCTTTGTTTTTTTATCATTCTAAATACACTGGTGTAATTCGTTTTTTTGTGCGATGACGGTATCTTGGCGTTACAAACGGTAAGGCAAATCTAATATACCCTTTGGTTTCACAATACGGGTATAAAAACGGTGGATCTTATTTAATTAGTGCAAGAACAAAAGTTATTTAGAATATGATTCTACATAAAACTCCCATACATCAAAATCCGATTGGAATAAATTATAAAAACTCTCATTGAAAAGTTTGACTTCAAAGTGGACCTTTGATACAACTGTTCGCTTTTCAATTAAACTTCGAACAATGCCATATCACCATACGGGTTTTCAATAATTGCCAGATTGGCAATTGTAGCATTTATGTTTTATCATTCTAAACACACTGGTGTAATTCATTTTGGTGTGTGATGACATAATCTTAGAGTTACAAACGGTAAGGCAAATTTAATATACTCTTTGGTTTCGCCATACGGGTATAAAAAATATTTACAGGTAAGTAAGCAGTGGATGCTCTATGCACGACTTGCAATATTACTATCAATGTAGTCAACAATCAGTAAAATCACGCAAAGAGTTTGCATTGCAATTTGGACTATATTGAAACATGTTATCATGCCAGTACCTACTAAAGAAATGTGACACACAGTTTCGCATAACTTTCAAGGACAATGCAACTATCCCAATTGCATAGGGGCACAAAAAACGAGATTATGCACTTTCTGATGGCTTACATATGGGGATGTGTAAACACATGTATGTTTACAGCAATTGAAAAACCATATTTTTACATTTTCTAACCTCAAAATCTTTCTCCTCTTTGAGAAATATAAAATGTTGACAATCTCAGATTCACTAAACTTCTCGTTGGGCTTCTCCCTTTTCTGCTTTCGCTGCGGATTAATATTCTGGGCGTTTTATTAATTTCTCGCCACTAAAAACTTTTCTATCTGAGAAAAAAACTTTTTTAAAAAAAGTAAAAAAAACCGACTTAAAAATGCACTAAAACGGAAAAAATAATTTTTTTTTGGAAGTTGGTGCCAAAATAGAAACAAACAATTTGCTCTCTTTTATTGTACAATATATAAAATTAAAAAATTTCTAATAAATAAAATTATTATTTATTGAATTGTACCAAAAGTTTTTGTTTTCTAATAAGTCACAGAGATGAGGTTCAAACCATTATTTTTTTACAGCCTACTTACATAATATAAACATAACAAAAGCTATAATTGCCAATCTGGCAATTATTGAAAACCCGTATGGTGATTTAAGTGAACAGTTGTACCAAAATTACACTTTGAAGTCAAAGTTTCCAATGAGATTTTTTAAAATTTGTTCCAATCGGATTTTGATGTATGGAAGTTTTATGTAGAATCATATCCTAAATAACTTTTGTTCTTGCACTTTTTTGATAAGATGCACCGTTTTTGAGATATTCGCAAAAAACGATTTCGTTCGTATGGGGGGTACCCCCCCTAATGGACCGTTTTCGCCCATTAACGAACTTAGCCTCGCATTTTACGAAAAACGGATCTGCGCAAAATTTCAAGGCTCTAGCTCAATCCGTGCGTCCGCAATCGAGTTCACAGACAGACGGACGGACGGACATGCGGAAATCAAAATCTTTTGTCATTCCTAACACACTGGTGTAATTCATTTTTGTGTGTGATGACGGGATCTTGGCGTTACAAACGGTAAGGCAAAGTTAGTATACCCTTTGGTATTCCATACCATACGGGTATAAAAATTTCAGCGGTATTGTTCCTTACTTGGCACGTTGCCCTTAACCCAGGTCAACATTAACAAATATTCTTTTGTTTTTGGGTAAGCTCCGTTAAAATTAAAAAAATATTCTTTTGTCAGATGTCGTCACGAAAGATAAAATATTTTCATTTGGATAGCAGTAATAGAATTGGTGATAGCTGTAAAAGTAACACTCAAGAAATATGAATAGAAGTCCTCTTTAAGTTTCTATTTTGGCCCCAACTTCCAAAAAAATTATTTTTTCCTTTTTAGTGCACTTTTAGATTGTACAATAAAAGAGAGCAAATTGTTTGTTTCTATTTTGGCACCAACTTCCAAAAAAAAATTATTTTTTCCGTTTTAGTGCATTTTTAAGTCGGTTTTTTTTTACTTTTTTTAAAAAAGTTTTTTATTTTATAATTTTTAGTGACTTTTGGTATATACATATTATATAGATATATTTAATGTTAGGAAATGGGTAGAGCTGCGCCCCACGTGCGAAAACGGGGTTACGAATCGATAGCCTTCAACCCCCTTAGTGACACTGGAAAGTTTCATTAAGATCGGACCAGCCAATTCGAAGATACCAGGCGAGGGGTATCGAGGGGAGGGAAAAGTCAGGTTTTGTAGTGGAAAATCAAACCCCTTAGCCTTAGTAATACTGTAAAGCTTCATTAAGATCGGACCACCGAATTCGAAGATACCAGGCGAGGAGTGTCGAAGGGGAATTTTCTCAGAGGGGATACCTATCTAGATCGTATTTTTGTCCCCGAAAATCCCTAACACCCAAGTTTCATGAAAATCGTTAGGCCTGTTTTCGAGATCCATTGTGCAGACAGACAGACTGACAGACAGAAGGACGACAGTCCTAGTATTATATTATAGGATATACCTATTTAATGTTAGGAAATGGGTAGAGACAAAACTTTAATCGTTCCAAACAGCGAATTTTTAGGGATGGCAACAGTAAGTTGTAAACTAAATTTTAGAGGTCGACAGCAAAAATTTTGGTCACCAACATTTTTTAGATCGACAGAAACCTTTCGTTAACCTTACCGACTTCTAAACATTAGAATTGGATTAGGCGACCCTAAAAACCCCCATATGTGTTTGTTTTTTATCTGGAAAATTTGAGGGTTGAAGGATTCGCTGCCCCCCAAAATATACGCATAAAAATTTTCAGACCGATCGGACCATCCGATTAGGGGACAGGGGAGGGGTTAAGAAGCGAAAGGGGTAGGGGAAAATAGATAAGGGGAAAACACTAGCCGTCCCCCAAAATGTGAGCATACAAATTTTCAGATCGATCGGACCATCCGATTGGGAGTTGACAGGGGAGGGGTTAAGAAGCGAAAGGGGTAGGGGAAAATAGATAAGGGGAAAACACTAGCCGTCCCCCAAAAAGGTACGCATACAAATTTTCAGACCGATCGGACCATCCGATTGGGAGTTGACAGGAGAGGGGTTAAGAAGCGAAAGGGGTAGGGGAAAATAGATAAGGGGAAAACACTAGCCGTCCCCCAAAATGTGAGCATACAAATTTTCAGATCGATCGGACCATCCGATTGGGAGTTGACAGGGGAGGGGTTAAGAAGCGAAAGGGGTAGGGGAAAATAGATAAGGGGAAAACACTAGCCGTCCCCCAAAAAGGTACGCATACAAATTTTCAGACCGATCGGACCATCCGATTGGGAGTTGACAGGGGAGGGGTTAAGAAGCGAAAGGGGTAGGGGAAAATAGATAAGGGGAAAACACTAGCCGTCCCCCAAAAAGGTACGCATACAAATTTTCAGACCGATCGGACCATCCGATTGGGAGTTGACAGGGGAGGGGTTAAGAAGCGAAAGGGGTAGGGGAAAATAGATAAGGGGAAAACACTAGCCGTCCCCCAAAATGTACGCATACAAATTTTCAGATCGATCGGACCATCCGATTGGGAGTTGACAGGGGAGGGGAAGGCCGGGAAACGTCGGAGAGAGGGGAAATTAAAATGGGACCAACTAGGGAGTGAACTCTGTCATCCACCAACGTTTCAACAAAATCCATGCAACGGCACCCAAGTACTGCGTGAACATACAGATATAAAATAAATAAATAAATAAATAAATAAAGTTGGACCAAAACGAATTGATAACCTCCTCCTTTTTTGGAAGTCGGTTAAAAAGTTGGACCAAAACGAATTGATAACCTCCTCCTTTTTTGGAAGTCGGTTAAAAAAGATGAAGATCGCTAAACATAACCTGGAAGTGTCAGCTGTCAGAATTTACACTTCCCACAATATAAGACTCAAAAACAAGCTTTCAAGTGGAGCAAATAGTAACACGGCCTTTACACGCGTCTGTAGAGCTGACACAGTTGCTGACAGTCTCGTGTAAATGCTTACTGGCACTGACAAGTCTGTACTGATGGGACATTTGTGTAGTCAATACAGACATGCCAGTAATTTAATATTTCAGACTTCTAATATGGCGGAAAATGAAGAATTTGAGGTAAATCTATTAAATTATTATGAATTCACTGTTTTTAATTCATTTTTTAACTTTTAGAACTCTCAGACTGGCGAAAGAAGACTAACTAGGAACGAGATAATTAAAATAATGAAGCATACGAGCAAAATTCATGCCTCTGGAATACGAGGGACTGTAGCTGTGTTACAAAGTCATTTTGAAAATGAACTGACTGCCAGTGTGCTAAATGTGTTCTAATTCGTTGTCAGTAATTTGACATTTGGAGTCTGTGCTACTGACAGACTTTACAGTCGCGTGTAGAGCCCGGGTAAGCCGGACTGTAAACCGATTTTGTATGAAAAATTTTGCTAGCCCGAGTAATTATACATCTAATACACTGATACACAATCAATTGCATCAATGAGT
This sequence comes from Chrysopilus asiliformis, assembly GCA_964034945.1. Lineage (NCBI taxonomy): Eukaryota > Metazoa > Arthropoda > Insecta > Diptera > Rhagionidae > Chrysopilus > Chrysopilus asiliformis. Next base: position 55,635,814 of record OZ035962.1, read on the forward strand.
GAATACCCCTGATCAGCTTTCTACAAAAAAAATGCTCTACACATACCGGAAGGACATCCTCTCTCATGATTTGAAAACCAATTTGCGCCCTGCGTTTTTGGACTTTCATCTAGATGATGTTCAAGGAGGAAGAGAAGATGGCCATCAGTGATTTGTATGACAACTCTTATCAGCGAACGAGGACAAGTTTCTCTGGCAGAACTCGATAATTTAAAAGGTTACCAAATGAACCTTACTTTTTAAAACACAATAAAACTTTATGCATTAAAATATTCAAAGTGTACTTACTTTCCGTCTGCTGTCAGTTTTATCTTTGAAGTTCAGATACAAATTTTCAGTTTTATCTTTGAAGTTCGGATACAGATTTGTATAAACTGTTTCGATTTGTATTCAAGTTCACTTTTCAATACTGTTGATATATTTAGCAGGCCCCATATCCCACAGAGTTGCTTGCTGCTCTACTTCGAAAATGAAAGACTCAATGTCGAAAACCATTTTTAAAATTCAAAATTGACATAAACTTCGCCTTCCGCATGCTTGCTTTGCTGAAGCATTTGAGGCGAACAAAGCAAGCAAAGCTACTAGACCCAATGTACGCTTTGCTATGAGCGCTTTGACATCTGGCAATTATATTGAATTTATACAATCTGAGTGGAAAAAAAGTTTTAACAAACATTTTAACAATAAAAATTATTATATAAAGGATTTATCATGTATTTAGTATGCTATTTGTGTTTTGTTCCATCGATTAGGTAAAAAAACTAAATTGTCAGAACTGTCAAAGCGCATAAAGAAAAGCACCGAATTGAGAATTGCTCAAAGAGGCTGTTTAGATTAGCCGATCCAGGCGCCAGGCCATGAATGAAACTGTCAAAATTACAGGCAAGAAGTGGGGGGTCCCCGTCATGCCTGTAATTTTGACAGTTTCGTTCATGGCCTGGATCGGCTAATCTAAACCGCCTCAAATCGATGCTTTGCTTGCTTCGCTTTGCTTTAAACGCTTTTGTATTGGGCCAGCTCCTATAAGGAAACACGGAGTTCAATTCAGCTGTCAAAGCGAGTAAAGCAAACGAAGCAAGTATAGCTTCTATTGGGCCATCAACTTTACTTTTACATTCCACGTTTGCCTGCTTCACCCTTGGAGCACAATGAACGCAACCAAGCCGCAACCATCACGCATTCAAATGTCACTTAGGAGTTTATTTCACAGAAATGCTTTTGAGTGAGCACAGTGAACGCATTGAACGCAACCATCCACGCAAAAGTAGCCAAACTTTGAACTTTAACGCAACAAGTCTGCGTTGACAGTTTATACAGTGCCAATCAAAATGTCGTTCGAGGAAAAATTGATAGCCTTAGTGCAATAACATACAAATAACAAAGATAAAGACCAACAAAGCAAATTATCGCTTCGAAATTATCCATTTTTTATATATTTTTCTACTTTAGTTCACTTTTAATTTTTCTGTGTTTGTCTCACAACGCAACAGACGACGCTTCTATTGTGCTCAATCGCTCCTGAACTGCGTTGCGTGACAGTTCGAAGCGTCCTTAGTTGCGGCTTGGTTGCGTTCATTGTGCTCCAAGGGTCAAAAAGTCACTTCTAAATACGTGTGTTTGTATATACAGTCCACTCCTGCAGCGGTATTGTGATTTCCACAGAACTATATAACATAGAACAACTGTCACCATACAAAGCTCTGCTGAAAATGGTCCCAAAAGTATTTCCCTCTTTATCGTACTTGAACGCATTCACTGAACTGTATAAGGTCGCGAAATTCAAATTTAGTTTGCCGCGAAATTCAAATTTCACAAGTTTGAGACTAACTTTAGGCGCCAACGCCATTCCGAAAGTCTATTTTCCTTTGACAGCTCACGGTTTAAACGAGACGGCTATATTTATTTTCATACGGTTATCTTGCTCTTACTTGAGTCGTTTTGATACACTAAACTGTATTGAAATGGCACTATTTGAGACAGCAAATCGAGCGATCTAGTACATCTATGGTGATTTCATTCTGAAACGAGGTGGAAAAACTCACGCGTGAGAGCCAACGCACACGCTTCATCTCGTCGCGGCAACTTTTGGTCCTCAAAATGCCTTTCCGACGTACACGCTTCTTCACTTTTTAGTAGGAAAAACTTGTTTACAACAAGCGATCGCTCATGTGTGTGTGTGGTTCTCATATATGTGTTGTATTTCCAGCTCATTCCCTTTCTAGCTAGCACCGAGGCAACATCAATTGCCACAATAGAAACTGCCAACAATCGAAGAATAAGGACTGGTTATTTGTTATGGCTTTTATTCTTTCCCACCTACCTGAAAAATAAAACTACCTGCAACTGGTATTTCACTATTTACATTCAATTTTTGTTTATTTGGGATATGTTTGCGAGTCGGTGGCTAAGCAATGAAATTACGCACTGAGATTTCTCGCCTATCCAATTCCACTTCACCTTTGAACAATTCGGTATTGTGATTTACCAAGTGAAATCTGGTACATACTTTATACAAATCTATTACAGAATATGAGAAATTTAAATCTCAAAGTTGTTTTTGGTTGCTGCTTTGCAAATTCTTACTGAATTCAAGCAATGTAGTTACATTTTCTGTGTTATAAACAATATAAAGAATTCTCTAGATCAAGTGTAGCTGCAAGTTCGTTTGTACCAAGTGGTTGCCTAGTGAGTTGTTGCTTGGTAAAATTAAAATTTTGGGTGCTTTGAAATTACTTTCATACGAAGTTTCTTGCTGTGTCGCTAGTTCACATTTCGCTATCCTGGTGGTTATAAAATTGTCACCGTAGTTTTGCGTAGTCTTCTTTTTTTCGAAAAACAAACTTTCAAAATTTTTTGACATTTTCATACAATCATACATATATCTATTGAGAAAGACAATTACCACTTTGCGGCGCTTTTTACTTTCGTTGATCGACATTGTTTATAAAAATTAAAAAACATAAACATTTCCAATTTTGACATTTCTGCGTGTTGTCCGTGTGAAATTTATGAAACTTTTGCCGTTTCTGAGCTTCAAACCTTTCAAAACGATATCAGCGCCAACGGGATTTTTGGTAATCACTAACATTTTATACGCACAGCAAACAAATTACATAAAACAATTTACGTGAAATCGCAAAGCAAAAACTATAGCATTTGCTAGTAATTCTTTATGCGACCCAAAATGTGGACATGTGGAGTCAAGATCCAGTAGATTTATAGCATGTGATGGACCTTGTTTTCGGTCCTATCATTTAAAGTGCTACCAACTGCCTACTTCGACATTGGATACATGTGCTAAATCGTCAAATGTAACTTTTAGATGCGATAAATGCAACAATATTACTTTAAGCGATGTCGTAACTATATTAAAATCTCAAACTCTTCAAATCGATACTTTAAACACCGAATACACCATGAATCTTGAGACTTTAACATCTAAAATTGATGCGTTTTCTGACTTGTTAAATACGACGTTGAATAATATAAACAATAAAAGTATCGCCAAAATAAATAGGCAAAATCCAACCAAAAGTTTTGTCCGCGTTGACTTAAATGAGCCGCGCAGTTCCAAGTCTGGGATTCCTTTGGAAAATGCTGATGCAGGACGTCCACTTGGCACGGAACAAAAATCAGCGTCGTACCTGATGGTGGCGTCGAATCGGTTGTAGATCTCGCAGAGCACGAAAAAACGGACTCGGGAAATAGTCAAGTGGTTGATGTTGTCGCCAAAACTGCTATCTCTTCGATAACCACAATAAAAACAGTCAGCCGGCCAAGGGTATTGTTCTTATCCAGACTGGATCGCTCAACGACAACAGACGACGTACTTGGTTTCCTTAAATCAAATTATAAATTTAAAGATAGCGATAAAATTGCATCGTCAAAGTTTATGCAAAAACCTGGGTCAACTATATCGTCATTTAAAGTTTTTCTACCAGAATATTGCTTTGTGGATGTAATAAACGGGAAATTTTGGCCTTCTGATATGATCGTCAAAGAGTTTCAGCATAGAAATCTTAAAACCCACTTCAAGGGAAATCCAAAAAATGGAGTACTCGCATCTCCTGCTACTACCAAAACGTAGGCGGGATTCGTACAAAAATTTCTCAGCGGTTCTGCGCATCGACTGGATGCGACTTTGACGTACGACGAGAGTTTCCTTATTCCGAGTACTTCATGTCAAGCTGAATCTGCATTTCTGGATGAACTATACTCTCACAATATTTGCCAAGTTAATAGCATACACAATGCAAATGGTCGCGTTTTGGACCTCATATTTACTTCAGATGCTTCTTCTTTGGTTGTGAGCACCTGCATCTCTCCAATCCTGCCAGCGAGTGGTCATCATCCAGCGTTAACTTGTTTCTTGCATACTGATTGTTCACTTTCAACTAGTCTCTTTTGTAATATTCAAGATTTTAACTTTCGGAAAGCTAACTTTTCAGAAATGTCTAAGCTTTTTGACATGGTAAATTGGGACGTGGTCTTAAATGAAGCAAATATTGACATTGCAACTTTTAAATTTTATATGATTATTTTTGAAATTTTAAATTTGACAGTACCCTACTTTACGAAGAAAAATCTTCTAACACGTCCTAAATGGTTTAATGCTGAAATTATGCATCTGCAAAACTTAAAAACGAAACACTGGAAAAGATTTGTTGAGTCCCAATGTGAGTACGATTTCAAAATTTACTGTTATTTTAAGAACAAATTCCTTTCTGCTGCTAGCCAAGCTTATGATAGCTACGTGTCGAGAATGAAAACCAAATTAAAACGTGATCCAAAACGTTTTTGGAATTTTATTAATAGTAAGAGAAACATCGACGGTTACCCGACGTCATTATTTTTGAAAAATTTTGATTCTGACAACTCTGAGGAAGTCTGTAACCTGTTTGTAGATCTTTTTCAAGGCGCGTTTAGCGATAATTTAAACTATGATATTGATGAGCAATATTTTGATTTCTTGACTAAAATACCTTTAACTACCTTGACCATGAAGGTTTTGAGCATTGACGAGCATACTATCTGTGAATCAATAAACAATAAACTTGACTTAAATTATTCGTCTGGTTCCGATCGTGTCCCCCCGGCCGTGCTTAAGTGTTGTAATAATAGTTTTGTCAAACCACTTATTTATTTATTTAATTTATCTCTTCGTGATGGGATTTTCCCTCATATATGGAAAGCATCTTATATAATCCCAATCCACAAAAAAGGCAATAGATCGAATGTTGCAAATTATAGACCTATTGCTAAATTGTCATCCATTCCTAAACTATTTGAGTCTATTATCTGTTCTGTGTTACAGTTTCATATAAGCTCTATCATTACTCCACAGCAACACGGATTTCTAAAAGGTCGATCTACTCAAACGATGTAGTTCAGATGTAGTTCAATTTACATCTTTCTGCCAAAATAGCGTCGAAAATGGGCTGCAGGTCGACTGCATATATACTGATTTAGCATTTGACTCAATTTCGCATAAAATTTTGTTGTTTAAGCTTTCTGTTCTGGGTTTTCCCCCATTATTTCTCAAGTGGTTAAGTTCTTACCTTTGTGATCGCACTCAAAGAGTTGGTTTTCGAGGGAAAACTTCGAAAACAATATACAATATTTCTGGTGTACCTCAGGGAAGCCATCTGGGTCCGATGCTTTTCGTGTTATATGTGAATGACATTTATTTGATTATAAAAAAAAATATAAAAAAAATTTAAAAAAAAGGCTTTTATTAAAAAAGAATGCACTAAAAAGAAAAAAATAATTTTCTGGACGCTGTGTATCACAAATATAAAAGCTTTTTAAAAGCGAGATAAATTTTTATTTTATTGTTTTATGCTTTATCTCGCTTTTTAAAAGCTTTTATATTTGTGATACACAGCGTCCAGAAAATTATTTTTTTCTTTTTAGTGCATTCTTTTTTAATAAAAGCTTTTTTTAAAATTTTTTTTTATTTTTTTTATTTTGTTCTTTTTAGTCTTCGAATATATATCCTTACATTTGAGATGTCCTTACAGGCTTTTTAACTTGAGAATCGTATTCAGCGACCCCAAAAACCCCCAGAATAGATTTTTTTTCCGGAAAATTTGGAGAAAGGGATAATCACGTTATCCTTACAGGACCTTCCGTTATCCTTACAGACTTTTTAATGGCAGATTCGGATTCAGCGACCCCAAAAACCCCAGAATAGATTTTTTTCCGGAAAATTTAGAGAAAAGGATAATCACGTTATCCTTACAGGACCTTCCGTTATCCTTACAGACTTTTTAATGGCAGATTCTGATTCAGCGACCCCAAAAACCCCCAGAATAGATTTTTTTTCCGGAAAATTTGGAGAAAGGGATAATCACGTTATCCTTACAGGACATTCCGTTATCCTTACAGACTTTTTAATGGCAGATTCGGATTTAGCGATCTCAAAAACCCCCAGAATAGATTTTTTTCCGGAAAATTTGGAGAAAAGGATAATCACGTTATCCTTACAGGACCTTCCGTTATCCTTACAGACTTTTTAATGACAGATTCGGATTCAGTGACCTCAAAAACCCCCAGAATAGATTTTTTTCCGGAAAATTTGGAGAAAAGGATAATCACATTATCCTTACAGGACCTTCCGTTATCCTTACTGACTTTTTAAAGACAGATTCGGATTCAGCGACCCCAAAAACCCCCAGAATAGATTTTTTTCCGGAAAATTCGGAGAAAAGGATAATCACGTTATCCTTACAGGACCTTCCGTTATCCTTACAAGGACGAAGTAGTGAAAATATTGTACTGTCATCGGACTTATATAAGTGTGCAAAATTTCAAGTCAATCGGACAAGTGGAAGTGGGTCAAAATTGGGTTGCAAGATTTGATCTGACAGACAAACAGACAGACAGACACGAAGGCAAGCTAAATAAAAGCTTTTAAAAATAGCTCTATTTTGCTCTTTGCTGACGATATGAAAATATACCGCCCTATTCGCGACATAAATGACTGTGTACTTTTATCGAATGACTTTGAAAATTTTTATGTGTGATGTAAAAAAAATGTTATGGTTTTAAACGTTGACAAGTGCTCTGTCCTTAGTTATGGTAGGAAGAAAAGATTTTTATTTTATGACTATACCCATGAAGGGACTGATCTAATCAGGCTCCATCAAATTAAGGACCTTGGTGTAATTTTTGACGTTTCTCTTACTGTTGTTGATCACATAAATTCGATTTTGAGTCGAGCTAATTCCCTCATGGGCTGTATCAAGAGGTGGTCTAAGGAATTTTCTGACCCTTTTGTCACCAAATCCTTATACTGCTCTCTGCTTCGTCCAATATTAGAATATTGTTCTGTGGTTTGGGACCCTTTCTATGCGATACCACGGAACAACTATTATATAGAATGGAAAGTAAGGCCTTTCCTCATTAACTTCCACTAGAGTAAGCACTACACTATAGAAATCAGGTTTTTATCTCACTTCCCCTTTCTGCTGTTATACACTCCACCAAAAAAAATCAAATAGAATTCCCTTTTACAATACATACAGAAAAGTGCTGGCACTTTTGTTTACATTTTGCATGACATTTCATTGCAACATTGATTCATTTCATTGCAACGATTGATTTTGATGGATAATCACATTTTGGCGTGTTAACATTGCATAATTTCACATCAAAATGAATAAATCACAAATTCACCACTATTTAGTGAAGGAATGTTCCGCTAATTCCATTAAAAACCCAAACAGAAAGTTTTTGCGAGTCCCATCAACAACAGAAAGGTAAAGTATAACGAAAGATCGACAGAATTGCACATGAACGGGCCTTAAAACAATTAAAAGCTAAAACTAAATTTAATTTAACACCGTTCAACACATAAGAACATTACTAATTTAATGGAAATATCAAATTCTCCATAAAACATTTCCATTATCCGATTTTGTTTTGATTTGTTTTCATTTCAAGTGACACATGGGAATCCATATTGCCACACACCACCAAATCGCTCAGTGTTCATGTACACTGTCATGTAACAGCTATAGAAATCCTCGGATGTAAGCTCCCAACACAAAAAATCTTGTTAGAGCTTTCTATTCTATAATAGTAATTGTTCAGTGGCGTACATTGTGATCGTATAGAAAAGGTGCAAAGGAGATTTAGTCGTTTTGCGCTGAAGGGACTGCCCTGGAACAACGTCTTAAGTCTACCTCCTTATGCAGACCGACTTGCGCTGCTAAATTTAAACATAACAAAAGCTATAATTGCCAATCTGGCAATCATTGGAGACCCGTATGGTGATATTGACTGTGTTTACATTAGGACTCACTTTAAGGCGGCACGTCATTCCTGAGGGTGAGGGACGCAGTGGGGAGGGAAACCAAAAAGAGCGAACGAAGTTTAGATTCCATTAAAATTATCGGTCGCAAACCGGTTTTTGAGTCTGGTCGTTGAAACCTGTCGTTTAGTTTTGTTGATGAAACCGGTTTATGAATCCAGATAAAGCGAACCGTGTGCTTCGAACGGCAGAAAAATGAGGAAAGACGTGCCGCCTCAAAGTGAGTCCTAATGTAAACACAGTCATTCGTATCAAAATTCGAACAGTTGTACCAAAATTCCACTTTGAAGTCAAACTTTCCAAAAAGATTCTTTTAAATTTATTCCAATCGGATTTTGATGTATGGGAGTTTTATGTAGAATCATATCCTAAATAACTTTTGTTCTTGGACTTTTTTGATAAGATGCTCCGTTTTTGAGATATTCGCAAATATCGTTTTCGTTCGTATGGAGGGTACCCCCCTAATGGTCCGTTTTTGCCCATTAACGAACTTAGCCTTGCATTTTACGAAAAACGGATCTGCGCAAAATTTCAAGTCTCTAGCTCAATCCGTGCGCCCGCAATCCGCGCCACAGACAGACGGACGGACGGACAGACGGACGGACGGACGGACATGCAAAAATCAATTTTTTTTATCATTCTAAACTCATTTTCGTGTAATTCATTTTTGTGTGTGATGACGGGATCACGTTACAAACGGTAAGGCAAAGTTAATATACCCTTTGGTTTCACCATACGGGTATAAAAAGTTTAAAAGAAAGAAGGAGTATCACAAAGACTACCTTTATGTTCAAATTGTTGACGGGACTGATTAGCTCGCCTCAAATATTAGAAAATATATCTATACTTACTCCTTCTCGTCCACTTAGATGTCATAACTTTCTTCATGTTGCTATGCATCGTACAAACTATGATCTTAACGAACCTATATCTAACATATGCCGTAATTTCAATTTGAAATTTGAAAATATTGGTTTTAACAATAGTTTGGAGTTTCTGAAGAGGAAGCTTTAAATATGTTATTGTAAATAATATTAATCAGTATTTTGATGAAATTTGTAATAAATATATAAATAAATAAAGTATGGTGTTTCAGCAGTTTTAATTACATATGAAATTTCACATATAAAAAATTTTTTCTCTGTCTAGCAGTTACTTTCTACTTTCTTCTAGCAATATACTTATATATGAGTAGAATGCAATTTCAATTAGTGTCGAATAAAAGAAATAACAAAACCGAGTTTGCTTTCATTAATTTGGACCAAATTAACTTCCTTTTCGTTTCCACGTCCAAAATAGGTGGCAGACTTTTTAATATTTTGAAGTGAGAAATTTCACGGTGGAATTTTCGCGTATTTGTGATCACAATACCAAATAATGAGAAAACTCACTTATTCGGTTTTCTCACGAAATTTTTTTTTCACTTGGCAATCACAATACCGCTGCTGCACGCATCAAGGGAAAACCGAGCGACAAAGCTACCCTAGTAGCACGATCATCATGAGCTCATCGATGAGCTCATAATCGCGAACAGCAGCGGTATTGTGATTAGAAAGTGAGAAATTTTTTTACGTGAGAAAACTGAATAAATGAGTTTTTTCACCTTTTGGTATTGTGATTTAAAAAAGGTGAAAATTTGAACGTGAAGATTTGCACCTCAAATGTCAAAATTTCCACCACGTATTTCTCAAGCGGAAATTAAAAGTGAGTTTCTCAGTGCAAGTAGAAGTGTAAGATAGATACAAAAGCGGTATGTTTTTCCCATTTATTTACTCAACTAAATAAAAAAAATTCAATTTTGTTTATCATTTGTTGTGTAATTTTATAAATATATGAAATAATTTGTTTAATCGGACAATTGAGGTTATGTTATTTAATTTTGGGTACCCTTTTCTTAGAAGAAAGCGACTGCTTCCCAGCGAGAAACCCTCATAAATTTCATGTTGGAAAACAAGGATTTCGCCAATTCCCGGTTTGAGGGCAAAGCTGGGAAACCAACAAAAAAACAAAAGTGGGATCAACTGACCACTCTATTAAATTCTATGGGCGGCGCCCACAAAACCACACAACAATGACAAAAATATTGGCAGGAGCAGCGTCGGGAGACGAAAAATAGAAGCGCTGTACTCCGTCAACAGTTTTCAGGGACTGGCGCGGAGCGCCCATTGAAGTGCAACTGTCCGAAACCCGGACATTTCATAAAACCGAAAAACATTTAACAAAATCTATTTAAAAAAATTATAATAATCACAATTGATTGTAAGGCATAGGTAAATAAAAACGTTCAGAATTGTTTTTTTTTTATGGAATTCAAAAAAAAAATGCAAAACTTTATTTAATGGGAAGTTTTTCTTCATTGGTTGCCGGAAACTTGGCATAACGATTCAATAAGCGATTCAGCGCTATGGATATTTCTTTTATATTCTGAGACATTACTGTCTGACTAAGAGATACATGAGCTTCCTGGCTAACCGCATTTTGGTACCCGCCATGCGCGTAGAACCTAAGTACCGATAGCACTTTAAGGTATACGGGTATACTATTCTTATATCGGCTTTCACGCAATAATGGTGCTAATTCATTGATTAAATTCGTTGCCAAATTTTGCGGAAAATGGTATAGCGCAATGAAGTGCCTCTGCGACATGTCGAACGGGTTCTTGGTGTCTCGCAATATCCGACGACTGATACGGGAATAATTTCTAATTTCATATTCCTCGTCCACAGTAGCCAAAAGACTGATCTTTCGGAATTGTTTATTTCCCATCTGACAAAACGTCAAATCATAAACTCACTTTTTATGATTTACGTACTAGATTTGTAGTAGATTCTTTTTCACCTCCACTTAAAGTGAGTTTTACAATCACAATACCGAAGTGGTGAGTATTTTTCAAAAGTGAAGTGAATTTGACTAGGCGGATAAATTCATGCGTGAGTTTTTCCACCTCGTTTCCAAATTTAAATCACAATACCGCTGCAGGTGAAAGTCATGATGATTTTTGTTCTAGACCTGGGAAATATTGTCATCATGACTCGTCATTATATACTCATTTTTACTCATGATTCCTTCGATGACCTACGCATGAGCCTCTCGATGAGTATAATGGCGCGCCGCACAGTGGTTCAGGATTAAAATCCATTGGCCAAAATTCAATTTTTTTGTGATAACCAATTTAATTTTTCTTGATCAAATTTGATAGTAAATAGTTCAAAAGTCGGGAATAAAAAATATTAGGTCAATATCTTTAAAAATGTGTCTTTGCGGAAGCATTGAAATAGAAACTTTTTTTAAATTTTGCCAAAAAGTAAATTTCTTGATTTTTTACCAACTTTAAGTGAACACAACTTCCACATTTTCTAAGATTTTACATTCGTTTTTTTTTATTTGAATGAGTGGATCTTTCCCTATAATTCTGAGTTAATTTGGAACCTGAACTATTTTTAAGTTAATTATAATTAAATATTTATTAGGAACACTTTTTTCATATAAATTTGAAGTTTGAAAGATCCTAACTTTTGCCCGTCAACAGACGTCAAGTCGAAATTATTTCCAAGTTATAGCCACAACAATTACCTTTAATTCCATATATGGTTTTGTTGCCGTAAGTACCCGTATTGAGGCGCTAGCGGCGTTTTAATTAAGCTATATATGTGGTGCTCAGAATTGAAGTGGATCAACTCCACTTTTTGAAATTTTCCATATTATGATGTTAAAGTGCTTAATAATATTAGTTTATTCGATAAATTTTTTTTAGTAAGTCCTTGTTGCGTAACGGTAATTGTAAGCTGTATTTAAATTGGTAACTGACAAAAAAAAATTATTTTCAGTGCTCAAATGAATCAAGTTTAAAAAAAACTTAAGTTTGAAATTTTATGGACTTGATCCACTTCAGATCTGAACACCCCATATATAAAAAAAATAAAAAATAAAAATTTAAAAAAAAGCTTTTATTAAAAAAGGACATCTCAAATGTAAGGATAAGGATATATATACAAATGTAAGGAAAGGAAATATATTCGAAGACTAAAAAGAACAAAATAAAAAAAATAAAAAAATAAAAATTTAAAAAAAAGCTTTTATTAAAAAAGAATGCACTAAAAAGAAAAAAATAATTTTCTGGACGCTGTGTATCACAAATATAAAAGCTTTTTAAAAGCGAGATAAATTTTTATTTTATTGTTTTATGCTTTATCTCGCTTTTTAAAAGCTTTTATATTTGTGATACACAGCGTCCAGAAAATTATTTTTTTCTTTTTAGTGCATTCTTTTTTAATAAAAGCTTTTTTTTAAAATTTTTTTTTATTTTTTTTATTTTGTTCTTTTTAGTCTTCGAATATATATCCTTACATTTGAGATGTCCTTACAGGCTTTTTAACTTGAGAATCGTATTCAGCGACCCCAAAAACCCCCAGAATAGATTTTTTTCCGGAAAATTTGGAGAAAGGGATAATCACGTTATCCTTACAGGACCTTCCGTTATCCTTACAGACTTTTTAATGGCAGATTCGGATTCAGCGACCCCAAAAACCCCAGAATAGATTTTTTTCCGGAAAATTTAGAGAAAAGGATAATCACGTTATCCTTACAGGACCTTCCGTTATCCTTACTGACTTTTTAATGACAGATTCGGATTCAGCGACCCCAAAAACCCCCAGAATAGATTTTTTTCCGGAAAATTTGGAGAAAAGGATAATCACGTTATCCTTACAGGACCTTCCGTTATCCTTACTGACTTTTTAATGACAGATTCGGATTCAGCGACCTCAAAAACCCCCAGAATAGATTTTTTTCCGGAAAATTTGGAGAAAGGGATAATCAAGTTATCCTTACAGGACCTTCCGTTATCCTTACTGACTTTTTAATGGCAGATTCGGATTTAGCGATCTCAAAAACCCCCAGAATATATTTTTTTCCGGAAAATTTGGAGAAAAGGATAATCACGTTATCCTTACAGGACCTTCCGTTATCCTTACTGACTTTTTAATGACAGATTCGGATTCAGCGACCTCAAAAACCCCCAGAATAGATTTTTTTCCGGAAAATTTGGAGAAAAGGATAATCACGTTATCCTTACAGGACCTTCCGTTATCCTTACAAGGACGAAGTAGTGAAAATACTGTATTGTCATCAGACTTACGTCTGCGTGCAAAATTTCAAGTCAATCGGACAAGTGGAAGTGGGTCAAAATTGGGTTGCAAGATTTGATCTGACAGACAAACAGACAAACAGACTTTTTTTTTTTGAAAATTCATAAATTGGCATCAATTTTAATTTTTTTTCGTGTTTTTGGCAAAAAAGCAACCTTAAATTGATTATCACAAATGTAATTTTTTATCAAGCTTTACCTTTAATTATTAAGTGGACCCACATTGACTTTTTCCCTCGTTGCTATCTCTCATGTTTTCAGCACAGTGACTCTGAAATCTTCAGTACCTTCATACAGTATGGTGTTGCATGCCGAGTTAAAAGCACGAATTTGGTATGTGATTAGAACGTAGTGCGTTTGGATCATGTGGGTCCATTGAACCCCACCTCATCATTTACGCATAAGATTTTCACCTCATAAATTAAGGGTTAAAAACCGTGTGTACTTCCATAGACAATCTATCTGAGAAATTGCAATTAAAGTTTCAACTAAATCCGATGAAAATTGATTGAGTTTCTGACACCGCAAGTTTGAAAAACATACTTTCCACGGCGCCATTTTGTATCAAAAATTAAAAAAAAAAATTTTTTTTGTATATCTAAATACATGTGTAATTAAGCCTCAAAATTTCATTTTAATCCATTCGTTAGTAATCGAGAAAAAAAATCTCAAAAAAAGTTCATTGTTCAGCGCGCCTGGGTAGTATACCCCTTAAGTGGCACTTCACGACGTGTTACCGAGAAAAATCGCGAAATGGTTATGGCAACGACATTGGAAAGTCGATGTAAAGTACCCAAAATGGAAAGTAAGAAAGATTTACAAAATTTATAACTTGATAAATTGTGAAATTAATACTTAAAGTTAAATGAGGAAAAAATGAAAAAAAAAATCAATATTTATGTTTGTTAAATATAAAATTATTAAAAATAATTAAATTTTCCTTTTTTCTATTGTATATTATTCGCATAAAAAAAATTAAAAAAAAAATACTTTTCGCTTTAAAATAGAAGAAAAACCAAAAAACTCCATTGTAGCGCCATCTGGCGGACCCCTTAGGAAAAAATAAATATCAAAAATAGATTTCTCATACCAAAAAAACCCCCTATGGCAAGTTTTTATAAAAAAATAATAACTTTTTTATCTCATTTGTATGTGAATGTACAATTTTTTAGCATTTTCCGACTTCCAAACTTCAACGAAATTTCCGGCAGCTCGATATTGATTTTAGACCCATGGTTCTTTGGGCAAAATGTCTTAGAAATGCCCGTAGATTCTTTTCTTGCTATACCCTTTGTCACTTTTTTTCGTCCCGAACAAATTGACCCACCCTAGTAAGGATATATATTCGAAGACTAAAAAGAACAAAATAAAAAAAATAAAAAAATAAAAATTTAAAAAAAAGCTTTTATTAAAAAAGAATGCACTAAAAAGAAAAAAATAATTTTCTGGACGCTGTGTATCACAAATATAAAAGCTTTTTAAAAGCGAGATAAATTTTTATTTTATTGTTTTATGCTTTATCTCGCTTTTTAAAAGCTTTTATATTTGTGATACACAGCGTCCAGAAAATTATTTTTTTCTTTTTAGTGCATTCTTTTTTAATAAAAGCTTTTTTTTAAAATTTTTTTTTATTTTTTTTATTTTGTTCTTTTTAGTCTTCGAATATATATCCTTACATTTGAGATGTCCTTACAGGCTTTTTAACTTGAGAATCGTATTCAGCGACCCCAAAAACCCCCAGAATAGATTTTTTTCCGGAAAATTTGGAGAAAGGGATAATCACGTTATCCTTACAGGACCTTCCGTTATCCTTACAGACTTTTTAATGGCAGATTCGGATTCAGCGACCCCAAAAACCCCAGAATAGATTTTTTTCCGGAAAATTTAGAGAAAAGGATAATCACGTTATCCTTACAGGACCTTCCGTTATCCTTACTGACTTTTTAATGACAGATTCGGATTCAGCGACCCCAAAAACCCCCAGAATAGATTTTTTTCCGGAAAATTTGGAGAAAAGGATAATCACGTTATCCTTACAGGACCTTCCGTTATCCTTACTGACTTTTTAATGACAGATTCGGATTCAGCGACCTCAAAAACCCCCAGAATAGATTTTTTTCCGGAAAATTTGGAGAAAGGGATAATCAAGTTATCCTTACAGGACCTTCCGTTATCCTTACTGACTTTTTAATGGCAGATTCGGATTTAGCGATCTCAAAAACCCCCAGAATATATTTTTTTCCGGAAAATTTGGAGAAAAGGATAATCACGTTATCCTTACAGGACCTTCCGTTATCCTTACTGACTTTTTAATGACAGATTCGGATTCAGCGACCTCAAAAACCCCCAGAATAGATTTTTTTCCGGAAAATTTGGAGAAAAAGATAATCACGTTATCCTTACAGGACCTTCCGTTATCCTTACTGACTTTTTAATGACAGATTCGGATTCAGCGACCCCAAAAATCCCCAGAATAGATTTTTTTCCGGAAAATTTGGAGAAAAGGATCATCACGTTATCCTTACAGGACCTTCCGTTATCCTTACTGACTTTTTAATGACAGATTCGGATTCAGCGACCCCAAAAACCCCCAGAATAGATTTTTTTCCGGAAAATTTGGAGAAAAGGATAATCACGTTATCCTTACAGGACCTTCCGTTATCCTTACAAGGACGAAGTAGTGAAAATATTGTATTGTCATCAGACTTACGTCTGCGTGCAAAATTTCAAGTCAATCGGACAAGTGGAAGTGGGTCAAAATTGGGTTGCAAGATTTGATCTGACAGACAAACAGACAAACAGACAGACACGAAGGCAAGCTAAATAAAAGCTTTTAAAAATGGAAGTTTTTTGGTCGGTTGGTCTGTTGATTTGAGATTACAAAACTCAAAAACTACTGGACCGATTTTTACGCGGTTTTTTGGTTTTTAGCTATGTTAGACTTTTAAAATTCGAAACGGTAGGTCCTGTAAGGATAATAAATATATAGTGGGACTGAGCCCCACTTCCTCACCTTGCCCTAATGTTGCCAGTTTCTGTCAGAATTAGGCGGACTATTTCAACCAATGTGAACGGGGTCTATGTGACGACGAATATTTGGCGCTTCTGCTTGTTACGAAGCTGCCTCCGCCGAAAGTATAGCTATTTCAGCCATTCGAGCAATTTTGCCACAAATCGTAAGCTATGAAACGCAGAGATCATGAAATATGCAAAAACCACCTCATTATTATCCTATTAATTGCATTAAACACGAAAAAAAGCAAAACTAGGCAAAAATATTTCCTTTTTGACAGCTACATATATTTCACGTTCATTATGGAATGGAGTGAAAATATGATTCAGAAATGTAAACGCTTCATCACTAAAATACGGTCTTTCAAACGATTCGCAATAAGATTACGGAAACCACAATCCGACGAAATTCGTAATTTGCAAGGAAAAATTCGAAACGCATCGGGAATAGGCCCCCTTGAGAGGTATCTGTAAATTTTAATCAGAGCGCCTCAAATAGAGCCTCTTACCCTATGCATCTCATGAGAAATACGAGATCTACCGTAATTATTAAAGTAATAATAGTAAATATACAAAAACAACCTGAGCAGCTTGTGCTAATTGTTGAAATTTTTGTGGAGATGCTTTTACTTCTTCCAGCAATTTGTTTTTCAAATTGGTAAACATTCTGATTCCACGCCAAAATTTTATAGTACTGACCAGGGTTGGGACTTTACTACATATGTAGTAGATCTACTAGCTTTACGTATTATTCCCACTATTCCTAAAAAGGAATGTACTGATTACATTGGAGCCCAATCAACGCAACGCGAACGCAACTAAAATGCACAAACTGTCACTTACAAATTTGTTTCATAGAAATCATTTGAAGTGAGCACAGTGAACGCAGAGAACGCACTTGCAACGCAAAAGTTTGCAAACTTCTAACTTTGTCGCAGCAATTCTGCATTGACAGTTCATAAAGTGAGGTTGGGGAAATGTCGTTCGAGGAAAAATTAATAGCCTTAGTGCAAAAAACGAGAATCTTTACAAAAAAAAAAACAGTCGGGATTACAAATACATCATTCTGATATCAAGAACATGGGAAAACATTGATCAGGAGTCCAATTGTTGGATTTCCTTAAATCAACTTTCAAAGTAGCCATCAATGTCCCGTGTTAAATTGCCTGGCCGCACCCAGAATTGTCTTTTTTTTATATATTGACTAGCTTGCATACCCGTCGTTGCCGGGTTAAGTTTTTTCAATTTTTTTTTATGGTCTGTGTTGGAGCTAACTACAAGCCAATCGGCTCGGTAGTTTCCCCGCGAAAGGGTAACATAGAGGAAGAGCTAAGTTTCGATATCACTTTACCCTCTCCCCTTACTCCCCCACCTCTCATGCTACTTTTTAATGGGCCTATGTTGGGGCTGGACCCCCGACGAACATCTATGCCAAATTTCAGGTCAATCGGTTCAGTAGTTTCCCCGCGAAAGAGTAACATAGTGCAAAAATTAAGTTTCGATATCACTTTACCTCCTCCCCTTACTCCCCCCACCCCTCGCGCTACTTTTCCGTATGCCTATGTTGGAACCAGAACTACCACAGACACTCATGCCAAAATTTCAAGTCAATCGGTTCAGCCGTTTTTGCGTGAAAGAGGAACAGACAGACAGACCGACAGACAGACACCAACTCATTTTTATATATTAGTATGATTTACATAATATACAAATAACAAAGATAAATACCAACAAAACAAATTATCGCTTCAAAATTATTCAAAATAATATTATGTCACTTGTACTACTTCACGAGATGCCATTAAGCTCTGCCGCTGAAATGTTGCGCTGCCTAACAGTTCGCAGCGTTGCAGTTGCATTCGCGTTGCGTTCATTGGGCTACAGAGGTAAACCTCACACAACGCGATAGTTAGGTTCCTGGAAAATTCCGCATTGTAGGAAACACTAACTCCATATAAAAATGGATAACTGAAAACTTGTCTTTTATGGGCTCTCTCCATTGCCAGGATATTTTAGTTGCGATAAAAATGTGTTACAAATAGAAAGAGACAGATAGCTGTAATTGTCAATGGGAGAGACAGAATACGGGCACGAGTCTTTATAGAAAGTTTTATAGGATAAAATCATAGGAATTTAAACCGTATTCCATGTCCAAAACATTCAATTTGCATCTCCGAATCACATATCTGTATGTCCTCTAATACCTCAAATTTCCTACCTGTAAATATGGTTATTATTATTATTATAGTCTGTATACCAAAACATGTAATAAATATAAATACCTTCGTTGTTATTCATTGTATTGTAAGTTTTGAATCTGCATATGTCAAAATCAGACAGATTCTGACTACTTTTGTAGTTTATTTTATAGGTAGCGTACGTCAGTTCAACTACATCTACCAAAGCGACACCTGGCGACGAACGCTTCCTATAAAATAAACTACAAAAGCGACATCTGGCGACGTACGCTTTTTTTTGTTCTCTCTCTTTCTTACCAAGCCTTTGTTATATAAGTGTGTCCCTACATTTTATCGCAACTAAAATATCCTGGCAATGGGGAGAACTCTTTATAGGATAAAACTTAAAGTCTGAGTTACATTGCGACGACAAGGCGACACGAGACGTCGACGAGAGTCGTCGGAGTTGTCAAAGTAATTTCCAAAGTATGCTTTTGTATTGAATTGATTACATTGCGACGACAGCGACATGACAACCCCACAAAAGTTTGAAAAATTGAACTTCTGTCGCGACGACATTGAAGGACAGTTGAATTGTTTGGTTAGGTTAATTGTGTTTGAGTTGCTCTCTTTTGGTGAAAAATTTGCAATTTTATCAAAATGCACATTAAATATTAATTATAGTAGTGATTTGTGTATTATTCATATCGCCGATACGCCCATTCAACAGATCACAACAGTGGCGACGAGGACTGATTCGATTTCGCGCAATTAAGTTGTTTTAAGACAATCAAAGTTAATTTTTTTTTCTTTCGCGAGTGGAAATTTATATAAAATGGCAGCTGTTCTCAAAATGTTGGCGGAAAACCAACAACACACGGACGAACGCATTGCAGCTCTGATGGCACATCTTGTGAGCAGCGCAAGTTCTGGAAATTTTCTGCCGGCCGCAATTCCAACGTCAACAATTTTTAAGGACCTGTCGTTGCGCATGAATCAATTCACGTTCTGTCCGGAGGAGAACCTGATCTTCGACCACCGGTACGATCGTTACCAGACAATTTTCGATAAGGACGCCGCGGCTCTCACCAACGCGCAGAAAGTCAGCCTGCTGACTGAAAAGCTTAGTGACATCGACTACCAGAAGTTCGCCGACGCAATTTTGCCAGCATCGAAAGCCGACGCAGCGTTTGACGTCGCAGTGGAAAAATTAAAATCGTTGTTTGCGCGCACAGAGTCAATTTTCGCCCGGCGTTTGAGGGTTTTCGAAGTCGAGCGTGAATCAGGTCAGAAGATGAAGGATGCGCTGTGAGAAATTCAATTTGGCGACGTGTGAGGACAGCGATCTAAAGGTGCTCATTTTCGTCAAAGGCCTGAACGATCATCACATTCAACAGAAGCTGAAAATCAGGATCGAGGAGAACGAGAAGGTGCGAGCAGCTCCAGGCAGCGCCATTCCCAAGCTCACGCTTGATGAAATCTGCGAGATGGCAGTCGCGTTAGAGAAGCTGAGAACCGACTCAGCTTTGACTGATCAGCAATGCTTAAAGATCAAACCAGCTGCGTCCAGCAGCGACGCTCTTGTTGCACAGCAGCAAAGTAACAACCCCAAGGGCGGGCAAAGGAGAAATCAGCGAACATTGAGTGGTCAGCAGCCCAGACAGGATGATCCCTTGGCGGTTCCCATTAACAATTGCCATTTCTGTGGTGAGCTTCACTGGCATCGTGACTGCCCCTTTTTAGAGAAGCAATGCTTCAACTGCCAACAGAAGGGTCACAAAGCCACTCACTGCGAGGCAGATGCAAAGTACCTGGCATGGGAGAAGGCACGCAGAGAGAGAAACCGATCCAACCGGAATTTGGGGCGTCGTCGCAGCAACGCCGTTCACTCATCATCGATCTCGACGCGCAAATTTGTCGAGCCAGCAATTGACAATACGAAGTTTCGCCTTCAGCTGGATTCCGGTTCTGATTGGACGATCATCGGGGAGAAGAACTGGAGGAAGTTGGGCTCACCAAAACTCACAGCATGCGAAGAACAAGCTATCAGCGCATCAGGTGATCAGGTTTCCATGCTCGGAAAATTCAATGCCCGATTGAAATTTCACGGACGAGAAGATGTTGGCCCGTTGCCAAGTCAAATCACCTAAATGTCCTCGGGAACGACTGGATGGAAGCTCTTAACCTCTGGAGCGTTCCCATCACCGGAATTTGCAACAACATTGCAGCAGCAGCTTCGCAGCTGGAGGGTGAGTTGAAACAAACCTTTCCAAGTATTTTTTCCGATTCGCTGGGTTTCTGTGTAAGGGAGGCGTCTCTTTCGCTTGTGCCCGACGCAAAACCGATTTTCCGAAAGAGCCGACCCGTCCCATTCGCCGCAGCAAAGAAAATTGAGGACGAGCTTAAGCGTCTTCAGCTTTTTGGCGTCATTTCGCCAGTCAGACATGCAATGTACGCAGCTCCAATAGTTGCCGTGAAGAAAAAGGATGGACGTGTTCGTGTCTGTGCAGATAATTTCACCGGCCTGAATAATTCACTACAACCAGAGGGTTTTCCGTTGCCAACGCCGGATGAAATCTTCGCACAAATCTCATCGTTCAAGATATTCAGCAGAATCGACCTGTCAGACGCCTTCCTGCAAATTGAGCTCGACGAGAATTCAAAAGATCTGATGACAATAAATACCCACTGTGGTCTTTCCCGGGTGAATCGTCTGCAACCTGGTGTCAAGCCTGCACCGGGAATCTTTCAGAAGTTGGTCTGCGAAATGATGTCGGGTGCAAAAGGCGTTTTTCCCTTCATCGACGACTTCATCGTGGGGGGCACTGACGAACAGGATCATTGCAAGAACCTGTTGGAAGCATTGTCGCGCATTCGGGACTTTGGTTTCCATCTCAAGCTCGAGAAATGCTCATTCGCACAGAAACAGATCGAGTTCCTGGGCCATATCATCAACGCCGACGACATAAAACCAAGTCCCGAGAAGCTTGCCACTCTCCGAGGCATTTCAGCACCAGTGGATGTTCCGCAACTTCAGGCATTTCTCGGTGTCGTTACTTGGTACTCGAAGTTTATTCCGAACATTAAAGAATTTCGGGGTCCCCTGGATGAACTGCTTGGTAAAGATGTCGAATTCGTGTGGCAGCAGAGGCACCAAGAAGCTTTCGAGCGGCTCAAGAAGGTTTTGGCTTCGGACTTGGCGCTTGTGCATTACGACCCAAGGAAGAGGCTGATCGTTGCAGCTGATGCCTCGAGCTATGGCATGGGAGCTGTGCTTCTTCACGAGTTGAACGATGGATCGAAACGACCTGTGATGCACGCAGCTCGTGCGTTTTTAGCTACGGAGAAAAATTACCCGCAGATTCAGCGAGAGGCCCTCGCACTCATCTTTGCGCTCAAGAAGTTCCATCGCTATGTGTATGGCCGACATTTCGTACTTCAGACTGATCATCAGCCGCTCCTGGCAATTTTCGGAAGCAAAAAGGGCATTCCGGTTCATACAGCAAGCCGGCTTCAACGCTATGCCTTGATTTTGTTGGCATACGATTTCGACATCCGCTACATCGACACGAACAGTTTCGCTTATGCCGACTTCATCTCTCGACTTATCAGCACACATGAGCGACCTGACGAGGACGTCGTTATTGGAAGCATGGAAAGAAGAAAAAATCATCATGGCACTCCATCGCCTTTCCCTGAAATGAAAACCGTAAAGGAGGGTTTCATCGCAAAAGTCATCGCTGAGACACCCAATACATGTTTTGTTATCGACACCGCGAAGATGCTGCCAGTCACATTCGAGGCGATTCAGGATGAAACGAACCGAAACGAAGCACTCAAACAAGTAGTGGCGTACATCGAGAACGGATGGCCCGAGGAAAAACACCGAATCACCAGTCAGGAAGTGTCAGAGTTGTTCCAGCGACGGGCATCGCTTATAGTCATCGAGGGCTGCATTTTCTTTGGTGACCGAATCATCATCCCCATGCGGTATCGGGCTGATGTTCTCAAGGAACTGCACAAAGGTCATCCGGGTATGGAGAGGATGAAGCTGTTGGCGTGACAAACAGTTTTCTGGCCATCCATCGACGGCGACATCGAGAACTACGTTCGCTGTTGCAACGCTTGCGCAACAAGCAGTTTTTCGCCCATCAAAGCGCCGCTTCAGTCATGGCCCGTCCCAACAGCTCCATGGCCACGCCTGCACATTGACTTTGCGGGCCCGGTCGACGGGTTCTGGTATTTCGTGATCATTGACGCATTCTCAAAATGGCCAGAGGTTTTCAAGATGGCTTCAACGACGTCCCAACAGACAATCGAGCGCCTAGAAGAAACATTTGCACGTCACGGCTTGTGCGACACGATTGTTTCAGACAACGGACCGCAGTTCACGTCCGAACTCTTTCAGAAGTTCTGCAGCAGCAATGGCATCGAGCACATCACATCGTCACCTTATCACCCGCAGTCGAACGGCCAAGCGGAACGCTTCGTGCAAACGCTCAAACAGGGAATGAAAAATATGGCAGGCGAGGGAAATGCAAATGACATTTTGCGCAAGTTCCTATCAAGCTATCGTTCTAAACCATCACACAACGAGCTAATAGCTGGTCATAAAATGAAGACGGTTCTCGACCTGTTCAAGCCACCGACAAGATTACCGACGAATCGAAACGCAAGCATGGAACAGCAGTTCAACTCGCACCACGGAGCTAGACAGCGGGACTTTGAGATCGGCGACAAGGTTTTTGTCAAGCTTTATTCAAGTAACACGAAATGGAGATGGGTGGCAGGAGAAGTTTTGCGAAGGGTCAGCAGTGTCGACTACGAAATCAAAACGAGCGAACGAAAAATTCAGGCACACGCAAATCAGCTTAAGAGACGTTTTGCCTTCCTTGCGGAAGGTGACCCGCTTTTGGACGCATTTGACATGGATCCACTGCCCCATGTAGCTATTGAGCCGGAGATTGTGCCCGAGCAAGAAGTTGATGTTCCAGCAGCGGAGAAGGTTCCGGAGGCAGCACCATTGCGACGATCACAGCGAGCAACAGCTGGAGTTCCCCCACCGCATTTTCGAGACTACGTGCGAGCTGTGAGGACATCGGAGAGTTAAATTTTTTTATTGTCAAAATTTATGTTTTTTTGTTTTGTTTGCAATGTTTTCATCTTAAATGGGGAGAGATGTTGTAAATGTCATATCTCTTCCATGCAGCCACCACCGCCTGGCCGTGGTTCGAGACTGTTGTAAATGTCATATCTCTAGCGCCGTCTATCGGCAGTTCAAGACTGGGAGTAAAACTCTGTACATATCGCTCCACATTAAATATTAATTATAGTAGTAATCTGTGTATTATTCATATCCCCGATACGCCCATACAACAGATCACAACACCAAGTATTCCCAACGCAATGACATAACTGAAATCCTTCAAAGGCAGAACTCAAAATTTGTATTTTTGGCCGCCGAATATCACTATGGCCCAACGGCTAAATACGCGGAAACTGCTAATCCCATCGTCGTGGTGCCAAATAAAAATGGAACTGTTCGTATTTGTGTCGTTTTTAAGAAAACAATAAATCCGTTTGTTCGTATAGACATTACCCGTGTGTGATGAATTGTTTGCTAGTCTGTCAAATTGCGCATATTTTTGCGTCTTAGACTTAGCAGGTGCATACCAACAACTCCAGGGGCCTATTCCACAAAAGTACAATTCTAGACTTCACAAATTGTTAAATTGTATATTCACAATTACAAATTCAAAAAAAAATCCGTTCCAGGAACTCACACATTTGTAAATATTTTTTCTTTACATTTTCACAATTTCGATTTATACAATTGTATCAATTTTTTGTATTAACGAAATTTTTCGTTGAATTCAAACACAGAAGTTAAGTTGAAATTTCTTCTAAGATGAAAATTCTTCTGCGACGAGTTGCTAATTGCATATTAGCTTCATTATACCCATATGGTGGAACCAAAGGGTATATTAGATTTGCCTTACCGTTTGTAACGCCAAGATCCCGTCATCACACACAAAAATGAATTACACCAGTGTGTTTAGAATGATAAAAATAATTAATTTTTGCATGTCCGTCCGTCTGTCCGTCCGTCTGTGGCGCGGACTGCGAGCGCACGGATTGAGCTAGGAACTTGAAATTTTGCGCATATTCGTTTTTCGTAAAGTTCGTTCATACGAATGAAAGCGATTTTTGCAAATATCTCGAAAACGGTGCATCTTATCAAAAAACCGCAGGAACAAAAGTTATTTAGAATATGATTCTACATAAAACTTCCATACATCAAAATCCGATTGGAATAAATTTTAAAAAATCTTATTGGAAAGTTTGACTTCAAAGTGGAATTTTGGTACAACTGTTCGAATTTTGATACGAATATCACCATACGGGTTTTCAATAATTGCCAGATTGGCAATTATAGCTTTTGTTATGTTTTTAGCTACTATTGCTACTGTCCGTATCTTTTTTTATACACTTGTGATCACTTTTAGAGGCGTTTGAACACTGCTAAATATTTCTAACAATTGTAGTTAGATTCCTGTCTTTGGGGAATGGAATTGGATTACAAGGGATATTTTTTCTCACAATTTTCCAACAAAAAACACTTGTAATTGTAAGCTTGCCGAAATGTGTTGAGGAACAGAAAATAAAGACTTGTGAAAATATTTCGGATTGTAAAATTACTCCGAATTTGTACTTGTGATTTATAAATTGTATTTGAAGAAATGAAAATGTATTTACAAGTTCTACTATTTGTGAAAATAAGCTACAAATATAAGTCTTGTACTTTTGTGGAATAGGCCCCTGGTCTCTGAAACTTCAAAAAAAAATTTAATTATAAACACACTTAGGTCTTTTCCTAATCCGCACACCCGGTGACTTTGAGTCACCGTTTCAGTTTTGAGAGTGATTGTTACGAATGTTAGAAAAGTTATTGCATTCATGCTCCTTGACTTCGTTTTTTTATGCCAATACTTTTTAAAAACGAAAAAAAAAATTTTAATTTTTTTACTACAACAATAATATTTTGCTTTTATGAAATTCACCCTTAATCCACGCAGGCGGTGACTTACAGTCACCGTAACGGTATTATCAGCAAAGAAAGGTTATTTTGGTATCACTTTGCTTCTGTTTCGCAAAATATCGGACCGTAGTAGGGGATAATAACTGTAGCACTTTCCAAAAGAGAAAACGTTGCTTCCTGTGTCCCGATTGCTAAAGCGGCCCCTACACGTTCGATCTTGCAGTCAATCATGCTGTCACAGCAAAAAGCTTATTTGCACTAGACGCTCAATCATGCATGCAAGCATCACTTATTTCGAAACAGCCAAACCGACAGCACACAACACTTAATATAAATTCAAAAAAAAATTATATAAAACAACACTTAATATAAATTAAAAAAATCTTTGTCCTTATATTTTTCACTTTTCGTCATCCACAACTCACTTCTTTGTCGATATAACTCGAAAAAGGATTCCCAAAAAACTTTATCTTTTATATCCGACACCTTTTCACTACAAAAAATTACACTGAAATGACGAATTGATTGACAGCTTCGCCATACACGTTCAAGCATGCTGTGATTCAAAAAGCTCCCTTGAAAAATATCAAAATGATTTTGATATTGGCCAGCATGCTGTCAATCATGGAATTTTGCATGACAGCATCACCATAGACGTTCAAAATGCTGTCACAGCATGCGATGATTGACTGCAAGATTGAACGTGTAGGGACCGCTTAAGGTCGCGCTTTGAAGCAAATATGTGCAAATGCAAAAAAAATGTTTGTAACGAAAATTTTTGAAAATATATTTTATGCTACAATTATAAAGAGTACGAATGATGTACATATATATAAATAAATATTATTAACTGAATTAAAAAATGCACTTACAAAATTTTTTTTTTATTAAATTGTTCTTTTTTTCCGGCATGGTGACTGTGAGTCACCGCTTGCGTGGATTAAGGACAAAATTAGCCGAGCTGATTAGGGTTAATAGGCTACCATTTAGCGTTTCGTCGGCGTCGTCAATTCTTCAAAGTGTAATCGATCGTATTTTGCACGGTTGCAAAAATGTAAAGGAGTACTTAGATGATATAATTCAGTGACGTTTCTTCTAAGGTGCGAGGGTGTTCACTGCACACCCTACTGAAATCCAATATGTATCGGAAATCTATTGTTAATTAATTTCTTTTTTTTGTGCCAATTCTTTCGACAATTTACCAATGGCAATGGTTGCCTAAAGCACCCGCACCCTACATTACCAACCTGTTTCTTAATCTTTCGATCTTTCGACCAACCAAGTGTTCTCCACTTTACAGCGAACCAAAGTAAAATTTGCTTGTGGCCTTCTTTCCTACTCGCCCCTTAGCGAAACACACTCGAAACGCAATACCGACTCTTTCGGTCGTTCGACCGACTCGAGTGTTCTCCAATTTACAGCGCACCAAAGCAAAGTAAAAACACAGATGACTAAGTAAAAGTCTATAATAAAAAACGTTTCACCACACGTTTCACCACACACAAAGTACACAAGAAGCAACCGCACACAACGATAAATTTGGGTGCTCCAGAAAAAGCCGCACGGCGAACCGATGCGATGTTGCTTGCTGCTGGCCGCGATGCTGCGAAACCCGACAATAGAAAACCGACCATCGTATGGCTGTTCGGCTGACGTGCTGATGCGTGTGGGTGTGAGTGCCAAGCAAAACAGCAATATTGCTTGCTCATCAGCTCAGTCGGTTTCTGATTTTACAGGTGTTCAGTTGGCTTTTGTGTATGAGAAATAATTAATTTAATATTATGGCTTGTGAATGCGGATGCGCAATCGAAAAATTGTTTGAGAAACCATTTTCTCAATTAAATATCGAGGAAAAATTGGAAATTATCAATTCAGGTAAGCCGACACCGGCACTTCCCGACTTAACTTGCAAAGTAGTATCGAAAGGAAAATCTTTTAGTAGACATTTTCAGCCTTCTTCTTATGAATCAAAATTCTGGCTATGCGGTTGCTCTGCTATTAATAAATTATTTTGTTGGCCATGTTTACTTTTTTCAAGTAATCAAGAAAAGGGTGTTTGGACTACAGGCTACACTGATTTAAATCATTTAACTGCCGCAATAACAAAACATACCGTCTCCCAAGTGCACATTAATAAAAGCGTTAGATTAAAAACTTTTGGAAATACACGCATTGATTTATTACTCGACAAAAAAAAAAGAAAAAAAAAGAAAAAAAAAGAAAAACAAAAAAAATTTTTAAAAAATTAAAAAAGAAAAAAATTGGATCTTCGTCTATCACGTCCCCGACGTGATCCTGGATAAAACTACGAGTAGACGTCTATCATTTAACAGAAACTTAATATTGAACACCCTACTGAAAGCAGCACGCCACGTCACTGATATAATTATTGGCGGTGCTACCGAAGAACAATGTCGGGACAAACTTTATGAAGTTTTAAGTCGGTTAGAAAGACATCGTATTAGAGTAAATGTCGACAAATGTGTATTCTTTGCACAGGAAGTTGAATATCTTGGATATATTGTGTCAAAGAACACAATAAAACCTAATGCTAGCAAAACAGAAGCCATTGTCAACGCACCAGCACCAAATAATCTGTCGCAGTTACAGTCATATTTAGGTCTTCTTAATTATTATTCGCGATTAATTCCAAAATTATCGAGTGAATTATAGCCCCTGTATAAACTTTTACAAAAATGTGCAAATTTTCAGTGGACACAGGAGTGCGAAGCTACCTTTCAAAAGAGTAAAAAATTACTATTAAATAATTCTGTTTTACAACTATTTAATTCGATAATTATAACAACTGATGCATCACCCTATGGAGTGGGAGCGGTAATGTCACATTTTGTGAACGGGTTAGAAGTTCCAATATTGTTTGCTTCGCGTACGTTATCAGCATCAAAGAAAAATTACTCCCAGCTTCATCGAGAAGCGTTAGCGATTATATTTGCCGTAAAAAAATTTCATAAATACATTTACGGTCGGAAGTTCATTATACATAGTGACCACCAACCACTGCGCGAAATTTTCAACCCAAATAAATCAACACCGGCCGTAGCTGCTGCTCGATTGCAGCGTTGGGCGGTAATTTTGTCCATGTATCAATATCAAATCTATATATTTAAAAGGCAAAGCGATTTTGTATGGATTTCTTTCGACAGAAATCCAGTTCCTATTGAACCGATTTTGATGATTCTTTTTTTAAATGAAAGCTCTATAGCTGTAGATATGTCCGTTTTACTTTTTTTTCAATTTTTAATAATACTTTATTAGTGATTTACCTTTCAAAATTATCAATATGCCACTAACTAAGTCTTCAATGTTAAAACGACATTCCGTACTGTCTGATTAGTGCAGTGAGTTAGAAGTTGGACTACCATGCCCCAGGTACCGGGTTCAATTCTTATCGGTGACAAAATTCTTTTTTTTTTTCTTTTCAATTTTTTTTGTTGATTTATTTACTTTTTTTTAATATTTTATTACTTAATTTATCTTTAAGTTTACATTTTTACTCCTGAATAAGTGTTAGACTAAAATGCGCCAGATGTGCGGGTTCGATTCCGAGTGGTGACAAAATGTTTTTTTTTAATTTTTTTTTTACCTTAAATTACTTATTTTATTTATATTATACTTCTTTAGGCGCGTTGGGCGATTTTTGGATGGGTAAAATCTTATGAGCTCGCGTCACCGACATGCTAATTTAACAGCTTAAGAATGCTGATTTGTTTTCATTTGATTTTTTTATACAGAAAAAATCAATTTTTTTTTTGGAAAACATACAGCAAAATAAAATGAGACAGAAAATAACAAAAAATTGATTTTTTTTGAAAAATATACAGCAAAATAAAATTACACAGAAAATTTCTGAATAGCACGTGGCATTCTTATACAGAAAGAATTAAATATCTCTAGCTATTTGTTGTATAAGAAAATCATGTGCTGCTCAGGAATTCAAACCTTAATATACATATTGACTTTTATTTGAAATTTACTGCTTATTATCATATATTTTCAAAATTTCAGGTTGAAAAATATATAGGTATGAATACACGACAAAATTACCTTATATATATTATTGTTTTCACTTCTGTTGGTCCCCCATGACTGCCTGTTTTTTATTACTTAATTTATCTTTAAAATTTATATTCTTACTACTGAATAAGTGTAAACTACATCACGCCAGGTACGGCGCGATGTAGTTTCTGATTCTGAGCGGTGGCAAAATATTTTTTTTTGTTGAAATTGAGTTTTTTAAACGTAAAATTAGAAATATCTGTTACGCATCGTCTTTTATTGGAAAAAGTGAAAACCAGCTTCTCTATATTAATACCGATAGGGTTTTAGGGTAATAATAAAACAATAACATTCAGCTGGTAACATATACTCTTTATTGAATTGTAAATATTGATGTATATGTGGCCTTTATTCGGCGACGGGCTTGGCAGTGTGGCGTCCATCACCTGTAAAAGAAAAGGATAACGTGAAAAGAAAAACCTTTTCAGTGAGTCTAAAATTCCCCAAATATGTTATATCCGTCCCCTTTCCACTAATATACTACGACGGCCTGGCATTTGTGACATACACACACAGAAGCGTAGCGGACCAACGCTACCTGACAAAGGAGCGACATACGCAGCCAATCGTCATCTGTCGTGACTTACACAGACAGAAGAAAACAACCTGTTCGTCAAGCCGCCGCGCCCCTCACAACCCTCGAAAAGGCCCTCTCGAGTGCATCACATTACTTTATTATTAAATTCAACTACAAAATGTAATAAACGGACCAAACATACGACAGGGAAACAACCACTCACCGAAACCGCAGATATTTCCGGAACTTCGTCTGCTCGTGCCACAACTATTCACTACAGACCCCACTATTAACTACCAAATTTGGTGAGTGATCTTTCCGCAGGGTTGGGCAAAATTTTAAGTACTGAGTACCAGAGTACCAAATATTTAGTACTTACCGTGGTCTATTTTTGGTGTGCTGACAATTCGGCCATTCTGATACTAATCGCCCCCGATTAAGGAGTCGATGTCCTCACTATCTGACTCAGCTTCCGGCATGCGGAAAGGTTTTAGGCGATCAACAGCCTCAATACTTTGGAAACCACCTCTTCGCTTCCGCATTGACCCTGTCAATTCAACTACTATGTAGCGGTCATTCGGCAATACCTTCTCGATTTGGAAAGGCCCCTTGTAATGCGGATTTAACTTCCTACTTTGGCCATCAGCTATGGGGCTTCTTCTTATGAGAACTTAGTCGCCCTCCTTATAAACTTTTGGAGGTGATCTTCGCTGATCGTACCGTGTTTTTTGTGCAGATTGATTGTTACTAAGTTTTTGAGCCGTTACTTCCCGGACAGAGGCTAAGTCGTTTAATTTTGGTCTTTCCTCCTGAATTTCCAGAGTTAGTTGTGCGTCAGATGGCGCTCTTGGACGATACCCGAACAAAAGTTCACTAGGTGTTTTTTTTTGTCACGCTGTGTACGACATTATTTATAGCAAATTGTATCTGAGGAATTTTCCTGTCCCAATGAATATCGTTCGTGGTGGTTGTGGCTAAGCACGCGATTACGGTAGAGTTTAGTCTTTCCACCTGTCCATTTGCCCTGGGAGTAGCTACCGCGTTGAGTACATGGCGTAGTCCTTTTTGCTCACAATATTTCTTGAATAAATACGAAGTGTAGCAGGTCCCCCGATCTGTAATAATTCGATTTGGCACTCCAAAAATTTCAATCATATCGTCCAGGAATTTCACGACTGGCTGCGTTTTTGTATCTTTCACTGCTCTCAAAATTGCAAATTTTGTAAACGACTCTATCGCAACTATGAGGTATTGTTTTCCACTGGAACTACGCTTAAATGGCCCTAGATGGTCCATGTGGAGAGTGTGGAAAGGAACTGATATTTTGGTAATTGGATGTAAAAAACCTGGAGGCTTCCCTTTTGGTTTCTTGTGGTACATACATGGTATGCAGCTTTTAATGTATTTCGTAACGTATTGTCGCATACGTGGAAACCAGTAAGACTCACAAACCTTGGCTAGTGTTTTATCCAGCGAGAAGTGCCCAAACTCGTCGTGGCAACTACGTACAATTTGATTTCGCATATTTACCGGTACAACCCATTGTTTGCCACTATTTGTGACTCTATATAATCTACCATTTTCTTTGAAATAATCTTTGTGTATTGATCGTTGATAATCGGTTTTGGGTTTGTTGTCTAGTACGTCTGAGATTTCTTTGATCTTAGCGTCTGTTAATTGTCCAGCCAGCACCCAATCAGCTTGGTTTATGACCAATATGTGTAAAGCATCCTCCTCTAGGGTTTCCCCCAATTTAGCCTCCTCTACGGCGTTCCGACTGAGCGCATCAACATGGCGCATTTTATCTCCTGCTCGATGCTGCACTGTAAAAGAGAATTCTTGAAGAGCGAGCCACCATCTGGCAATGCGTGGAATTATATCCCTTTTTGTTGATGTTGCCTTAATAGCATTACAATCAGTGACAACGACGAATTTCAAATCCAATAGATACGTTCTAAATTTCCGTAAAGATTCAACTATCGCTAGGCATTCTAATTCAAACGAATGGTACTTTTGCTCAGGGTCAGAGGTTTGACGACTATAGTAAGCTACGGGTTGTAGCTTGCCATTTTCCTGCCTCTGCATCAATATACCGGCCAGTCCCGACTTACTGGCATCTGTATGGACTTCAGTTTCAAATTTCTCATTATATAAAGCTAACAATGGTCGTTGAGTCAATTTGTCCTTTAGAAATTCAAAAGCTTTACGTTGCTCTTCGCCCCATTCCCAACTTACTTTTTTCCTGGTCAGATGTGTCAGTGGTTTAATTATAGTGGCATAATCATAAATAAATTGCCGAAAATACCCGGTTAGTCCAGTAAACTGGCGGATTTGATGTATATTTTTCGGAGTGGGGAATTCTGCCACACATTTTATTTTTTCTTGACCCGGCCTAATACCTTCTTTGGACACCTGAAACCCCAGATATAAAATTTTTGTTTCAAAGAAATGACACTTTTTGGGATTAAGCGTTAAGTTGGCTTTTTGAATTACCTTGAATACCTTTTCCAGTCGTAACATTCCTTCCTCGAAAGTTTTCGACGGTATCAAAATATCATCAAGGTAAGCAAACGCTTCTGTGTTTCGCAATGGTCCTAGGATTTTGTTGATTAGACGCTGAAAAGAGCTTGGCCCCGTTTTAATTCCAAATGGCATTCGATTAAATTCGAAGTGGCCGTCACTAGTTACAAAAGCGGTTTTATCTTTGAAATTTTCCTCTACTGGCAGCTGGTGACAGCCACAGGCCATATCTAAAGTGGTAAAAAATTTGTTACCTTGCAGCTGATCCAATTGATCATCAATTCGTGGTAGTGGAAAACTATCCTGTTTTATTTGG
This sequence comes from Chrysopilus asiliformis, assembly GCA_964034945.1. Taxonomy (NCBI): domain Eukaryota; kingdom Metazoa; phylum Arthropoda; class Insecta; order Diptera; family Rhagionidae; genus Chrysopilus; species Chrysopilus asiliformis. The sequence goes on from OZ035962.1 coordinate 55,668,932, forward strand.
GCGTTTAATTTTCTGTAATCTATACAGAGCCGTTCGTCCCCATCTTTCTTCTTTACCAGTAACACTGGAGACGAAAATGGTGACATTGATTCCCTAACAATATCTGCATCTAGCAACTCATCAACTATAGTTTTAACTTTTCTTTTTTGATTAGGGCTCATCCGATAGGGGCGGTAAGTAATAGGAGTATCATCTATTAAATCGATTTTCAATTGACCGCAATTTGTGCAACCTAAATCCTTTAATGTCGTAGAGAAATTGTGTCGAAACGAATTTAAAAATTCCAATACTTTTTCTTTTTGATCTAACGTTAAATTTGAACCAATGTTAAAAATTCCTGTATCTAAATCAACTGAGTCTGGATTATCCAATTGGATATTCATAACGGACATTTGCTCCTTGCATTCTTTGCCTCTGGCGATTGAATATTTAGTACCGATAGTAACATCTTTGTTTGATCCGTTAATAATAGGCAATACACATTCATGGTTTTCATCACATCTTACTATACATCTAGGCAAGCAATATTCGGAATTTTCCTTCATTCTTATACCCGCATCAACATAAAGCTCTCCCTCAAACCCTGTTCGACAAACAACATTGACCATATGTTTAGGAGGTATTACGACAGCTTCTTTTACCCAAATTGGGACTTTTACAGGTGGGAACTCGGCGACATTCACAGGTAATTCTTTATCATATACTTCAAATATACGTAAGGTGTTTTCATCTTTAAAAATTCTGATATGGTTTTGTTCAGTAAATGGTTGTCCGACAATAACTGGAATTTCCTGTGCAACATTTGGTACCACAACAAAATCGGTTATCGCGCTAGCCTGATCGATTACACATTTTATGTGCTTAGCGTTGCCTAGCGACTGAAAACTTCCCCCGCCAAAACCTTGAACTGTATTGGGTGTACCATCGAGAAGACAATCCAATTTTTTAAACGTATCGAACAATATTGTATTACAATTCGCCCCCAGATCAACAAATCCACGAGTTTCAACCCCGTTTAAACAAATGTCTTTAAAATATTTCGTACCTGGTTTGGTGTTCCCTTTTAATGCAAGAACTTGTTTTGTAGCCGCTGACTTAGCAGGATCACACTTGTTGCTTGACGACGGTTTTCCAGTTGACGTTCTATTTCGTTGTGGGCATGCTGGTAACAGATGGTCCCGGCTACCACAACCATAACACTTTCTTGGCCTCGGATTAAAATCTTTTCTATAATCGGAATTTTGTTTATTTGGTCTGTCACTGAAATTAATTCGAGGCCTTTTAAATGGTGTTGGGTTATCATCGAAATCGTTTAAATTTTTTAGGAATTTAAGGAGATCGTCGGGGTCGGCATAGTCGCCAACCTTGGCGGCTGACTGTATTGTTTTCTCTTTAATACCCGCATTTTGCCTTTTCTCCCGCTTCAACATTTCACTTAGTTTGCCTGCGTAATCGGATTCCACTGGAAAGGCTTTTAAAAGCTTTTCTTTCCATTCGTCCCATGAGAAATTTAAGGACGGCAAACTATTGTACCATGTTTTTGCATAGCCCCGAAGCCTGCTGGTGGCGTAATAAGTTGTTGTTACTTCGTCCCAGCTATGAACCGTTCGTAGTTCATCCCCCCGAAACAACCACCGTTGCATATTTTCAGTGCCATCGGGAGAAAATTCTGGAATCGCTTCACTACCCACTCGGAAATTTCTACGACTTTCGGAAACATTCCTTGCCAGCGCATTCATGAGGTTAGCTAAATCGGCCATTGTCGATCCCGTTGACAAGGAAGAAGATACTGTTTCTGGCGTTTCTACCACCTTTTGTTTTCTCCCTACCTTACGCGACATTTTTCCCACTAATAGCAATAACACTAAATTAAAAGAACCCTTTGACTATCAAGATTTTCTAAATAAATTTTCTCAAATATAAGCCGCTTAATCGTACGTCCGAACTCTACTGCGCACAACTAGAAAATGCTTTAAAAGGTGAAGGACACACACACAAGCCAAGTTGATTCCACCTCTGATACTAATACCGATAGGGTTTTAGGGTAATAATAAAACAATAACATTCAGCTGGTAACATATACTCTTTATTGAATTGTAAATGTTGATGTATATGTGGCCTTTATTCAGCGACGGGCTTGGCAGTGTGGCGTCCATCACCTGTAAAAGAAAAGGATAACGTGAAAAGAAAAACCTTTTCAGTGAGTCTAAAATTCCCCAAATATGTTATATCCGTCCCCTTTCCACGAATATACTACGACGGCCTGGCATTTGTGACATACACACACAGAAGCGTAGCGGACCAACGCTACCTGACAAAGGAGCGACATACGCAGCCAATCGTCATCTGTCGTGACTTACACAGACAGAAGAAAACAACCTGTTCGTCAAGCCGCCGCGCCCTTCACAACCCTCGAAAAGGCCCTCTCGAGTGCATCACATTACTTTATTATTAAACTCAACTACAAAATGTAATAAACGGACCAAACATACGACAGGGAAACAACCACTCACCGAAACCGCAGATATTTCCGGAACTTCGTCTGCTCGTGCCACAACTATTCACTACAGACCCCACTATTAACTACCAAATTTGGTGAGTGATCTTTCCGCAGGGTTGGGCAAAATTTTAAGTACTGAGTACCAGAGTACCAAATACTTAGTACTTACCGTGGTCTATTTTTGGTGTGCTGACAATATATAAAATCGTTTAACCTGACGCTAGCCCAAACCACTGAAGATAGACTTGAAACTTTCAGAATATGTCCCAACCATCGCGTAGGCGCTCACTAAGGCGAGATTTTTAGAAATTTTACCGCGAACGGGGAGTGAACGGGGGGTAAAGGGGGTTTGGGTGTTTTAAACCGTGATTTTCGCCATGGATCCTGCTCAAAAGCAGGCTGAAAAGTACCACTCGGGGATTTTTGGGGTCACTGATCACGAATCCGGTGTTAGATTTTCAAAATTCAAAACGGAAGGTCCTGTAAGGATAATGCAATCCTTTTTCCCATTTTTCCGGGAAAAAAGTCATTAGGGGGTTTTCGGGGTCGCTGATCACGAATCTATATATTTAACCCTAATCAGCTCAGGCTAATTTTGTCCTTAATCCACGCAGGCGGTGTCTGAAAGACACCATGCCGGAAAAATAGAATAATTTAATAAAAAAAATTTTTTTTGAGTTTGCATTTTTTAATTCAGTTAATAATATTTATTTATTTGTATATACATTATTCGTACTTTTTATAATTGTAGCATAAAATTGATTTTTAAGAATTTTCGTTACAAACATTTTTCTTGGATTTGCACTTATCTCCTTCAAAGCGCGACCTTAGAAATGGGGACACAGGAAGCAACGTTTTCTCTTTTGGGAAGTGCTACAGTTATTATCGCCTACTATAGTCCGATATTTTGCGAAATAGAAGCAAAGTGATACCAAAATAACCTTTCTTTGCTGGTAAAACCGTTACGGTGTCTTTGAGACACCGCCTGCGTGGATTAAGGGTAAATTTCATAAAAGCGAAATATTATTGTTGTAGTAAAAAAAATTAATTTTTTTTTTCGTTTTTAAATAGTATTGGCATAAAAAAACAAAGTCAAGGAGCATGAATGCAACAACTTTTTTAACATTCGTAACAATCACTCTCAAAACTGCATCGGTGTCTCAAAGACAACTGCATCGGTGTCTCAAAGACGATTTTGTTTGGATTTCTTTCCGCAGAGCTCCAGCGGCTCCGATTTTGATGATCCTTATTTTAAAACACAACCAAAGCTATAATTGCCAATCTGGCAATTATTGAAAACCCGTATGGTGATATTCGTATCTAAATTCGAACAGTTGTACCAAAATTCCACTTTAAAGTCAAACTTTCCAATAAGATTTTTTAAAATTTATTCCAATCAGATTTTGATGTATGGGAGTTTTATGTAGAATCATATCCTAAATAACTTTTGTTCTTGGACTTTTTTGATAAGATGCACCGTTTTTGAGATATTCGCAAAAAACGTTTTCGTTCGTATGGGGGGTACCCCCCCTAATGGTCCATTTTTGCCCATTAACGAACTTAGCCTCGCATTTTACGAAAAACGGATCTGCGCAAAATTTCAAGTCTCTAGCTCAATCCGTGCACCCGCAATCCGCGCCACAGACGGACGGAGGGACGGACAGACATGCAAAATTCAACTTTTTTTTCATTCTAAACACACTGGTGTAATTCAGTTTTCTGTGTGATGACGGAATCTTGGCGTTACAAACGGTAAGGCAAATCTAATTTACTCTTTGGTTTCACCATACGGATATAAAAACAGTATTTTTCGCAGTATAAATTTTATTCAATGAAAATTTGTGTTTTTGCTCTTGATTTCGACATTTTTATTCTTTTAAAATTAACAATGGAAAGAAAAATCAAAGTAACGCGTTCTGAAAAAGGACGAATAATGACAAGACAGTAATCGATGAAGGAAGGAAGAAGCGAATCTATATGACATGTTGCCATCAATACTTCGCTGTTCGTCGTTTGAATTTATTTACACTTGCCATGTGTTGCCACTGTTTTGTGTTGCCACTGACGTTTTGCATTGCTATTAATAAATTTGAATTTCGAAACGTTAAAGAATTAAAGTTTTCTGAGTATTTAAATACAGTATTTTGGGGAAAAAAGCAGTAATGCAGTATTGGAGTCTGAAAAACAATATAATACTGCGAAAAACAGTATAGATACCATCGTTATGTATAGCCCTCACCTGCTATCTTCTGCAATTCTAAAGGGATTTGGTTCTTCAATGTATCACATGAATTAAAAAGAATAACATTTCCCACAATATTGTCTTTCCCCGTGTGGATAACCACCTTTTACCGTTATTGAATATATTGTAAGTAAACAGTACGATTTTGTAATACACCGTTGAGTCACAAAGAAATATGTCTAAAAAAATTTCCCTTTTTTGGGTTAACTATATGCATTTGACTCGAGGCCGAAGGCCGAGTAAAGAGGAAGGCGAGAGCTGAAATATATTTAAATAATTTTACGTAACATCTCCATACATCAAATTCCAACATTTCAAGCGTGAATGGCGAGGCCGAAGGCCGACGGGGGCAGGGAGGCCGAAGGCCGACCTGCGGAAGGGGGGTGAACCGCGAAGCGGTTCGGGGCGCAGCCCCTAGTTATTTATAAAAAGGCTTCACAAGTTTGTCACGCGGATGGCTTATCGAGATTGTCATTAGAAATTAGAGATAAAGAAGATGACAATCTTATCAATTGTTTTAATTTGTCAAAACAAATGCCATTAAATTTTGGGAAAATTCAAATGGCTACAGAATCCGATGAATGTTTACAAACAGTAATTCGATTTACTAGATATAGATGGCCTCGAAAAGCAGAATTAGTTAACGAAAAAGTTCTTTTTTTCTATGACAAAGTCAAATCTCTTTCTTTTGAAGAGGGGTGTTTATTATTTGGAAATAAAATTGTAATTCGGGACGCTTTACAATTTGAAGCCTTGAATGCGTTACATTCAGACCATATTGGGAAAACGCCTATGGAACTTTTAGCACAAAGGTATTTTTATTTCATGAAAAAATTAAAACTTCGTAAAAAAAAAAGTTTTACATGTCAATCCACTCAGAACAAAAAAAAAATGTCGATAATTTTTTCTTGGCCTGAAACACAAAATTTTTTAGAAAGAATTCACAAAGATCTTTTTCACTTTCAAAATTTTGAGTTTCTAATTATCATTGATTCTTATAGTAAGTGTATTGAGGTATTCAAGCTTATAAAAACGACAGCAAAAGAGGTCATTAGGAAACTTGAAGCCATGTTTGCAACGTTTGGGTTACCGCTCGAAATTCGTAGCGACAACGGACCTCCTTTTTCCTTTTATACATATGTACAATTTTGTGAACTTAATGGTATCAAAGTGAGCAAATCTCCTCCTTGCCATCCAGAAATTAACGGGTTAGCAGAACGCGGAGTTGTTATTGCAAAAAATTACTTAAAGAAATTGATTTTGGACAAAACGTATAGCTCGCTCACAATTGATGAAAAAAATCAATCAATTTTTACTGTCATATCGAAATACTCTTACTACACCACCTTACTATCACCAGCTGAAATGGTATTTAAAGCAAAGCCAAGTATAATATTAGATTTGATTAAACCTACTAAAAATGCAAAATCAGATGAATTAAAATTAAAACCAAATAATTTAAATTTAAAACCAAATGAAGTAAAGTTAAAACAAAATAAAAATTTTGAAAAACCCCCGACCCTAAAAAATTTAAAAACTTTTGAATAAAAAAAATCCTTTAAAAAGGATAAAAAAAAACATTACATGCAAACCAATTTTAAATTTACTCCAATGATTATATTATTTTATCCTTTTTAAAGAATTTTTTTATTATTAGGGTTGACCTCAGTAATTTAAATATTTCGAAAGTTATGCCCCAAACAGTTCAGGCGTCAACGTCGGCGTTATGACACCAGCATGTGTGTATAGAGCCCATAATATAGAGAGTGGACATCCGGACTAGAGCGACTAGACATGAGTTTTTTACTTATATTAAGCGATTTCCGTTATTTTGATAATGTGACAAAGAACAACATTTTTAAAGTTTTCCGCGCTCGTTTTCAGCTCGGCGGCCATTTGTACAAGTCCGGATGTCCACTCTCTATATTATAGCCTCTCTACACACATTATGGCGGGTCAACAACTACAACTTTCCAAATTTTGATATGAGTTTTTTTATTGATATTGACCGATTTCAGTTATTTTACTAATTATTTGTGGCAAAGGATTAAATTTTTAAAGCTCTTCTTACTGATTTTTCAGCTCGGCGGAGATTTTTACACGTCCCATTGTTTATTCTTTAGATCAGTGCTCCGTAACACTGGTGTGCCGGGAAATGATATTAGGTGTGCCGCGGTAAACATTTCAAATAGCTATTTAATAATTCTTTCAGGATTTTTTTTTTAATTTTTTCATTATAAATATTTTATACACAAATTTTTTTATATTTTCTTTTGTGGTGTGCCCCGGATTTCCAGAAAAAAACATAACAAAAGCTATAATTGCCAATCTGGCAATCATTGGAGACCCGTATGGTGATATTCGTATCAAAATTCGAGCAGTTGTACCAAAATTCCAGTTTGAAGTCAAACTTTCCAATAAGATTTTTTAAAATTTATTCCAATCGGATTTTGATATATGGGAGTTTTATGTAGAATCATATTCTAAATAACTTTTGTTCTTGGACTTTTTTGATAAGATGCATCGTTTTGGAGATATTCACAAAAAAACGATTTCGTTCGTATGGGGGGTACCCCCGCTAATGGTCCATTTTTGCCCATGAACGAACTTAGCCTCGCATTTTACGAAAAACGGATATGTGCAAAATTTCAAGTCTGTAGCCCAATCCGTGCGCCAGCAATCCGCGCCACAGACGGACAGACAGACGGACAGACGGACGGACATGCAAAATTTAAATATTTTTATACCCGTATGGTGAAACCAAAGGGTATATTAACTTTGCCTTACCGTTTGTAACGCCAAGATCCCGTCATCGCACACAAAAATGAATTACATCAGTGTGTTTAGAATGATAAAAAAAAATTGAATTTTCCATGTCCGTCCGTCTGTCTGTCTGTCTGTCTGTCTGTCTGTCCGTCCGTCCGTCTGTCTGTCTGTCTGTGGCGCGGATTGCGGGCGCACGGATTGAGCTAGAGACTTGAAATTTTGCGCAGATTCGTTTTTCGTAAAATGCGAGGCTAAGTTCGTTAATGGGCAAAAATGGACCATTAGGGGGGGTACCCCCCATACGAACGAAAACGGTTTTTGTGAATATCTCAAAAACGGTGCATTTTATCAAAAAAGTCCAAGAACAAAAGTTATTTAGGATATGATTCTACATAAAACTCCCATACATCAAAATCCGATTGGGATAAATTTTAAAAAATCTTATTGGAATGTTTGACTTCAAAGTGGAATTTTTGTATAACTGTTCGAATTTTGATACGAATATCACCATACGGGTTTTCAATAATTGCCAGATTGGCAATTATAGCTTTTGTTATGTTTATCATTCTAAACACACTGGTGTAATTCATTTTTTTGTGCGATGACGGGATCTTGGCGTTACAAACGGTAAGGCAAAGTTAATATACCCTTTGGTTTCACCATACGGGTATAAAAATTGGTGTGCCATATGCAAATAAAGGTTGCGGAGTACTGCTCTAGATTATAGTCCGAATCCACACAAATTCAACGACCAATAGGCTTTCCCGACGCACACAAATTTTAAATTTACTGTCATGTTTTTTTCACTTTTTTTTAAAGATAACAGTGAACAAACTTTTTATGTCCGATTGAATTTAAAGTTTTTTGGTAACCATTTTGTATCATAATATTGAAAGATTAACAATTTTATTCAAGTAATGTCCCTCGAATGCCGAAGCGGGATCGAAAACGGTTCAGGGAATCAGAAGGTACTTGGAGAGGGGGTTTAAATTGAGGGGGGAGGGGGAACTCTTGTACACCAAAATATTCCTTTCACTATTTACAACCAAATGCCGAAAGCGGTATGGGAATCGGTTCAGTGGATCAGAAGATACTAGGAGAGGGGGTTTAATTTGAGGGGGGAAGGGGGAATGTTTAAACGCAAGAACCTTCCCAAATAGCATTTTAAGCAGCAAATATGGTCTTTATCCCCATATTTCGTCACCATGCAAATCGCGGCGATAAGCAATTTATGTCGCGGCCACGTCGTAGTTTTGCGAATGAAACGCGCAACGACATCCATAGTGGAGAACACTTTTCAGCGACGGCAGGGACGCAATTCTTACGTCGCCATTTCGCAAACAATGACGCCCCCATTAATAAAATTAGTTGCCTCAAGCTTTATGCGAGCGTCATCTGACGGCATCCCAAATAGCATCGAAAAGCACGGGAACATGAGATTTGCTCTTTGCGGCTTTAAAATGGAGCAATTTACGCAATCGGGGCTAAAAATTTACACCTATAATTCACATCCGCGTAAAAGAAGCGTAAGAAGTAACGAGCACGACGCACTGATTAATAATGCGTCTGCAAAGCCACAATTGCTTTAGTGGGGAAATTGGTGATCGACGGTTCGTCTTTGGGGCAACATTCGCTTCATGAAAATCCTGCAGCGATAGAGCAGCATTTGATGGTTTTCGGGTCGAAACAGTGATTAGCTGTGGAGCCTGAATGCCATTTTCGCTTTGAAGAAGCGTGTGATGGAAAAAGTGTCGACACTGTTGCCACTAAAGTTTCATTAAAGTTCCCCGCTTTACAAACAAAAGAAAAAAAAGTTGATGCCTTCAGCCGCCATATTTCCCATTGACATTTGATTAAAACGATTTCGCTTCGAAAATTAAATTTCTTATTTCAGGCTAATAACTGAAGGAAATTGTATAAAAGATGGATAGGAGACATTTTTGAAACAGCACAATTTTATAAATTTGACCGGTAAAATATAAATAAATTTGGCCGGTAAAATAAAATTAAAGAAATTTTTCGTTAAAAACTAAATAATTTGTTGGCCCATTAAAATCTGTTTAAATTTCAGATATAATATTGTCGAAAAATTTTAATTGCAACTAAAATCACGACATGCAATCGGAGGAAAAGTCCATTATAAAATAATACTCCACAAAAAGTTTCCATTAATTTATCGCCATTAGATTTTTCTTGTTCGCTTTCTGTTTACGTTTTTATTTGTTCATCTCTATTCACTCAACAAGCAAGTAAGCATTCGAGGAAGAAAGAAAATCCGCGTCATGATTTCTGTGATATAATGCCGTCAGATGACGCTCGCATAAAGCTTGAGGCAACTAATTTTGTCCCTGTCGTCGTAATTGCGGCACCGCAAACCGCTAAAAAGTGTTCCCCACTATGGATGTCGTTGCGCGTCTCATTCGCACAACTACGACATGGCCGCCACATAAATTGCTTATCGCCGCGATTTGCATGGTGACGAAATATGGGGATAAGCACCATATTTGCTGCTTAAAATGCTATTTGGGATTATATCACACAAATCATCACAAGGAGTTCTCTTTCTCCCTCGAATGCTTACTTAGCTTGTTGAGTGAACAGAAATGAACAAATAAAAACGTAAACAGAAAGCGAACAAAAATCTAATGGCGATAAATTAATGGAAACTTTTTGTGGAGTATTATTTTATAATGGACTTTTCCTCCGATTGCATGTCGTGATTTTAGTTGCAATTAAAAATTTTCAACAATATTGGATCTGAAATTTAAACAGATTTTAATGGGCCATCAAATTATTTCGTTTTTAACGAAAAATTTCTTTAATTTTATTTTGCTGGTAAAATTTTTTTTTTCTTTTGCAATGAAATTTTGATGCCAACAAAATTGTGCTGTTTCAAAAATGTTTCCTATCCATCTTTTATACAATTTCCTTCAGTTATTAGCTTGAAATAAGAAATTTAATTCTCGAAGCGAAATCGTTTGAATCAAATGTCAATGTTGAATATGGTGGCCGAAGGCATCAACTCTTTTTTCTTTTGTTTACAAACCGGGGGCTTTGAGGTAACTCTAAGGGCAACCGGGTCGACCCTGTTCCCATCACACGCTTCTTCAAAGCGAAACTGGCATTCAGGCTCCACAACTAATCACTGTGTCGACCCGAAAACCATCAAATGCTGCTCTATCGCCGCAGGATTTTCATGAAGCGAATGTTGCCCCAAAGACGAACCGTCGATCACCAATTTCCCCACTAAAGCAATTGTGGCTTTGCAGACGCATTATTAATCAGTGCGTCGTGCTCGTCACTTCTTACGCTTCTTGTACGCAGATATGAATTATAGGTGTAAATTTTTAGTCCCGATTGCGTAAATTGTTGCATTTTAAAGTCGCAAAGAACAAATCTCATGTGCCCGTGCCTTTCGATGCTATTTGGGTTGCGGCACCCATATCCAGCCGAATGCCAAAAACGCGACGGAAATCGGTTGAGTGGTTGACAAGTTATGAGTTAAAGACACACAAACTAAATCCTTACAAACTTTAAGCCAAACGCATATACCATCTCCGTTCCGTCGGAGGTAAAAATCAAATGAATTGAATTTAGAAACAAAGAGAAATAACTTGTAAACTAAAAATGAAAGAAAATGTATGAAAACTTTCAAGTCTTTTAAAAGAGGAGAAAAAGTAATGTATTTAAATAACTTTAAAGATCATATTAGGTGGTTGCCTGCCATTATCACTAAAAATATTAGTAATAGTTTATTTGAAGTAGAAATAGTTAACAGAAACAGAAGAATAATAGCTCAATATTCTCAAATCAGAAAATCCTGTTTAAGCGGTCAATTTCACCCAAGCATGTTCTTAGAAAGATCTGAAGATGTTGCAAGTTCTTCAATGAACACAATGTTTATTTATATTATTGAAGTTATGTAATCATGTAGTAGTTCTCTAAGAGGGGAAATGAAATAATATTGAATTGTTGGCAACCCCAGCGATTTTAGGGTTCGACTAAAAAATATCGTACATTATATACACCAGTCTTTTAATTAACATCAAGGCTACATCAAAGTGGAAGTAAAAGTTCAACAAATACTTCACAATTCAACCTATGAATTGACAAAATGAAGGTATAGTTTCGCGTCTTCACTTAACTTCATTACGTTCGAAGAATCTCTCAATAACCTTCTTTGTTGTCGCAGCGAATTTATCTCTTCTTATTTCACTAATAAATATATTGGAAGTGTTAAATCCATTTTATTGGTTTTTGACTTACATGAAAATTTCTAATAACCAAGAAATAAACACAAACAGCTGATTTCTGACACGCGATGCTTGCTGTATTTTTAAACAATCAAACGCAGCCATTTCGCTGTTTTACAAAACGCCGGTCGCGTTGTGAATCGAATCAATCGCGTTACGTTTAGTCTCTAAACGAAGTTTTACAAAACGGAGGTGAAGAAGTTTCTCTGTTAAAATCGTGTGAGGAATCTGTATAAAATAATTATATAAGTTGAAAACAGTCTTTTCGGTTGGAGAATATTAGTAAAGGTTAGGTTAAATTTAAACCGTCTTCTTTGACTCCTCAACTAACGGAATACTTTTGGTGGACTTTTGTTGGAGCTGGACCCCCGACAAACACCTATGCCGACCGATCGGTTCTTTAGTTCTCCCGCGAAAGAGTAACATACAGGAAAAACAAAGATGCGGATTCAGTTTGCCCCACCTCTTATTACACATCCCCCCACTACTCGGGCTACTTTCCAATGTACAATGAACCAGGGGCCTATTCCACAAAAGTACAATTCTATAATTCACAAATTGTTAAATTGTATATTCACAATTATAAATTATAGGAACTGACACATTTGTAAATATTTTTTCTTTACATTTTCACAATTTCGATTTATACAATTGTATCAATTTTTTGTTTGAATTCCACGAAAAAAAATTTTCGTTTAATTCAAACACAGAAGTTAAGTTGAAATTTATTCTAGGACGATAAATTCTTGTGCGAAAAGTTGCTAATTGTATATTAGCTTCAATTTCGCTACTACTGCTACTGTCCGTATCCATTTTTATACCCGTATGGTGAAACCAAAGGGTATATTAACTTTGCTTTACCGTTTGTAACGCCAAGATCCCGTCATCACACACAAAAATGAATTACACAAGTGTGTTTAGAATGATAAAAATATTTAATTTTTGCATGTCCGTCCGTCCGTCTGTCTGTCCGTCTGTCCGTCTGTCCGTCTGTCTGTCTGTCTGTGGCGCGGATTGCGGGCGCACGGATTGAGCTAGAGACTTGAAATTTTGCGCAGATCCGTTTTTCGTAAAATGCGAGGCTAAGTTCGTTCATGGGCAAAAATGGACCATTAGGGGGGGTACCCCCCATACGAACGAAATCGTTTTTTGTGAATATCTCAAAAACGGTGAATTTTATCAAAAAAGTCCAAGAACAAAAGTTATTTAGGATATGATTCTACATAAAACTCCCATACATCAAAATCCGATTGGAATAAATTTTAAAAAATCCTATTGGAAAGTTTGACTTTAAATTGGAATTTTGGTATAACTGTTCGAATTTTGATACGAATATCACCATACGGGTCTCCAATGATTGCCAGATTGGCAATTATAGCTTTTGTTATGTTTATACGCTTGTGATCACTTTTAGAGGCGTTTGAACACTGCTAAATATTTCTAACAATTGTAGTTAGATTCCTGCAAAAAAATGTCTTTGTGGAACGGTTTGGACTACAAGTGGTATTTTTTCTCACAAATTTCCAAAAAAAAAACACTTCTAATTGTAAGCTTGCCGAAATGTGTTGAGGAACAGAAAAAAAAAGAATTGTGAAAACATTTCGGATTGTAAAATTACTTCGAATTTGTACTTGTGATTTATAAATTGTATTTTAAGAAATGAAAATGTATTTACAAGTCCTAGAATTTGTGAAAAATAGGCCCCAGGCCTACAGTGAACGTCCATTCCAAATTTTAGGTCAATCGGCTCAGCCGTTTTCATGTGAAAGAGAAACAGACCGACAGGCCAACAACCACTCATTTTTAGATATTAGTATGGTGATGGAACATATCATATTGAATATAAAAACTGGAACAAAGGCACCTCCTTCAAAAAGGAATTCTGGCAAATACCGGCGCTCTGAAAATGTATGAAGAACTGTCTGAAGAATACGGTTCATCTTATATATTAACCTGTAGACTTAATCAGGATCCGGTAAAACATTTCTTCTCAGGCAAAAAGGCGGAGCATTATTTCATAAACACTATTTCAATAGTGTTTACGGAAATACATGATGGGGAAAAATGATTATGTAATATCGGATCATGCCTGCATGAAACAGGACGGCGAACCTACGTCTATTTTTGGTATTTCCCATTGTTTTGAAAAAAGTGGACGAAGAATTTGATCAGATAAAAGTAATACTACTGGCGTGCAAGAAACTCCAAACTCGACTGATGAAAGCGGATTAATGAATCCAGAACATTTGTAGTTTTGACGAATCATTTAACTGATTCGTTGAATATAATATTTTCAGAACACATTTCCTGTGATGTAGATATTGGTAAAATCGAATATGGGGTTTTAGAAAATTTAGGGGGATATCTTCTTAAAATATTTCGACATAAAATACCAAATATCAAAAAAATCGCTTGGACAGACAAAAAATTGGAAGGGTATTTTTTTGCAGCTAAAAAATATATTAAAACATAACAAAAGCTATAATTGCCAATCTGGCAATCATTGGAGACCCGTATGGTGATATTCGTATCAAAATTCGAACAGTTATACCAAAATTGCAATTTGAATTCAAACTTTCCAATAAGATTTTTAAAAATTTATTCCAATGGGATTTTGATGTATGGGAGTTTTATGTAGAATCATATCCTAAATAACTTTTGTTCTTGGACTTTTTTGATAAGATACACCGTTTTCGAGATATTCACAAAAAACGATTTCGTTCGTATGGGGGGTACCCCCCCTAATGGTCCATTTTTGCCCATTAACGAACTTAGCCTCGCATTTTGCGAAAAACGGATCTGTGCAAACTTTCAAGTCTCTAGCTCAATCCGTGCGCCCGCAATCCGCGCCACAGACAGACAGACAGACAGACGGACAGACAGACGGACAGACAGACAGACGGACAGACGGACGGACATGCAAAAATTAAATCTTTTTATCATTCTAAACACACTGGTGTAATTCATTTTTTTGTGCGATGACGGGATCTTGGCGTTACAAACGGTAAGGCAAAGTTAATATACCCTTTGGTTTCACCATACGGGTATAAAAACTACTTTTTCGCTGCAAAATGGTTTTCAATATTCCGTTATTGAACGAAAAATTAACAAAGTCAATTAAAATAGGTACCAAACGGAAATATAAAACATAACAAAAGCTATAATTGCCAATCTGGCAATCATTGGAGACCCGTATGGTGATATTCGTATCAAAATTCGAACAGTTGTACCAAAATTCCACTTTGAAGTCAAACTTTCCAATAAGATTTTTTAAAATTTATTCCAATCGGATTTTGATGTATGGGAGTTTTATGTAGAATCATATCCTAAATAACTTTTGTTCTTGGACTTTTTTGATAAGATGCACCGTTTTTGAGATATTCACAAAAACCGTTTTCGTTCGTATGGGGGGTACCCCCCCTAATGGTCCATTTTTGCCCATTAACGAACTTAGCCTCGCATTTTACGAAAAACGGATCTGCGCAAAATTTCAAGTCTCTAGCTCAATCCGGGCGCCCGCAATCCGCGCCACAGACAGACAGACAGACGGACGGACATGCAAAAATTAAATATTTATACCCGTATGGTGAAACCAAAGGGTATATTAACTTTGCCTTACCGTTTGTAACGCCAAGATCCCGTCATCGCACAAAAAAATGAATTACACCAGTGTGTTTAGAATGATGAAAAAAGTTGAATTTAGCATGTCCGTCCGTCCGTCTGTCTGTGGCGCGGATTGCGGGCGCACGAATTGAGCTAGAGACTTGAAATTTTGTACAGATCCGTTTTTCATAAAATGTGAGGCTAAGTTCGTTAATGGGCAAAAATGGACCATTAGGGGGAGTACCCCCCATACGAACGAAAACGATTTTTGGTAATATCTCAAAAACGGTGCATCTTATCAAAAAAGTCCAAGAACAAAAGTTATTTAGGACATGATTCTACATAAAACTCCCATACATCAAAATCCGATTGGAATAAATTTTAAAAAATCTTATTGGAAAGTTTGACTTCAAAGTGGAATTTTGGTATAACTGTTCGAATTTTGATACGAATATCATCATACGGGTCTCCAATGATTGCCAGATTGGCAATTATAGCTTTTGTTATGTTTATCATTCTAAACACACTGGTGTAATTCATTTTTTTGTGCGATGACGGGATCTTGGTGTTACAAACGGTAAGGCAAAGTTAATATACCCTTTGGTTTCACCATACGGGTATAAAAAAATTATAAATTAGATTTTAATAAAAAGAATCTTTTAACAAACCAATCATTCTGTTGTAAGTCGACGGCATAGACTGGAAGACGGAATGATGTTAATCATTTTAGTTTATTTAAACGATTTTTTAAATATAGTTTATTCATATAAAACTTACATGTTGTAATAAAATACACTTGAAAATAACAAAGAAAAAATTACATTATAGTAAATCGTTAATATTAGTGGGCTATAAACTTTTACATTTTCCGTTGTAGATTTCCTGTGTTTTCGTTTTTTTTTAACAAAACGCGTATGGGATTTGACTTATAGAAAATATTACTGTTTACCTTAGAAAACCGGCACCTCATTTAATAAAACAAGTGACAACTAAAAAAAGACCCTAAATGCACGAGCATTTAAATACCAAAATAAAAGGAATGTTTCTTGTACTTGTTTCACAATATTTTCTTACTGTTGCGAAAAAAAATATTTGTACAACAAAGTTGCAAGCAAACCCAAAACTAAAGGCAATAGCCAAGACTTAATTGATGATTCATCTTGCTTTTGGTCTAAATTCCAGTCCGGTTCGGACTTTTCAGGTACTACTTTACGTTCCGATTCTATAATTTCCCCAATTTTGAATTTCTTCATCATCTGTCTGGCATCAGAGCTGTGTCCAACATCTTCAAAAGCTTCAGTTGCATCTTTTCCAGCTTGTTCTATGAGAACCTCCTCCCCACCTGGATGCTGAAAAAAAAAATTATGTGAACAGCACACGACTTTCTTATGTAATAAAATATTAGTTTATATAAAAATATGAACGGTAAAAGATGTCGATCTACGGTTAAAGGCAAAAATGTAGAATGTATAATACCTCCGTTAGTGTGCAAAAATTCGTAAAAATCTATTTTTTTTAACTTTTATTGATAATTCAGTGAACTCTTGGAACTCAAAACTCTTGGAACTCAAAACTCTTAGAAATTGGAAAATCACAAATATTAGAACGCCATTAATTTTTCCATGCAAACTTCAGATATTAGGACAAAGCGTTCTAATTTTTGAGCCGAGTGGAAAAAATGAGAATCGAGCAGCATCGCCAACATGGTTGCTGCATATTATCTTGCCCATTTTTTGTGTTACTTTTATTTTCTACTGATTCAATACGGAGTGTTACTTTGTATATGGCTGGGTGCAGCGTAAAACCAAACAAAAAAATCTCCACTACAAGGGAAATGTATATTTTTTTCCCGAGAATTTAGTTCTGTTTACTCGTCATTTTTGTATGTGCGGAATATTAAGGAACGAGTTAGTTTAGTTTGAGAGTGCATAAGTATTATATTAAAATGCTGTTGTTCAAAAAAATATCTAAAACTTCATTGGCAGAAAAAGTGCCATTATTGATAAATTCAAAGTGGTTTCAGCTATAGAAAAGTTGCTGCAGTATATGGAATATCACTATCTTTGATCAATTATTTGAAAAAGAACGAAAATGTGATTAGAACAAAGTTAGCTAACTCATATGCTGCGTCAAACAGGAAAACTCTAAATAGAGCTGAATTCCCTGAAATGGAGCAAAAGCTTTATTCTTGGATTTTAAAACAGCGATGTAATAAAAGATACAGCAGTAGCTATTTTAAAACTTTTAAATCCAGAAATGAAATTCAACGCCAGTGATGGATGGTTTAACAACTTTAAACGCCGTTTTGGATTGCGAGATCTTAAAATTTGTTATGAAAAATTGTCTAGCAATGTTTCAGCTGTAGTTCTATTTAAAAATTTGTCGCAGGACAAAATAATGTCAATGGAGCTAACGCGAGATCAGATTTATAACGCGGATCAATCCGGATTATTTTACAAGTTGCTATCTAATAAAACCTTTGTTACTAAAAATGAAAAAAATGCACCTGAGCATAAATAATCCAAAATAAGAACAACGTTTTTGTTGTGCTCAAATGCTTCGGGAAGTCACAAGATTAAACATTAGTAATTAAGAAGTCAAGTCATCCAAGACGCTTCAAAAAATTTTACAATCCATTAGAATATAATTCATCAAAATCTATATGGGTAACAACAAATATTTTTATACTTGCTATGATATATCATATAGTAGTATATTAGATTTTTTGGTGATCAAGGCGACTGCTATGGGGGGAATCGGCTGATTATTGTCAGCCCCGTAACCTGTAGTAGGATCGAAAATTCTTCGAAAAATTCTCGTAGTGCAAAACCAGAGCCGCCCGGAAGAAAGAAGTACATCTTCTACAAATCTTCACGACGGTACCTGAAAAAGATGAAGAAAAGGGATCCCGCGGCTTTAAGCGCAAGGGACAAGGCTCTGATGGCAAAGCACCGGAAGGTAGTTGCATCCTTCGAGAAATCAAGAAGATCAGCAAACCCCCCTGCGAAGGAGGGGAACGCGACCGGCAAGAAAGGAGATAGCAATACCAGGATGCACTTTTCATGGGGCCGGCTGGCTTAAAGTGGTCATATGTGACACCCATCTCCGGTATAGGAGAACTTTGGGAAGGGGTCCGCCTACAGGTCATCCTACGCAATGCACTACCACTAAGACCAAAGCATGGATGTGGATTCCCCCACCGGAGCCACCGGACGAATCCATAATGAGAATATTGGAGGCGCAGAACCCTGACATCTCAGTCACAGACTGGAAGATTTAAAAGTACCTCAAAGGGGCTAAGGGTAACGGCAAGGACTACCAGATGCTATTGGATCAAAAATCCAGCCTATCCCTTGCAAAGTCTTCCGGGACCATTTATTTTGGCCTGGGAACAGTCAGGAGGGTCACCATGTTGAACCCGAAGCAGCTGTCAGTGGTGCTTACCCTGACAGAGGTTGATATCGACGTGGCATTAGTCCAGGAGCTCCGGTTAAACGGCAATAACACGATCCTTGGACTAACACCAAAGGGGTATGTATTACACTATAGTAAGACTGATAAAAAACTAAGGATTTGCATCGTCGCCCAGAAAAATATTAACGCTTTCTTTCTAGGTAGCCTCTGCAGTGGAGATGTCTGGGCAATTTTAATTGAGCAGCGGAAAAGAGAGCAATCTCTGATCATTGCTTCAATTTACATGCCATACGAGGAAAGAGATCCACCAGCAGACAAGGTACACAACTTGGTAAGTTTTGGTTGGAACCCTCACCTAAATCTAGTGATGGAATGTGATACCAACGCCCATCACTTTCAATGGGGGAGCTCCAACACTAACGAACGAGGTGAGTCTTTATTCGAATTCATTCTTTACTCGGACCTTATTATATGCAATCGAGGTAACGAACCAACATTCACTAATAAACATAACAAAAGCTATAATTGCCAATCTGGCAATCATTGGAGACCCGTATGGTGATATTCGTATCAAAATTCGAACAGTTATACCAAAATTCCACTTTGAAGTCAAACTTTCCAATAAGATTTTTTAAAATTTATTCCAATCGGATTTTGATGTATGGGAGTTTTATGTAGAATCATATCCTAAATAACTTTTGTTCTTGCACTTTTTTGATAAGATGCACCGTTTTTGAGATATTCACAAAAAACGATTTCGTTCGTATGGGGGGTACCCCCCCTAATGGTCCATTTTTGCCCATTAACGAACTTAGCCTCGCATTTTACGAAAAACGGATCTGTGCAAACTTTCAAGTCTCTAGCTCAATCCGTGCGCCCGCAATCCGCGCCACAGACAGACAGACAGACAGACGGAGAGACGGACGGACATGCAAAAATTAAATATTTTTATCATTCTAAACACACTGGTGTAATTCATTTTTTTGTGCGATGACGGGATCTTGGCGTTACAAACGGTAAGGCAAAGTTAATATACCGTTTGGTTTCACCATATGGGTATAAAAAAACAGAGAAGAGGTAATCGACATAACACTCGCGACTAGCTACCAAGACTTGAGGGTTGACAATTGGAGAGTATGCCCTAAGCACTCCTTTTCGGATTATGCTAGGGTATATTAACTTCTCAAAGGAGGTACCTGATCATTACAGGAATGCTAGGAGAATCGACTGGACTAAATTCGCAGAGGAAATAAGGCGGGAGACAGTTGATCCGAACGGACCCACACCCCTCACCGCTTCTTCCATTGAGAAAGTAGTAGGGAAAATTAAACACAGACTTAATCAAGCCTTTAACGCTTCCTGTCCGGTTACACGCAGCACCAAAAGCTCGACCACCCCATGGTGGAGTGGAGAGCTACGGCAACTGCAAAAACAGACTAGGAAACTGTTTAATAAGGCAAAGTTTATGAAGACCGGGAAGCTTGGACCAACTACTAGGCCAGCTTCAATGAGTATAAGAAAGATATAAGGAGAGCCAAGTGGGCATCGTGGAAAGATTTCTGTTGCTCAATCGAGGATACACAAGATGCTGCCAGACTCCGAAGGATCCTAAGTAGGACTCCATCGGCCCCGGTGCTCTTGGAAAACCCATATGGAAGCACGACAGAATCAAGCCAGGAAACACTGGATCTCTTAACGGATACCCATTTCCCTATAGATTGCCAGGGCAGTAGTAGTAGATACCATGCTCCAGGAATAAGGTATAGGAACTTTCGGGTAGCAAAAGAGATAATCAATGAACGTTCTGTAGTGTGGGCGGTACATTCCTTCGCCCCTACAAAGCGGCGGGCATGGATGGAATTATCCCGGTCATGCTTCAGCACGCGTTGCCTTTTATCAAATGCTTGTTGATAAAACTCTTTAGAGGCTGCCTGCTAGCCAGGTATATGCCAGAGTGTTGGAGAGAAGTTCGTGCGGCATTCATCCCCAAGGCTGGGAAACGTTCCCATAATAAGCCTAAGGACTTCCGGCCTATAAGTCTTTCATCGTTTTTATTAAACATAACAAAAGCTATAATTGCCAATCTGGCAATTATTGAAAACCCGTATGGTGATATTCGTATCATAATTCGAGCAGTTGTACCAAAATTCCACTTTGAAGTCAAACTTTCCAATTAGATTTTTTTAAATGTATTCCAATCGGATTTTGATGTATGGGAGTTTTATGTAGAATCATATCCTAAATAACTTTTGTTCTTGGACTTTTTTGATAAGATGCATCGTTTTTGAGATATTCGCAAAAAAACGTTTTCGTTCGTATGGGGGTACCCCCATACCCCCCATACGAACGAAAACGTTTTTTGCGAATATCTCAAAAAGGTCTTATGAGTACTGAAAACATAACAATGGGCCCGTTTAGGCCTCCAAGTGTAACGATGTGCTTGCGCCTAGGCGCGCGCGGTCTTCTTAACCTAACCTATATTAGATTTGTTATACCGTCTGTAACGCATCGAATTAATCATTGGACGCAAAAATGAACTACACCAGAGTGTTAGGGATGACAAAAGATTTTGATTTCCGCATGTCCGTCCGTCTGTCTGTCCGTCCGTCTATCTGTACGTGGACACCATAACTTTCGAAAGTATTGAGCTAGTGACTTGAAATTTTGAAATGTGTTTATCTATACCTATATATAAAAATGGAAGTTTGTTGGTTGGTTGGTCTGTTGGTTTGAGATTACAAAACTCTAAAACTATTGGACCGATTTTTACGCGGTTCTTTGCAAAATGATCTGTGTTGCCAGGAGCAGGTTTTTAGCTATGTTAGATTTTCAAAATTCGGTCCGTCCGTCCGTCTGTCTGTCTGTGGCGCGGATTGTGGGCGCATGGATTGAGCTAGAGACTTGAAATTTTGCGCAGATCCGTTTTTCGTAAAATGCGAGGCTAAGTTCGTTAATGGGCAAAAATGGACCATTAGGGGGGGTACCCCCCATAGGAACGAAAATGTTTTTCGCGAATATCTCAAAAACTGTGCATCCTATCAAAAAAGTGCAAGAACAAAAGTTATTTAGAATATGATTCTACATAAAACTCCCATACATCAAAATCCGATTGGAACAAGTTTTAAAAAAATCTTATTGGAAAATTTGAATTCAAATGAAATTTTGATACACCGTTCAATTAAATCACCATACGGGTTTTCAATAATTGCTTAATTGGCAATTATAGCTTTTGTTATGTTTTACCAACAGTTTTTAAATTATTTATGGTTTTTTGGCATTCTAAAATTTGTACAAAAAACTTTAAGCTGGAAACGTAGGGTCTACTAGTAATATATACAGTAATATATGAAGATGAAATATGTTTATAATATACATCGATGAAATTTGTTTATAAGATTCTACATAAGCGTTCCATACATCAAAATCCAATTGGACCACTCCTTTTCACATCTCTTATACAAATTAATTTCTTTAAATAAACGTTTTCTCATCATATAGAGTATTTGACGATTGGCCCCTAGCAATTGTAGCTTTTCTGATGTTTAACTTTTGGTTCCACAAGTCACTTGTTCCACAGGTTCGTACAGTTACGGAGAAAAAAATTTGCCGGTAAGTCTTTGCTCCACGGGCAACGCTCCATGTCACAACCCAAGAAGCATTTCCACCAAAGGTTACACATTATCGGCAATTATTGCCACAAAACATCTTAGCGACTGGCTGGAATAAAGCTCTTGATCGTCAAAATTTGGATTATTTTGACGAGGAAGATAATATGCCTCTTGCTCATTTAGTCCCTTCATTCAAGTCACGGCGGAGCTTATTCAGTCAATGACGGGTCAGGTAATTTCAAAATTTCTTGCCTGAAGTCTATAATTTGTCAAATACTTTCGGCTCGAAGGACCAATTTTGAAATAATCATAAAAAAAACAATGAGATTGACCGTGGTGGTCTGGTTATTGAATAACTAATGATATGCCGAACATCGGGGATATTTATAGGGGAGACTGGGCTATTCTGGACCACGGGGAATTGCGGACCAGCGTCATTTTTTTCCCCTAGTAGTGGTTGGTAGCTGCAAATAACTGTAATCAGTTTGCCTCATGTTAAGCTAATTTTCCTAACAGTACTCGACTTTTGTATACGCACTATCACCTCGCTTCGATAGCAAATAGAAAAGTGATACTTCGAAATTTTTTTTTTCACTTTGTGTTTCGCTTAAATTTAACCACATTTTTCGAGAATCAACTCAAGTAAATATATTGATAATATTCGCGGAGCCTTAAGCATTCGACACTGACAAGAAATTTTGCATGAAGTTTGCATTGTGTTACTAATAGCTGCCATATTGTAAAAAAGAGCATTCGGGGAATTGTGGACCACTTTTGTCGGGGAATTATGGACCACTCAATTCTTGACATTTGACAAGCAAACTTCGTGTATTTGATGCATATAAGTGTTTTTTCATGCAAAAACACAGCATTAGATTTTCGGCAATCATACTAATATATAAAAATGAGTTGGTGTCTGTCTGTCTGTCTGTCTGTCTGTTCCTCTTTCACGCAAAAACGGCTGAACCGATTGACTTGAAATTTCGCATGAGTGTCTGTGGTAGTTCTGGTTCCAACATAGGCATACGAAAAAGTAGCGCGAGGGGTGGGTGGAGCAAGGGGAGGGGGTAAAGTGATTTCGAAACTTAGTTTTTGCGCTTTGTTACTCTTTCGCGGGGAAACTACTGAACCGATTGGCCTGAAATTTGGCACAGATGTTCGTCGGGGGCTCAGCCCCAACACAGACCCATTAAAAAGTAGCCCGACGGGTGGGGGGGAGTAAAGGGAGGGGGTAAAGTGATCTCGAAACTTAGCTCTTCCTCTATGTTACCCTTTCGCGGGGAAACTACTTAACCGATTGGCCTGAAATTTGGCATAAATAAATGTTCGTCGGGGATCCAGCCCCAACATAGACCCATTAAAAAGTAGCCCGATAGGTGGGAGAGTAAGCGGAGGGGGTAAAGTAATACCGAATGCAAGTGCTGGAATTTTTTGTTAGTTTGTTAACCCGTTCGGTTCATGTTTTTTTCTATGGGGGTTAAAAATACTCTCTATACAAATTAATGATGTTTAAGCCATCAGTATTCATTTAAAACAAAAAAAAAAATTATTTTTTACAAATACGTCCACTGTAGTCCAAATCAAAATTGGGTGACAAATGCACTTAAAGGAGCACTAAATGAGAATAGAGTGTTGAAAATAAATAAATAATAAGTCAATTCAAATTTTTAACTGCGTTGCCATTTGGCATCAAAATACCGAGTGGGTTAATCATTTTCCGAAGAGAAAAAACTAACGAACAGCATGCAGGCTACCTAATTTTTAACCAAATGAATTTAGTTTTCCTAAGTTTTTTTTTCTGTTTACGCTTTTAGCCGGGCGAAGCCGGGTCCAAATTCTAGTACTAATATATAAAAATGAGTTGGTGTCTGTCTGTCTGTTCCTCTTTCACGCAAAAACCGCTGAACCGATTGACTTGAAATTTGGCATGAGTGTCTGTGGTCGTTCTGGTTCCAACATAGGCATACGGAAAAATAGCGCGAGGGGTGGGGGGAGTAAGGGGAGGGGGTAAAGTGATTTCGAAACTTAGATTTTGCGCTATGCTACTCTTTCGCGGGGAAACTACTGAACCGATTGACCTGAAATTAGGCATAGATGTTCGTGGAGGGTTCAGCCCCAACACAGACCCATTAAAAAGTAGCCCGAGTCGTGGGGGAGTAAGAGGAGGGGGTAAGGTGATTTCAAAACTTAGTTTTTGCGCTATGTTACTCTTTCGCGGGGAAACTGCTGAACCGATTGACCTGAAATTTGACATAGATGTTCGTCGGGGGTCCAGCCTCAACACAGACCCATTAAAAAGTAGCCCGAGAGGTGGGGGGAGTAAGGGAAGGGGGTAAGGTGATTTCAAAACTTAGTTTTTGCACTATGTTACTCTTTCGCGGGGAAACTGCTGAACCGATTGACCTGAAATTTGACACAGATGTTCGTCGGGGGTCCAGCACCAACATAGATCCATTAAAAAGTTGCCCGAGAGGTGGGGGGAGTAAGGGGAGGGGGTGAAGTGATCTCGAAACTTAGCTCTTCCTCTATGTTACCCTTTCGCGGGGAAACTACTGAACCGATTGGCCTGAAATTTGGCATAGATATACTTCGGGGGTCCAGCACCAACATAGACCCATTAAAAAGTAGCCCGAGAGGTGGGGGAGTAAGGGGAGGGGGTAAAGTGATCTCAAAACTTAGTTTTTGCGCTATGTTACTCTTTCGCGGGGAAACTGCTGAACCGATTGACCTGAAATTTGACACAGATGTTCGTCGGGGGTCCAGCACCAACATAGATCCATTAAAAAGTTGCCCGAGAGGTGGGGGGAGTAAGGGGAGGGGGTGAAGTGATCTCGAAACTTAGCTCTTCCTCTATGTTACCCTTTCGCGGGGAAACTACTGAACCGATTGGCCTGAAATTTGGCATAGATATTCTTCGGGGGTCCAGCACCAACATAGACCCATTAAAAAGTAGCCCGAGAGGTGGGGGAGTAAGGGGAGGGGGTAAAGTGATCTCGAAACTTAGTTTTTGCGCTATGTTACTCTTTCGCGGGGAAACTACTGAACCGATTAGCCTTAAATTTGGCATAGATGTTCGTCGGCGGTCCAGCCCCAACATAGATCGGTGGGGGAGTAAGCGGAAGGGGGAAAGTAGTACCGAATGCAAGTGCTGGAATTTTTTGTTAGTTTCTTAATCATTTTCCGAAGAGAAAAAACTAACGAACACCTAATTTTTAACCAAATGAATTTAGTTTTCCTAAGTTTTTTTTTCTGTTCACGCTTTTAGCCGGGCGAAGCCGGGTCCAAATTCTAGTACTAACATATAAAAAACACTTTAAAAACAAGTTTTATAACCTTATACACTTTCAAAATGCACTAAA
This sequence comes from Chrysopilus asiliformis, assembly GCA_964034945.1. Classification (NCBI taxonomy): domain Eukaryota; kingdom Metazoa; phylum Arthropoda; class Insecta; order Diptera; family Rhagionidae; genus Chrysopilus; species Chrysopilus asiliformis. The sequence continues at coordinate 55,694,677 of OZ035962.1, forward strand.
AAGTAAAAAACAAGTTCAAAGTTTCACAAAAAATGTTTTTATAAATTGCGTGTTGTTGTGAAAGTATAAAGTGTGCTGCGTTGCACAGTATGAAACCGCTATTACAGATTCAATAGCAAATGCAACGTCACACACTTTATACTTTCACAACAACACGCAATTTATAAAAACATTTTTTGTGAAACTTTGAACTTGTTTTTTACTTTTTAGTGCATTTTGAAAGTGTATAAGGTTATAAAACTTGTTTTTTAAAGTGTTTTTTTTATTTTATACTTTTTAGTCTTGAATTAGCCTACCAAAAACCTCCAGAAAAGATCTTTCGCGGGAAATTTGAGCAAAAGGAAACTCACGTTCTCTTTGCAGGACATTCCGTTATCCTTACAGAATTTTAAATGTCAGAATCGGATTCAGCGACCCCAAAACCCCCTAATGCCATTTTTCCCGGAAAAAATGGGAAAAGGATATGTGCGTTATCATTACAGGGCCTTCCGTTTCGAATTTTGAAAATCTAACACCGAATTCGTGATCAGCGACCCCGAAAACCCCCTGGTGCCAGTTTTTCCCGGGAAAAATGGGAAAAAGGATATTTGCGTTATCCTTACAGGACCTTCCGTTTTGAATTTTGAAAATCTAACACCGAATTCGTGATCAGCGACCCCGAAAACCCCCTGGTGCTAGTTTTTCCCGGGAAAAATGGGAAAAAGGATATTTGCGTTATCCTTACAGGACCTTCCGTTTTGAATTTTGAAAATCTAACACCGAATTCGTGATCAGCGACCCCGAAAACCCCCTGGTGCTAGTTTTTCCCGGGAAAAATGGGAAAAAGGATATTTGCGTTATCCTTACAGGACCTTCCGTTTTGAATTTTGAAAATCTAACACCGAATTCGTGATCAGCGACCCCGAAAACCCCCTGGTGCCAGTTTTTCCCGGGAAAAATGGGAAAAAGGATATTTGCGTTATCCTTACAGGACCTTCCGTTTTGAATTTTGAAAATCTAACACCGAATTCGTGATCAGCGACCCCGAAAACCCCCTGATGCCAGTTTTTCCCGGAAAAAATGGGAAAAAGGATATTTGCGTTATCCTTACAGGACCTTCCGTTTTGAATTTTGAAAATCTAACACCGAATTCGTGATCAGCGACCCCGAAAACCCCCTGATGCCAGTTTTTCCCGGAAAAAATGGGAAAAAGGATATTTGCGTTATCCTTACAGGACCTTCCATTATCCTTACAAGGATGGAGTAGTAAAAATATTGAACTGTCACCGGAACTACGCAAGGTGACAAAATTTCATCTTCCTAGGTTGTGTGACACTCAAAATTAAACTGTTCCTGAAATTGGTGATTGAAACGCTCAGTTTTCTTTTGGTTATTATTTATTTTTAGCTTTGTTAACTCTTCACAAACTTTTTTAGAATTAGATGTTTACAATTTTTTGATCACAATATTTTTGTTCTTTTTATTAATTTCACTAAATTCACTATTACAAAGTGATTTATTACAAAGTTAGTACATCTACGTTTTATAATTTTTGATTACAATGATTTCGTTCTTAAACTTCTCCAACACAAACAAAACTTTAAAATTATTATTCTTAAAACAATATTCTACACAATTCTTAGGAAAAACCTCACTTCAAAGTTAAAAGAAACTCATTTCAAAACTCTATAAGACTCTCTTTAAAAACTCAACAAAAATAACTCTTTCTTTAAAAACTCAAAGGAAAAAAAAAACTCTTTTTAAAACAAAACTCAAAGAACTCTGGTAAAAACTCAATAATAACTCTTTTTAAAACTCAATAATAACTCTTTTTAAAACTCAATAATAACTCTTAAAACTTTCTTCAAAAACTCAAAAGATCAAACTCTTGTTTTAAAACTCAATAATAACTCTTAAAACTTTCTTCAAAAACTCAAAAGATCAAACTCCTGTTTAAAAACTCAATAATAACTCTTAAAACTTTCTTCAAAAACTCAAAAGATCAAACTCTTGTTTAAAAACTCAATAATAACTCTTAAAACTTTCTTCAAAAACTCAAAAGATCAAACTCTTGTTTAAAAACTCAATAATAACTCTTAAAACTTTCTTCAAAAACTCAAAAGATCAAACTCTTGTTTAAAAACTCAATAATAACTCTTAAAACTTTCTTCAAAAACTCAAAAGATCAAACTCCTCGAGCCAGGCCTTGACACCTCCTTTTATAGGCGTCTTGACCTGTTCGATTAATTGATGGTGGGAATCCTAGTCACGTTGCTAAAACAGGTGCAAGTAACATTTGACCTAATTCTGGGTGACGGAAATAAGAATTGCATTGTCATGTAATGCTAATTCGCGTATTTCACTGTTGTGAAATAAGATCAAAACATTTGTTGCAATATGAGCGCGTTTGTCGCGTGCTTCGTTTTTTTGCTGGTTGGCATTTTTATGATTTTAATGTTGAATACATGTCGGGAGCGTTGACCGACGGTATGAATTGAAGAGTTTTGATGATTTCGCATAATGTATCTGAAAAAGATATATTGACAATTTTGCCTAGGGTTTATGTGCAGGTGTTTATGCAGTTATATGGCGGGTGCGTTGACCTACGTTATTTAGGTGAATTGACGAGTTTCGATGATTTTGCATAATGATTTCTGAAAGGAGTATTGATCGGACCGGAAACTGATGTTTTTGTATAGGGTTTGGATAGGTGCATTGACCGGACTGCATATGAAAGTGATAGGAATTGCTTGAGAATTGCCTATGTTGCTCAAGGGATGGTTCAATGCTCTGTCTTAATACTTTGTACCTATGGTTTTAGGTAAAGTGACTTGAAGAATGGGTCAATGTTCTGACTTAGTACTTTGTACCCGTTGTTTTAGGTTAAGTGATGGATTGCATTCTGGAAAAGTCGAAATGCAATTCATCACATTACGTTATTTATGAAAGATGTATTGATCGGACCGGAAACTGATGGTTTCGTATAGAGGTTGGATAGGTGCATTGACCGGGCTGCATAGGAAAGTATTAAGAATTGCATATGAATTGCTTATGTTGCTTGAAGAATGGTTCAATGCTCTGTCTTAATACTTTGTACCTATTGTTTTAGGTAAAGTGATGGATTGCATTCTGGAAAAGTCGAAATGCAATTCATCACATTCCTTACCCCCTGAAGAAAGAAAAATGTAATTTTTCGAAGTCAACAAAAATTGTTTATAAAAATTCGGCAATTGTTAAATTATAAAAATCATAAAAATCATTGTAAAATTCATCATAAAAAAAATGTTGAATAAAATTTAGTAATCATCAAAACTTTATTTTGTTTTTGTTCCAGTTTTCAGGCTTTCAGATTTTTTTTCAGCTTTGTAGATTTTTTCCGGACTCTTGTTTTTTAGATTTTTTACTAAAATTTTCAGATTATTTTTGGTTTTTTTATATTTTCTCCAGACTTTTGCTTTTCGGATATTGGCATTTTGTATGTTTATAAATTCCTCATTACTTATTTTATAATTAAATTGGTTTTTAATGAATAGAATACATAATTACAGTAACAAAAATCTGTAGCAAAGCATTTACATATCCATGATCTTAAAAATTTTCCGTTCAATAATTTTCTCAATTTTATGAATTTTAATAAAAACTACATAAAAATATAACATGAAAACAAATAGTAAAATAAAATTATTTGAAACAAAAGCACAAGATTACATGATGTTTGTGACATTGAATTAAATTAAAATTTTCTATTTTTTTTTTTTTTTTTTTTTTTTTTTTTTTTAAACTGAAACTACACTAAATTATCTTGTATTTTATAGGATTTTATGTATTGATTTGGTGAAAAAGTATAGTAGCAAAAAAAAATTTTTTTTTTTTTTTTTTCAATTAATAAAATTTCCAGTTACTATCATAATATAAAAATTTCAATTGTGGCCGTCTGTTATCCGACAGTGATGGATTTCAAAATTTTGAAGTTTCTCCGAAGTGTGTTAATTTTGGTGTTTATCTCGACTAATATATTCTTTCAGCCGATTATTATGGATGCGAACAAGTTTGTTGCGAATTTTTAGAACTGAGTTTACTGTACTAGGGGTTTCCTTGATTTCAAAATGGTCCTAACCAAATTGGACTTAACTTATTTTTTCGACTTTCGTTTTTAAGCAGAACCCAATCTCCGACTTGGAAACTTTTGTTGACGGAATTTTTGTCGTAATAAGTTTTGCTTTTCATTTTACTCGCCAATAGATTTTCTCTCGCCTTTTTGTACGCCGTTTGGAGTTTGTATTTTAACAGATGGTAATAATTTTCATCGTTATACAAGGGTTCTGGATCTCTTTTCACGCTTGTAGGAAGTTCAGCGGAAAATCCGTATAATAAGTCCATGGGAGTGAATTTGGTTGAAGCATGTATAGTGTTGTTATGGACGTGTACTGCTTCTCTAATCCATTCATCCCAAGTAGTCGGATATTCATTTACGAAATTTCGTAAGTATTCCGCAAGAGGTCGATGGGACCGTTCGAGTGCTCCATTTGTTTGGGGATGGTATGCTGTTGTTTGTAACTTTCGAATTTTCAAGAGTTTACACAATTTTTTGAATACGTCGCTCAAAAAATTGGTTCCTTGATCAGTGACCAATTTCTTGGGTATTCTATATCTTGTAATAATTTGTTCATAAAATGCTTTAGCCACTGTCTCAGCTTCACAATTTTCTATTGCAACGCAATCGAAAAATCGGGTTAGGTCATCCTGGAACGTGAGAAGATATTTATTTCCACTATTGGTTACTGGAAGTGGACCGACTATATCTAGATATACTTTGTCAAAGGGGAGTAGTGCCGTGTCTGTAATGACCATTGGCATACGCGTGTAGCGTGAATATTTGTTTACTTGACAAAGTCGACAACTTTTGACAAAGTTTTCGATGTCTTTCACCATATTTTTCCACCGATAATGACGTCTTATACGGTGATAAGTTTTAAAAACTCCTTGATGTCCACCTAGAGGACTATTGTGGTAGGTCGTGAGTACAGATTCTATTTCTTTTCGGTCAGTTAATTGCTGAATATTTTTTGTGGAAATAACTGGGTCAATAGAATCATCTAAAGTTTCAAAATTTTCACTTTGTTTATCTTTTTCATGGCCGTTATCAGGGGCATTGTCTTCGGGTAATTGCTGAGTTGCAGTTTTATCACATGAATTAGTTGTTGTTGTACTCTCGCTTTGATTTGGGTTTTCCATCTGTTGTTTATTTTGTTTACTTTGGCTTCGAGTTACAACTTGTACTCGCGATTGTTTGAATGGAGTTTTGGTTTGATTCTTCCCCTTTTTTACCTCAGTTTTAGCAATACCGCTGGGTTTGTATAAGTGTTCTTGAATAAAGTTTCTTGGGCTTTCGTCGATCATTGTCTCTGAAGAATTTTCATATTGTTGTTGTTGGGTTATTTCATTGAGAATTTCATTATTTTTAGACGATGGAATTCGACTGAGGGCATCTGCTGCCGTGTTTAATTTACCTGCCTTGTACTGAATTTCGTAATCGTAATCAGATAATTGGTGACGAAAACGTGTAAGACTAGTTGTAGTGTCCTTGACATTGAACACTCCTTTTAAAGGCCTATGGTCGGAGTAAACAATGAATTTACGTCCTAGTAAGTAACATCGAAAATGTTTAGTAGCCCAAACTATTGCTAGCAATTCTTTCTCTATGGTTGAATATCGGCGTTCAGCCTCATTCAAGGTTCGGCTAGCGTAGGCTACTGGCCTTTCGTCCTGCGATAGTATTGCTCCAAGTGCTTCTCCACTAGCATCTGTGGTTAACGCAAATGGTTTAAAAAAATCTGGATATACCAGAAGAGGTGGAGATGTTAAGGCTTCTTTTAGTGTTTCGAATGCCTTTTCACATGATTCGTTCCACGCAAATTTACTACCCTTTCGAAGTAATTTCGTAAGAGGTAAGGCCTTTTGGGCAAAATCTTCAATAAATTTTCTATAATAATTGGCAAGACCTAAAAAACTTTGTATTTGTCGAATAGTTTTTGGACGTGGGAAATTCTTTACACATTCTATATTTTGGGGATCGGGGAGAGCGCCTTCTTTCGTACATTTGTGTCCTAAATAAATTACTTCCTTTTTGAGGAAGTGACACTTCTCGGGTTGGAGTTTAAAATTGTGGATCCTGAGACGTTCGAAAATATCCATCAATTTTTGGTTATGGTCATCTAGGGTTTTCCCGTAAATGACCAAATCATCGATGTATATGAAACACTTTATTCCTTGTAACCCTGTCAAGGCGTGATTCATAGCTCTTTGGAATGTAGCAGGAGCCGATTTTAATCCAAACGGCATCCTGGTAAATTCGAAATGACCAAATGGAGTGCTAAACGCTGTTTTTTCTCGATCGTTTGGCTCAACTTGAATTTGATGATAGCCGCTAGCTAAGTCCAGTGTGGTGAAATAAGTAGAGTTTCCCAACTGGTCCAGAATCTCCTCGATTCTAGGCAGTGGAAAAGCGTCTCCAATAGTGACGTCATTCAGTTTCCTGAAATCCACCACTACTCTCCACTTCTTTTCGCCGTTTGCTCCCGCTTTCTTAGGTACTACTAAGAGAGGGGAGTTCCAGGGACTCTTGCTAGGTTGGACTATTCCTTCTTCTACCATTTTATTAACTTGTTCGTTAATAACTTTTCGGTGGGTTTCGGCCAAACGATAATTCTTTAAATTTAGAGGTCCTTGGTCCTGACATATGGGTATTTTATGTGTAAGAACGTTAGAATGGGTTAATTTGTCATTGGGAAGATGGAAAAGATCATGAAATTGCGAACAAATATGTATTATAGACTGGCGTTCTTCGTGATTTGCCTCTGGATCCATTTGTATTGATTCGATAATTTCCCGAATCCTTTTATATGTAGGAGATTTAAACCGGTTAGTCTGGCCTAAATTTTCTTGACATGGAAAGATTTTGAAATTTTTTGCTTTCACAATTTTTAGGGGTATTTTATTCAAAGTTATTTGGTAGGTATTTGAGTTCAGAATGCTAACCGTAATCTTCCCATTTCGGGGCCGAACTAGAGTGTTAGCTACGTACACTCCTTCAGCGATTTCCCTAGACATACAAAGGAGATTTTTATTCCCGTTTTGGATTGGTACTTCGATCACCTTTTCCGTTCGTGGGGGTATTATTAGATTTGCTGGATAATCATAAATTTTTTGAGAGAATTTTAGTTTTTCATTGTTCAGGTTATGTTTTTTGGTTAAATTAATGTCCGTATGTGCGGTTTTATTTTCCGCTGACGGCTTAAAAATTTGAATACTGAGTTCCTTTTCCAAAGATTTGCACAAATTTCTAACATCATCTATTGTTTTGATAGAATTCCCTGTTTGTTTGGAGGGAAAGTTAATTGTTTGGATTTGAGTGGTATTTTTTGATTTGTTTAGATTATTAGTAGATTTAGTTGATGAGCTAGTAGTGCTTTTTATTGGAACTGATTCAAATGGGTTTTGTTTTGACCCTGCTGCCTTCCCGAGTCGTCCTGTACGACTGGGTTGTGAAATTTTCGCTATCTCGGCGTAAGATTTGGATGATTGGGCCACGACATTATTTGCTCGTGGATCCGAACCTACGGTAGATAGATCACAAGTGACTATGTTATTCCATGTACCTGACCTTGATAATACCTTCTGAGTCGTGATCTCAGATTTGGTTGTTTTGTTCAAGGGGTCAGTGGAATTTTCTAGCTGTTTCACTTGTAGTGATTTTGGATTTTCAGAAGTTTTGTAAATCGGTTTATGATTATCGACCTGTCCATGTTCAGTATGAGCTTTCGATATTTGGACCAAACCCTTCCTTGAGCTTGGATTCGAATTTGCATTTACCTGAGATTGAGCCGTTTCACTATTATATCGACCTGTCCTTAGCATCACTTTCTGAGTCGCGATTTCAGATTTTGTGATTTCGTGCAAGGAGTCATCTATAAAGTCAAATTTAAACTCATGCTCTGATTGCAGCGCTTCTATTGCTGGAAAATGGAGTCGTTTCATAATACAGTCGATTCTACTTCTGTTCCATAAAATATCCCTTCCTATGATACCATCGCAAGGAACCGATTCATTATCGTTGACTACGTGAAATTGACAAGTCAACGCTTCTTTATTTGGATCTCGCATCACAGCCGTCATTTTGGCTTCACAGATGCCTATCGATCGTTCAGATGCACCGTATAAACCAGTCAGAACTACTAGCCTATTTCCGTTAATCGGAGTACCGGGTTTCAAGATCGATCGTCTAATTAGACTTACATCTGCTCCTGTATCCACCAAAAATTGAACTTGCTTTTTACAAGCGATGTCAACATCCGCGGTTATTACTGCCTCACGATAAAGTTTCTGGTATGGAATGATTATTTCATTAGTAGGCATGGGGTCGATTTTCTTTTGGGGTTTTGAGTTTTCGGGAGTTTTCTTGGATGGTTGAGACCTCATTGCAATAGGTTTTTTGGGTTTTAGAGTGGAGTTTTGAGATTTTAAGGGAGAATTTTGAGAATTCATTGCAATGGGTTCATTAATGTTGGGAGTTGCTTTGGAGTCTTGAAGTTTAGTTGCAGAGGGTTGATTAATTTTGTGAGTTTGCGATTTACACCACTTTTTGCTTTGGTCTGAAGATGGGTGCGGAGCTTCAAACCTTATTGGTTTCCCTGTGTCATTGGGTTGAAAATTGAGTTTTCTATATTATTTTTCTGTTCCCACTTTTGTTTTGCAGGACACTGATTTATATTATGGGTGTCTCGATCACACCAATCACAATGTTGAGGATTTGAATTATTTCTGTTATTAATATTTAAATTTATTTGTGCCTGATTACGTTTAGGGGTAGATGTTTGGAAATTCGTATTGGTTGTTTGTTTCCAACACCTGTCGGTACTGTGGCCGTTGATTTGGCATTTAGTACAGAAATATTGCCTTGATCGGCAATCTTGGTAATCGTGACCTATTCGCTTACAAAAGCTGCACGTTGTGATTTTGTTGTGATTTCTTTGTACATTTGTAGGGTAGTTAGTAGGTGGTGTGTTTCTAGAAAAATTTCCTCTTGGATTTCTACTAGAGTTTGGAAGAAAACTTTGATTTGAAAAACTATTATTTGGGAAATTTGAGTTATTATGACGTTGCGTTGAATTATTATTATGTGAATTGTTCAAAAAATTTTGGGTCCAATTGCTTGAATCCGACACATTTGAAGAATGTTCGAACGAATAGTTCATTCGTCGATCTTTATAGGCTTTCAGTTCAGTTTTTTCTATTGTGTCGGCTAACACCATGAGGGATTCCATTTTATCGAGAGTGCTAGTCATTAGGGCTTGACGTATTGTCGGGCTTAAAATTCCCACTCGGAAGGTAAATCGAACTTCCTGTTCGATTTCTTTAATTAAAGCAAAGCTGCCTTCGGGGTATTTAGTTTGAACTGTTTTGTGCATATCTGTATAGATTTTTATTAAACGACATCCAAAAGCTTGGACTGTCTCTCCAGGAGTTTGTGCACACCTCCTTAATTCGACATATAAATCGTCTAGGGATTTTGCAGGGGCAAAATAAGCGATCATCATATTTTTGAAATTTATGAAACTCGTGAATGTGTGGGAGCCGATTAGGCTATATGCTTCACCTTTTAATTTGGACCTTAATACTGAGAGAAACATGGGAACCACTTCGGGCATAAGGGTATCGTGAATCTGTTGAGCACAATCTAGGAATTGCCTCAGATCTGTCTCTAATGTGTGTGTTCTCTCACCAGTGAACACTGGAACCATTAGGCTCACCAATTTTGAAATCTCAGTTAATGAAGATATTTTGTTTTCTATTTTTACCACTTTGTCTTTTCCACCAGAAATCAATTTATCAACCCGTGTTAAAAATTCGTGTATCGTTTTAGATAATCTACTATTTTGCTGATCGGTCAGCTCTAAAGGTTCTAAAATATTACTACTAATGGAGTTTACCGACTCCTCACTATCTAGAATCACAAAGTTGTTATTGTCCCTATCTAAAACTATCTTATCTCTAATATTCAAAATACTTTCAATCTTTTGACTTACTGATATGTTGTTGCCTGTTGAGGTGTTTCTTCGGAATACGCTGCCTTCCTGTTGTGCTGGTCCTTCGTTAGATGCTGATGTTTCTGGAACTGCGTCTCTGGGTCTGTGGTTGATTCCGCTGGGTCCTGGGAGGATACTGCTTTGTTGATTCCTCTTCGGTGTTTGGCTGAATAAATGTTGTAGATCGTCAGCTATGGTGTAAAGTTCGGCAATTTCTTGTTGTAGGTTTGGTAAAACTGGTTCAATTGGATGCCTCGAGTAGTCGTGTTGATTTGTTGTTGCGTCCTTCTTTGGGGTTGATTGTAGGTGAGGTGGGATTCCGTTGTCGAATTCGTCTGAACTTACTGAAGAACTTCTTCCTTCTGGTGTCTGGTACTTTGTTGTAGCTTTTCTTCTCGGATTTCGTCTGGTAAACTTTCGTAGTATGTTGGACATCTATCGTTACTATTGTTTCGGGCTGGTTCCTTTCCTTTCTGCGTTTGATGCACTTTTCACTTCACTTGTTTTCAGGAATTTTTTCTGATGTTAAATGTCACAAAAGTTTTTGTTGCGATGACCCGGATAAAGTTTGTCACTACACAACTATTTTAAATCACTTGTACCACTTGTCCTGCTGAACTGTGGCCTCATAAACAAGTGATCCTACCGACTGCGCCATAAAATGTGACACTCAAAATTAAACTGTTCCTGAAATTGGTGATTGAAACGCTCAGTTTTCTTTTGGTTATTATTTATTTTTAGCTTTGTTAACTCTTCACAAACTTTTTTAGAATTAGATGTTTACAATTTTTTGATCACAATATTTTTGTTCTTTTTATTAATTTCACTAAATTCACTATTACAAAGTGATTTATTACAAAGTTAGTACATCTACGTTTTATAATTTTTGATTACAATGATTTCGTTCTTAAACTTCTCCAACACAAACAAAACTTTAAAATTATTATTCTTAAAACAATATTCTACACAATTCTTAGGAAAAACCTCACTTCAAAGTTAAAAGAAACTCATTTCAAAACTCTATAAGACTCTCTTTAAAAACTCAACAAAAATAACTCTTTCTTTAAAAACTCAAAGGAAAAAAAAAACTCTTTTTAAAACAAAACTCAAAGAACTCTGGTAAAAACTCAATAATAACTCTTTTTAAAACTCAATAATAACTCTTTTTAAAACTCAATAATAACTCTTAAAACTTTCTTCAAAAACTCAAAAGATCAAACTCTTGTTTTAAAACTCAATAATAACTCTTAAAACTTTCTTCAAAAACTCAAAAGATCAAACTCCTGTTTAAAAACTCAATAATAACTCTTAAAACTTTCTTCAAAAACTCAAAAGATCAAACTCTTGTTTAAAAACTCAATAATAACTCTTAAAACTTTCTTCAAAAACTCAAAAGATCAAACTCTTGTTTAAAAACTCAATAATAACTTAAAACTTTCTTCAAAAACTCAAAAGATCAAACTCTTGTTTAAAAACTCAATAATAACTCTTAAAACTTTCTTCAAAAACTCAAAAGATCAAACTCCTCGAGCCAGGCCTTGACACCTCCTTTTATAGGCGTCTTGACCTGTTCGATTAATTGATGGTGGGAATCCTAGTCACGTTGCTAAAACAGGTGCAAGTAACATTTGACCTAATTCTGGGTGACGGAAATAAGAATTGCATTGTCATGTAATGCTAATTCGCGTATTTCACTGTTGTGAAATAAGATCAAAACATTTGTTGCAATATGAGCGCGTTTGTCGCGTGCTTCGTTTTTTTGCTGGTTGGCATTTTTATGATTTTAATGTTGAATACATGTCGGGAGCGTTGACCGACGGTATGAATTGAAGAGTTTTGATGATTTCGCATAATGTATCTGAAAAAGATATATTGACAATTTTGCCTAGGGTTTATGTGCAGGTGTTTATGCAGTTATATGGCGGGTGCGTTGACCTACGTTATTTAGGTGAATTGACGAGTTTCGATGATTTTGCATAATGATTTCTGAAAGGAGTATTGATCGGACCGGAAACTGATGTTTTTGTATAGGGTTTGGATAGGTGCATTGACCGGACTGCATATGAAAGTGATAGGAATTGCTTGAGAATTGCCTATGTTGCTCAAGGGATGGTTCAATGCTCTGTCTTAATACTTTGTACCTATGGTTTTAGGTAAAGTGACTTGAAGAATGGGTCAATGTTCTGACTTAGTACTTTGTACCCGTTGTTTTAGGTTAAGTGATGGATTGCATTCTGGAAAAGTCGAAATGCAATTCATCACATTACGTTATTTATGAAAGATGTATTGATCGGACCGGAAACTGATGGTTTCGTATAGAGGTTGGATAGGTGCATTGACCGGGCTGCATAGGAAAGTATTAAGAATTGCATATGAATTGCTTATGTTGCTTGAAGAATGGTTCAATGCTCTGTCTTAATACTTTGTACCTATTGTTTTAGGTAAAGTGATGGATTGCATTCTGGAAAAGTCGAAATGCAATTCATCACAGTTGCATAGTTTCGGAGATATAAGGTTCCAAAGATTCCAGAGAAAGACACATAGGTAGCCAGGTCGCGACACTTCAACTTAATAGAAAGTGTATAAAAATGAGTTGGTGTCTGTCTGTCTGTCTGTCTGTTCCTCTTTCACGCAAAAACGGCTGAACCGATTGACTTGAAATTTGGCATCAGTGTCTGTGGTAGTTCTGGTTCCAACATAGGCATACGGAAAAGTACCGCGAGGGGTGGGGGAGTAAGGGGAGGGGGTAAAGTGATTTCGAAACTTAGTTTTCCCTCTATGTTACTCTTTCGCGGGGAAACTACTGAACCGATTGGCCTGAAATTTGGCATAGATGTTCGTCGTGGGTCCAGCCCCAACATAGACCCATTAAAAAGTTTTTAAGTTCTTTCCGGTTTTCTTCGTGTTCTAAAATTTAGACAAAAAGCTTAACCCGGCAACGACGGGTATACAAGCTAGTTTCTAAATCGGCCGTTTTGACGTCGCCAGAGGATGTAAATGACCTTCGTGAGAAGGCTGATATGAAGCGAAAGAGATTGGAGAGAAAAGGTGATAAACCATAATCGAAAAAGCAAAAAGATCGTGTCAAATCGAAGACATCACAGAAGAAACAACCACCTTCAACCTATTGTGAGGTGGAAGAATACATCGATTTCTGCATAATTTGTAAGAAAAATATGCCAAAAAAAATGAACCGCCGAAATACCATCCATTGCAACGTGTGCGATCGAGCTGTTCACTTGGGATGCTCCGGAATGACTGCAAGTTACTGGACTTGCGAACATTGCGTTTCGGACTGATTTTCATTGCAATTTTTCACTTCATTTCACTTTGTCTGTTATATAATAAATATATGAATCAAAAAAAAAAGTTTGTCTATCACATTTTTCCATTTTTAATCGATTTACAAAGTGGTCCACAATACCCCGAGATTTTTCAAAATCGCAAAAACGCCATTTTTGCACCAACTGATAAAACTTGTATAATTTAATACAATTTGACCGAACTGCTGTGACCCAAAGAAAGGTTATTTATCGTACTACAAATTCAAGCTTTGAAATTTTCAGAAAGTTATTTTTTTGCGAGTTTTTAGCCAAAATGAAAATGCGGTCCAGAATACCCCAGTCTCCCCTACTTGAATTAACTGACCTTACATAATTACGACAAGTGTGAATCGTTGAATGTTGATTGTGCTGATTCAATGAAAAGTTGTTTCCGAACCTTTTTAACAAAATATAATTATCATTTGTATTCAATATAGCTGTAATTCTGTGGTCACAAGCAAAAACTGCTTACCACAGAGACTTAGCTTGCAACGCTTGATTAGAGCACATCGTGGTTATAACTCGGCTCGACGAGAGCACACTAATTATAAATAAGTTCAACAGTCTAAACAAGAAAACTTCACGTATTCATATCATGAAGTGTTTTCATTTTCATTTACATTACCCAGCTACATTTACCTAATCTGGTGACATATTTTTGGGCCTTCGAGCCGGATCTAAGGTAAACGGCAACACCTGTTTTAAAAAAGTGATTTTGCATCATCCATCATGGACGCATTGAAAAGACCTCAGTATCAAGGCATCATTACCGCGACTCAACCCATATGGTTGTGTAATAATAAAAGATGATCTAATAATGGCTTCCTGTTTTTTTTTTAATAAAACACAAAATAATTAATATATTGAGGAAAATCTTTATTTAAGTTGTTAGTTTGGTTCATGCCATTTAATGTTTAAAGATAATTTCCTGCAAATGTTGCCCACGACTAACTCTTAAATGGTCCATTCTGTGGGTCCAATTTTCGACCACTCTTTCAAGCATATCGGTCGGTATTCCGCGAATAGCACGGGTCATGTTTGCTTACGAAGCTGTAATCGTTCCGGGTTTATCGATGTACTCAAGAGATTTCACATATCCCCACAGAAAGTAATCCAATGGTGTCAGATCGCAAGATCTCGGTGGCCAATTAGCAGGACCATTTCTTGAGATGATGTTTTCATCGAAGGATTCCCTCAATAAAGCGATTGTATCGTTAGCTGTATGACATGTAGCGCCATCCTGTTGAAACCACAAGTCAGCTACACCAATATCTTGAATTTTTGGCAACAAAAATTCATCGATCATTGCTCTGTAGCGAGCTCCATGGACAGTAACAAGCACTCCTTCCGCATTTTTAAAGAAATACGGTCCGATAATGTTACTGCAGCAATATTCCCATTCCTACGGGCTGTACGCACTCTGGTTGATGGATGTCTAATAGTGTAAAATTAGAAATTTGGTGATGGTTTCAAGAATAGTGCGTTCAGGGGGACGATTCTGACGACCAAAATGTGGACGAAGTGCTCTATAACAATTCCTAACTGAGCACTGATTTTGGAAATAAGTTTCCACAATTAGTAAACGTTGTTCACACGTAGTTGACACATAAGAACTGTCAAAACAACCCTATTGGAAATAGTACCTCCAATTGGATCACCTTTTAGATAACTCGGTGGCATTGAAAATTTGCTTGGACTGGTTGGAGGATATTTATCGGCAGTTGGATGAAGTTCAATTAGAAATCGAAGAAAGTGATGCGAGTGGTGAAAGTGACAAACAATATCGAATCGAGTTTGAAGACAAATACTTCGAAAGCAAGGCTATGTGTTAGTGCGCTACGGCAACTTGAACGCGATATTTTGAAAACGCGCAAACCGTGAACCCTACTTTGTATAAAATTTTGGGGTTAGGTTCCAGATATTAGAAAAATTTAAAAAAAATAGAAAAAAGTTTTTATTTAACGACATATTTAAATTAATACAAACATATCATATGTGCTACTAATCTTTTGAAAAAAAAAACCTTGTTATTAGGGATTGATTACCCGATTTTTGTTTTTTATTATGAATTTCTGCGTATGGGGCTAAAGCGGTTGTCAAATATCTCCGAAATTTTAAGACACGCTCCATATCAGGGTCCATATTAAGAGCTTCAGAATTTTTGTATTGCATATACGCAATCAAAGATAATAAAATTTTAAATGTTACCTGCCGAGCTGACGGCATTGCCATGCTTAAAAAAAACATTTTGTAAATGTGTACATATTTGTATTAACCGAAATAAAATGAATTATTATTTATTTATTTAAGAGCTTCTTATTCAACTTGACTACCAAGCACAAAAGAATTTGCTAGTTTTTGGCACTAAATACATATAAGCACGAAATTACAAAATATGTACGAAGATACCAAATGACCAGCTAAATTCTTCTTGTCGGGGATACACCAAAATATATATTCAGAACATGTTTTTTAAAACGAAAATTATAAAAAAAACCGCGCAGTTCGAAATTTTGGTATTAAATACTTAACCGCGCAGTTGCGAAACCGCGCAGTTAGAAACCGCGCAGTTGGAGGGATTACTGTATTCCAAAATTTTCTGGAAAATACACCGACTGGGTACGATTTCGCGATTTGTTGAATGCGGTTGTGGATTCGAAACATGCATTGACGAGTGTAGAACAATTCGTAGTGCTTCAATCTAAACTAACGAGCAGTGCCGCGTCTGCTATTAAACATTTACCACACGCAATTTATTCCGGTGCATGGAAATTGTTACAAGAAAGACAAATTCATCGTGAGCAACCACTTAGAAGCTTTGTTCGACCAACCACCGATGAAAACGTCATCCGTAAAGGAAATCAAACGTTTTTAAAATAAAACGAACGGAATTATAAATGCGTTGGAACCTTTACAACAACCGGTTAACGATTGGGACGCAGTGCTTTTGTTTCATTTAGTTCGTAAACTAGATTATGAAACGCGATTGTTGTGGGCTCGCCAAGTCAAACCAATTGAAAAACCTACGGATTCCCGTTTTAAAAAGTTCTTACAAGAGCGAATATATGAAATCGAAACGATGACTTCGTCTGGGTCTAATATATCCTCGCTTAGTCCAGTTCGGGACAGGTGACGTGTTGTTCTCTGTGTAGTAGTGAACATTTTCTTTTTAACTGTGAGAAGTTAAGAGGTTCAACGATGTCAATTGAAAACGTGAATCAACCATATCAATTGGTTGACGTGTTAGGCATTTGTGCAAATTGTCTGAGAACGAAGCATCCAGTAGCTTTGTATAAATGGTCAAGTTGCAGGCGATGTAGTTCCAAACACAACACTCTCCTTCACAGAGACGTAGACAATCAGCACCATAATGACAATGAGATATTGGCGCAATCAAACACATCAACCAACACGCGGAACGTAAACAACAATAAACACTGTTGGTAGTCAACCGAAGGCGCCAACAACGAGTTCAAATATATGTATCTCGAGTTTAAATGCAAAATAAGTCCAGCAACAAGATGTTCAATGTTGCCAACTGCTCTCGTCATGGTGAATGATGGTAATAGCACATTACAGCCATGCCGTATTTTGCTCGACTCAGGATCACAGGAAACGCTAGTTACTGAAGACTGTGTTCAACGTCTGAAATTGGGAAGATCAACATCAAAAATTCCGATTGCGGACATTGGGGAGAACTGCGTGTACACCAGGGGAAAGGTTCATCTACTTAGTCTAGACATAAATACTATCAGTACTTCAAACGTATATTACTTAAGAACAACCCATCGTACACAAATTCTATAAATATATTTGAAAAGTATAAATAATTACAATTCGAACCATATCTAGTTTACTCAAAATGCCCCCCTCGTTTTCAATACAACGACGTAATCTTTCCGGCCACTGCTCCGTGTATGTATGCATAGTCTCCAAGGGAATTTCTGCAGCTGCCTTCACAATGCTTCGCTTGAGTGACTTCAAATTTGCGTGTCGTTTTTTACAAGCTCTCTCCTCTAAAATACTCCATAACCCATAATCAAGCGGGTTCAAGTCCGGGCTTGCGGGTGGCGAATCAGATGCCTTTAATGAAATTTGGAACGTTGATTTCAAAACACTCTTGTGTTGTTTTTGCCTTGTGGCCAGGCGCCGAATCCTGTTGGAAACCCCAATCAATTGACTAAGAGGCTTCACTAAAGGGTCTAAGACACTCGTCTGATAAACACGAGCCCCAATTTTAAGCGCTTTCTCGCAGAAATGGATCTGTGTAACACCATGCCATGACACACCTCACCAAACCATAACTTGGGCAGGATGGTGGCCTCGTTGAACGCATGAAACCTTTTCTTTGGCCTCTAATGACGACCTGGCATATACCCTATCATTCTGCTTGTTATTGTAATGGTATCGAGATCATAAATTAAAAACAAAATAAACAATCGATGACAAATTACGACATGACCATAAGTATGCATGCAATGGATTACTCGTGCTGTCATGACTCAACATAACTTCATGACTCAACATAAAGACCAGTTAATGCACAAGCATACGGTAGTCAAGTGCATTCAAATCGAAGATGAAATTTGATTCGGATGACACAATTGACCATTTGGTAATTTATGATTTCGAACCTAAGTCAACAAAGTGCACCGTGAAAAAAGGTTATTTAACATTTAAGAAAGAAATTATGTATTTAAAATTAGGGCACTTATAGAACTATATGCAATATTGTAAATAAGAAAGCGGCGCCTATAAAAGTCGTATTAGCTCTAGGAAGAAATTCAGAATAAAACTTACACTTAAGTCGAGCAGTTTGCTTTATTTCTCAATTAACATTTTGGCAGTATTTTTAGACGCCTGTTAAATTGCTGGTTCCTCCGCCAGCAGGTTAAAAGAAAATAACGGAGCTATAGGCATCATAGTACATGTCATTTGAATTACATCAAACATTATTACATTATATTTTTCCTCTAGGGTAAGTATTTTTTCATCGGTGAATAAAATTTTTTTCGACGGTACGAGTGTAGGAGCTTTTTCGATCTTTCGAGTCTAATTCTCTTTAATCGGTCCGTCAACAAATGGCTTGTATAAGTATGGTTCGAATTGTAATTAATTATACTTTTCAAATATATTTATAGAATTTGTGAACGATGTGTTGTTCTTGAGTAATATACGTTTGAAGTACTGACAGTATTTATGTCTAGACTAAGTACAAATTTATTCACGTTACAATGAAACATTCATCGCTACAGACGCATTAGTTTTGAAAAAGGTAACTGCTGAGTTGCCGCCAGTATCGATTGACAAGGTATGTTTACAATATTTGCCGATGCAACATGTCATATTCCAGGTCATGTCGATATATTGATAAGAGCCGACATATTCTTCGCTTGTCTCATGGATGGAAAGCTAACTCATGCACCTGGAAATCCAATCGCCACAAACACAGTGTTTGGCTGGATCGTTTCTGAAATGAGTACCGAAATCCCATTTAAGACAATTGTTTTAACATCCGTCGTGGATATTGACAAACAACTCAGGAAGTTCTAGAAAACTGAGCATGTTTCCGCTTTAAAATCTCTTCTACCTCCAGAAGAAGAGGTGGCGGAACAACACTACCATTCTAACTTAACAATGGAGAAGGATGGTCGTTATATTGTACGCATACAATTCAAGGACAAAAATCACAAGTTGGGTGAGTCTAAAAGATCTGCGAAAAGGTTACTATTCTCAATGGAGCAGCGATTCAAGTCCAATAAGCAACTGCATCACGACTATGTTGCGTTCATGCGCGAATATGAACGGATGGGTAACATGGTTCAGGCAGCATCTGACATCGATGGCTACTTCCTTCCACATCATGCCATGCTAAAACCAACGATCTCGACAACCAGATTACGTGTGGTTTTTAATGCGTCGTGCAAAACGTCAAATGGCAATTCATTAAACGATGAGATGTTGAAAGGCCCAGTTCTTCAGAACGATGTATTTACTATTCTCATCACATTCTTTCAAAAGGTCTTGTAGAGAAAGTCGCATGATCAACCAATAAAGGTATATTCCTTGGGCACTTGCACACTTCTCGAAATTACAAACCAAAACACCATTCAATACCCAGCTGCAGCAAACGCTCTAAAACAAGAATTCTATGTCGATTACTTCATGTCCAGTAGTTCGTCAACTGAGGAAACACAACAGCTAAAGAAAGATTTGGTGACTATTTTGGAGCGTTCTGGATTTTGTCTAGGAAAATAGTGTTCTAATTTAGAACTGTTACAAGCCATCAAACCAGAATATCGAGAGGCCATGCCAGTAACATCTATTGACAACAGTCTGACAGTGAAGACCCTTCGTTTATGCTGGAACCACACGACTAACCTCTTTCTTTTCAACGTGAGGATATCGCAGGAAGATTCCTATCCGACCAAACGCACAGTCTTGTCAAAAATCTCTACAATTTTTGATCCACTTGGCCTACTGTCCCTCTACATCGTAAGCCTTTAAATCTTTATGCAAAAACTTTGGCTCAAAGGTGTTGATTGGGATTCGAAACTGCCAACGGATCTAAATGAAGAATGGATGACTATCATCACAATTTATAAAGAAGCTTCATACAATTCGTATTCCTCGCTGGTCCAGTACAAGGCTTTATACAATTCGTATTCCTCGCTGATCCAGTACAAGGTAGATGGATTCGCGGACGCGTCCGAGCAAGCATTCGCAGCTTTGATCTACATGCGGACTCACAGAAAATTCCAGCTAACTTGGCAACTCGAATCTGTGGTGGCACGATACGGACATCATCAGGTTTCAAAGGACACCAGACGTTGAAGATGCCACAAATAGTTACAATCCCGAAGCCGACAAATAGATGTCTCGGCCAAGATTGCATTGCAGTCCTGCCATGATGACCGACAACATCTTCTGAAAGTTTTCATTACTTACAGAAGTAACAAGAGCCGTCGCTTGGATTTTACGCTTTCGTACGAAGAATAAAGGGTTTCTGACGGCAACTGAAATCAACAACGCCCTAAATGCCTTACTAATCATGTCACAAAAGGGGTCAGATCGCAAGACAATTATCAATAGTATAAATTTGCTCCCGAAAAGCTAAATTCGTAATATTAACCCGTTCATCGATTCGACCGGAGCAATTCGAGTCGCAGGAAGAATTAACAGTTCTGCCCTATCATACAATCAACGTCATCCATATGTATTAGCCAAAGATCATCTGTTAGTAGAGCTAATTATTAATGACATTCATCAAAACTTACATCCTGGCATTCGACAAATGTCGCATTTGCTAGCTCAGAAATACTGGATTCTGCATGCATTCACAAATGCGTTAAATGCATGCGTCTAAAGTCATTACCTTTTCAACAGTAAATGGCAAATTTACTGTCATATCGAAGGATTCGCATTTACCAATACCGGCATTGACTTTTCTGGACCATTTTTCGTTTTTGGAAAGGCAAAAGACCACCTCTCCACAAATCATACGTTGCATTATTTGTGTACTTGACAACGATGGCAATTCACTTGGAATTGGTTACTGAATTGACATCGGATACATTCATCGCCGCCTTAGGACGATTTGTTGCGCGACGAGGAAAATGAGCGAATATTCTGATATATGTATATGATGATGTGTAATGATACGAACTTCATCGGTGCAAATCAACAGCTACGAGAACTGCAACAAACGATAAATTCAACCCAGTTTCGATAGTTCGAGAGATAACAATTCATCAAATGAATTGGCATTTGCAGCTACCATCCAACCCACACTTCGGTCAAATGTGGGAAGCGGGTGTCGTGGCCATGAAGTACTACTTGAACTGATTTCTGATGAACGTATCAGCTACATTCGGAGAATTTTATACGATTTTATGTCAAATAGAGTCATGTCTTAATTCGCGTCCTCTTTCACCAAAACCCTCTGATGATTTTAACGCAATAATGCCTGTACATTTTCTCATTCACAGATCTTAGCCATCTTAAGCGCTGGCAATATTTGAAAAGATTGGTTCAGGAGTATTGGTCAAAATACTATTTAACTCAACTGCAAAGAGAAAGAAGTGGAGTACCCACCATCTAAACATAAAGGAAGGAACCATCGTGCTTCTTAAAAACGAAAACATGGCCCCTGCGAATGGGTCATGGGAAGAGTGACTAAGACGTTTCCTGGAAGAGATGGCCTCGTTCGCGTCATGAAAGTTTGTACGTCAAAGGGAGTCCTGAAAATACCAATTGTAGAACTATGTATGTCCTTTAGTAGTAGATTTTTGAAGGCGCCCTTCAAGGTGGTCGATATGTTTCCGCACCTTTTTAACACAACATAATTATCATTTATATTCAACATAACTGTAATTATTCAATTTTCGTAATATTCATTAACAGAGCACATCGTGGTTATAACTCAGCTCAACAAGAGCACACACTCCAATATACATCAGTTCAACAGACCAAACAATAAAACTTCATGTATTCATATCAAGTGTTTTCATTCTCATTTACTTAAACCAGCTACATTTACCTAATCTGGCAACAACAGTAATAGATCTGTCAGCTTTTTGTATCATTTACTACCGTACTACCAAAGGCCTTGAATCTGTAATTATTGAGATATTGCGGTTGTTATTGGTATAAAACAGGTCAATAGTCATTTTACTATCTTTGCTTCTGTGGCGCGGATTGCGGGCGCACAGATTTAGCTAGACTTAAAGTTTTACGAAGATTCGTTTTTCGTAAAATGCAAGGCTAAGTTCGTTAATGAGCAAAAAGGGATATTTTTTGAAATTTTTTTTCATTTTATGTGTATGAGCATTTGAATGGAAATTCAAATCCAGTTGCCCTTTTCGACTTTTCTGTGACCCGCTGTACTCTTCTGCTGGTGGGTCCTGCTGCATTCAACTCGTGAATTTTATCTTCTTTGAATTTTTCCGTCTACTCTCTTGTTGCTTCGTGCGATCTACATGTTAGGGCTGCTTTATTGAACTTCAATTTATAAAATTGTAGCAACTCCTACTGGAGTATTTGTCCTTCACTCCTAGTACTATTCTATCGCGTAACATATCATCTTCATCTGGAAATTCACAGGATCTTATCAACTTCTTGATGTCCCTTAAAAAATTGTCGAACCGTTCGCCGGCTTGCTGATAGCGTGAAGAAAATAAAAATCTTGCGTACTCCAAATTCTTTTTTGGTTGATAAAATTCTTCGAATGCGCGAATAACTTCTTTATACTTTTTTTCTTTTCTTTCGTAAGAATGAAATAATTGTATAACTTCAGGGCATCTTCACCAATGGCGTTTAAAAATGTGGCTATGCGTATTTAATCTGTTTTTGCTTTAATTTCCGCAGCCACTTCAAAATTTTGGTAACTTCGATAAAACTTCCTCAAGTTTTCATTCAGGTTGCCTTCTAATGACAAATTATTCACTTTTTTCACGAGATCGATTTTTCTTTCGACTAACTTTGTCACAATTTGATATTTTCTAGGTCTTCCAGGAGATTTTTGGTCTTTATATATTGTGTCTAAATTCAGCTTTTTTGATTTTGCGCCAACCATTTAATTCTTCTTGTTCGAGTTATTTAATTCAGTTTGACCGGCTGCACATTTGGTATTCTTTGTTGGTTAGATAAAACTAGCAGTTGCTTTTTATTGTCCTTTTTTATGGATCAAGGGCTGGTTGATAACTGGCTGTCTTTAATTAGAAAAGGAACGGTATAGCTTAAAATAGTCACACAGGAAGGACAAGGTAGCCCCCCTAATTTTTCTTTCAAAAATTTCAAACACCTATCAAAACTTTATTTTTTTACCGATTTGAAAACTGTAAACGTCAAAAAGCGTCCTCAACTTACGCAAAATCATGACTTTCCCCATCCAAAGCAAAATTTGCTTACGCCGTTTGAAAGTTTAGTTTGTCGAACTCCAGATCACTTATACGGCGCGATAATACCAGGAAATTGTCTCGACTTGTAACCAACGCCGATCTTTTATACAGGCTTCTTCTTAACTCTGATCCGTTTATATCTAGTTTAAGAAAAAAAAAAAAAAAAATTTTTTTTTAAAAAAAGCTTTTATTAAAAAAGAATGCACTAAAAAGAAAAAAATAATTTTCTGGACGCTGTGTATCACAAATATAAAAGCTTTTTAAAAGCGAGATAAATTTTTATTTTATTGTTTTATGCTTTATCTCGCTTTTTAAAAGCTTTTATATTTGTGATACACAGCGTCCAGAAAATTATTTTTTTCTTTTTAGTGCATTCTTTTTTAATAAAAGCTTTTTTTTAAAAAAATTTTTTTATTTTTTTTATTTTGTTCTTTTTAGTCTTCGAATATATATCCTTACATTTGAGATGTCCTTACAGGCTTTTTAACTTGAGAATCGTATTCAGCGACCCCAAAAACCCTAGAATAGATTTTTTTCCGGAAAATTTGGAGAAAGGGATAATCACGTTACCCTTACAGGACATTCCGTTATCTTTACAGACTTTTTAATGGCAGATTCGGATTTAGCGACCTCAAAAACCCCCAGAATAGATTTTTTTCCGGAAAATTTGGAGAAAAGGATAATCACGTTATCCTTACAGGACCTTCCGTTATCCTTACTGATTTTTTAATGACAGATTCGGATTCAGCGACCCCAAAAACCCCCAGAATAGATTTTTTCCCGGAAAATTTGGAGAAAAGGATAATCACGTTATCCTTACAGGACCTTCCGTTATCCTTACAAGGACGAAGTAGTGAAAATATTGTATTGTCATCGGACTTATATAAGTGTGCAAAATTTCAAGTCAATCGGACAAGTGGAAGTGGGTCAAAATTGGGTTGCAAGATTTGATCTGACAGACAGACAGACAAACAGACAAACAGACACGAAGGCAAGCTAAATAAAAGCTTTTAATGACCACAATTACCACACAAAAAAAACGTTTGATTATCAAGAGACGTGTTGAAGATGTTACGCCACATATTGTGCTATTTTGAACTAACGTTTTTCAGAAAGACTCCGCAAAGTACATGATTTTAAAGAGCTTAGTGTAATTGTAATGCCAAATATTTTTAGTTAATATAATTTATTATATATGTAGTAATTGTAGTTTTATTATTTTTAACTTTTACAGACATTGTTTTTATTGAAAATAAAATAATAACGAAAAATTGTAAGTACTAGATTTAATAACACAGTATTGTTCAATTTATGAGAATTATTGTGTCCATATGTATTAGCGCCTAAAGACACCAAGTGGAAACAGGCGAAACGTAAAGGATTAAAAGAAATATTTATGGCCTTTTAAAAAATTTGTTTGATTTGACCTATAGGTCCTATAAAATATTATGTTTTTGGGGTGGGTGAATCCGATTTTGATATTAAGAAGTCCGAAAGGATAACGGAATGTCCTGGCAGGATTACGGGGTTATCATTTTCCTCAAAGGTTTTTGTGGTCGCTGAATTCGAGTTTATTTTATGGGTAGGGTGACCACGCCTTTCTTTTGGGGCCAATTCGGGACAAGATGAGCAATAAATTGTATATGGAAAATAAAACTTTATTTAAATTAAAACAATGGAAAACACCATTATTGTGCGCCGCAGGCGAAAATTTTGAAAAAGAAAACAGACAAAAATTTGCTTAAGTTTTTGCGCTCTAGAATTGTAACTAAAAATAGCAATATAGAAAAATGCAAATAATGCATGTCCTGATAGGATTATGTGATTATTCTTTTCTTCAAATTTTCCGGAAAAAATCTCATTCGGGGGTATTTGGGATCGCTGAATCCGATTCTGACGTAAGGATAATGGTAGGTCCTGCTAATATATTTTCCTCAAATTTTTCGGAAAAAATCTCATTTGGGGATTTTTGGGGTTGATAAATCCGATTCTGGAATCAAAAAGTCCGTAAAAATCTCTAAAGCAAGAATACTAAAAAGTATAACAAGCTTGTCGAAAGAAAGACGTCATTTTGGATTATTAGTCATATTAGTCAAATAAAGGCAACAATAACTTTTTGGTCGTTTGTATCAGAAAAAAAGGAAATAAAGAAATAAAAAATAAATAAAATAAATATTTATGATCATATACATCATCGAAACGTTGAATGATAGTAGTATGAAATGAAATCGAAATCAAGATTTCTTGTTTTATTTCCATTTTACCAAAGGACTGACAAGTCCAATTAAAACAAAAACAAATATAAATTAACAGAAAGTTTAATTTTTTTATGTTTAACCATTGAATCATTTCTGATTGTTGGTCCTGGAATAGGACGATCCTATTAACTTTAATTAATCGAGACAGAGCGTGTTTTAATGCATTATTATTGCATCAAGTTCAAAAAAGAAATTGATTCTGTTCTGATGCGATACGACTGACGCCATTGACGCGAACGTTCACACCAATAAGTTGAGTATCAGTGATCTGCTCACGAAATTTTTCGTGGTTGCCCGTAAGTCGTCTGATTTTACATTCACACCAATCAGTTTCCCAATAATTGATTGAAAACTGATAGATGTGGCCCGTACTTTAAGGGAAATAAATTCCGACTCCCCACATAATGAAATTTCCCGGGAAACCCCAATCTCTATTCGTACCTAATAGGGATCACTATTCGAGATACCGGTAAAATTTTTAGTGTTACATAGTGTTATTAAAAGCTTTTATTTACCTAGCCTTCATGGTTGTTTGCCTGGGTAAAATCTTGCAACCTAATTTTGACCCACTTTAATTCATCCGATTGACTTGAAATTTTGAACATATACTACTTCGTCCTTGCAAGAATAAGGGAAGGGCCTGTGAGGTAATAATCAAATTTTCCACAAATCTTATCTGGGGGTTTTGGGATGGCTGAATCTGATTCTGGCCTTAAGAAGTCGGTAAAGATAACAAGAAGTCCTGTAAAAATAACGTTATTATCTTTTTGTCTCAAATTTTTCAGGGAGAAATTTCACCTGGAGGTTTTGGGGTCGCTGAATCCAATTCTTGAATCAAAAAGTTAGTAAGAGTATCTCAAAAGTATAAACAAGCGTGGTGAAAGACACACTAATAAAATAGGATACTAACACGATTAGATCGGCGAACGCGACATCATGAGTATAAGCCAAATAGTTGTGGGAACGCCATGGTCCCAATTGCGGACATTGTGACGCCCTGGGACCTAAACTAACTAATCAAAATTCTTTTTTTTTAATATTTTATTTTTGATGCACAGCGCCCAAAAAAAATTTTTTTTCTTTATTAAATTAAAATGAATCTTACAGTTTACGCATAAGTTATTTTCGGAGAAATTTTAGACACTTTTGAGATGGTATGGCAACTCGGATCAAACAATATTAACATAAAAAAGCGGGGTGGATTCCCAGTAAACCAAAAGATTCATTTTTGATACAAAAAATGAATCATTCTTCTGAGCGTTTTATTCGAATTTGAATTTAGAAAATGATCATAAATGTTTCAACTTGCGGACCAAGGTGTCCCTCTTTTCTAAATCATTTTTAAGATTCATTTTTGCGATCATCAAACGTTCAAAAATGAGTATATAAACTGGGAGGCGTGGCCTGCTTATATACTCATTTTTGAACGTTTGATGATCGCAGAAATGAATCTTAAAAATGATTTACAAAAGAGGGACACTTTGGTCCGCAAGTTGAAACATTTATGATCATTTTCTGAATTCTGATTCCAACGAATCGCTCAGGAGAATGATTCATTTTTATTTTATATGTTTTATACTCCATTCAGCTAAATTGGAGCGAAACACCTCTTCTTGACCATAAAATGGTTCATTGGAAATGGATTCGTCAGAATCCGAGAAAACTTCACAATTTTCAGATTCACTTATCACATCATTGTCATTAGAAATCAGGGGATCCCCGAGAATTTCTCGAGAATTTTCGGAAGTACAAATTGGAGATTGCTGGCTATCGGTTGAATAAACACTTTTAACTTGTGTTATTCTTTTCACAATCTCCTCAGCTTCTCGCATTATGCTCCGACGTTTCATTTTTGATTTTTATACCCGTATGGTGAAACCAAAGGGTATATTAGATTTGCCTTACCGTTTGTAACGCCAAGATCCCGTCATCGCACAAAAAAATGAATTACACCAGTGTGTTTAGAATGATAAAAAAAGTTGAATGTAGCATGTCCGTCCGTCTGTCTGTCTGTCTGTCTGTCTGTCTGTCCGTCCGTCCGTCCGTCCGTCCGTCCGTCCGTCCGTCCGTCCGACTGTCTGTCTGTCTGTGGCGCGGATTGCGGGCGCACGGATCGAGCTAGAGACTTGAAATTTTGCGTGGATCCATTTTTCGTAAAATGCGAGGCTAAGTTCGTTAATGGGCAAAAATGGATCATTAGGGGGGGTACCCCCCATACGAACGAAATCGTTTTTTGTGAATATCTCGAAAACGGTGCATCTTATCAAAAAAGTCTAAGAACAAAAGTTATTTAGGATATGATTCTACATAAAACTCCCATACATCAAAATCCGATTGGAATAAATTTTAAAAAATCTTATTGGAAAGTTTGACTTCAAAGTGGAATTTTGATACAACTATTCGAATTTTGATGCGAATATCACCATACCGGTCTCCAATGATTGCCAGATTGGCAATTATAGCTTTTGTTATGTTTATTTATAATTAATATAAAATCACCTTTATTTTAAACCGTACTCACTCAACACAGTTTTTTGAACTGAAAACAGCATATAAAGAAAATGGCACACAAACTGTAGTTATTTCTTTCGCTTTTATTAATGACAATTCAAACAGAATTCGAATTTTGATCTTTAAGTGAACTACATAAGTTCTATTATTCTTAACTGTGACTAAAAATGAAACAAAACCTGCCGTATTCTTCTGTCAAACATTTTCCCGCCAACTTTTAAAAATGAATATAAAATGAAACATTTGTGAACCAAAAATATGAAAAACTTTGACGGTCGGCTTTATATACTAGATACCGTTCGTTCATAAGTTGAAAATACTTGAGAATACATTGTCGTCCCTTTCAGAGCTGATTTTCTCTGTCGCACAAAACGATCAGTAAACGCTCATATTTGATGAACGTTCATTTTTTGGTTTAGTGAGTTGTCGTGGCCAATTCCCATAATCACACATTGGAAATGTCTGCATTCGTTGCTGAATAATCAAAATAATCAGCGCATACAGACATCGCACTTGTAGCACTGGCCTCAACACCCGAGACCCGCAGACGCAATACGATCTCGTCTGAGGAGTTGAAGATTCACACAGGTGGGAACCAAAAAGAGCGTTGGAAACGCTTTGAAAAAGGTGGGAACCAAAAAGAGCTTTGGAAACGCTTTAAAAAAGAGCAAAAGTCGGAAGGCGTAAGTTTGTTGAGTAAATAAATAGTATTATAAAAATATACCCGTCTAGTCCTTTGAATCTCTTTAAATCCGACGCACACATTTGAGGAACTTCTTAATGTAAATATTTGCGCATGATGTTTGTGTAAAAATTATTTCAATGAAATAGCGGTTATAAACTTTTGTGTCACATTTCGCATTGGACATATTTAGCAACTCATACACCGCGTCTTGATAAACAATTTTTTATCCCAAGAAATATCTCACCGCAATGAGATTTTTTTGACAGCTGGGCCGAAAATCTCTTGAAATTTTAGTACCCAAAATGGCGATGAAAAGAAAACATCTAGTCGCCACTCTCGCAATTAATCCAATACGTGAAATTGAAAAGGCTGAAACAGAAGAACAGACGAAAAGAAAAACCTCTTAATGTTATATATTCTCTTCCAAAGCTTTTTGTATCGTATTGTGTGTAAAAATTAGTTACTTTCGCAACTACTTGTCGGGAGAATTTAGATTCCGCCATCTTGAATTGGGGAATTCCAAGAAATTTTGCAATTGCAAGATTTCGTGAAATTTATCTCTGGGATTTTTTATCGCCGTCAACTCGAGCTCTGATTGGTCAATCAAAAATCTCTGCGATGAAAAATCCCAAATCAAGACGCGGTGATACTGTTGAAGCAATAATATTATCGAAAGAGTTAAATCAAGCAAAAGTATTCGATAGCCTTATGAAATAGGCAGAAATTCACGTTTGTGTTTCTATTGGAACCATAATTATGTATCGTTAATTGTTGTATTGGCTGAGTGCGAACTACATGGTGGGGCAAACAAAATCGACCGCAGCGCACGAAGTGCTAAAATTGACAACTTCGGGCGAGAAATTGTCACTGTCAGTGAAACCTGGTAAAATCTGGTTGTTCGCATATTTTTAAAAGGAAAATTAAAATGGGTTACGGAACGTGTTGTGTAGTGAATTGTAAGAACAATGGACTGAACAAGAACTACAAATTCTACAAATTTCCAAGAGCGAGTTGGAAATTAGATCAACGAAACAAATGGATAGCTGCTGTAAAGAGGAAAAAGTAAGCCAACCTATGAAATGAAATTTTAACATTCTGGGAAGTAACACGGCGAATAATTCGAGCTTTAATTGTGGTGATGTTAGGATCATTTTGTCGCACTTCTTCCATTTCTCGTACATGTTCAGCCAGAACCAAATTTTTTCCCTTTATTGGAGTCTGAGGTTGTAAGGCGATGTCGTGTGTGACAGCTTGAAAGCCGGTTCTGATAACTAATAAACTCATATTTACTAAAAATCTAAAAAAAACGTTAAATAATTATCAACACCAGACTTGTAAAAGCTTTTACAATTTGTTGAATTTTATTCACTTGCGATTTACATACCGATTTCTTCTCACATCTTGTTTCGAAATTATTTATTTGTTTGATTCTCGTTCGGTCATTCAAATGTCAAAAATTACGCCCTAGTTGCAACCATTAGATGGCGCTGCCATCACGCACCCAGCCAATACCTTTAAGGGGCCTCCACACGTTCAATGTTGCTTGACAATTTTACTTGAATGACTCATGTTTCAAGTAACATTGATCGTTTGGATGCTCTTCAATGGTCTTGTCAAGTAAAAAGTTTACATTGACGAACATCAAAATTATTTTTCATAATACATGCATCGAAAATATGCCTTTCGATGCCTCCGTAGCGGGTCGAAAGTTGCGTTTTCGGCCCTAGGGGCGAAAGTGCGATTAGCAGGCCGAAACTGTGTTTTAGCGACGTAAACCGAAAATTTATGAATGAAACTGAACGAGTGAAGTTGGCTGTACGAGCGCAGTGAGATTTAGTTGCGCATTGTCGATTTCCATTTTTTGTTATGTTGATTTTTCATTTCAGTGGGGAGAAAAACTGAAACAGCAATGCAATGCACATTGTATTTTGCGTGTGATTTAGTTGAGCATTACCGATTTCCATTTTTTGTTATGTTGATTTTTTATTTCAAAGGAAAGAAATTTAAAAATTAAAATCTGTTTTGACCAACATTTCTTAGTAATAAAACGAATTTATAGAATATTAAGATAGTTGTTTTTTCTTTTAAAAATTCACTTCTGCTGAAATCAGGGGGCTTCGCCCCCGAACCCCCTGACCGGGGCTCCGCCCCTGGACCCCGCAAACCCCCCTTTTGCATTGCTCTTCAATACCAAATTCGCGCTTAAATGGCATCTCAAGGCATATTTTCAATGAATTTATTATGAAAAATTGTATACCCAACTCGGAGCGGAGTCACCGATTTCACTCGTGTGATATCTGCCCTCGCTTCGCTCGTGCAGCTAACTTCACACTCTTGAAATCGTTGACTTTCGCCCCTTGGTGCGTAATATACTATTGATATTCATCAATGTTCATTGACAGTAACATTGATAGTTTAGAGCATTCATAAATGTTACTTGTCAATATACCAGTGGCTCTCTGTTATTCAAGGAAATATGTCTGATATTCAGCAATGTTCGCAGGAATTCCTCAGTGAGTTCAGTGACATTTACTGGAAGAATGAGTGTCTATGGAAAGTAAAATCTATTCGTTATATTAATAAAGATTTGAAATTGAAAGCGTATGAAAAACATGCCACAGTTGATACTGTGAAAAAAAAAAGTTTGCGAATAAATTTTAGAGCGAAATTAAAAAAGATAGAAAAATCTAAAAAATCGGGATCAGGACAGGACGAAGTTTATCAACCATCATCCCTAAGATATACGAATGTACTGACCAAAATCTTGACGAAAACATTGTCAATGTTCAGTGTTACGTGTGGAGGCAATTTTCATCAATGTTACTTGATGCAAATTTTCATCAATAATACTTGTCAAGTAACATTGAACGTGTGGAGGCCCCTATAGATTATCGAAATCTACGTTTAATGCTGAGTCAGTGAAATGGTAGTTTTTGAGAAAAGCCCTAAAACTGACCGATTTTGCTCATTTACAAACTCGAACTCCTATTTTACATAAAATGTATACACATCAAATTTTAAGTTTCTATCTCAGTTTTCTCGATATCGTATTCACAATATCCTAATAAAATTAGCCTAATAAAATACAATATGAAATGATATACACTATTTCTTTGAATCTACTAATATTTTGGGTCACCAACTACTACTATTTCGAGAAACTCAAGGTGCAGCGCTATCTACAATATGTCAGAAACTGACTTAACCAATATCAATACCAATTTAGAATAGAATTCGTAGGTTCAACATTATGCCTTAGGCTTCGGCCAAAATTGACCTTCGGCCGAACTAGTGAGAATTCCATTCAGTGTATTCATACTATTTCAAAAGCGGAAAAAGCTGACTCTTTTACAAAACATTTTTTTTTGTTCCATCCAGTAGGTTGCAAGATTTGGTCTTGTCTATTCAGATTAATTTCTTTATTTTAAATATAGCACAGACCTAGTTTTGAAACTTAGCCAAGCTTTCTCTGCAACATTTTAATTATTCTGCTGAGATTTGTCTTACCTCATTAAGAAAAGATGTTAAATCATACACGTTATTGTGGATTACTAGCCATGCAGTTTTGTTTGTATTATGCCTTGCAACTTCAGCCAAATTAAACTGTTTATCAGCCATTTCTACTACGTTATATAACTAGTAAATTTAAAAATTCGACACCCTAATGACTTGCACAATGAGCTGTCTTTAGTACCACACTAATTTCCCGTCAGCTATAATCAGTGATGATATGAAAAAATGACAGACTATACAAATAACAATAAAAAATGCATATTCTTTTTATAAACTGGACTAAAGGGTGAAATACATTCTTGTGGCGACAAACACGGTGATGAAATTGGATGTGATTTGTGTTACATTAAGGTGGATTTAAAAAGATGGGTATTTATATTTTTACTGGCAAAGTGAGTGAAATGCCAGATTTCTTATGACTTTTTCATCAAGTGGGAAAGGGACGGAAAGCCACTCAGTAAAAATTTTACTGAGTTTTATTTTGCTTGCATGTAGTGGTTTTACTATCCATAATTTTCGTCGACGATAGGAAAGTTATGGCAGTAAACAATAAGAAACATATTGGACTTCCCAGCCCTGCCAACAAAATGCCAACCCTGAATTCTAACAGCCAGCAAAATTAAGGTTAAGTTCGATGTTTATGTGAAAGCTACGCATTTTAAATGGAAACGGGAGGTAATAATATTTATGTTATTAATTATAACATCACACAAAATGATTTTGTTAGGTAAAATTGAAGTGCTAACAAACATATTGCTGCGAGAAGGTGATGTGCAGTGACAGTTTGCCATAGCGCGGTATTACACACGGCAACTTTCGGGCTTACTTAAGCCGATTTTCGGGAGAATCGACTGCGGAGGGAAAAGTTGCCACTCGAAATCAGGGCTTATCGACAATCTGCATACATGCAAAACGTGTGAACCGGTTTGGGAAAAGTAGTAGCATAGTTAAACTATAGTTAGGAAACCTACGTTGGAGTAAACATAACCGATATACTCGTGAACGCGCTTTTCTTTCTTTCCTATGCGTAAATTACCAACAAAACACAACACATGTAAAACCTAGCCACATTTTCATACACCACCAACACATCCAATCTCCCGCTGGCGGAACTCAGTGCCCAGATGTAATTCCAATAGAAAATGTATGGCTGGTTTGTTTCAAAATCATAAAAATTGGTTTATTCGTAAACAAGTAGAAATACAATGGGAAAATATAATTTGCAAAAATCGACTGAGAATATAGACCACCTTGTAAGCTCGCGATACTGCTACTCGACATATCCAACAAATCATGTACTCCACGAAAGACAATGCAATACATGACAACAATACAATATAAATATTATAATATAAATAATATAACAATACAATATAATATCTGCATACAAGAAAAATCATAAAAGGGGAAAAACCCAAAGCTGTAGTCAAAATAAAAAAAATTTCATACAAAATGTACTGACGTGGGCACTGAGTGCCCAAATACACGATATTACGCTTTTTTTGACAGCAGCCAAACATTATTCACATCACCCATTGTTAATTCTGTTTATTTAATTATTTTTTAGCGTATTTTTTAATCAAAATGAAATTTTGGTATCGCGGGATAAAAATGAGATTTTAATGTCATTGGAGAATTTCCAACAACACTGTTAAATGTCAAAATGATTAGCTGATCTTTAGTAGGTCTGTTCGATATGAGTCGTGGACTTACTCAGAGTAATAATTTTTACTCTTTTCTGTTCGAAATGAGTCCTGGACTTACTCCGAACACATATCGAACAGAAAAGTGTAAGTCCAGAACTCATCTTTTCAGTCCTGCACTTACTCTTGCTTTTAGCTGGAGTAAACTTTTGACAGCTGATATTTGTCAGACATATCCTCTCTTTTACAGTGTTTGGAAGTCAAGAAAAATTTATAAAATGTATAATTATGAAAATTTATATGTTGAAAAACATTCTGGAGAATTGCGGGTATACCAAGTTGAGCGTAAGTTTACAAATGTTGTACACAAATGTTAAACCTAACCTCAACCTTGACAGTTCAAACGTGACTTACTCTGAACTCACTCCAAGTTGTTCGATAAAAACAAATTCAGAGTAAGAAAATACGCCATTTTGTGGAGTAAAGTGAAAATATTCGGAGTAAGTCCAGGACTTATATCGAAGAGACCTATTGAAAACAATAAAAAAAACTCATTCGAACCTACGAGACGTATTGACAGTTGTAACCGTCTCGGTTAACTTTATCGAGTTCTTTAATTACAATTAAAGTTAACTTTCTCCAACTCAGCTCTCGAGCAGAGTTGAGAAAAGTAACTTTGACAGCTTAACTTTGGCATTTAGGAACGGCAGTAAAGTTTACTGAGCGTTAACCGTAGGCATTTAAGAACGCATTTCTCTTTACCGCGGTTAACCACGGTTAATAAAGGAACGCACCCCTGGTAGAAATGAAATGTTATCCTCTATAAATGTGATTGGTTTGATCATAGAAAACCAGTGTAAAAAGTAAATTGCAAGCAAGCAGGCTAATACCTGAATCAACGTGACCGACCGACAAAATTCTTAAGAATAATTTGAACCGGATACACGTGCGCACCTTCGCTTGGAGTTTACTTCATCACACCAAATAATGTGAGTCTCCAGTTCCAATAAAATTGTCTTGTCAACATAAAAATCCGAACTTACAATTAGAGAAAATTATAATGTTTGTTCACTTCAATTTTGGCAGTCAAATAAAACATTAACTTTTATGCAGAACAAAAGGCTATCAGCCCTCGATCTTTTAAGAAATGATACAGTTTATTGGAATTCATATGTTAATGGGAGTTATAAAGCTACCTCGAATTAAGATGTAAAAACATCTGTTATGTCTTGCGAACGCTTTTCCCAGTTGAAAAAAAAAATTTTACCTCTGATTGATTTTAAGCAATTGTTAGGAAGAAACCTTAGGGTGGTTTCCACAATGTCCGGTTAACTCCTCCGGTAACGTAACCGGCGGTTAACTTTACGGCCGCCGTTAAGTGCCGGTAAACTAAATTTCGTTTTCACCATGTCTAAATTAACTAACCGGCGGAAAAGTCGAAAATGTAGTAGATTTTTGGTAATGCTAGTACATCTAATGTCAAAAAGGAACCATAACCTATATGTGGAATTTGCTGGAATTGGATTTGTTAAAGTCAATCGTCGAAAAGTTATTCTGGATAACTTTTATCCAGAAGTAAATATCTCCCAATAAATATCCACAAAGCAGAAAATGTCGTTTGAAACAATTCCCAAGGATCTCCGTGGCCTACGAGCTTGTTTATTCTGCGCTTTAGTCAAGGTAAATATTCAACAATTTTTATTAAGTTTATAAAAAATTAGTAAAAGCGAATTGTATAAAAAAGATTCATTTACAAAATATCTGTACAATATTTTGTTCAAATTAACCAAAAACACTTGCAAACAAAAATGGTTTAGCTATAATTTTAATGTCCTAAAAGCACACAAAACTTCTACATCAGACATTTGATTAATTTGAGTTCGATGGATGCGATAACTGTGAGGAGTTCCGAAGATTGAAGAACAACAAGGACCATGTTTATGATTGCACCAGCAACAATTTCGATGGCTTGATTGCTGGGTTAAGGTGGGTTTAGAAACACGAGTATTTTCATTTTTACTGGCAAAGTGAGCGGGATAGCGAAATTCAAATTTATGCTACATTTACACGAATGACAAATTTGTCATTTTTTTCTTGTCATTATGTTAATTCCCGTGTAAATGGCATAATTTTTGTAATTTTTTCTGTCAGAAAATGTCAATCTCTCATAAAAGAATGAACTTGTCCATTCTTTTATGCCAGATTGTCATTCGTACAAACGCAATATTAGTTATGACAACTTTAGTATTCAACTTTTGTCATAACTAATATTGCGTTTGTACGAATGACAATCTGGCATAAAAGAATGGACAAGTTCATTCTTTAATGAGAGATTGACATTTTCTGACAGAAAAAATTACAAAAATTATGCCATTTACACGGGAATTAACATAATGACAAGAAAAAAATGACAAATTTGTCATTCGTGTAAATGTAGCATTACGTGCGCAAAAAGTCGATCACATCAGTGTCTCACACGTACTTTCCCTTCCACTTTATGGCGAACTGTCACTGCACATCACCTTCTCGCAGCAATACGTTTGTTATCACTTCAATTTCACCTAACAAAATCATTTTGTGTGATGTTATAATTAATAACATAATTATTATTACCTCCCGTTTCCATTTAAAATGCGTAGCTTTCAAATAAACATCGAACTTAACCTTACTTTTGCTGGCTGCCATAATTCCCCATAATTCAGGGGTAACATTTTGCTGGCAGGGCGGGGAAGTCCAATGTGTTTGTTGTTGTTTACTGCCATAACTTTCCTATCGTCGACGAAAATTATGGATAGTAAAACCACTACATGCAAGCAAAATTTCCAGTAAAATTTTTACTGAGTGGTTTCCCGTCCCTTTCCCACTTGGTGAAAAAGTCATAAGAAATCTGGCATTTCACTCACTTTGCCAGTAAAAATGAAAATGCTCGTGTTTCTAAACCCACCTTTAAGGTGGGTTTAGAAACACGAGCATTTTCATTTTTACTGGCAAAGTGAGCGGGATAGCGAAATTCAAATTTACGTGCGCAAAAAGTCGATCACATCAGTGTCTCACACGTACTTTCCCTTCCACTTTATGGCGAACTGTCACTGCACATCACCTTCTCGCAGCAATACGTTTGTTATCACTTCAATTTCACCTAACAAAATCATTTTGTGTGATGTTATAATTAATAACATAATTATTATTACCTCCCGTTTCCATTTAAAATGCGTAGCTTTCAAATAAACATCGAACTTAACCTTACTTTTGCTGGCTGCCATAATTCCCCATAATTCAGGGGTAACATTTTGCTGGCAGGGCGGGGAAGTCCAATGTGTTTGTTGTTGTTTACTGCCATAACTTTCCTATCGTCGACGAAAATTATGGATAGTAAAACCACTACATGCAAGCAAAATTTCCAGTAAAATTTTTACTGAGTGGTTTCCCGTCCCTTTCCCACTTGGTGAAAAAGTCATAAGAAATCTGGCATTTCACTCACTTTGCCAGTAAAAATGAAAATGCTCGTGTTTCTAAACCCACCTTTACAAAGTGGCAAAGAATAAGTAAAAAAAAAACAATCATTTTAATTTAAATAGTTTTACTAAAGTTTTCTAATTTTTCAGACCGATTTACACGAGGCATCTATGCGATTTCTGTATCTGGACGCCTACCAAACGGAGTAATTAGGTAACTGAAAAATAGAGGAATTCCATATAGACCAAGAGACACAAGCCAGCGATAAAAATGTTTTCTACTTTAAATTATAAGAACTTGTATTTAATAAATTTCGATTACTGCTGAAAGTACGATGTAATTTTTTGCATTACAAGTAAATGTAGATTTTAAATAAGAACAAAACCTTGTTTTTTAGCACTTTTTAAGGAGGGATTTGTTTACTTTTGAGCCATTTTTTCCAACTGAATTTTGTTAAAAGCATTCTTGAAAACTGTCCGAGGATCAGCGCTTCATCGGCTTGATATTTTCTACAGAGCTGGATATTTTAAACACGTATTTCTAATGGATTTTGAAATTTGTAATCAATGCCAAACTATACCATAACAAGAAAATGCGTAAATGAAATACAAGAAACATCGGTTATTTTTGTAAATTTATACAATACAAAATACAGTCTCGATAAAAGAATTGGTGAAATTTACAAAAATAACCGATGTTTCTTGTATTTCACTTTCGCATTTTCTTGTTATGGTATAGTTTGGCATTGAATGAATAACATTCGCATCCATCTTTTTGCCATAATTAATTATATTTTTATTCCAAATGTTATTAAAAATATTAATTTTACTACACATCAGTTTTCTTTTTATTACCAAACATAACCTTCAATTCGACGGTTAAGTCACTAATCGGACGAAATTCTTCCGGTTAAGTTTACCGCCGGTTAAGAGATAATTAACCGACACATTGCCCTTAACCGCATATTGTGAAAAGGAATTCTTCACTAACCACCGGTTAACCTCCGGTAAAGTTCTTAACCGGAGATTGTGAAAACGGCCCTTAGTACGGCCTTAGTAGAAGTTCAATATGACGAAATTAATCATCTCCCTCAACATGATGATGCAGAGGAAGCTACACGTTGCGAAAATTGCAAAATACATCTGTGTTTATCAAAAGACCGTAATTGTTTTTCTGCCTTTCATACTAAATAAGCAATAATTATATACCCAACTAACAAACTCTCCAGACCAAAACTCTTACGAACTTTGAAATCTTCTCATTAAACTTTCTTAACACACTGGATACTCTCATAACATAGGGCGCATTCACGGTACTCAACGGCTGAGAGATTTGCTCAACAGTTGAGAGATTTACTCATCATAACCACTGATCGGACGCCATTTTTTGTATCGGAAAATTACTGCGATACTTTTCTGCTCAACCGATGGATTGAGTATTTTGACAGATAACAGCTGGCGTTTTTTCGAAGAACAAAATATTTGCGAAACAGAATGGCTTTTCTGGATCAAATTTACAAATTAAATGATATGGAACATAATATTTTCGAAACTCCGGAGGTGCATCACAGATTACAAACTGATAAGTTGCATTTTATTAGTTTACAAGAGGTGGAAATATTTCCAATCGTTTGAAGAAATTTTTCATTCCGCACTTTCACCGATTCACGGCGTTTAAATATTTCATGCGCAAATAAAAATGTTTGCACTAAATCAGGAATCTGTTGCAATGTTTGTGGTAACATCATCTTCAGCTAAAAACTCCAAAAACCAGTGGTTTTTCATAATTACAACTAACAATTTTCACACAACAAATTTTCCCTCCATTTGTCTATGACAAGATTGACAGATATCAGCTGTTTAATGTATCGAGGCATTCACGAGAACTAATCGAGATTTACTCAACCGTTGAGTATTCGTGAATGCGCCCATAGTTCTTGTAATGACACTCTAATTTTTTCTGATAGCGTTCTTTTTATAAGAGTATGACGCTACTAGAGCTACTGAATCTTTTACGCTTATAGCAAGGCGGTTTTTGAACTCTTGTAGCGAGCCTTTAAAAACTTATGTTCTCATTGTATATTTTTTATGAAGTTTTAACACTTAAAGAGTTTAAATCTTAAATAAAAATGTTATGAGCAGTTAAATCGTATGATTCTCATAAAAACGCGCTTGTAAAAGTTTAAGTATAAAAATACTTGTTAAAATGCTCATATGAGACATAAAAGAGTTAAACTCGCATAACGCGAGCTT
The DNA here is from genome assembly GCA_964034945.1 of Chrysopilus asiliformis. Classification (NCBI taxonomy): domain Eukaryota; kingdom Metazoa; phylum Arthropoda; class Insecta; order Diptera; family Rhagionidae; genus Chrysopilus; species Chrysopilus asiliformis. The sequence goes on from OZ035962.1 coordinate 55,734,281, forward strand.
ATGTTCTTATTAGTAGAATTTTATTCTTAAAATAAATCTTCGTCAACAGGCGCCATATTTTCCCTTGATCTTTTTTAACAGTAAAACTTTGAAATTTCAAAAACAGCTTATATATATAAATTAGGACCGAAAAACACTGCAAAAAGCAATTTTCTTAAAAAACAAAAACGCATTAAAACAATTGAAACAGTTTGATCAATTATTTTAAAAATTTAATTTTCCCATATTATATTTCCGATTTATAATATACTAGCAGACCCTACGTTGGCAGCTAAAAGTTTTTTGTATAAATTTTAGAATGCCAAAAAAACATAAATAACTTAAAAAGTTTTGGGAAAAAATGTTATCCTTGCAGGACCTTCCGTTTCGAATTTTGAAATTCCAACACCGGATTCGTGATCAGCGACCCCAAAAACCCCATAATACCAATTTCTCCGAAGAAAATTGGAAAAAGGAGATTTGCGTTATCCTTACAGGACTTTACGGTTAGAATTTTGAAATTCCAACACCGGATTCGTGATCAGCGCTCCAAAAAACCCCCTTATGACGATTTTTCCGGGGAAAAACGGGAAAAAGGATATTTGCGTTATCCTTGCAGGACCTTCCGTTTCGAATTTTTGAAAATCTAATACCGGATTCGTGATCAGCGACCCCAAAAACCCCATAATACCAATTTCTCCGGAGAAAATTGGAAAAAGGACATTTGCGTTATCCTCACAGGACTTTACGGTTAGAATTTTGAAATTCCAACACCGGATTCGTGATCAGCGACCCCAAAAACCCCATAATGGCAATTTTTCCCGGGAAAAACGGGAAAAAGGATATTTATCCTTACAGGACCTTTCGTGTCGAATTTTGCAAATCTAATACCGAATTCGTGATCAGCGACCTCAAAAACCCCCTTATGCCGATTTTTCCGCGGAAAAACGGGAAAAAGGATATTTGGGTTACCTTACAGGACCTTCTGTTCCGAATTTTGAAATTCCAACACCAGATTCGTAATTAGTGACCCCAAATACCCTATAATGCCAATTTTCCGGGGAAAAATAGGAAAAAGGAAATTTGCGTTATTCTTCCAAGACTTTCCGTTTAGAATTTTCAAATTCCAACAGCCAGCTCGTGATCAGCGACCTCGGAAACACCCTACAGCCAGTTTTTCGGAGACAAAATTAGAAAACGGATATTTGCGTTTTCCTTACAGGACCTTCCGTTTCGAATTTTGAAATTCCAACACCAGATTCGTGATCAGCGACCCCAAAAACCCTCTTATGCCGATTTTTCCGGGGAAAAACGGGAAAAAGGATATTTGCGTTATCCTTGCAGGACCTTCCGTTTCGAATTTTTGAAAATCTAATACCGAATTCGTGATCAGCGACCCCAAGACCCCATAATGGCAATTTTTCCGGGGAAAAATGGGAAAAAGGATATTTGCGTTATCCTTACAGGACCTTCCGTTTCGAATTTTGAAATTCCAACACCGGATTCGTGATCAGCGACCCCAAAAACCTCATAATGGCTATTTTTCCGGGGGAAAATGGGAAAAAGGATATTTTATTTTGATTATCCTTACAGGACCTTCCGTTTCGAATTTTGAAATTCCAACACCGGATTCGTGATCAGCGATCCTAAAAACCCTCTTATGCCGATTTTTCCGGGGAAAAACGGGAAAAAGGATATTTATCCTTACAGAACCTTTCGTGTCGAATTTTGAAAATCTAATATCGGATTCGTGATCAGTGACCCCAAAAACCCCATAATGGCAATTTTTCCGGGGAAAAATGGGAAAAAGGACTTTTGCGTTATTCTTACAGGACTTTTCGATTAGAATTTTGAAATTCCAACACCGGATTCGTGATTAGCGCTCCAAAAAACCCCCTTATGGCGATTTTTCCGGGGAAAAACGGGAAAAAAGATATTTGCGTTATCCTTGCAGGACCTTCCGTTTCGAATTTTTGAAAATCTAATACCGGATTCGTGATCAGCGACTCCAAAAACCCCATAATACAAATTTCTCCGGAGAAAATTGGAAAAATGACATTTGCGTTATCCTCACAGGACTTTACGGTTAGAATTTTGAACTTCCAACACCGGATTCGTGATCAGCGACCCCAAAAACCCCATAATGGCAATTTTTCCGGGGAAAAACGGGAAAACGGATATTTGCGTTATCCTTACAGGACTTTCCGTTTCGAATTTTGAAAATCTAATATCGGATTCGTGATCAGTGACCCCAAAAACCCCATAATGGCAATTTTTCCGGGGAAAAATGGGAAAAAGGACTTTTGCGTTATCCTTACAGGACTTTTCGGTTAGAATTTTGAAATTCCAACACCGGATTCGTGATCAGCGACTCCAAAAAACCCCCTTATGCCGATTTTTCCGGGGAAAAACGGGAAAAAGGATATTTGCGTTATCCTTGCAGGACCTTCCGTTTCGAATTTTTGAAAATCTAATACCGGATTCGTGATCAGCGACCCCGAAAACCCTAAAATGCAAATTTTTCCGGGGAAAAATGATAAAAAGGATATTTTCATTATCCTTACAGGACCTTCCGTTTCGAATTTTGAAAATCTAATACCGGATTCGTGATCAGCGACCCCAAAAACCCCATAATGGCAATTTTTCCGGGGAAAAATGGGAAAAAGGACTTTTTCATTATCCTTACAGGACCTTCCGTTTCGAATTTTAAAATCTAACGTAGCTAAAAACCTGCTCCTGGCAACGCAGATCATTTTGCAAAAAACCGCGTCAAAATCGGTCCAGTAGTTTTTAAGTTTTGTAATCTCAAACGGACAGACAAACCAACAGACAAACATCCATTTTTATATATATAGATCTCACATTTTCGATTTTTTCGAGGGGTTTCGCGTTTTTTCGAAGTAAAATATGTTATATTATCAATAAAATTGCATTCCCCATATAATTTTTGCCTATATATCCGAAAAAATAGAATTTAAAATCTATGTCATATGAAATTCTAAAACAATATTATCATACCCAAACGTAGACATAACTCGGATCCGAAAATAAATAAACACTTCAAAAATAACTTTTACTCTTTAAAAAATTACTTTAACTCTTCAAAAATAAAACCGGCTAGATATTTTTATATACTCTTCTCTTTTTAGCAAAGCATAAAGTACTTGTTATGAAAGTTTTATGAGAATATCAATAAACTCTCTTTAGAATTCAAATAGTGTTCTTGTGAGACTTTCGTGACTCTTACAAAAAGAACTGTTGTCTTGTTATAACCCAGTAAACCAAAAGATTCATTTTTGATACAAAAAATGAATCATTCTTCTGAGCGTTTTGTTCGAATTTGAATTTAGAAAATGATCATAAATGTTTCATCTTGCGGACCAAAGTGTCCCTCTTTTCTAAATCATTTTTAAGATTCATTTTTGCGATCATCAAACGTTCAAAAATGAGTATATAACCTGGGAGGCGTGGCCTGCTTATATACTCATTTTTGAACGTTTGATGATCGCAAAAATGAATCTTAAAAATGATTTACAAAAGAAGGACACTTTGGTCCGCAAGTTGAAACATTTATGATAATTTTCTGAATTCTGATTCCAACGAATCGCTCAGGAGAATGATTCATTTTTTGTATGTTCTTGTTATATGATGTTTTATACTCCATTCAGCTAAATTGGAACGAAACACCTCTTCTTGACCATAAACTGGTTCATTGGAAATGGATTCGTCAGAATCCGAGAAAACTTCACAATTTTCAGATTCACTAACCACATTATTGTCATTAGAAATCAGGGGATCTCCGAAAATTTCTCGAGAATTTTCGGGTGTACAAATTGGAGATTGCTGGCTATCGGTTGAATAAACACTTTTAACTTGTGTTATTCTTTTCACAATCTCCTCAGCTTCTCGCATTATGCTCCGACGTTTCATTTTTGATTTTTATTTATAATTAATATAAAATCACCTTTATTTTAAACCGCACTCACTCAACACAGTTTTTTTAACTGAAAACAGCATATAAAGAAAATGGCACTGTAGTTATTTCTTTCGCTTTTATTAATGACAATTCAAACAGAATTCGAATTTTGATCTTTAAGTGAACTACATAAGTTCTATTATTCTTAACTGTGACTAACAATGAAACAAAACCTGCCGTATTCTTCTGTCAAACATTTCCCCGCCAACTTTTAAAAATGAATATAAAATGAAACATTTGTGAACAAAAAATATGAAAAACTTTGACGGTCGGCTTTATATACTAGATACCGTTCGTTCATAAGTTGAAAATACTTGAGAATACATTGTCGTCCCTTTCAGAGCTGATTTTCTCTGTCGCACAAAACGATCAGTAAACGCTCATATTTGATGAACGTTCATTTTTTGGTTTAGTGGGAAGATAAAAAAACATGTGTGTGCAGTGCACACGCGGTAGAAGTGAAACCTTAAGCGGTCCCTACACGTTCAATCTTGCAGTCAATCATTGCATGCTGTGACAGCATTTTGAACGTGTATGGCGATGCTGTCATGCAAAATTATATGATTGACAGCATGCTGGCCAAAATCAAAATCATTTTGATATTTTTCAAGGGAGCTTTTTGAATCACAGCATGCTTGAACGTGTATGGCGATGCTGTCCATCAATTCGTCATTTCAGTGTAATTTTTTGTAGTGAAAAGGTGCCGCATATAAAAGACAAAGTTTTTTGGGAATCCTTTTTCGCGTTTGGATGACGAAAAGTGAAAAATATAAGGACAAAGATTTTTTTTATTTGTATTAAGTGTTGTTTTATATAAAGTTTTTTTTAAAATTTATATTAAGTGTTGTGTGCTATCGGTTTGGCTGTTTCGAAATAAGTGATGCTTGCGTGCATGATTGAGCGTCTAGTGCAAATAAGCTTTTTGCTGTGACAGCATGATTGACTGCAAGATTGAACGTGGAGGGGCCGCTTTAGGAAAACTAAACAGCGAGAGAATGAGACGAATGCGGTATCAGGTGTGGGATAGTTATAGCTTTTATTTATTATAATATTGGTACCAAGTTCAAAAGTCAATTATATTTTTATTGAAAATCTAATACCGGCGACCCCAAAAACCCCCTTATGCCGATTTTTCCGAGGAAAAACGGGAAAAAGGATATTTATCCTTACAGGACCTTCCGTTTCGAATTTTGAAAATCTAATACCGGATTCGTGATCAGCGACCCCAAAAACCCCATAGTGCCAATTTTTCCGGGAAAAATGGGAAAAAGGATATTTGCGTTATCCTTACAGGACCTTCCGTTTCAAATTTTGAAATTCCAACACCGGATTCGTGATCAGCGACCCCAAAAACCTCCTTATGCCGATTTTTCCGTTGAAAAACGGGAAAAAGGATATTTGCGTTATCCTTGCAGGACCTTCCGTTTCGAATTTTGAAAATCTAATACCGGATTCATTATCAGCGACCCCAAAAACCCCCTTATGCCGATTTTTCCGAGGAAAAACGGGAAAAAGGATATTTATCCTTACAGACCTTCCGTTTCGAATTTTGAAAATCTAATACCGGATTCGTGATCAGCGACCCCAAAAACCCCATAATGCCAATTTTTCCGGGGAAAAATGGGAAAAAGGACATTTTCATTATCCTTACAGGACCTTCCGTTTCGAATTTTGAAAATGTACATAGCTAAAAACCTGCTCCTGGCAACATAGATCATTTTGCAAAAAACCGCATAAAAATCGGTCCAGTAGTTTTTGAGTTTTGTAATCTCAGGCAGACAGACAAACAGACAAACAATAAAACATCCATTTTTATATATATAGATATGTATATATTGCAATGTATGACGAAACATCAGTAATTTATCGCCTCCTCTCTCCACTTCCTCCCTCCTAACACTTCTCCCTTCCCCCCTTCCCCATCCCCCTTCCCCCTTCAAAACACTCTTGTTTACGATAAATTGACCGGCACCCATCTGTATTCTATCTCATTTTCTCGCAGGCTAAAATATCCTATCTCTTCTTATTACTGTCGCTTTTTCGTTTCATCGAGTTTGAAATCACTCACAACGCCGCTAAAGAAGTTTTCACTTCAAAAAGTTCTCATAAGTGCGCCATTTAAGCCTCATGAGCCACTCATAAAACAGTTGCAGCATTCTACAAGGGTGAAATAGCCCTGTATGAATACTCTCAAAAGACTCTAGTAGAGTCTTATGAGACGAAAATTGTTAGTTGGGTAGTTTCTTATTTAAATTATTATCGCACAAAAAAACATTTAAAATGTTAAAATTTTGTGTTGAGAACTGAGCGATGGGGTCTTTTGGTTATATTCAAAATACTTTAATAAAAAAGAGCCATATCCAGCCATAAGGGTCAGTTGATGACAGTCACTGAGACATGATTGATCTTATCAATTGCCGTGTGCCTGACGATTAGACTTGCGCGACTAAAAATATGAGTTTTGTGTACTTAACATTCGTTTTATAAATTTGTACATTTACGAGCCTCAAAGCTTTCAACAATCCACTCTACAGACTTTTTGGTTTCTTATATGAAGTACGTAGTATCAAAAGTATTGTACAGTACACTCACGATTATATGTACAGGAAATTTTAAGCTTTTTATTTAACAGAGTATTTATTCTCAAAAAGTCTAGTTTCTCCTTAGATGCTTACGCATCCTTGGACAATTTTTATGTGACAAATTTAAGAAATATTAAGAGGTATTCATTTCGAATTGCGGTCAAATTAAAAATGCTTGATTGCATCCTAAAATGTGGCCTTTAGGCAATCGCCATAAAAAAAGGCAGATTTATAGGCGTGAGAAGGAGTGGTCAAATCTAATTAAGTTGGATGGAAGAGTTGTGTAAGAGTTTTTCTAGCATTTATAATTTTTTGACCTTACTCACCGTTTTCCAGAGAATCTCAAAAATATTTTCATTTGAACGAGAGTTTCTGGAAGGGTTGGATTAATTTTGCTCATCAACGAACTTAGTTTTCATTTTTTGAGAAAAGCTCTTTGTCAAATTTAAAGTTCCTAGCCAAACCTCGCACCCGGAATCGTACCCCTCAGAAAGCGTAATAAAGTCTCTAGTATATAGATGAACATTTCAACTAACAGTTGTTTTTGGGTCAAGGAATCGTGAAATGAGTTTTGATTTGGTAATATTTGTACAAATTTATGAAACGAATGTTAAGTACACAAAACTCATATTTTTAGTCGCGCAAGTCTAATCGTCAGGCACACGGCAATTGATAAGATCAATCATGTCTCAGTAACTGTCATCAACTGACCCTTATGGCTGGATATGTCTCTTTTTTATTAAAGTATTTTGAATATAACCAAAAGACCCCATCACTCAGTTCTCAACACAAAATTTTAACATTTTAAATGTTTTTTTGTGCGATATGGATTTTTTTTGCTCCTTTATAATTTATGAAAGTAATGACATCTCACTCTCTCTTTCGGCGCTACTAATGTCTCTCACCAGAGACAGAGATCCCTACACAGTCTTATCAATTTATTTGGGATACCGAGATCTCTCATGACTTTATAAAGTTCTACCCTGACTAGGCTATCATAGGAGGTTTTAAAGTCTATGAATATCTGTTTTACTTACCTCGCATGCGTAGAGTGCATAGTCTATCTGATACAGCTTGAAATCCGATAACAGTAAATAAGAATCGGTTTTATCAACTGCTTATATAAGAGCATCCTTGTCATTGGAGAAAGCATGCTTTTCGGGTGCATTAACGAGGCGATAGACATATAAGCTTTATTTGCTTTTCTTAGGGATTCCTTAACATGGTCATTGAACTTTAAGAGCTTATTAAAATTGACACCCAGATATCTAATCTTATCCTTGGGCCGAAGTTCTTGACCACCCAGAGAGATAGAGAGGTTAGAACATATTTTGGCAGTACCCGATGGACCCCTTCCAGACGCGTTTCTAAAGTGAATTAGCTTTGACTTATTACTATTAATTGCAATGCCCCATGAGTCATAATACTCCTTGATCTCATCCAGATGGAGCTGCACAAAAAGGGCAGCGACTTTTGGATCTCTGTTTGACGAAAAAATATCAATTGTTGCCTAATATAGCGTAGAGTTGTTGAAATTTTATGAGTACCAAACGAATTTAACACTCGTATTTTTTTAAAGTTGTTCAATTTAACATGCTTTTGACTGAAATGTGAGATTCGAACAAAAAATAATTTCTACACATTGTTTGAAAATTTCATGGTTATGGTCAGGAAATAAGATTCAAATCCCTATGCTAGTTTTCCTAGAAAAGTACCGTGTCCGTATTCTGTCTTTCCCACTGAAAAATAATATATTTGTCTCTTTCTAGTTTTCTGCAAAATTTTATGACGTCTGTTACCAAATTTTTTTTCGTGTAAAAATTAGAAGAAAAAAAATTAAAAATTTTTTTTTTAAAAAAAGCTTTTATTAAAAAAGAATGCACTAAAAAGAAAAAAATAATTTTCTGGACGCTGTGTATCACAAATATAAAAGCTTTTTAAAAGCGAGATAAATTTTTATTTTATTGTTTTATGCTTTATCTCGCTTTTTAAAAGCTTTTATATTTGTGATACACAGCGTCCAGAAAATTATTTTTTTTGTTTTTAGTGCATTCTTTTTTAATAAAAGCTTTTTTTAAAAAATTTTTTTTAATTTTTTTTATTTTGTTCTTTTTAGTCTTCGAATATATATCCTTACATTTGAGATGTCCTTACAGGCTTTTTAACTTGAGAATCGTATTCAGCCACCCCAAAAACCCCCAGAATAGATTTTTTCCGGAAAATTTGGAGAAAAGGATAATCACGTTATCCTTACAGGACCTTCCGTTATCCTTACTGACTTTTTAATGACAGATTCGGATTCAGCGACCCCAAAAACCCCCAGAATAGATTTTTTTCCGGAAAATTTGGAGAAAAGGATAATCACGTTATCCTTACAGGACCTTCCGTTATCCGTACAAGGACGAAGTAGTGAAAATATTGTATTGTCATCGGACTTATATAAGTGTGCAAAATTTCAAGTCAATCGGACAAGTGGAAGTGGGTCAAAATTGGGTTGCAAGATTTGATCTGACAGACAAACAAACAAACACGAAGGCAAGCTAAATAAAAGCTTTTAAAAATACAACCATTTACCATATAAATTTTTTCCAATAATAAATTTTTTTTCCAATAATACAAATTCTTGATTTCGGAAATCTTATAGCAAATTTTATTAATATTTCTAATAGCAAATTTTATTATTTCATACAAATGTTTCAAAATTACCCGCTTATAAAATCAAAATTGCATGCCAGACACACACATAACATGTCATGCCTTAATAAGATTTCACTGGGTTTTTTTTTATACCCGTATGGTGAAACCAAAGGGTATATTAACTTTGCCTTACCGTTTGTAACGCCAAGATCCCGTCATCGCACAAAAAAATGAATAACACCAGTGTGTTTTGAATGATAACAATATTTAATTTCTGCATGTCCGTCCGTCTGTCCGTCTGTCTGTCTGTCCGTCCGTCTGTCTGTCTGTGGCGCGGATTGCGGGCGCACGGATTGAGCTAGAGACTTGAAAGTTTGCACAGATCCGTTTTTCGTAAAATGCGAGGCTAAGTTCGTTAATGGGCAAAAATGGACCATTAGGGGGGGTACCCCCCATACGAACGAAATCGTTTTTTGTGAATATCTCAAAAACGGTGCATCTTATCAAAAAAGTCCAAGAACAAAAGTTATTTAGGATATGCTTCTACATAAAACTCCCATACATCAAAATCCGATTGGAATAAATTTTAAAAAATCTTATTGGAAAGTTTGACTTCAAAGTGGAATTTTGGTATGACTGTTCGAATTTTGATACGAATATCACCATACGGGTCTCCAATGATTGCCAGATTGGCAATTATAGCTTTTGTTATGTTTATTAATAATCATGCCTTTAAAGGTTTCAGTGGAATCTTAGGAAAAAAATATTGATGAAATCGGGCGAAAAGTGAAATCGGGTTTTCAAAAGTGGTACTTAGAAAAAGTGTACGCGTTTTAAAAGTGGTTTTTGTGAAAGAAGGGCATTAAAGTAATACCCTCGTGTGATTTTGAAATCGGATTAAAGTGTTAAACGCAAATAAAGTGCAAAAACGTCCAACGTTTGACGTTTCTCAACTAGTGTTCCACAAAGTAATGCTTTTGTAGTTTGGTCCTCAACACATGCCAACTACCGTCAGCATTGATACCCGTATGGTGAAACCAAAGGGTATATTAACTTTGCCTTACCGTTTGTAACGCCAAGATCCCGTCATCACACACAAAAATGAATTACACCAGTATGTTTAGAATGATAAAAAGAATTGAATTTTGCATGTCCGTCCGTCTGTCCGTCCGTCTGTCCGTCTGTCTGTCTGTCTGTCTGTCTGTCTGTCTGTGGCGCGGATTGCGGGAGCACGGATTGACCTACAGACTTGAAATTTTGCGTGGATCCGTTTTTCGTAAAATGCGAGGCTAAGTTCGTTAATGGGCAAAAATGGACCATTAGGGGGGGTACCCCCCATACGAACGAAATCGTTTTTTGTGAATATCTCAAAAACGGTGCATCTTATCAAAAAAGTGCAAGAACAAAAGTTATTTAGGATATGATTCTACATAAAACTCCCATACATCAAAATCCGATTGGAATAAATTTTAAAAAATCTTATTGGAAAGTTTGACTTCAAAGTGGAATTTTGGTATAACTGTTCGAATTTTGATACGAATATCACCATACGGGTCTCCAATGATTGCCAGATTGGCAATTATAACTTTTGTTATGTTTATACCCGTATGGTGAAACCAAAGGATATATTAACTTTGCTTTACCGTTTGTAACGCCAAGATCCCGTCATCACACACAAAAATGAATTACACCAGTGTGTTTAGAATGATAAAAAAATTGAATTTTGCATGTCCGTCCGTCTGTCTGTCTGTCCGTCCGTCTGTCTGTCCGTCCGTCTGTCTGTCTGTCCGTCCGTCTGTCTGTGGCGCGGATTGCAGGCGCACGGATTGAGCTAGAGACTTGAAATTTTGCACAGATAAGTTTTTCGTAAAATGCGAGGCCAAGTTCGTTAATGGGAAAAAATGGACTATTAGGGGGGGTACCCCCCATACGAACGAAAACGTCTTTTGCAAATATCTCAAAAATGGTACATGTTATCAAAAAAGTTCAAGAACAAAAGTTATTTAGAATATTATTCCACATAAATCTCTCATATATCAAAATCCGATTGGAATAAATTTTAAAAAATCTTATTGAAAAGTTTAACTTCAAAGAGGAATTTTGATACAACTGTTCGCCGCTCAATTAAATTTATAATATTGCAGCGTATAAAGTATTTTACGAACGAATTTTAACAATTGTAGCGCTTTTATACCCTATATGGGGAAACTAAAAGGCTATACGCCAACAGCCTGTCGTTATACATAATAATGAATTTCGCCAGTGTGTTTAGAAGACATGAAAAAATTGATGTATGGATATCCATCCGTACATGTGTGATTACGGTTTCCACTAAACGGATTGATCCAAAGACATTGGGTGTCATTAGAAGATCTTTTGGGTCTCATGTATTACATTAGACCGACATTTCCTTCGATGAATCAGACAAGCAACTGACCTTTGGTACATCAGTTTTTTCACAGTTTTTCGAGAACGGACCGTTGATTCTACATCGGAAAGGTGTAAAATAATATCTAACATTAATATTGTCTATAATTCAATTCTTATCTTCCTTTTTATGAAAGTTAAACATGCCAACCGAGCGATACCAGAGAACAAATAATCTAGAGAAAAAACTCTTAGAACAAATTTTTAGAGAAAAATTTTCCACTGTGAGATGAAGCAAGAGGATCCGATGTAACACGCAAAAAATTATCCATTCGATTCCTCCATCTCATTGAATAGATACGACGAAAATGATTAGAAAATGTTCTCTCTGCTTCGTGCTCCCTAGTCTAAAAGTAATTGACTTTTAGGCCGTAGCTAGTGAATGATAGGGACATTTTTCCCCCCTTCGAAGGGGAAATTTGTCAAAAATTTGTTCGGCAGAGTTTTTTCTATATATTCCTTATTCTATGGCGATACTTTGAACCTCGGGCTAATATTGTCTTTATCAAAAACATTTTTTACTCTTCGAAACTTTTGTCATAGTACCAATATAGTTTTAATGATTTACTAAATTACTTAAATAATTTTTAAAAAATACTTGAATAATTAAAACATCTGTCAAATATTGAACTACTATCACCATAGGTAGAAAACACCAATGAAAACCCACTTCCCCAGAAAATACTCATATCAGGTAAATTAAAAATTATAGTAATTAAGGACATCATTATGACTAACACACCTTTTGGAAAAAAATGGATTTTTGGAAAATGCCGGTTGTAAGAGTCATAACAATAATCTCATTAAAAACCTCATTAGGTTATTGTTATGGCTCTTACAACCGGGATTTTCCAAAAATCGATTTTTCCCCAAAAGGTGTTTGTCATAATAATGCCCTTAATTACTAGAATTTTTAATTTACCTGACATATATTGTAATTAAGGACATCATTATATATTGGAACTAAATGGATTGTTATCGTTAGTTGTTTTAGATACACCAGCAAGTTAACATCTTAACTTTTAAAGTGACTTTAAAACAACATTTTTAATCAACAATTTAAAATCTGTTCTGTGAGGTGAACATAACTTTTAGTTAAGTGAAATTAAAAATTTCCTGAAACTGAGGATATTTAATCAACAATTTAAAATCTGTTCTGTGAGGTGAACATAACTTTTAGTTAAGTGAAATTAAAAATTTCCTGAAACTGAGGATATTTAATCAACAATTTAAAATCTGTTCTGTGAAGTGAACATAACTTTTGGTGAAGTGAACCTAAAAATTTCCTGAAACTGAGGATATATTTTTAAATTTAGTGCAATTTTCTTCATTGCTCTAGGTAAGCTAATATATCTTTTTTTTGTTTCTGGAATTATAAATTTGCTTCGATTTTTGTTAAAATGCCTAAATTACGAAAACAATCTGTTAGCCAAAGAAAAACGGTTAGAACCCAATCAATGCGTATAAACCGTCGAAATAGCCAACATCGAAATGCTGAACGCATTCGAGACGGCATTGCGCGAAATTTGGCACGGTCTAACGAGTCTTATCGCGCTTTAGAACAGGGACGTGATACCGACGAACATTCCCTAAGGCGCCAAGACCCTGAATATCGTGATCGGGAACAGGGACGTGATACCGAGGAACATTCCGTTAGGCGCCAAGACCCTGAATATTGTGATCGGGAACAGGGACGTGATACCGCGCAACATACCCTTAGGCGCCAAGACCCTGAATATCGTGATCGGGAACAGGGACGTGATACCGCGCAACACTCTCGTAGGCGGCAAGATCCTGAATATCGTGATCGGGAACAGGGACGTAATACCGAGGAACATTTCCTCAGGCGCCAGGATCTCGAATATCGTGATCGGGAACAGGGACGTAATACCGAGGAACATTCCGTTAGGCGCCAAGACCCTGAATATCGTGATCGGGAACAGGGACGTGATACCGCGCAACATTCCGTTAGGCGCCAAGACCCTGAATATCGTGATCGGGAACAAGGACGTGATACCGCGCAACATTCCCGTAGGCGCCAAGACCCTGAATATCGTGATCGGGAACAGGGACGTGATACCGCGTAACATTCCCGTAGGCGCCAAGACCCTAAATATCGTGATTGGGAACAGGGACGTAATACCGAGGAACATTCCGTTAGGCGCCAAGACCCTGAATATCGTGATCGGGAACAGGGACGTGATACCGCGCAACATTCTCTAAGGCGCCAGGATCTCGAATATCGTGATCGGGAACAAGAACGTAACACTGCGGCTAGAGTACTCAGACGCTCCGACCGGGTCCGGAGGCGACAAGAACAACGTAGCAATACTATTTCCCAAATAACGCGTCGTGAAACTATACGCGGAATCACATCTCGCCGTGTAACTTTGTCAAATGAGAGGGTTCGACGTCACAGAAATATACCCAGCAATCGTCAAGCAGAAACCGTGAGGCAGTCCCGTCGTAACATCGCATCGCGGGTCATAATGGAACCTGAGCAACGCGAGGAATATTTGCAAGGTGAAAGAAACCGTAATCGCGAACGCTTTTTTACTAATTATTCTGATATAATACGGCAGGGTCCAACCGAAATTTGTATATGTTGCGGGGGGTTATGGTTTCCGTCTGACATTAAAAAAATTCAAAAACAACCACTTATTCGGAAACACCTAAATAATCCAGAATTCGTTGTCAAAACATTTTATCTATCCGAGAAATTCCCTAGTCGGATCGATACATATACTTTTTGCCAAAACTGCCATAGGGGAATTATTAGTGGACAAATTCCCAATATTTGCCTAGCAAATGGTCTTGATTTTCCTGTGATACCCGAATGTCTTCAAGGACTGGAGTGCCTAGAACAACGGTTAATAGCCCCCCGAATTCCATTTATGCAAATCAGAGCCTTAGGTTGTGACCGACAGTGCGGGTTAAAAGGGGCTTGTGTCAATGTTCCTATTTCCCTTAACACCACAGTTAGTGCACTTCCTAGAACTTTTGATAACACTCACGTTATTCAGGTTCACTTAAAGCGTAGATTACAATACGCCCATAGTTTTTTGGTCGAAAGCATTCGTCCATCCAAAGTTTTTGCCGCAATCCAATATTTAATAAGGCAGCCCTTATATATTGAAGATGGTGTGACCTTGTCGGACAATTGGTTACAGCAATACCCTAATCCTGATGATAGAGCAACGTTTATAGTCACACAACAAGACAGAGAAATTGTCAATTCTCTATTGGATAGAACTATTGAAGAAAATATCGACAATATTGACCAATTAGATCCTGAAGACGTCAACCCGGGAGGGCAAGAGACCCTTCTCGAAAATATTCCACTGGAAAATATTGCCCTAGCTCCTGGTGAAGGTCAAAGACCGGTCGATTTAGTTTTCGATAGACATGCAGAAGAATTATCTTTCCCCTCAATATATTGTGGACAACCTCGGCTAACAAATTTAACCTATAGCAAAATCGCGCGTTCCGAAATTCGACGGTATGATCGTCGATGCACTACAAATGAAAAGATCTTTTATACGTACAAAAAAAACGAGCTTATCTCTATCAAAAACTCTATTTCAATTTGCCTAAGGAAAAAGAGTCGCGGTAGTCGTTCCCACACAGCTGGAGATTTGGTTAATGATAGCCACGTGGAAAATTTAATACAGCACGACGAAGGGTATAAAATTTTTAAAAATTTAAGATCGTCCCCATCCCATTGGGAGTCCGAAAAGAAAAAAGTTGTTGCTATGATTCGGCAATTTGGAATTCCCACTTTTTTCATCACCCTCTCGGCTGCCGAAACAAAGTGGTCCGAACTCCTTTGTATCTTATCTAAAGTCATTGATAAGAGGGAGATCTCACCTAATGATGCAGAAAATTTAGATTTCAGCACGAAAGCTAGACTCATTAGATCAGATCCAGTCACGTGTTCGAGATATTTTGATCATCGCTTTCGCGCCCTGTTCAAACGCTTCAAGCAACCGGGAGTAATTTTTGGTGATTCCCATGTAATTAACTATTATTTTCGTGTTGAATTCCAACACCGTGGTTCTCCCCATGTCCATGGATTGTACTGGCTTCATAATGCCCCAAGTCTTGATCTATCTGACATTTCCACTTACCCATCTGTAGAGAATTTCATTGATACTCATATTTCTACGTCCACCCAGAACAGTGATTTGGCAGAATACTTAGTCTACCAGAAGCACTCTCACGCGAGATCCTGTTTAAGGGAAATTAGAGGACAGAAGTTTTGTCGATTCGGCATGCCATATCCTCCAATGGATAAAACCATTATTCTCACTCCACTCGACAATTCTGAAACTTCTAATACTCATAACGAAAATTATGATAAAATTAGAGAATATTTGAATGAAGCAGCAAAAACCACGTCCATTCCCAATTGCTCATTCGATACGTTTCTAGGAAATATTGAGATGTCTAGAGATTCTTATATTTCGGCGCTTCGGGCAAATTTAAAAAAGCCCACCATTTTTCTCAAAAGATCTTTAGATGCAATTATGCTGAACGCATACAATCCTTGTATTCTCAGTTTGCACCGAGCAAACATGGACATTCAGTTTGTAATGGATGCTTATGCTTGTTGCGGTTATATTGTTAATTATATTAACAAATCTAACAAAGGAGTTTCCAAACTTATGCGGGAAGTCATGGACGAGATCTCAAGCGGCAATTATACTGTTAAACAAAAACTCCAACATCTAGGGAATAAATTTATTCATGGGCTAGAAATCTCAGCTCAGGAAGCAGTCTATAATATTCTCGGCATTCGGATGTCAGAAAGTAGTAATGCGGTTGAGTTTATTAACACCAGTCCCCCAAATGAACGTGTCCGTATTGTTAAATCTCAAAAACAGTTGAGAGAACTACCGCAAGATTCAACTGATATTTTCGTCTCAAATTTACTGGACCACTATGTACAGCGTCCTGACTCCCTCGAAAATATATCTCTTGCTGAATTCACCGCATACTATAAATTTTCATCTGTCCGTTCATCAAATCCCAATAATGATGATGGAGAAGGAAATGAGGAAGTTACCGGCGAGCCTCTACGGCTTAAGGATTCCAGCGGATTCTTACGAAAAAGAACCAAACCCTGTGTCATTCGGTATCGCAGATATAAAATGATTCAGGAACGTGATAATTATTTTCGAGAACAGGTCATGCTTTTCTTGCCTTGGCGCAATGAAGAACGTGATATTTTGCAGCAAAATTGTGAGACTCTGTCAACAATATCTCATTGCGATTAATACTGTTCGTCGCAAGTTTAATTGTTTTGAGAATGACGATTAGCTTGACAATGCTCTAATGGCTGCACAAAATGAACGATTTCTTGAAAATACCGAAGAAATTCAGAATGACGACGATCCGGATCTTCGTCCCTTTCAAATCCCAAATGTGGAGCCGAATGTCCGAATAATAGATGATAATGTTCCCCAGGATAACGAAACCCGTGTAATAAAATTGCCACCACTAATTTCCGATCTAGACTTTTCCCAAATTATTCGATCATTAAATACCGAGCAGAGGCTGTATTTTAACCACGTTTTACATAACATAAAAAATGGAACAAACTTTTATGAATTTGTTAGCGGGGGTGCTGGGACAGGAAAGAGTAGACTAATTACTGCACTCTATAATGCGTTGACCAAACGACTTAATTCGCGACCTGGAGCCAACCCTGATGATGTCAAGGTCGTTTTATGCGCACCTACCGGAAAAGCTGCTTTTAATATAAATGGAGCTACCCTTCATTCTATCTTTTCTTTACCCATCAACCAATCACATTCGGAAATTAGGCCCCTTAGCAGCGACATTGCTAATACAATTTATTCAAAGCTCCAAAATCTTCAAGTAATTATAATCGACGAGATATCAATGGTGGGTGCTAAAATGCTATCCCACATCGATTCCAGATTAAAGCAGATTTTTAGAAGTACATCTCTATTTGGTGGCAAATCTGTTATAGTTTTTGGAGATCTAAGACAACTTGCTCCTGTTGGGGATAGATGGGTGTTTCAATCTAGTAGGAATGATGTGTATGGCATTGTAGCTGGATCAACATTGTGGAATCTTTTTAAATTTTTCCCACTCATTAAAATAATGCGACAAAGGGATGACTTAAATTTCGCTACCGCCCTCAATAACATGGCGCTTGGGAAAATGACAAGTACTGATATAGCGCTTTTCAAGTCAAGAGAATGCACCCCCGAAGCAATTCCTCAGGAGGCCATACATTTATTCAAATCAAACGACGATGTAAATGAATTCAACACGTATAGATTAAACTTAATCCAATCTGATCCTGTAATCTCAGAGGCCGAGGACAAAGTCAAAGGGCCAATTCCGGAAAATTCGCGAAACCAGATTGCAGATCGGGCTAAAGAATTAAAAACTTCTGAGACTCTTGGATTGCCATCAAATCTTCTGTTAAAGAAAACCGCCAAGTATATGATAACAGTAAATATCAATACTGCTGACGGGTTAGTTAATGGCGCAACAGGACAGTTAATGGATATAGAATTCGGGGTACTCGGAAATGGTGCTCGCGTGCCAATTCGCTTATGGATTCAATTCGAAGAATTATCTATCGGTCAAGACGGGCGTTCTAAACGAACACATTCTGAAAACTTAAATTGGACTCCTATAGAAAAATCAGTTAAAAGTTTTCAATATAAATCCAATGATCGAGTCGTAATTGAGAGGTCCCAGTTTCCGGTCGTCCCAGCCGAAGCTATTACTATCCACAAAAGTCAGGGATCCACTTATGTTAACGTTGCTGTTCATTTAACCCCTGGTATGACACGGGCCCATTTGTATGTGGCATGTAGCCGAGCAACAAAAGCTTCTGGTCTCTTTTTAATCGGGAAATTCAAATCACCAAAATCTCCTACAGCTTCTGATCCCGTTTCTACAGAGTTAGTATCTTTGATTTCAGAGAAACTTCTAACGCCTCATTTTGCAAGTTTGCAAGATAAATTCCTTAACAAATTTAGCGTTTTCTTCCATAACGTCCAAAGTTTACACAAACACATCGAAGATATTAAATGCAACAATTTAGTTTTGTCACTCGATATCCTATGTTTGGTAGAAACTTGGACATTGCCCAATGAGGAGTATGACTTAGATCAATATTCCATTGTCGCTAGGTTAGATAACAGCGGAGGGCAAAATATAAGAAAACACAATGGGATACTCTGTTTTGCTAAGAATTCAATTGCCTCACTTATCAATGTTGTAAAAGTACAACAAATCTGTGAAAATAATCATGTTTTCCAATATGTTTTGTTTGAATTTCATCACATATTATTCCTAGCTTTATATAAAAGTCCACGTTTTTCAAAAACACGCGTTATTCAAGAGCTAGAAAATGTATTGCGGATACCTTTTTCTTGCAATCGAAAAATGATTATCTTGGGAGATTTTAATCAAGATCGTAGTATCAATAATAATGATGCGATGAGCAAA
This sequence comes from Chrysopilus asiliformis, assembly GCA_964034945.1. Classification (NCBI taxonomy): domain Eukaryota; kingdom Metazoa; phylum Arthropoda; class Insecta; order Diptera; family Rhagionidae; genus Chrysopilus; species Chrysopilus asiliformis. The sequence continues at coordinate 55,753,376 of OZ035962.1, forward strand.
AAACTTCGCGATTTGAGTCTACGAAGTTTGTTAGACCAAAGAGTTTCGACCACTAACTGCGGTTCCCAAATCGACTGGTGTTTCTCCAATTTAGATACATCTTCAATTTTCGCAGATACTTTTGAAGAGGTTTATAGTTTTCACGACGCTATACATATTGTTATAAATTCAACCAGCACTTAATATAATAGAATCCTACAAAATTCTTGGTGCAATTTAACTTTGTTGTTGCTCCTGTTCCTTTAATGTTTTAGTCATAAAAGTTTAATTCTTTATTTGTTTTTTTTTTTTTTGCTTTTAAAACAAACATAGAAGTCAAGTTTATATATTGGTAACAAACAGACAAATACACTTTACAAAAAAAATGTATTGGTATGCTAGTAGTTTATTGAATGTAGTTTACTGTAAGTAGGGAAACAAGTATTGTAGTAGTAACATAAAAAAAAACACAAAATAAAAAAATAATAAAAAAATAGTATTAGTAGTACATAAGTTAATTCACATAACATGTATATGCAGAAATACAACAGATCTATTTTCATAATATAACTATATTAACAATTTTAACAAATTCATGTCTTTTTTCTACACCTTTTCTAAAATCTTTTGTATTTCACATTAATTCCCTTTACCAACTAACATAACCTTTCCCAATTCCCATTCTGGCAAGATAACTTTCGGCTTCCCGTGCCCTTGCTGAACTACAAAAACAATGCATCACTAAAAAAATTGTTTTTGTTGACTGAGAAAGTTTAATTCGCAGTAGTTAAAAAATATATTGTAAATAATTACTTATAATGTATAGTAAGTTAGAAAACCAAAATTAGTATGAAGAATAGAGTAATAAAACATTACACAGAGTAATTTTTAAAAACAAATTTCACTTCAAAGTGGAATTTTGATACAAATGTTCACTGAAATCACCATACGGGTTTCCAATAATTGCTGGCAATTATAGCTTTTGTTATGTTTAAATTTAAAGAACGTGTTTTTTTTAATAACAAACTTCCCTAAGTTTGTAAGTGGCGCAGTTGGTAGGATCTCTACTATATTTGAGAGATCCTAAAGAGAACGAACGAAACTATCGCGACCGGAATAAAATCAGTAACAAATTTTTAATATTGTGCTAAAAATCAGTGAGTAATAAAAAAAAGGTTACAGTGTCAGATAGTAACATTCAAAATCAAAATAATCAGAATAATAGTGTTGTGACAAAAATACGACAAAAAATAAGTGAAAATTAGTTACAACAAACGCAAGGAGAAAGGAAAAAGGAAAACACAAGAGCTATCGTCAACGGAAAGTGAAAAAAAATATGTGTGCACTGCACACGCGGTAGAAGTGAAACCTTAGGAAAACTAAACAGCGAAAATGCGGTAACAGGAGTGGGATAGTTATAGCGTTTATTTATTATAATATGTAACGAACGCCAAGAAACGTAAAGTATTTTTTTTTATTATTATTTTAATTTTCCTAAACTTTTTTTAAACCAAAATCAAGGTTGAGAATCCCTGGTTTAACCGCCTAGCAACCAACCAACGATCCGCTTTAGAGAAAGTAAAATAAAAGGACAATGAAATCGAATGATCGAGATCATACGGTAAATTTGTCTAGCAGGCAGTGAATAAAACAATGGCCTTTGTCTTTTTTTTTTTTTTTTTTTTTACTTAAAAACATTTTATTACCTCAATACATTTTCCATAACAAAATTCAATAACATTATTTAGTAAAATTTGATATCTTCTCTTATATTACATTAACTGCGCCAGAGGCATAATAGAAGCTTAACAAACTAGAAATCACAACTGTATAATATTAAGTTAACAAATCAGGTGAATATTATAAATATATATCAAATAAATAGATCAAATCCAACAACTAATTTCCTTAATTTCAAAGTATTATTACTTAATCAGACAGCAAAAATTGCTACTTACGCTGCTACAATGGTCAACATCATTATCAAAGTTAATCTTAAGAGATATAAAAATAATAAAGCAAAAAGAAAAAAATGAACTGAGAATTGAAACTGGATTTTAATAATAATAAGCTAAGATAATCTTCGATTGATAAAATTGACAAGATTGACAAAATTGACAGCCGCATCCAAAATCACCATTAAGTATAACATTTACTCAACATTAATCAAGGTCGGGTGTTTCATAGAGAATGATGGTAAATAAACATCCCTAATCCAAGCCATAATTTGTGATTTAAAGGCAACAACCGATGTGGAATTTCTGATTTCAGTAGGTAGCATGTTGAAAATAGAGAACCCCAGAATTTTGAGATTTTGCTTCGTAGTCTCGAGTCTTGGTTTTGAGACAACAAGTTTATTTCCAGCCCTATACCTGGTATTTATCGTTTGACAATAAACATTAATCGGGATTGTATTATAATTTAATTGATGCACCGACTTAAATAAATAAACTGATACCAATTTGACAAACAACCAAGATATAGGACAAATAGGTGAGACCAAATTGCTATACAGGTTCACAGTGCTAGTCAACCTATCAAGATTGAACGTCAATTTCAATGCTTTGTTTTGTAAGCGTTGTAATGCCTTTAGGGAAGTATTATCAGACGTGCCCCAAATGATTAAATTTGATACTAGATGGGAATGAACTAGAGCATTGTACAGCATTATTTTAGTCTTAGTGGTTAACAACTTATTGAATTTATACAAAATCCTCATCCCATTCGAAACTCTCACCCTTATGTAGTTGATATGTTCCTTCCAGCATAAATTGCATTGTAGGTAAACACCCAAATACTTTACTGTCGCGCACACATTAATCTCAACCCCCCGAAAGTTCAGATTAATTGGAGTTATGTCCCTAGTATTCGGACGAAAAATTGTAACAACAGTCTTGTTTAAATTTAAGTTAAGTCTATTATTATCTAAGTAGACCGAAAGTATGTTTAGATCATTGATCATATTATCCCTAATTGTGTCGACATTAGCTGCAGGATAAAACAAACAAGTGTCGTCAGCAAAGCTTACAATTATACCGAACAACGGAAGCGCTGAAAGATCATTTATGTAAATTAGGAACAAGAGTGGGCCTAGCACACTGCCTTGAGGAACACCACAACTAACTGGTCTCTGAGAACTACTAACACCGTTTACTGATACAAATTGATACCTATCCGTAAGATAACTGTAGAATACTCTCAGTGAGTCATCAACCACTCCATAAAGAGCTAACTTTTTCAATAGAATTTCGTGATTTACTTTATCGAACGCTTTCTGTAGGTCCAAAAAGAGGCCACCGACCATATTTTTTTTGTCAAAATTGTCACAAATCAGACTGACTACCTCTAAAAGTGCAGAGTTTGTTCCTGAACCTACCCTAAACCCGAACTGCTTTGAATAAAAAATCCCAACTTGTCAAGGAAGGAAAGTAATCTGTTCTGTATAAGTTTCTCAATGATCTTACTGATAGTTGGTTGAACAGATATGGGTCGATAATTCCCCGGCAATGCTCTATCACCCGATTTATAAATGGGTACAACCCTTTGTATTTTTAATTTATATGGGAATATACCAGTTTGAATAATTAGATTAAATAACTTAGTTATTAATTGAGCGGAAATAACTTTGGTAGTTTTTATCATTATCGAGCTAATGTTATGAAACCCAACACTTCCAGAGCTATCCAAATTATCAATAATCTATTCCACTTCCATAGGCTCACAGGGTGCCAAAGAAAAACTTGATGGAGAAGCGCGTATCGTGTTATAAAAATTGAAATCACTGCTACCATCCGTTTCGTCTGATACGGATGTAAAGTAGGCATTAAGAACATTTGCAATATCAGAATTGTTATTCGAAACTTCACCATCCTCAGATTTAATTGCATTTATTCCCAGTCGCTTTTGTTTTCCCCTAATGTTGTTTAAAAATTTCCACATCTTTGTTCGATCAGAGCCGCAATCAGATATTTTTTTGTTTAAGTAATTTTCTCTACAGGATTTCGTGAGCTTATGTACCAATTTATTTAATCTCACAAAGCTTTTCTTAATGTCACTTCTTCCTGGATACTTCTTATGCTGTTTAAGTAGATTATTTTGCATTTTAATGAGTGTCAATAACTCAGCATTAATCCACGGTGTGAGCATAGTTTTAGGGTTTTGCCTTAAATAGCGTATTGAAGTAGCCTTTTCTGTGAATGTTTTTAATTTATCATAAATAAGAGCATATAAAACATATGGATCCCTGAATGAGACTAGGTCAATACTATCAAACCAGGTAATAACTTGGTTTTTAAAAATCTCAAGGTCTAATTTTTTGCTTAACGTAAAGGTCGACTTTAGTGTGTTGGAATCTAAAATTCCTGCTTTCAAGATCAGCATATTATGGTCACTAAGTTCACAATGCACCGTATCAACAGTAATATTTTCAAAAATATTAAAATTAGTCCACACATGGTCAATACATGAACGTGAACTGTTGCGCGTTACAAGTGTGTTGCGTAATACATAACCAAACGAATTTAGAATCTTTCTATACTGAAGGGAACTTGTGTTGTTAACAAACATGTTTAAATTGGCATCTCCCATTACAAAACAAATAGAACCACTATGAGCAGCTAAAAAGCCTTCAAGTCCACGTAAAAACGAAGATACCTTACACTTAGGCGCCCGGTAAAAACCACAGATATGTATTACTTTGTTATTATGTTTAATATTCCTTAGAGCAAGACCAATTAGATTGTATGAATCTTTCGAATCACACAGGAGTACCGAGAACTCCAGTTTATTAGTGACGAATATAGAGAGACCCCCATAGTTATCCTCTCTACAGGAATGTACTGCGCAATAGCCCCGAATTTCATATAATTGAGTAGTATCAGACGAGAACCAAGTTTCTTGAAGAACAATAACGTGTATTTCAAAAGCTATAGAGGCTATTAATTCCCTAAATTTCATAAATTTACTGAGCTAAACTCCTGATAGAACATTCGAGAAGTCGAACGAAGACCTTTTCGTTCTTTTCATTCCTTTCGGCTGCGAATCTCATGACATTTTTTTTTCCTCTTTGTTGGGACGAGTGACGCACACCGTGGAAAAAAAGGTCGATGTGCAATCGAAGAACCGCGTGGTCGTCCGACTACGTGTCGGACAGAAAAAAAAAGAAATTTAAATTTTAAAAAGAAAAAGCAAGGTGTCTGTCTCGTAGAGACGGCCAGAAGACGTGGATCCGCCTACAACGATCGCCAATAGATCTTTAAGTAAGAAATTTTAGTGAAAAGGAAACTAAAGAAACAATTTGATTGACCGTAATGTTACGGGATTTGACTTTCCGTTTGGTGAATTTTGGCATCTTGTACCTAAAAATCAAATTTCACTTGCAACACAACGAACAATGTTTAATAGGGCATTTTCATAAATGTACTCGGAACTTACGCAAATTGCACAAAACATTTTCTTCGTAAACTAAACGAATAACAAGTAAACTAAACGAATAACATAAACTGGGTTATTTATTAAGAAAAATCTTTTGTGTTATTTTTTAATCAAAAATCTTTTTTTGCAGAACTTGAATTTATAAAAACGCCCATAGATAAAAAACAAATAAAAATAAAATAAAATTACACGATAAAAGCAACGAAGCAATTTCAATTTAGAGCAACTAAAAACAGTGTTCAAAACCATGGCCGAATTATACAAGGTCTGTTTGACAGCTCAGTTGCTTCTGGCTCTGACGTCATCGGCAAGAAATTCTTATACGATTCAATGGGAATTTTCCCTTTTTATATGAAATATTATTGAAATTAGCGCACACACAATCAACATTAGAAAGAATGCACCGATATTTCTTGCCGATGACGTAGCAAAATGGTGGCTGTTAAAAAGCAACCAGCAGACGTTCGAGCGATGGCTGCTGTTGGGTATGATGCACACACACATATAAGTATGCATTTCATTAGTAAGAGAGCGATATCTCGGTCTCAGCATTAAAGTTGCGTTCTCAAAGCAAAATAAAACCATAATTTTTTCTCGTTCTTTGGAGCGTTTTACTGAAATTCTGAATTTTGTTTTCTCGAGAGTGATTTTTATTTTCAATTTTTTTCAATTCCTCCAAAGCGAATTGAACCGAAATAATATGAATAGCCAGAATCAGAACAACCCATTTAGAGAAGAGAAACAATCAAGTTCTATATGAGATTCAATACACACAAAGAAAGCATAAAAAGAGTATACATGTGAAATCTGTACTGCAAGCAGCAGACACAGCATAACAGCGGCAGTGAAAATTTAGATTTTGCTTTTTAAAAACATAATTGAACATAGTTTAACATAACAAAATACCCTATACAATGCTTTAATGTAGCCCTCATTTTATAACACAGGTTTTGTTCAGATGTCACCACAAACTATCGAGTTTCATCGATTGCAAATTTGTTATCATGGCAGCAAGCCGATTTTCTAATTTGTACCCCCATTACCAAAATCCAAGACGTATCCACGTCAAAAAAAGAAAGTGAAGGGAATTTGGGGAAGTGAAGGTGAAAGGATTGTTGGGAAATTAGGGAACTGAAAGTGATGGGAAATTAGGGAACTGAAAGTGATGGGAAATTAGGGAACTGAAAGTGAAGGGAATTTGGGGAAGTGAAGGTGAAAGGATTGTTGGGAAATTAGGGAACTGAAAGTGATGGGAAATTGGGGAACTGAAAGTGGTGGGAAATTAGGGAACTGAAAGTGAAGGGAATTTGGGGAAGTGAATGTGAAAGGATTGTTGGGAAATTAGGGAACTGAAAGTGATGGGAAATTAGGGAACTGAAAGTGAAGGGAATTTGGGGAAGTGAAGGTGAAAGGATTGTTGGGAAATTAGGGAACTGAACGTGATGGGAAATTGGGGAACTGAAAGTGGTGGGAAATTAGGGAACTGAAAGTGAAGGGAATTTGGGGAAGTGAATGTGAAAGGATTGTTGGGAAATTAGGGAACTGAAAAAGATGGGAAATCTGGGAACTGAAAGTGAAGGGAATTTGGGGAAGTGAATGTGAAAGGATTGTTGGGAAATTAGGGAACTGAAAGTGAAGGAAAATCTGGGAACTGAAAGTGAAGGGAATTTGGGGAAGTGAATGTGAAAGGATTGTTGGGAAATTAGGGAACTGAAAGTGATGGGAAATCTGGGAACTGAAAGTGAAGGGAATTTGGGGAAGTGAAGGTGAAAGGATGGTTGGGAAATTAGGGAACTGAAAGTGATGGGAAATCTGGGAACTGAAAATCGGGTGCCGGTCAATTTATCGTAAACAATTTATGGTGAATATATATATATATTGCAATGTATGACGAAACATATGTAAGTAATTTATCCCCTCCTCTCTCCACTACCTCCCTGCACCTACCACCCCTTTTACCCCTTCTCCCTTCCCCTTCCCCTTCCCCTTCCCCTTCCCCTGCCCCTTCCCCTTCCCCTTCCCCTTCCCCTTCCCCTTCCCCTTCCCCTTCCCCTTCCTCTTCCCCTTCCCCTTACCCTTACCCTTACCCTTACCCTTACCTTACCCTTACCCTTACCCTTACCCTTACCCTTACCCTTACCCTTACCCTTACCCTTACCCTTACCCTTACCCTTACCCTTACCCTTACCCTTACCCTTACCCTTACCCTTACCCTTACCCTTACCCTTACCCTTACCCTTACCCTTACCCTTACCCTTACCCTTACCCTTACCCTTACCCTTACCCTTACCCTTACCCTTACCCTTACCCTTACCCTTACCCTTACCCTTACCCTTACCCTTACCCTTACCCTTACCCTTACCCTTACCCTTACCCTTACCCTTACCCTTACCCTTACCCTTACCCTTACCCTTACCCTTACCCTTACCCTTACCCTTACCCTTACCCTTACCCTTACCCTTACCCTTACCCTTACCCTTACCCTTACCCTTACCCTTACCCTTACCCTTACCCTTACCCTTACCCTTACCCTTACCCTTACCCTTACCCTTACCCTTACCCTTACCCTTACCCTTACCCTTACCCTTACCCTTACCCTTACCCTTACCCTTACCCTTACCCTTACCCTTACCCTTACCCTTACCCTTACCCTTACCCTTACCCTTACCCTTACCCTTACCCTTACCCTTACCCTTACCCTTACCCTTACCCTTACCCTTACCCTTACCCTTACCCTTACCCTTACCCTTACCCTTACCCTTACCCTTACCCTTACCCTTACCCTTACCCTTACCCTTACCCTTACCCTTACCCTTACCCTTACCCTTACCCTTACCCTTACCCTTACCCTTACCCTTACCCTTACCCTTACCCTTACCCTTACCCTTACCCTTACCCTTACCCTTACCCTTACCCTTACCCTTACCCTTACCCTTACCCTTACCCTTACCCTTACCCTTACCCTTACCCTTACCCTTACCCTTACCCTTACCCTTACCCTTACCCTTACCCTTACCCTTACCCTTACCCTTACCCTTACCCTTACCCTTACCCTTACCCTTACCCTTACCCTTACCCTTACCCTTACCCTTACCCTTACCCTTACCCTTACCCTTACCCTTACCCTTACCCTTACCCTTACCCTTACCCTTACCCTTACCCTTACCCTTACCCTTACCCTTACCCTTACCCTTACCCTTACCCTTACCCTTACCCTTACCCTTACCCTTACCCTTACCCTTACCCTTACCCTTACCCTTACCCTTACCCTTACCCTTACCCTTACCCTTACCCTTACCCTTACCCTTACCCTTACCCTTACCCTTACCCTTACCCTTACCCTTACCCTTACCCTTACCCTTACCCTTACCCTTACCCTTACCCTTACCCTTACCCTTACCCTTACCCTTACCCTTACCCTTACCCTTACCCTTACCCTTACCCTTACCCTTACCCTTACCCTTACCCTTACCCTTACCCTTACCCTTACCCTTACCCTTACCCTTACCCTTACCCTTACCCTTACCCTTACCCTTACCCTTACCCTTACCCTTACCCTTACCCTTACCCTTACCCTTACCCTTACCCTTACCCTTACCCTTACCCTTACCCTTACCCTTACCCTTACCCTTACCCTTACCCTTACCCTTACCCTTACCCTTACCCTTACCCTTACCCTTACCCTTACCCTTACCCTTACCCTTACCCTTACCCTTACCCTTACCCTTACCCTTACCCTTACCCTTACCCTTACCCTTACCCTTACCCTTACCCTTACCCTTACCCTTACCCTTACCCTTACCCTTACCCTTACCCTTACCCTTACCCTTACCCTTACCCTTACCCTTACCCTTACCCTTACCCTTACCCTTACCCTTACCCTTACCCTTACCCTTACCCTTACCCTTACCCTTACCCTTACCCTTACCCTTACCCTTACCCTTACCCTTACCCTTACCCTTACCCTTACCCTTACCCTTACCCTTACCCTTACCCTTACCCTTACCCTTACCCTTACCCTTACCCTTACCCTTACCCTTACCCTTACCCTTACCCTTACCCTTACCCTTACCCTTACCCTTACCCTTACCCTTACCCTTACCCTTACCCTTACCCTTACCCTTACCCTTACCCTTACCCTTACCCTTACCCTTACCCTTACCCTTACCCTTACCCTTACCCTTACCCTTACCCTTACCCTTACCCTTACCCTTACCCTTACCCTTACCCTTACCCTTACCCTTACCCTTACCCTTACCCTTACCCTTACCCTTACCCTTACCCTTACCCTTACCCTTACCCTTACCCTTACCCTTACCCTTACCCTTACCCTTACCCTTACCCTTACCCTTACCCTTACCCTTACCCTTACCCTTACCCTTACCCTTACCCTTACCCTTACCCTTACCCTTACCCTTACCCTTACCCTTACCCTTACCCTTACCCTTACCCTTACCCTTACCCTTACCCTTACCCTTACCCTTACCCTTACCCTTACCCTTACCCTTACCCTTACCCTTACCCTTACCCTTACCCTTACCCTTACCCTTACCCTTACCCTTACCCTTACCCTTACCCTTACCCTTACCCTTACCCTTACCCTTACCCTTACCCTTACCCTTACCCTTACCCTTACCCTTACCCTTACCCTTACCCTTACCCTTACCCTTACCCTTACCCTTACCCTTACCCTTACCCTTACCCTTACCCTTACCCTTACCCTTACCCTTACCCTTACCCTTACCCTTACCCTTACCCTTACCCTTACCCTTACCCTTACCCTTACCCTTACCCTTACCCTTACCCTTACCCTTACCCTTACCCTTACCCTTACCCTTACCCTTACCCTTACCCTTACCCTTACCCTTACCCTTACCCTTACCCTTACCCTTACCCTTACCCTTACCCTTACCCTTACCCTTACCCTTACCCTTACCCTTACCCTTACCCTTACCCTTACCCTTACCCTTACCCTTACCCTTACCCTTACCCTTACCCTTACCCTTACCCTTACCCTTACCCTTACCCTTACCCTTACCCTTACCCTTACCCTTACCCTTACCCTTACCCTTACCCTTACCCTTACCCTTACCCTTACCCTTACCCTTACCCTTACCCTTACCCTTACCCTTACCCTTACCCTTACCCTTACCCTTACCCTTACCCTTACCCTTACCCTTACCCTTACCCTTACCCTTACCCTTACCCTTACCCTTACCCTTACCCTTACCCTTACCCTTACCCTTACCCTTACCCTTACCCTTACCCTTACCCTTACCCTTACCCTTACCCTTACCCTTACCCTTACCCTTACCCTTACCCTTACCCTTACCCTTACCCTTACCCTTACCCTTACCCTTACCCTTACCCTTACCCTTACCCTTACCCTTACCCTTACCCTTACCCTTACCCTTACCCTTACCCTTACCCTTACCCTTACCCTTACCCTTACCCTTACCCTTACCCTTACCCTTACCCTTACCCTTACCCTTACCCTTACCCTTACCCTTACCCTTACCCTTACCCTTACCCTTACCCTTACCCTTACCCTTACCCTTACCCTTACCCTTACCCTTACCCTTACCCTTACCCTTACCCTTACCCTTACCCTTACCCTTACCCTTACCCTTACCCTTACCCTTACCCTTACCCTTACCCTTACCCTTACCCTTACCCTTACCCTTACCCTTACCCTTACCCTTACCCTTACCCTTACCCTTACCCTTACCCTTACCCTTACCCTTACCCTTACCCTTACCCTTACCCTTACCCTTACCCTTACCCTTACCCTTACCCTTACCCTTACCCTTACCCTTACCCTTACCCTTACCCTTACCCTTACCCTTACCCTTACCCTTACCCTTACCCTTACCCTTACCCTTACCCTTACCCTTACCCTTACCCTTACCCTTACCCTTACCCTTACCCTTACCCTTACCCTTACCCTTACCCTTACCCTTACCCTTACCCTTACCCTTACCCTTACCCTTACCCTTACCCTTACCCTTACCCTTACCCTTACCCTTACCCTTACCCTTACCCTTACCCTTACCCTTACCCTTACCCTTACCCTTACCCTTACCCTTACCCTTACCCTTACCCTTACCCTTACCCTTACCCTTACCCTTACCCTTACCCTTACCCTTACCCTTACCCTTACCCTTACCCTTACCCTTACCCTTACCCTTACCCTTACCCTTACCCTTACCCTTACCCTTACCCTTACCCTTACCCTTACCCTTACCCTTACCCTTACCCTTACCCTTACCCTTACCCTTACCCTTACCCTTACCCTTACCCTTACCCTTACCCTTACCCTTACCCTTACCCTTACCCTTACCCTTACCCTTACCCTTACCCTTACCCTTACCCTTACCCTTACCCTTACCCTTACCCTTACCCTTACCCTTACCCTTACCCTTACCCTTACCCTTACCCTTACCCTTACCCTTACCCTTACCCTTACCCTTACCCTTACCCTTACCCTTACCCTTACCCTTACCCTTACCCTTACCCTTACCCTTACCCTTACCCTTACCCTTACCCTTACCCTTACCCTTACCCTTACCCTTACCCTTACCCTTACCCTTACCCTTACCCTTACCCTTACCCTTACCCTTACCCTTACCCTTACCCTTACCCTTACCCTTACCCTTACCCTTACCCTTACCCTTACCCTTACCCTTACCCTTACCCTTACCCTTACCCTTACCCTTACCCTTACCCTTACCCTTACCCTTACCCTTACCCTTACCCTTACCCTTACCCTTACCCTTACCCTTACCCTTACCCTTACCCTTACCCTTACCCTTACCCTTACCCTTACCCTTACCCTTACCCTTACCCTTACCCTTACCCTTACCCTTACCCTTACCCTTACCCTTACCCTTACCCTTACCCTTACCCTTACCCTTACCCTTACCCTTACCCTTACCCTTACCCTTACCCTTACCCTTACCCTTACCCTTACCCTTACCCTTACCCTTACCCTTACCCTTACCCTTACCCTTACCCTTACCCTTACCCTTACCCTTACCCTTACCCTTACCCTTACCCTTACCCTTACCCTTACCCTTACCCTTACCCTTACCCTTACCCTTACCCTTACCCTTACCCTTACCCTTACCCTTACCCTTACCCTTACCCTTACCCTTACCCTTACCCTTACCCTTACCCTTACCCTTACCCTTACCCTTACCCTTACCCTTACCCTTACCCTTACCCTTACCCTTACCCTTACCCTTACCCTTACCCTTACCCTTACCCTTACCCTTACCCTTACCCTTACCCTTACCCTTACCCTTACCCTTACCCTTACCCTTACCCTTACCCTTACCCTTACCCTTACCCTTACCCTTACCCTTACCCTTACCCTTACCCTTACCCTTACCCTTACCCTTACCCTTACCCTTACCCTTACCCTTACCCTTACCCTTACCCTTACCCTTACCCTTACCCTTACCCTTACCCTTACCCTTACCCTTACCCTTACCCTTACCCTTACCCTTACCCTTACCCTTACCCTTACCCTTACCCTTACCCTTACCCTTACCCTTACCCTTACCCTTACCCTTACCCTTACCCTTACCCTTACCCTTACCCTTACCCTTACCCTTACCCTTACCCTTACCCTTACCCTTACCCTTACCCTTACCCTTACCCTTACCCTTACCCTTACCCTTACCCTTACCCTTACCCTTACCCTTACCCTTACCCTTACCCTTACCCTTACCCTTACCCTTACCCTTACCCTTACCCTTACCCTTACCCTTACCCTTACCCTTACCCTTACCCTTACCCTTACCCTTACCCTTACCCTTACCCTTACCCTTACCCTTACCCTTACCCTTACCCTTACCCTTACCCTTACCCTTACCCTTACCCTTACCCTTACCCTTACCCTTACCCTTACCCTTACCCTTACCCTTACCCTTACCCTTACCCTTACCCTTACCCTTACCCTTACCCTTACCCTTACCCTTACCCTTACCCTTACCCTTACCCTTACCCTTACCCTTACCCTTACCCTTACCCTTACCCTTACCCTTACCCTTACCCTTACCCTTACCCTTACCCTTACCCTTACCCTTACCCTTACCCTTACCCTTACCCTTACCCTTACCCTTACCCTTACCCTTACCCTTACCCTTACCCTTACCCTTACCCTTACCCTTACCCTTACCCTTACCCTTACCCTTACCCTTACCCTTACCCTTCTTACCCTTACCCTTACCCTTACCCTTACCCTTACCCTTACCCTTACCCTTACCCTTACCCTTACCCTTACCCTTACCCTTACCCTTACCCTTACCCTTACCCTTACCCTACCCTTACCCTTACCCTTACCCTTACCCTTACCCTTACCCTTACCCTTACCCTTACCCTTACCCTTACCCTTACCCTTACCCTTACCCTTACCCTTACCCTTACCCTTACCCTTACCCTTACCCTTACCCTTACCCTTACCCTTACCCTTACCCTTACCCTTACCCTTACCCTTACCCTTACCCTTACCCTTACCCTTACCCTTACCCTTACCCTTACCCTTACCCTTACCCTTACCCTTACCCTTACCCTTACCCTTACCCTTACCCTTACCCTTACCCTTACCCTTACCCTTACCCTTACCCTTACCCTTACCCTTACCCTTACCCTTACCCTTACCCTTACCCTTACCCTTACCCTTACCCTTACCCTTACCCTTACCCTTACCCTTACCCTTACCCTTACCCTTACCCTTACCCTTACCCTTACCCTTACCCTTACCCTTACCCTTACCCTTACCCTTACCCTTACCCTTACCCTTACCCTTACCCTTACCCTTACCCTTACCCTTACCCTTACCCTTACCCTTACCCTTACCCTTACCCTTACCCTTACCCTTACCCTTACCCTTACCCTTACCCTTACCCTTACCCTTACCCTTACCCTTACCCTTACCCTTACCCTTACCCTTACCCTTACCCTTACCCTTACCCTTACCCTTACCCTTACCCTTACCCTTACCCTTACCCTTACCCTTACCCTTACCCTTACCCTTACCCTTACCCTTACCCTTACCCTTACCCTTACCCTTACCCTTACCCTTACCCTTACCCTTACCCTTACCCTTACCCTTACCCTTACCCTTACCCTTACCCTTACCCTTACCCTTACCCTTACCCTTACCCTTACCCTTACCCTTACCCTTACCCTTACCCTTACCCTTACCCTTACCCTTACCCTTACCCTTACCCTTACCCTTACCCTTACCCTTACCCTTACCCTTACCCTTACCCTTACCCTTACCCTTACCCTTACCCTTACCCTTACCCTTACCCTTACCCTTACCCTTACCCTTACCCTTACCCTTACCCTTACCCTTACCCTTACCCTTACCCTTACCCTTACCCTTACCCTTACCCTTACCCTTACCCTTACCCTTACCCTTACCCTTACCCTTACCCTTACCCTTACCCTTACCCTTACCCTTACCCTTACCCTTACCCTTACCCTTACCCTTACCCTTACCCTTACCCTTACCCTTACCCTTACCCTTACCCTTACCCTTACCCTTACCCTTACCCTTACCCTTACCCTTACCCTTACCCTTACCCTTACCCTTACCCTTACCCTTACCCTTACCCTTACCCTTACCCTTACCCTTACCCTTACCCTTACCCTTACCCTTACCCTTACCCTTACCCTTACCCTTACCCTTACCCTTACCCTTACCCTTACCCTTACCCTTACCCTTACCCTTACCCTTACCCTTACCCTTACCCTTACCCTTACCCTTACCCTTACCCTTACCCTTACCCTTACCCTTACCCTTACCCTTACCCTTACCCTTACCCTTACCCTTACCCTTACCCTTACCCTTACCCTTACCCTTACCCTTACCCTTACCCTTACCCTTACCCTTACCCTTACCCTTACCCTTACCCTTACCCTTACCCTTACCCTTACCCTTACCCTTACCCTTACCCTTACCCTTACCCTTACCCTTACCCTTACCCTTACCCTTACCCTTACCCTTACCCTTACCCTTACCCTTACCCTTACCCTTACCCTTACCCTTACCCTTACCCTTACCCTTACCCTTACCCTTACCCTTACCCTTACCCTTACCCTTACCCTTACCCTTACCCTTACCCTTACCCTTACCCTTACCCTTACCCTTACCCTTACCCTTACCCTTACCCTTACCCTTACCCTTACCCTTACCCTTACCCTTACCCTTACCCTTACCCTTACCCTTACCCTTACCCTTACCCTTACCCTTACCCTTACCCTTACCCTTACCCTTACCCTTACCCTTACCCTTACCCTTACCCTTACCCTTACCCTTACCCTTACCCTTACCCTTACCCTTACCCTTACCCTTACCCTTACCCTTACCCTTACCCTTACCCTTACCCTTACCCTTACCCTTACCCTTACCCTTACCCTTACCCTTACCCTTACCCTTACCCTTACCCTTACCCTTACCCTTACCCTTACCCTTACCCTTACCCTTACCCTTACCCTTACCCTTACCCTTACCCTTACCCTTACCCTTACCCTTACCCTTACCCTTACCCTTACCCTTACCCTTACCCTTACCCTTACCCTTACCCTTACCCTTACCCTTACCCTTACCCTTACCCTTACCCTTACCCTTACCCTTACCCTTACCCTTACCCTTACCCTTACCCTTACCCTTACCCTTACCCTTACCCTTACCCTTACCCTTACCCTTACCCTTACCCTTACCCTTACCCTTACCCTTACCCTTACCCTTACCCTTACCCTTACCCTTACCCTTACCCTTACCCTTACCCTTACCCTTACCCTTACCCTTACCCTTACCCTTACCCTTACCCTTACCCTTACCCTTACCCTTACCCTTACCCTTACCCTTACCCTTACCCTTACCCTTACCCTTACCCTTACCCTTACCCTTACCCTTACCCTTACCCTTACCCTTACCCTTACCCTTACCCTTACCCTTACCCTTACCCTTACCCTTACCCTTACCCTTACCCTTACCCTTACCCTTACCCTTACCCTTACCCTTACCCTTACCCTTACCCTTACCCTTACCCTTACCCTTACCCTTACCCTTACCCTTACCCTTACCCTTACCCTTACCCTTACCCTTACCCTTACCCTTACCCTTACCCTTACCCTTACCCTTACCCTTACCCTTACCCTTACCCTTACCCTTACCCTTACCCTTACCCTTACCCTTACCCTTACCCTTACCCTTACCCTTACCCTTACCCTTACCCTTACCCTTACCCTTACCCTTACCCTTACCCTTACCCTTACCCTTACCCTTACCCTTACCCTTACCCTTACCCTTACCCTTACCCTTACCCTTACCCTTACCCTTACCCTTACCCTTACCCTTACCCTTACCCTTACCCTTACCCTTACCCTTACCCTTACCCTTACCCTTACCCTTACCCTTACCCTTACCCTTACCCTTACCCTTACCCTTACCCTTACCCTTACCCTTACCCTTACCCTTACCCTTACCCTTACCCTTACCCTTACCCTTACCCTTACCCTTACCCTTACCCTTACCCTTACCCTTACCCTTACCCTTACCCTTACCCTTACCCTTACCCTTACCCTTACCCTTACCCTTACCCCTTCCCTTACCCTTACCCTTACCCTTACCCTTACCCTTACCCTTACCCTTACCCTTACCCCTTCCCTTACCCTTACCCTTACCCTTACCCTTACCCTTACCCTTACCCTTACCCCTTCCCTTCCCCCTCCCCTCCCCTCCCCCTTCCCCTTCCCCTTCCCCTTCCCCTTCCCCTCCCCCTTCCCCTTCCCCTTCCCCTTCCCCTTCCCCTTCCCCTTCCCCTTCCCCTTCCCCTTCCCCTTCCCCTTCCCCTTCCCCTTCCCCTTCCCCTCCCCCTTCCCCTTCCCCTTCCCCTTCCCCTTCCCCTTCCCCTTCCCCTTCCCCTTCCCCTTCCCCTTCCCCTTCCCCTTCCCCTTCCCCTTCCCCTTCCCCTTCCCCTTCCCCTTCCCCTTCCCCTTCCCCTTCCCCTTCCCCTTCGCCTTCCCCCTTCCCATTCCCTTACCCGTACCCGTACCCCCTACCGATCACTCTTGTTTACGATAAATTGACCGGCACCCATCTGTATTCTATCTCATTTTCTCGCAGGTTAAAAAATCCTATCTTTTTTTACTGTCGCTTTTTCGTTTCATCGAGTTTGAAATCACTCAAAACGGCGCTAAAGAAGTTTTCACTTCAAAAAGTTATCAACTCCCATTGGAATAAAAATTATTAAAAATTATTCCAATAGTAAACCACCAAAATTCCAAGAAAAGATAAATCAATAAAATTTTGGGGCCACATCCCAGACGACAGTGTTGGGCATCAATCAATTAAATTTTCAATTGACTAATCAATTGATTGAAAATTTAATTGCAATTAATTTAATTGCAATTAAATTTAATTGCAGATTTTGCAATTAAATTTAATTGCAATTAAATTTAATTGCAGATTTTGCAATTAAATTCAATTGCAATTAAATTTAATTGCAATTAAATTAATTGCAATTAAATTTTCAATCAATTAACTTTTTTGCAATTAAATTTACAATTAAAAATTCAAAAACAAGGGCCTGTAAAAAAAATGTACATTGAATGTCAAATTTCAAAAAAAAAATGAAAAAAACTAACAATTTTCAATTAAGAATACAACTTTTTGTGACTATTTGTTTTAAACGCTGATTGCTGAAAAGTTAAATTGCCTCAAAACGACGGGATCGGGAAGGGGTTGGGAGTGGGAGGGAAGGGACTCCCAACCCCTTCCCGATCCCGTCGTTTTGAGACAAATTAAATTTTCCCTCATTTCGATCGATTTCGATCATTTTTCCATATAAAAAGATGAGTTGACTAAATTGAATTACCACGAAATATGGTGCACGATCCTTATAAATTATTAATCCTTTTAGATTTTGCTTTTCCAGAGCCGTTAATTAAAAGGTGTTAAAAATTCGAGATTTTGATTTTTTAAAGTTCATAAGATTTAATTGTTAATTGTACTAGTAATGATTGATCAAACAATTAACAATTAATTAATTGTTAATTGTGAAAAATGCAATTAACAATTAATTAATTGTTAATTGTGAAAAATACAATTAACAATTGATTAATTGTTAATTGCAGAAATTTACAATTACAATTGATTAATTGTCAATTGCAGAAATCTACAATTACAATTGATTAATCGTTAATTGTTAATTGCACTGACAATTACGTTTTGCCCAACACTGCCAGACGACAATTACATCGAGATGGACGCAGTACTTACCGAGAGATTAGCATTAGCCTTGGAGCATCCCGAATGACCAGAGCCAAAGCATCAGGATTTTCAAGGAGATAAGGTACATCCAGGAATTCAGTGGCAACAGAGAGCAGCTAACGCAATTCCTGAGCATCGTGGGAACACATTTGAGTACACTACAAGGAAACGCTCAAAATTAACATTGGCAAGCCATCTACAACGCGAAGATTACCGGCACAGCAAAGGAGCTTCTACTCAACAATCAAATACAAGGGTGGGAAGCCTCAAGAGACCTTCTAAAACAACATTTTCGACCCCAAGGAAACTACAAGGACATCTGCAGAAAAATTAGCTACTTCAAATACTGATCTAAGTATTAAAATCGAAACCTTGATTCAACTTTTTTGATAAAGTTCACCGTTTTTGAGATATTCAGAAAAAAAGTTTTCGTTCGTATGGGGGGTACTCCCCTAATGGTCCATTTTTACCCATTAACGAACTTAGCCTCACATTTTACGAAAAACGGATCTGTGCAAACTTTCAAGTCTCTAGCTCAATCCGTGCGCCCGCAATCCGCGCCACAGACAGACGGACAGACAGACAGACAGACAGACAGACGGACAGACGGACAGACGGACAGACAGACAGACGGACAGACAGACAGACGGAAGGACATGCAAAATTCAATTTTTTTTATCATTCTAAACACACTAGTGTAATTCATTTTTGTGTGTGATGACGGGATCTTGGCGTTACAAACGGTAAGGCAAAGTTAATATACCCTTTGGTTTCACCATACGGGTATAAACAGCATTCATTACGCCCAACAGTATATACGAATTTGTCAGGATACCATTCGGACTAAAGAACGCACCGGCAATATTCCAACGATTAAAGTTGGCCATCCATTACCATGACTTTTCCCAACTGCAAAAAAATAGAGAGACATTTATGTGAAGATACCTTGGCGAGAAAGGGAGATAAGAATCAACTGCAAAAATTTGTTGGCAACTGCAAAAATAATTTCCCCTCTTTTTTATGGCGATATTATGGTTGCAGTTGACGGACTTGAACTTTTTTTTATAGTGATTTCTACTACAATCACACGTTGTCCCTGTAAGTGAATATTGAGCACAGACACATACAAAGTGCTATTATAGTGTCGTGGTCTTTAGATGGATAAGAAGTTTGGGTGATAGAAACGAAACACAATTCACTTTTAACTATTCGTTCTTTATTTAATAATCTGTCTTTTGTATAAACTAGTATCTTATTAATATGTTCTTATCTTAATTTAATTTTAGTTATTACACTTTAATTTTTCTTATTTCTTTTATCTGAACTTTCTAACTTTTAATCACTATTATTTTACTGATCTTTGTTATCTTTGTTATTCGTTTTTACTTTTTTTTTCAAACTTCTCAAAAACTAACTTTTTAAATACTACGGTTTCACTGATTTTTCCTAATTGAGTACCAACCAACCACCACACTTTTTCGACTGATCTTTTCAACCGCTAAATTCTAACTCTTTTTTTCGATCTATATCAAAACTAAAATTGACCTCTTCCTTTGTTGAAATCAGCCGGGGTTCGGTTAACAATTCTTTATTTTCCCGTGTGAATATAGAAATATCAGGTCAACCAAATCGATATTTCCAAATGGTCGTGTCGACATTTAGTTTGTCTACAAAATTCAATGACTTTCTATTGAAATTATGATGAGGTACATATTTTGCAACAACAAGTGAAATTAACTTCTTTTGAATCGATTATTGAAATAATGATGAGGTACATATTTTGTAACAACAAGTGAGATGAACTTCTTTTGAATCGAGGTTGGATTTCGAAAGCATCCGTTCCTACCAACGTCCCGATTCTACATCACTACAATAGCGTAGCTGTCATTTTTCATGTAGTTCAAACACACACATGCAGCAAAATAAAGTTGCAGACTTTCTAAGTCGAATACAAGAAAACACAAAAAATAACGACGATAATCAATCGATAAATAACCTAACAGATGATGCAACGGTACATTCTCAAGAAGAACAACAATTTGATCACATACCAATTAAAGAAACCATAGTCAATAAATACAAAACTCAATTAATACTGACAAATGACGTAGACGAAGAAATAGAAGTACTCCACAATAGACGGATTATTTACATTGATATGACTAAAAGTAAAGAATATTGGATAGATTTGCTTAGACGATTTATAAAACCAGGTCTAATTGGAATTTACACCGAGTTGTCATATCATGAATTTAATAAAATTCAACAAACGTTAATAGAACTTTTTAGCCAAAACAGGCAAATAAAATTTATCAAAACAAGATTAAGAGCTCAAGAAATTAAAACTTTAGAAGAAGCCCATAGACAAATATCAATGTACCACACACAAGAAAGCCTACATAGCGGCATTATTGAAACATATCATAGTCTCAAGAATAAAATATACTATCCGAAATTAGTGAAAGAAATCACAAAAATTTTAAATAATTGTAAATCGTGTTTGGAAACAAAATATGAAAGAAAACCAATAAAACCAAAGTATAGAATAAGTGAAACGCCCCAAAGACCAAATGAAATATTACACGTCGACATCTAATATTTTTTGAAACAACCTTTTTTGACATTAATAGACAAACTAACGAAAAAAGCATATATTTATCATCTTCCCAATCGAAATTGGATAAAAAAGATAGAAACATTGGAAGAAGATTTCACGAAATTCGGCAAACCTAGAAAAACCATAGCAGATAACGAATTTAAATCAGAAAACATCAAAGAATTTCTCAGAGAACAACAAGTAGAACTACATATAACCAAACCAAACATTCATACGGGTAATAGGGATGTTGAAAGATTCCATTCCACATTACAAGAAAAATTAGTTACATTAAGAAATACAGAATTAACAGTAGTACAGAAAATACATAGAGCAGTTTTAAACTATAACAACAGATATCATTCTACTACTAAAATGTCGCCAGAGGAAGCCATGGGTACAGATTTCGCAAATTTAGCAAGACAAATACAAGAACAGAAAGAAAAAAGAACTGAAAACCTGAACCAAAATAGGGAAGACTACGTCGAACAAAGGCAAATATTACCAATCAAAAATTACAAAAGAAATTATTATAAAAATGAACCGAGATATAGAATGAAACAAACAAATAACGAACACCCAATAAACACAAAACGACCTCGTTTATTTGCAGATGACAACATTAGCATTTCTAATACTAATGACAATGACAGCAACGCAAACAACAACAGCAACATTGACAATTAACACATTAACGACAGATAACGGATACGTGACCATTAACATGGGACAGACAGAAATAGTACAAGACACGAAGACTATACTTCATATCATAAACATTAAGGAACTAAAACAAACAGTAGCGACTTTTGAAGAAAATGTTAAGATATTAGGAAAAAATAAAGATAGAATCATATCAAAAGAAATAGAAACCCTTTACGCGAAAATTTCAGCAATTGAACCCGGCACACAGTCAAGACAAAAAAGAGGTTTAATAAATATTGTAGGAAGAGCACAAAAATGGCATAGATATACTAGATCCCTCGATTTGCTGTCTCAAATGGTCCCATTTCAATACAGTTCAGTGAATCAAAACGAGTCAAGTAAGAGCAAGATAACCGTATGAAAATAAATATAGCCGTCTCGTTTAAACCGCGAGCTGTCAAAGGAAAATAGACTTTCGGAATGGTGTTGGCGCCTAAAGTTCGTTTTTGACGCCTAAAGTTAGTCTCAAACTTGTGAAATTTGAATGAATGCGGCAAATGAAATTTGAATTTCGCGACCTTATACAGTTCAGTGGATGCGTTCAAGTACGATAAAGAGGGAAATACTTTTGGGACCATTTTTCAGCAGAGCTTTGTATGGTGACAGTTGTTCTATGTTATATAGTTCTGTGAAAAATGGTTATTTGGAACTATGGACGACAGTGACCGTGAAGAAATAACAAATCATTTAAAAATAACAGAAGAAAATGCGAAAGAAGCAATAGGCAATTCAAATAGACAAATAGAAATTGATTACCATCTCAACGAAAGTATAACATCTATCAGGTAACGAAAAACGTTTAATATTGGAACAGATAAAATTAGATCAAATTATCAAACTAAAAATATTAGAGGAAAAAATAAACCAAATTATTGAAAATATTGTACTAATAAAACATGGATTAGTAAACCCTAGTCTACTAACAGCAACAGAAATAAATGAAACCAAATTAAATTTTTACAAATTAAAACATAACAAAAGCTATAATTGCCAATCTGGCAATTATTGAAAACCCGTATGGTGATTTAAGTGAACGGCAAACAGTTGTATCAAAATTCCACTTTGAGTCAAACTTTCCAATAAGATTTTTTAAAATTTATTCCAATCGGATTTTGATGTATGGGAGTTTTATGTAGAATCATATCCTAAATAACTTTTGTTCTTGCACTTTTTTGATAAGATGCACCGTTTTTGAGATATTCACAAAAAACGTTTTCGTTCGTATGGGGGGTACCCCCCATAATGGTCCATTTTTGCCCATTAACGAACTTAGCCTCGTATTTTACGAAAAACGGATCTGCACAAAATTTCAAGTCTCTAGCTCAATCCGTGCGCCTGCAATCCGCGCCACAGACAGACAGACAGACGGACGGACGGACAGACAGACAGACAGACAGACAGACAGACAGACAGACAGACAGACAGACAGACAGGCAGACAGACGGACGGACATGAAAAATTCAATTTTTTTTATCATTCTAAACACACTGGTGTAATTCATTTTTGTGTGTGATGACGGGATCTTGGCGTTACAAACGGTAAGGCAAATCTAATATACCCTTTGGTTTCACCATACGGGTATAAAAATATAAAAGTAGGATTATTAAAATATAATAACGAAACAATAATTATTGCACTAAAGATACCAAGTACGTATCTGTTAGTAGATTTAAAATTAATAACCGCAATTCCTACAAAAGCCAGAATGGAAATTTTAATGGAAGATGAATATTTCTGTGGTCACAAGGAAAAACCGCTTAAGTCGAGTTATGTGGTTTTAAAGGTTGGTGCATATTTGAATTCTCCTTATCCAGTTCTATATTCTGTCAAAATTTGGTTTTCATGCTGTACCCCTATGAGGAATGGCAGAGCAAAAACCATATAACCTAAGTCAGTTTTGCTTGTAAAAACAAAAATAATCAAAACTTTAAACCCAAATTACTCAAAACACGCTTTTTCGACTTATGCGGTTTTTCCTTGTGACCACAGATTTTATTGAAATAAATGATACTAAATATGAATATAACAAAGAAATTCAATATATAAACATAACAAAAGCTATAATTGCCAATCTGGCAATTATTGAAAACCCGTATGGTGATTTAAGTGAACAGCGAACAGTTGTATCAAAATTCCACTTTGAAGTCAAACTTTCCAATAAGATTTTTTAAAATTTATTCCAATCGGATTTTGATGTATGGGAGTTTTATGTAGAATGATATCCTAAATAACTTTTGTTCTTGGACTTTTTTGATAAGATGCACCGTTTTCGAGATATTCACAAAAAACGATTTCGTTCGTATGGTCCATTTTTGCCCATTCTAATGGTCCATTTTTGCCCATTAACGAACTTAGCCTCACATTTTACGAAAAACGGATCCACGCAAAATTTCAAGTCTCTAGCTCAATCCGTGCGCCCGCAATCCGCGCCACAGACAGACGGACAGACAGACAGACAGACGGACGGACAGACAGACAGACGGACGGACAGACAGACAGACGGACGGACATGCTAAATTCAACTTTTTTTATCATTCTAAACACACTGGTGTAATTCATTTTTTTGTGCGATGGCGGGATCTTGGCGTTACAAACGGTAAGGCAAAGTTAATATACCCTTTGGTTTCACCATACGGGTATAAAAATTGTAAGTTAAAGGGCAATAAAGTAACAGAAATCAAAACGATTGATGAAAGTACAATAACTTGTAAAAATATGAATCAGGAAGAAATATTGAACAGATGTGACGACAGAAAAATTATTTCAAATGGAAATTATCTTAGAGTAATTAACAATTGTATAAGTTAACAACAATCTAACCCGATGATAACGTCTGGAGAAATATGACCCACCTGCTACTACCCATCGTGGAAATACAACGATTTTCTAGTTCCCATCAAAACTGCTGATGAAGCGTCTGGTACAGATAGAATTCATAATAGAATCGTAGGTTAGATTATAAGTAAATGTTCATCATATTGTCACTCTAAGTTTTGATTTCAATAAAGACACAGGCTCTGCCTGGATAAAAAATTATATTTTTTTCTACTTAATCAATTAAAATTTATTAACTGGCGCCCGAGCAGGGACCGAGTGAGAGTTATTGTATTGATCCAAGATAGTAAACGGTGATCATTCGTGTAAACCATTGAAAGTGTTTCGCTGTTTGAAACTAAAAAGTGTAATTGTTTAAAACCGGTTTGAATAAACAGTAATCAGAAATTTTGTTTTGGTGATTTCAGTGATTAACAAAGAAAAAAAAAATTTTTCAGTGACTAAAGAAAATTTCAAAGAATCATTCGATGATTACACTTTTAAAATCATACATTGATTAAGTTTTAGTGATCATAAATTCAAAAGCCGGTAGAAAAATTACAATTAGTTTCAGTGGATGACTTAATCGTTATCACTACCAATAACTTGAGTGACGTACGTAATTCTATAGTGGCAAGTAGAAGGGTTCATCCCTTTTGAAGTTCAAACAGCGCTAAGGATAAGGAAAAGAGGCCCCGGAGTCACCTTCAACGAAGGACAAAACGGAGTTCCTGAATAGGACATAACATCCAGAATATTCAGCAACAGCCGCCTGATCTGCTGCGAGAAAATACCACGCTCGGTTCCAACAACTAAAATCATGTTTATCATAATAGTTGCTCTATTGTAAGTTGATTTTCAAGTAAATTTTTATATTGAATAATAATAATAATAAAAAAAAGAAATACAAAATTATAAAACTAATTTTTGAAATATTTGCAGAAAATAAATTTTTTTTTTATTTTTACAATATAATTAAAGTAATAATACCAAGTAAGATTATGAAATCTGAAAAATTAAAGTAATGATACTAAGTAAGATTATAAAATCTGAAAAATAAAAGTTCAAATCAAAACCAAATATCAATAAAATTAAAGTGGTTAAATCAATTAGCTGCAAGTAAGATTATAAAATTCTGAAAGCTGTAAAACTAACAAAACCAACAAGATTATAAAATCTGAAAAGTAAACTGCCCAATAAGAAAAATAGACTATAAGTTTTAGAGAGTTATTAAAAGAAAAGAAAAGACTTGTAACTTCCTTTCTGATATCATTCATAAATATTTTCAAAAAAAAAAAAAAAAAAAAAAAAAGTTTAGAGAGTTATTAAAAGAAAAGAAAAGACTTGTAACCTCCTTTCCAATATCTTTAACAAATATTTTCAAGATGACGAATGACATTATTAAACCAGCACGATTATCTCCAAACGGAGAAGGTACGTCCCAAAATACCCCAGGTAGTTTCGAATTTGATCAGTTAAAGGATATAATTTCCGAAATAATGCAAACAGAAAGTAGACGCATCTTTCATTCAATTTCAAATGCAGGATCAGACAGTAATGACGTCGATCAAGCAATAAATCCTGGTCTAGAGCAAAATTTGGCAGACATGGACAGAATCCCTGACGTTGTTAAAGGATTAAGGGAATTCTCGGGGCAACCTGGAGAATTCAGCTCCTGGAGAAAAAGCGTCGAGCGAATTTTACGAATTTATGAGAATCTAAAAGGTACCCCAAAATACTACGGAATTTTAAATACTATACGTAATAAAATTACTGGCTCTGCTGACACTGCTTTTGAATCCTATAACACTCCTTTAAATTGGGAGAAAATCTCCAAATGTCTTACCATGCATTACGCAGACAAGAGGGATTTAGGTACCCTAGAGTACACTGAAAAAAAGGAATGTTTCTCCCAAACGAGATTTGACGCAAACAAGACGTGTGTTTGTCTCAAACGATTAATTAGTGTTTATCGTAACCAATAATATTGTTTATGAACAACACTGATTGTTGGAAGTAAACACTTTTGAGTTTAAAATGTTTATCATAAAAAATAGTCCTAAACAATTCTTGTTCTTTTCAAACACTTAAATGGTTCACACAACGATTACAAATTGTTTGACATAAACAATTATTGTTTACCGAGTAGTTATAATTTTTGTCGTAACCATTTAAACTGTTTGACATAAACAATATAATCGTTTTGGATCACTATTTACATGTTTGGCCCAACTATGAAAATTGTTTGTAGTAAATACTAATTATATCGCCTGAAATGTTAAATTTTTATGTTGTAATAATAAAAAACAACAATTTTCTTCTTTCATTCATTTATTTAGAAACATAAATCATAAATTATACATTATTTATGCAAAACTTATTCTCTAAACTAAACATTTTGTATGATTTTTTGTTTTCCAAAGTTTCAAATACAATAGTCTCAAAATTACCCGAAAACTCAACAAAAAAAATACTTAAATGTGGGTCAAATGTAACTGTATTTAAATTTTGAACACACAAATTAATAGTGTTATTAACGCTTATTATAGTTTCTATGATATGAAACCTTGGTATTTCATCTTCAAAGTAGTCTCTTTGTACTACAATTCCTGTTTTGAATCTAAAGCCCAAATATTTCATATTCCTTAAAACTGTGAATTTTTTTGACGATAATTTATATTTATTTTGAAATAATTCATCTATTACCAAGTTAGGTTTCCCCATAATATTCGGATTTTTAGAAAAATCAGAAATTTCATTATAGTTTAGCATTAGATAGGACATTTTAAGCTCATATTTTAATGCTAATGTATGTAATAAATTTTTTCTACATTTTGAAATTCTGCTTATTTCTTTAAATTCTTGGTGTTTAGCTTCGAATCGCATACAACTTATGTTAATAATAGGCCCAACATTACTCATTATAAATGGGTAATGGGTTAAAATATGAAATTTAGGTTTTAAGTGCTGCCGAAATAAAGACACAAATTGGGTGTTGTGATGGAAAATTAGATTTTCTAAAAACTGCGACATATTACTATCAACTCTGGGAGATAAAATGATTAAAACAATTTCGCGTAAAGTCAAAAATAAATCCCAATGCTTGTTTCCTTGTGGAATTAGATTTCCAATCAAGCAATTCAAATGTAATATCAAATTTAACATTTCTGAGGCAGAGTATCTAAACTTTGTAGCAGAAAGCAATACATCATTATGAATTGGAGGTGGTTTATTGAGATTTTCAGGGAAATCAAAAGAGTTTAAACGAGTATTTAAAAATTGTAAATCAAAAAATCTATCGATCAATATGAATTGTTTGAATATGTTTAAAAGATCATAATGAGCAATTCCCTCCAGGATATCATGCATAAAATCAACACTGTAATTGTTCACAACATGAAAATTTGATAAACTATTAAAAACACAGTCTTCCTTAATCCCTGTCAGTTTATAATTATTTATATTTAGGTCACTTGAGTAATTAATAAAATTTCTTAAGGTAGAATTATCTTGAGAACACAATATTTTTGTCATTTCTTTGTGGGATTTGCAAATTCTGCAAAAATAATTTGCATTAAAACCTTCAGAAAATCCTAAGATTTGATTTAAACCAAGATTGTCGCCTAGAATTAGACAAGGAAGTAATTTCACATTTTTATATATACGGTGTGTAACATTAATTCCAGTTTTTTGTAATTTATCCAATTCAACTATAAGTTTTTCGAATATTCTTTTTTGGTTTATTTTTTTACGTACTGCAGAGTGAAATAACATTGCTAGAAAAATTTGACATTGTTTTGATATAAGGAATGGAGGCATACAAGCAATCATACAGTAAATAGCACCAATTTTTTGTTTGTTAGAACTGGAGCCAAGTGGGTTATTAGGTTCAAATTCATCGTAAAAGATAAATAAAGGTAATAAAAGCGTATCATCCGTTTTTTCTATATTTTGGATTTTGTCTTTCCAGCTTTTAGTCTGGATGTAATTTTTGATAAAATTTTGATCAGGATCATGTTCTAGCTGATAAACGTAGTCAATAATGTCCTCGAGCATATTTGTGTTGTTGAACAATTTGGAAAACAAAACTGATAAATCAATTACTTGAATTGTATTTTTATTAACACTAATATTTATTGTGTTGCTTCTTTGTTCTAAAGAGGTTGAACTATTTATTAAATATGTTTTGGGATAATTTAGATAACCAGATTTATGCATTGTTTTAAAAAAAATAAATTCGCTTGGAATAGAACAGCAGTCGGATAACTCTTGTAAATCAGTTAAGATTTCATTGTCAGACCCAATTTTGCCAATGATTAAATCAATGTGGTTTTTTATTATTTTAAAACTTTGCTTTAAAGTTTTAATACTTTTACTCCTGGAAATAGAGTTTTCATTGTAAGTATTTATCATAAGTTTAATGATATCCTCTTTTAGGTTCAGAATGCTTGGAGTATTCAATTCTTGAGTATTTGTTTCGAAGAAATTCAAGTCATTTGAACTTGCAATTGGTGTAATTGGGGGGCTCGAAATCGGGTCTTCATTATCTGATATACATTGTTTACACCGCTTCAAGTGGCTTCTAAATGAATTTAAATTAATGTATTTTCGCTTACAGTTTTCAAAAGGGCAAAAATATTCACTTTGGTGATGTTTTCTAATATGAATTACAAATTCATTTATAAGAACAAAAGTGTTTTGGCAATATTTACACGAAATCATATTAGAACAAAATTATAATGATCAAGTAATGAATTATCGAAAATCTAAAAATAAAACGTAAATCTAAATTCCTTAATTTAAATTTTAAGTCTAAATTAACAACTAAAATAATGTTGAATAAAGCTTAAATGATTAATTTTTGTCCAGAAATTTGATAAGTGAATCGACGCCGGGCCAATTCTTTTGAGTAATATCTAAACCAAATAAAAATCTTTCCACAAACTTCCACACGTGTTGACTTTCTTCCGGATATTTTATATTCCATCCGCAAAAAATGTGGAAACAACACTCAAAAGCTTTTACAGGGTTGTTGAAATTGATACTTTTATCAATAAATTTAACGCATCCTATCATTTGATCGAAATTGCCAATACAAGCCAGATATGGTTGTTGTTGTATGTTGTCATTTTTCTGAAATTCTTCCAAATTCTACAAAATTAATATTTCTTTAAAAAAATGTTTGAAAAATTTACAAAATAAATATACATGAAAGTGTTTAATAAAGGTGTCCTGAATTTCGATTTTGCTAGGTCTTTTTTTGTTTGAAATAAACACTGATGGCAGTAAGTGAGGAATCAACATCAGTGCGACGACTTGGCTTATGATTTCTACAAATCGGGAATATTAAAAAGTTTAAGTGGTGTTAAGATTGTGTTTCGAAATTATAAAAACCTTTTCCAAATCAAGCTAATGATTTCTTACCTGAATTTTCTATTGATGCGATTTTCAAATATTTTTGAACCTGTTTATTGTTTCTTAAACCTTTTGCTTTTGAAATTATTTTTTCAGCCTTCTCATTGAAGTTAATTTGGTTAAATGCCTTGAGCTGTGGGTAACGGAGTTTTGCATCTAATGTGATCTTAATTAATTGGAAGATGATTATTAATTTTTCTTTAAAAAAAGCTTAATATTACCAGTTCACAACCCCGTTCTTCTGCCAAACAGGGAAATTTTTCAAAATACTCTTTTGAAGAAATTGACGATGTCAAAATATGTTTTCTTTCTTCAAAAGTTTCTTGCCACTTTTCTAAAACATCACTCCAAGGAACAACATTTTTTTCTAGAAATTCTAAATGGCTACGAGAATTTACGCTTTCAGTAGTGAAAGAGGTTTGGCAGTTAGTGGAAGTTGATTTTCGCACTATTTTCCTCCTAGTTATAACACCTGATTTTGACAACTCAGATTTCTTGTTATAATATGCATCAAAGAGTTTTCCCTTTGCTGGGTTGCCGAAAGCAGCAGGTGTATAATAGACAGGGGCGCACTCTGTTTCCTGGTTTAGTATAGACAGGAGAATATCCGTCAAATTTTCAAAATCTTCTCTTTTTAATCTAGATTATTTAAATTTAAAATTTTGAGAATAAAAAAATATTTCCAAAGATATCTTACACTAATTCCGGATTTTTGCTTAAAACCAAATCTATGAGAGCTTTAGAAATTTTTACCCTGTCATTGTTTGTCAAAGAATTTGGTGCTTTTTCATATTTGCACAGAATATGACTGATTCTTGTTCGAAAAAAATTGCGTACATCCTTAAAGAAATTTTTTAGAAATGTATACAGAAGGTATTATAAATAAAAAATACATTAGCTGTGATAGATTTTAATGAAGTTTCATTATTTTTGAAGTCCAATAATTCACCAAAATTGGATTTTGCAATTTTGCTTGGGGAAGGTTCAACAAATTCTTCATTTAAGAACACAATATCTAAAAGAGTATATTAAAATAAATTTCGAATTATTGGAAATAATTAAATATTTAAAAAAACGAGTAAAAGGCTCAGGGTTTCAAAATATTTTATACATCAAAAATTATAACCTGAATTTTCAATGTCAATGACATTAGTCGGCTCTTCTGTACAAATTTCTATGGGAACCAAAATCGACTCGTCTATCTTGATTTCCAAAGTCAAATTATGACCGTACTTTTTAACGTACTTCACGAAGAAATCTTTTTTAATTTCGGCACCACTTTCTTTGTGTAAAAACTTGAATTCTTTGTTTATTCCAAAATGTTCAATCACTATAATATTAATTATGAAATATTGTATTTTAAATTTAAATATACTAAATACCGCTTTTTTTAAATTCTTCATAACCAAATTCGCCTGTACCCTCCGTTACAACGATTTCTGTAACACCACAGAAACTTACTGGAAAAGCTTCAAAAAACACATCCATGTTTTAAGAAATTAAAATACGTATAAATTAATTTTACTCACCTGAAACAATTGTCTTTGACAGTAACTACTAAATACACAAAGCCTACTGCAATCAAAATTATTATTTGAACAATAATTGTTTGACAGTAGAAGTAATAGTTGTCTTTCTAACAATAATAGTTAGCCACAAACAATTTCATGTTTGAAGTACTTTACTTAATTTTCGAGTTGTTATCGTAAACAATATTAGTGTTGCTGATAAACAATATCTTGTTTTTTATAAATATTCAGAGCTTTGAAAATGGCTTCCCTAGTAATGTTTGCCCTAAACAACAAAAAGTGTTTAAGGCAAACGACACAATATTTGAACCAAACAAAAAAAGTTTGTTAAGAATATCTAATGATTGCAACAAACGGTTTTAACAATAAATATTATTGACAAACGTGTATTGTTCGCCATAAAAGATAATGGTTTTTAATAAACATTTGTTGGTTACCGTAAACATATAATAGGTGCTCACAAACACTTTCCAAACATTCCTTTTTTTCAGTGTACCAAATGACTGCATTAGTTCAGAAGAACCAAACAATCCCAGAATTTTATCAGGCAGTATACTACCATCTCTCTTTGATCCTCAACAAACTTTCTGCTATGGAGATGAGCCAAGAGTCCTTAAATGTCATGATACAGTCTTATCGCGATAAAGCTCTAGATACCTTTGTAAGGGGACTCAAAGGTGATCTTCCGAAATTACTGAGCATACGAGAACCAATTGATTTGCCACAAGCGCTTCATCTTTGTTTAAAATTGGAAAATGTGAACTACCGAGTTCAGCATAGCCATGGATCTTTTCGTTCAACACAATATCCGAATATGGCACCTCCACTGCCACCAAAAAAACCTAATCACCACAATTCGACTATGCAGAACAGGAGATTTTATCCTGAATTGTTGCATAATCCTCAAGTACTACCAAGATTCGGTTACCCTAGAACACCACAGCATCCCCACCAATATCAAGGACATAACTTCAAACAACCAAATTACAATTTCCCAAAACCGGAACCCATGGATGTAGATCGGTCCTTACACTCCCGACAAATTAATTATCAAAATCGACACCAAATGCGGCCGACAGGGAATAAAAGGCCACATTCTAATCAAGTGCACCAACCTAACAAATATCAAAGAATCTTTTACAATGAACAATATGGTAACCAAGAACAATATGGTAACCAAGAACAATATGGTAACCAAGAACAATATGGTAACAACTACCCAGTAGCTTACGATCACGCTAATGCCATGTATTCCTACCACCAAGAATTAGAGAATCAATTACCAACCGGATATATCGACTCCCGTGAGAATACAAACGTCGAACCTCTTGAAGAGACAGACGATGTCAATTTTTTAGATTAAAAAGCTCTTCGCTCCCTTACGTAGAACATCTAGCGAAGAGTGGAAAAGTATTAAAATTACTTATAGACACCGGTTCCAATAAAAATTACATACGACCTTGTTATATCAGAAATCCTATTCCAAACGAAAAATCTTTCACAACTAAATCAGTAGGTGGTAACATTACCATAACGCATCATGCAGTCATAAATCTATTTGGTCCATTTCAAAGTATTAAGTTTTTCCTTTTGCCGAATCTCAGCTCCTTCGATGGAATAATTGGAAATGATACACTTAAAGAGTTAAAAGCAGTCATTCACACGGATAAAAACTTTATCAGTATTGAACCTGATCTCGTAATTCCTTTGAAACAACATGTCTCCGAATCTGTCAATAATCATGTTGCACCCGCATTATCTGAAAATATCCGTACATCCCATATGACTCCAGAACAAAAACAGAAATTAAGAAAAGTAGTGGAAAAATTTCCGAAATTATTTTCCGATCCCGATGAAAAATTAACCTTCACGACAGTAGTCAAGGGGGAAATCCGGACCACCACTAACGAACCTGTTTATTCAAAATCATACCCGTACCCAATTTGCCTAAAAGACGAGGTCGAAAAGCAAATTAAAGATTTGTTAAAAGATGGTATTATTAGACCATCCAGATCGCCGTATAATTCACCTGTATGGATTGTTCCAAAAAAAGAAGATTCATCTGGAAAAAAAAAATACCGAATGGTCATCGACTACCGTAAGCTTAACTCTATCACTATTCCCGATAAATATCCGATACCAGAAATAAATGAAGTTTTGTCAAATTTGGGACAAAATGCATATTTTTCAATTTTAGATTTAAAGAGCGGATTTCATCAAATACCCTTAAAGCAATCCGACATCGAGAAAACCGCATTTTCAGTTAACAATGGGAAATACGAATTTTTACGTCTTCCATTCGGTCTCAAAAATGGTCCTCCGCAATTCCAAAGGACATTAGATGACATCCTCAGAGATTATATTGGCAACAAATGTTACGTCTATATCGACGACATAGTTGTATTTGGTAAAAACGAAAGAGAGCATTTTGAAAACCTTGAAACAGTCTTCAGAACTCTAGAATCAGCAAATATGAAAATTCAATGCGATAAATGTGAATTCCTACAGGACAATGTAGAATTTCTTGGATTCATTATTTCAAAAGACGGTATCAAGACCAATCCCAAAAAAGTTCAAGCAATAGCCGACTTTCCTATCCCCAAAACATTGAAAGACCTAAGGTCATTCCTCGGTCTGTCAGGGTATTATCGTCGCTTTATAAAAGATTACGCTAAATTGGCGAAACCCTTGACATCCCTTTTACGAGGGGAAGATGGACGTGTGTCCAAGAATCAATCAAAAAATAAAGTCGTAAGTCTAAACGATGAAGCAACTGAATCATTCAACAAACTGAAAAATTCATTAATCTCAAAAGAAGTAATCCTTTCTCATCCTAATTTCAAAAATGAATTCGAACTTACAACAGATGCTTCGGACTATGCCATTGGTGCAGTCCTGTCTCAAAACCACAGGCCAATTACCTTTTTGTCAAGAACACTGAGTAAAACTGAAGAAGCTTATGCGACCAACGAAAAGGAAATGCTCGCCATAATCTGGGCTCTAAATTCTCTCAGAAATTACCTTTACGGATCCAGAAAAGTTAAAATCTTCACCGACCACCAACCATTAACTTACTCATTGAGCAATAAAAATACCAACACTAAAATGAAACGTTGGAAAGCCATTTTGGAGGAATATAACTACGAGCTTCAATACAAACCCGGAAAATCTAATATCGTTGCAGACGCACTGTCAAGATATCCTCAACTAAATGCTTTAACGGCAACACAACATAGCGACGAAAGCTCCTCGCAAAATTTAATCCCTTGCACAGAAGCCCCAATTAACGTATTCCGAAATCAATTGATTCTCAAACTAGGTGACGAAACTAGTTGTCAAATTAAGCAACCTTTTCAGAATTACATTAGGTACATAATAATACAACCACAATATTCAGAGTCAGATATCATAAACCTGTTTAAAAGATATCTTAATCCAAGTACACTAAATGGATTAAAGACTGAAGAGTCCATCATGGCAAAAATACAAGAAATATACCCAATACACTTTAGAAACTACAGAATCCGTTTTACACAGAAAATTGTGACCGATGTATCGAATGAAACAGAACAGGAAGAAATTATCATGAGCACTCATCGCCGAGCTCACAGAAATCCCGACGAAAATAAACAACAGATCCTCGAAAAGCACTACTTTCCCGCAATGAGTAAAAAAGTAAAAACTTTAGTAAAAAACTGTACTGTATGTAAAGAAAATAAATATGATCGCCATCCTAATGCACAAATTTTAAACCCTACTCCTATACCAAATTATCCAGGTCATATCCTTCATGTCGATATTTATTCAACAGAAAATAAACTGGTTCTCACAGCCATCGACAAGTTCACAAAATTGGGTCAGGCTAAAATCATTCAAACTAGGGCGATCGAAGACATTAGAAGACCCTTAAGAGATCTTCTCTTCTTTTTCAGTGTACCCGAAATAGTGGTAATCGATAATGAAAAATCACTTAATTCAGCCTCAATAGTGTCCATGATGGAGGACGAATTAAAGATCAAAATTTTCAGGGTACCACCCTACAAAAGTGAGGTAAACGGTCAAATAGAACGTTTCCATTCCACTCTCTCCGAAATCATGAGATGCCTCAAAAGGGACGAAATTTCGCGTACATTCGAAGAATTGTTAGAACGATCTGTAAATGAATACAATCACAGTATTCATTCAACAACAAAAAGAAAACCGATTGAATTGTATCATGGAAGATCTCCGAACATTACCCCCGAAGAGTTTGAACGAAGTCGTTTAAGCAATATAGAAAAATTAAAAGAAAAACAAAATAAAGATTTAAATTTTCATAACAAAAAAAGGAAACCGATTAAAAATTACGTACCAGGGCAAATTATCTTTGTCAAACATAACAAACGTCTAGGTTCAAAATTGACAGTCAGATTCGTACAAGAGATAGTTAAAGAAAATAGAAACTCCATCGTTATAACAGAATCTGGAAAAACAATTCACAAAAGTAACATAAGAAATTAAGAAGTTTCGTTTTTCTTATCTTTTTCAGAAGCACGTTGCACGCAATTGAGGGAGAAGTCCAAATTCTAGATTATTCAAATTCACAAATAATTACGATCAGTTATGGGAAAGCAAAAGTACAAAATGGAAATTTTAAACTTATCCACGTTATTGATATTCAAAATTATGAGCAAATTTTAACTGAGACAAAAGAAATACTGGGGCAGTATCCAACACAAAACCATCCCTTGTGTCCTTATTTAAATCAAGAAATATTACAGATTGAAGAAATGTTAAAAAATTTAAAACCTCGCAGATCCGGAAGATCTCTGAATTTTATCGGCAGCGCATGGAAATGGATCGCTGGCAATCCAGACCATGACGATTTTGAGATAATAAAAAATGCTATGAATGATGTTTTAAAGAATAATAATGAACAAGTTGTCATTAATAGATTGCAAACAGATCGTATAAACAATATAACTAGAATTGCAAATGAAATTCTAAACACAATTAAAAGACAAGGTAAATTTAACGAACAATTAATTTTCAATATTCAATATAAATTAAAGCTAATAAAAGAGGAATTGATAAATGTAAAGTATGCCATTCATTGGGCAAAAATTGGTGTAATTAATTCAATGATGATTTCTAATAATGAAACTAAAATAATTATGGATATTCTAGATAACGAGAAATTGCCTTATGCTACTGCTGAAGAAGCCTTAGATTTTGCAGATGTTAAAATTATAACTAATAATACTTGTTTACTTTATATGATCTATATTCCCGTCACAACAAAAGAAATATATGAAAATCTCATTGTTAAACCAGTTAAGATAAATCATGTAATTAATGACATTATTTATAAAAAAATATTAAAAAACAAAAACAATGTACTAGGATTAATTGGGAATTGTAAAACCTTCAATTCATTATCAATATGTAATCAAAATAGCTTATTAGATATCAGTAATTCTACCTGTTTACCAAACCTATTGAAGAGCAGAAATTCAACTTGTGATAGAATCAACAACCAACATATCCCAGAAATCGAAGAGATTTCCCCAGGAATCATCATGTTGAACCAGTTCAAAGGAACCGCGATAATGGAGGGTAGACCGCAAAATCTAGAAGGAACGTTTCTAATAAAATTCCACAACACCACGATCTCCATTAAAGACAGGACGTTTGTTTCAAGAGAAGTTTCAATTCTTCAAGCCCTTCCTGCTATTTTACATCCAACACCGAAAGAAAAAGAATTTAAAGAACTATTATCCTTAGAAATGATGAGAGATATAAATATTAACAACACTAACAAAATAGAAGTATTACGGACTGAAAAAAATATCCATTTAGTTACCAGCTACAGTTTTACCATCACATTCGTCGTCATATTGATCATCCTACTGGTATTAAAATTTAAAAAACATAACATCTTCAAAATTACCCAAAACACCAAGGATTTAGAGATGGTCCAAGGTCAACAAATTATCTCTGAAGAGAATAGCGCAGAAACAGTTACTGAAAGTAATCAAGGATCATCAAAGAAGCAGGATAAAACAAACGAAGTACTCATAGTGAAATCACAGAGGCGTAAATTCTACGAAACACCATTTTTTTTAACACCAAACGAAGACGTTTGGAATTTAGAGGGGAAGAGTTAACAACAATCTAACCCGATGATAACGTCTGGAGAAATATGACCCACCTGCTACTACCCATCGTGGAAATACAACGATTTTCTAGTTCCCATCAAAACTGCTGATGAAGCGTCTGGTACAGATAGAATTCATAATAGAATCGTAGGTTAGATTATAAGTAAATGTTCATCATATTGTCACTCTAAGTTTTGATTTCAATAAAGACACAGGCTCTGCCTGGATAAAAAATTATATTTTTTTCTACTTAATCAATTAAAATTTATTAACTTATAGTATAGAAATATTGTAGCACAAAAAAACATTTAAAATGTTAAAATTTTGTGTTGAGAACTGAGCGATGGGGTCTTTTGGTTATATTCAAAATACTTTAATAAAAAAGAGCCATATCCAGCCATAAGGGTCAGTTGATGACAGTCACTGAGACATGATTGATCTTATCAATTGCCGTGTGCCTGACGATTAGACTTGCGCGACTAAAAATATGAGTTTTGTGTACTTAACATTCGTTTTATAAATTTGTACATTTACGAGCCTCAAAGCTTTCAACAATCCACTCTACAGACTTTTTGGTTTCTTATATGAAGTACGTAGTATCAAAAGTATTGTACAGTACACTCACGATTATATGTACAGGAAATTTTAAGCTTTTTATTTAACAGAGTATTTATTCTCAAAAAGTCTAGTTTCTCCTTAGATGCTTACGCATCCTTGGACAATTTTTATGTGACAAATTTAAGAAATATTAAGAGGTATTCATTTCGAATTGCGGTCAAATTAAAAATGCTTGATTGCATCCTAAAATGTGGCCTTTAGGCAATCGCCATAAAAAAAGGCAGATTTATAGGCGTGAGAAGGAGTGGTCAAATCTAATTAAGTTGGATGGAAGAGTTGTGTAAGAGTTTTTCTAGCATTTATAATTTTTTGACCTTACTCACCGTTTTCCAGAGAATCTCAAAAATATTTTCATTTGAACGAGAGTTTCTGGAAGGGTTGGATTAATTTTGCTCATCAACGAACTTAGTTTTCATTTTTTGAGAAAAGCTCTTTGTCAAATTTAAAGTTCCTAGCCAAACCTCGCACCCGGAATCGTACCCCTCAGAAAGCGTAATAAAGTCTCTAGTATATAGATGAACATTTCAACTAACAGTTGTTTTTGGGTCAAGGAATCGTGAAATGAGTTTTGATTTGGTAATATTTGTACAAATTTATGAAACGAATGTTAAGTACACAAAACTCATATTTTTAGTCGCGCAAGTCTAATCGTCAGGCACACGGCAATTGATAAGATCAATCATGTCTCAGTAACTGTCATCAACTGACCCTTATGGCTGGATATGTCTCTTTTTTATTAAAGTATTTTGAATATAACCAAAAGACCCCATCACTCAGTTCTCAACACAAAATTTTAACATTTTAAATGTTTTTTTGTGCGATATGGATTTTTTTTGCTCCTTTATAATTTATGAAAGTAATGACATCTCACTCTCTCTTTCGGCGCTACTAATGTCTCTCACCAGAGACAGAGATCCCTACACAGTCTTATCAATTTATTTGGGATACCGAGATCTCTCATGACTTTATAAAGTTCTACCCTGACTAGGCTATCATAGGAGGTTTTAAAGTCTATGAATATCTGTTTTACTTACCTCGCATGCGTAGAGTGCATAGTCTATCTGATACAGCTTGAAATCCGATAACAGTAAATAAGAATCGGTTTTATCAACTGCTTATATAAGAGCATCCTTGTCATTGGAGAAAGCATGCTTTTCGGGTGCATTAACGAGGCGATAGACATATAAGCTTTATTTGCTTTTCTTAGGGATTCCTTAACATGGTCATTGAACTTTAAGAGCTTATTAAAATTGACACCCAGATATCTAATCTTATCCTTGGGCCGAAGTTCTCGACCACCCAGAGAGATAGAGAGGTTAGAACATATTTTGGCAGTACCCGATGGACCCCTTCCAGACGCGTTTCTAAAGTGAATTAGCTTTGACTTATTACTATTAATTGCAATGCCCCATGAGTCATAATACTCCTTGATCTCATCCAGATGGAGCTGCACAAAAAGGGCAGCGACTTTTGGATCTCTGTTTGACGAAAAAATATCAATTGTTGCCTAATATAGCGTAGAGTTGTTGAAATTTTATGAGTACCAAACGAATTTAACACTCGTATTTTTTTAAAGTTGTTCAATTTAACATGCTTTTGACTGAAATGTGAGATTCGAACAAAAAATAATTTCTACACATTGTTTGAAAATTTCATGGTTATGGTCAGGAAATAAGATTCAAATCCCTATGCTAGTTTTCCTAGAAAAGTACCGTGTCCGTATTCTGTCTTTCCCACTGAAAAATAATATATTTGTCTCTTTCTAGTTTTCTGCAAAATTTTATGACGTCTGTTACCAAATTTTTTTTCGTGTAAAAATTAGAAGAAAAAGACAACCATTTACCATATAAATTTTTTCCAATAATAAATTTTTTTTCCAATAATACAAATTCTTGATTTCGGAAATCTTATAGCAAATTTTATTAATATTTCTAATAGCAAATTTTATTATTTCATACAAATGTTTCAAAATTACCCGCTTATAAAATCAAAATTGCATGCCAGACATAATAAGATTTCACTGGGTTTTTTTTAATAATCAAAAATCTAAGGTTTCACGGGAATCTTAGGAAAAAAATGTTGATGAAATCGGGCGAAAAGTGAAATCGGGTTTTCAAAAGTGGTACTTAGAAAAAGTGTACGCGTTTTAAAAGTGGTTTTTGTGAAAGAAGGGCATTAAAGTAATACCCTCGTGTGACTTTGAAATCGGATTAAAGTGTTAAACGCAAATAAAGTGCAAAAACGTCCAACGTTTGACGTTTCTCAACTAGTGTTCCACAAAGTAATGCTTTTGTAGTTTGGTCCTCAACACATGCCTACTACCGTCAGCATTGATAAAACATTTAATAATGAAAACATTAAATTTAAGGAAAGATTTTTGTACTTTGAAAATTTAAAATTTAATTTTACAAAAGAGCCCAACTTTGAAGAAATAAACCTTAAAAAGCAAGGTGTCTGTCTCGTAGAGACGGCCAGAAGACATGGATCCGCCTACAACGATCGCCAATAGATCTTTAAGAAATTTTAGTGAAAAGGAAACTAAAGAAACAATTTGATTGACCGTAATGTTACGGGATTTGACTTTCCGTTTGGTGAATTTTGGCATCTTGTACCTAAAAATCAAATTTCACTTGCAACATAACGAACAATTTTTAATAGGGCATTTTCATAAATGTACTTGGAACTTACGCAAATTGCACAAAACATTTTCTTCGTAAACTAAACGAATAACATAAACTGGGTTATTTATTAAGAAAAATCTTTTGTGTTATTTTTTAATCAAAAATCTTTTTTTGCAGAACTTGAATTTATGAAAACGCCCATAGATAAAAAACAAATAAAAATAGCATCGAAGCAATTTCAATTTAGAGCAACTAAAAACAGTGTTCAAAACCATGGCCGAATTATACAAGGTCTGTTTGACAGCTCAGTTGCTTCTGGCTCTGACGTCATCGGCAAGAAATTCTTATACGATTCAATGGGAATTTTCCCTTTTTATATGAAATATTATTGAAATTAGCGCACACACAATCAACATTAGAAATAATGCACCGATATTTCTTGCCGATGACGTACCAAAATGGTGGCTGTTAAAAAGCAACCAGCAGACCTGTGTTTAATTCGGCCATGCGATCGATGCACATTTTTCCTTCTCCCCCCAAGTTAAGATCGAAATTGTTTCTCTTTAAGTTTTCCGCTCTTGTTCAAAGCGGTTTGTATGCTTTGCATAAAAATGAATGAAAGGTTCGAGCGATGGCTGCTGTTGGGTATGATGCACATACACATATCAGTATGCATTTCATTAGTAAGAGAGCGATATCTCGGTCCCAGCATTAAAGTTGTGTTCTCAAAGCACATTAAAACCATAATTTTTTCTCGTTCTTTGGAGCGTTTTACTGAAATTCTGAATTTCGTTTTCTCGAGAGTAATTTTTATTTTCAATTTTTTTCAATTCCTCCAAAGCGAATTGAACCGAAATAATATGAATAGCCAGAATCAGAACAACCCATTTAGAGAAGAGAAACAATCAAGTTCTATATAAGATTCAATACACACAAAGAAAGCATAAAAAGAGTATACATGTGAAATCTGTACTGCAAGCAGCAGACACAGCATAACAGCGGAGTAAAAGTTTTGATTTTGCTTTTTAAAAACATAATTGAACATAGTTTAACATAACAAAATACCCTATACAATGCTTTAATGTAGCCCTCATCTTATAACACAGGTTTTGTTCAGATATGACCACAAACTATCGAGTTTCATCGATTGCAAATTTGTTATCATGGCAGCAAGCCGATTTTCTAATTTGTACCCCCATTACCAAAATCCAAGACGTATCCACGTCAAAACACAGAAAATATTAAACATATAAATTTATTGAAAATTCATAAAAATATAAATTATGTCATCAGCGTCACTGTCATTATCACCATAATTATTGTAATTTTACTAGTAATTAGACTAAAACATAACAAAAGCTATAATTGCCAATCTGGCAATCATTGGAGACCCGTATGGTGATATTCGTATCAAAATTCGAAAAGTTATACCAAAATTCCAATTTGAAGTCAAACTTTCCAATAAGATTTTTTAAAATTTATTCCAATCGGATTTTGATGTATGGGAGTTTTATGTAGAATCATATCCTAAATAACTTTTGTTCTTAGACTTTTTTGATAAGATGCACCGTTTATGAGATATTCACAAAAAACGATTTCGTTCGTATGGGGGGTACCCCCCCTAATGGTCCATTTTTGCCCATTAACGAACTTAGCCTCGCATTTTACGAAAAACGGATCCACGCAAAATTTCAAGTCTCTAGCTCAATCCGTGCGCCCGCAATCCGCGCCACAGACAGACAGACGGACAGACGGACAGACGGACAGACGGACAGACGGACAGACAGACAGACAGACGGACAGACAGACAGACAGACAGACAGACAGACGGACGGACATGCAAAAATTAAATATTTTTATCATTCTAAACACACTGGTGTAATTTATTTTTTTGTGCGATGACGGGATCTTGGCGTTACAAACGGTAAAGCAAAGTTAATATACCCTTTGGTTTCACCATACGGGTATAAAAAGAAAATAAATATTTCAAAAATATCTCGCGAACTCTTAAATAAATAGATTTTTAAAATTAACAAAATTCAGGAGAATTTTTATCCTAACGGGGGAGAGGTTACATATCTAGGTCCGTCAGACAAACGTGACATCTCTAATTCCCAAATTCTTCAACCCATCTTTCCATAGAAATATTCTTATCTATTCCCATGGTTTAGCGAATGCATCAAAGACGCTGCATCAACACGTAACACGCTGCAAGGTGTTAAATGACAAAGTGACTAAATTAGGTAAATTGGGCATAGCTTTAAGTCAGTTGATAAGTAACCATCGCATGAGTACGAAGTGCTCTTGAAGTAAATATTATAACTTTTCCTTTAATAAAGAGTTTTTATACCCGTATGGTGAAACCAAAGGGTATATTAACTTTGCCTTACCGTTTGTAACGCCAAGATCCCGTCATCACACACAAAAATGAATTACACCAGTGTGTTTAGAATGATAAAAAAAATTGAATTTTGCATGTCCGTCCGTCTGTCTGTCTGTCCGTCTGTCTGTGGCGCGGATTGCAGGCGCACGGATTGAGCTAGAGACTTGAAAGTTTGCACAGATTCGTTTTTCGTAAAATGCGAGCCTTAGTTCATTAATGGGCAAAAATGGACCATTATGGGGGGTACCCCCCATACGAACGAAAACGATTTTTGCGAATATCTCAAAAACGGTGCATCTTATCAAAAAAGTCCAAGAACAAAAGTTATTCAGGATATTATTCTACATAAAACTTCCATACATCAAAATCCGATTGGAACAAATTTTAAAAAATCTTATTGGAAAGTTTGACTTCATAGTGGAATTTTGATAAAACTGTTCGCCATTCACTTAAATCACCATACGGGTTTTCAATAATTACCAGAATGGCAATTATAGCTTTTGTTATGTTTTTAAATTTAGGAAAAATAAGTTATTCGATTAAAATTATCGGTTTGAGATGGGTTTGTATGGGAACTGTATTTAAAAACATAACAAAAGCTATAATTGCCAATCTGGCAATCATTGGAGACCCGTATGGTGATATTCGTATCAAAATTCGAACAGTTATACCAAAATTCCAATTTGAAGTCAAACTTTCCAATAAGATTTTTTAAAATTTATTACAATCGGATTTTTATGTATGGGAGTTTTATGTAGAATCATATCCTAAATAACTTTTGTTCTTGGACTTTTTTGATAAGATGCACCGTTTTTGAGATATTCACAAAAAACGATTTCGTTTGTATGGGGGGTACCCCCCATAATGGTCCATTTTTGCCCATTAACGAACTTAGCCTCACATTTTACGAAAAACGGATCTGTACAAAATTTCAAGTCTCTAGCTCAATCCGTGCGCCCGCAATCCGCGCCACAGACAGACAGACGGACAGACGGACAGACAGACAGACAGACAGACAGACAGACAGACAGACGGACAGACAGACAGACGGACAGACGGACGGACATGCTAAATTCAACTTTTTTCATCATTCTAAACACACTGGTGTAATTCATTTTTTTGTGCGATGACGGGATCTTGGCGTTACAAACGGTAAGGCAAAGTTAATATACCCTTTGGTTTGACCATACGGGTATAAAAATTATTTACGTTGAAAACTGTCTGGTTGGTTGGAGAATATTAGCAAAGGTTAGGTTTAATTTAAACCGTTTTTTCAAATTTGGCAGTACTGTTATACAAATTTAAAAATTTTAAAAATTATTTTTTCCCTTTTAGCGCTTTAGTTTTTTTATTATTTTCTTTATTTTTTTTGAAACTTTTTTTAATTTGGTTCTATTTTTT
This sequence comes from Chrysopilus asiliformis, assembly GCA_964034945.1. Taxonomy (NCBI): domain Eukaryota; kingdom Metazoa; phylum Arthropoda; class Insecta; order Diptera; family Rhagionidae; genus Chrysopilus; species Chrysopilus asiliformis. The sequence continues at coordinate 55,798,295 of OZ035962.1, forward strand.
TAAATTATATATTAGTATGATGATGATGATATATATAAATAAATGACGTCAGTTAAAGCTTTCGGGCAAATGTTGGAATTATCTGAATGACCCAAAAGAAATCTTTTGCGTTCGTTATAAGCAATTTCTAAAAAAAACTTGAAAATCAGTGGTGGGGTGAAACAATTTTTGAAAAATTTGGACCACTCTAATCTACTGAAGAAAAAAATTTTAAAAATTCATTGAATAGAGAAATATCGGTTTTCAAAAGTCAAAATTATACAAATTGATAAGAATTTTATTATCACTGGGTTATTAACAGTGACCTTCACTAAAATCGAATTTTTACTTTGTTGCAATTTTTCAAAGTTAATATTAAAAATATTAACTTTTAAATGCTTATAACACAAGAAAATTTTTTCTATGCGAACTACAGTGGAATCTGCTCATAACGACACCGGCTATAACGACATACCGGCTTTAACGACGCATTTCTTAGGTCCCGGCCAGAGCCCATAAGACTCTGTGCGTTTTTGTATTGGTTATAACGACACTGGATATAACGACATATCGGCTTTAACGACCCCTTTTTCTACGAAAACAGAAAAAAATATCGTTTATAACGACCGAAACTTAAGATCTCATAGAAAAAAAATCAAAACCTGGTAGATTAAGTTTTTAACAAATGTTCTAAATTGGCCGCCATGTCAGATACACTAGTTTTTGCCCAATTTGCAGCTCAGCGCGTTGCTAGCGCCACGACTCGCATGGATGGGCAAACTTGTTGCACTTCTAAACGTCATTTGCTTAAGTCATTAAATGAAAATTGGAACTTTTCGGGAATTCCCCTAATCAGTTCTGTCAAAGTTTTGTGCATCTACGTTGTGTTAATTCAGTTTATTTCGTAGTTTATACTGTGAGTTTCACAATAAATGCTAAAAGGCGACAATTTAGTATCGAGGAAAAAGATGAAGAAGATACTACTGGTAAATAATGTTTTATGCATCACAATACATAATTTTAAAATCGGGTGAAAATTTCAGAAACAGGTTGTGTCATACCTTCAGTCAATGAAGCACTTCGGGGTATTACGACATTGAGTTCATTCCTATTATTCAATAACATTTTTGATGAGACTTCAAAAGAAGCTGTACTAAGAATTGAGAAGAAAATTGAAAAGGAGTTCTTGCACCAAAAATCCAAACAAACACAGATTACTCAATATCTGCAGAAAAATTAAATAAATTTAATTTTTTAATGTACGGACGATTTGCAATAAAAATTTTGTATTTTAGAACTTCACACATGTATTTTAAAACCTTTAAAACTATGAATCGGTTATAACGAACAACCGGATATAACGACCAGATTTGTTGGTCCCTTGGAGGTCGTTATAACCGGATTCCACTATATGTGAAAAGTTAATATTAAAATTGAAGTTCCTATAGCTATACATATGTATATAGTAGGGCGGGTCGATTTGTTCGGGGTAAAGATTTTCACCAAAGCGTATAGCGTATTCAGATTCTACACTAAATTCTAAGAAAAAAAGCCTAAGAAACCATAGGTCAAAAATGAATGTTGATGTCCGCAAAATATTTTTTTTGTGATTATCAGGAAGTTTATTTGTAGTAGTTCGAATTTTTTGAAAACTATTTAATCAATCGACGTGGTCAGTACGTCAAATAAAAGCTAATGAAATAATCTTTAAAATGGATTGTTGAATGAAAATGCCATTCGCAATCTATATTGAAATCTTCCTTATGATGTAGACTGTTTGTAAAATTTTTTTTTATACTGGGCTATTGCAAACAAATTCAAATTCTCAATTCGATTCGATGCACTTCGGTCTATGGTTGTGGGTAACTTTTTTATTAAATACTTTTTTAATTTGTACAGTTTTTTAGAACATTTACTACCAGAAAAGGGTTTGCAGCAACGATTATTAAAATTAGGTTTCATTTTTTATTTACTTTCGGTGCCTTTTTGTAGGGATCGCGACAAGCTCAAACAAATTACTTGTTAATGGGTCCCTAAAGTATTGAACAATTGCCACTAAAAATTTAAAACAAACGAAAAATGTCCGTGCGACGGCATCGGTGGAGCAGTGAAAAGAATGGCCACAAGAGCCAGTTTATCAAATGAGTACGGCCACACTATAACAAAAGCTCAAGATTTGTACAATTGGACAAAAAGCCTAAATATACAAACAGCTTTTGAATTTGTAACATAGAGCGAATAGGAGATAAAACAGAAACAACTTCAAAGAAGGTTTAAAAGTGTGAAAACATTTATTCCAGGCGGAACTTTTTCAAAGTAAAAAAATTTTCTAATGGTGATATATTTAAAACTTTTTCTTTTAAATGAATTTTTTAAATGAATCTCCTAAAACTTTTGCATTAATATTATGTACATAAAACATAAAAACCAATCGAAAATCAGTAAAATATATAAAACTAGGGGCTGCGCCCCGAACCGCTACGCGGTTCATCCCCCACGCACAGGTCGGCCTTCGGCCTCCCCCCCCAAAACTCGGCCATCGGCCTCGGATCATATCTAATATCTTTATCAATACTTAGATATTAATAGATCAAAATTTTTTTGATGATACCCCAGAAGGAAATGAAGCTTTTAAAAAGTGCTAAACTGGACTGTCGGATGACATATTGATGGTAACCGACAAAAACAACGCATTGACAACATAAACTCTAAAAATTGTACATCTATTAATAAGAATAATGTAAATAATAATTTATTGCAATGCCAAAGTGTGGACAATATTTTTTTGTTTCTTCATTTTCGGCATATACAAACAAATCGTTGGGCTTATCAACTCTGGAGCAGGCTACATAATTGGCCATGAGCGAAACACGAATTTCCCAAATCCATGCTGCAAACTTGCATCGACTGACCTTGAGATTTGTTGATCGTGATAGCATATGCCAGACGAATTGGAAATTGCAAGCGTTTAAATGCAATTGGACTATCTGTGGGAATCATCGGGATTCTTGGCAATAAAATATGCTCTCCTTTGAACTTGCCATTGATAATAGTCGATTCAATAATGTTACCCAATAATTTCTTCACAACCAACCGCGTTCCGTTACATAATTTTGGTGGATTTAGGTTTCGTAAAAGTATGATTGGTGATCCAACTTTCAAAATTAAATTATGCGGTGGCAGGCCTGGCAAATCAAGTGAATTTAAAAATTCATTTGGGAAATTCACTCCTTCATCTTCTTCAAACACTGTATCAATTGACTTGAATGAAAATGACTGAGATTCCAACACATCAAAATTTTTTGCTGCTAAAATTGTCCTTTCACTCAGCCATTGATGATTGTTGATATTATCTTGAATGTTTGGAAACACATTATGAATTAATGAATCTCCAGATGGCACAACGACACAAAAATTATCTGGTAACTTGACTTTTTGGCTCATTGGATTTATATTAATTTTGCCTTCTCCAATATCAAGCAATTGGTTTGAGAATATCATAGCAAATGGGTCATTTTGAAGTTGGACACGCATGTTGGTTGATAACTTGAATTTGTGAACACTGCTCCACAGTGATGAAGCTTTGAAACAGGCATTTATTTCATCAGCATAGGTGGAACGTGGAATAACCGGAAGTGTTTGTCGAACATCTCCTGATAAAAAAATGAGAGTACCGCCAAAAAGTCTATCGTAGCCTTTCAAATCTTTCAATGTACGATTTAAAGCTTCTAACGAATGTTTATGTGCCATTGTACATTCATCCCAGATTATAATTTGGCATCTTTTAAGAACGTCAGCCATACCTGAATGCGATTTAATATTACATACTGCATTTTCATTTGTCTGAATATTTAACGGTAATTTAAGTGCAGAATGAGCAGTCCTTCCGCCATACAATAAAGTAGCCGCAATACCTGATGAAGCGATGGCCAAAGCAATATCACCTTGAGAACGTATTTTAGCCAAGATGAGGGAAATTAAAAATATTTTGCCAGTACCACCTGGAGCATCCAAAAAGAAGAAACCGCCTTCTTTTGCAGCGACTGCAAGCATTACCGAATCAAAAATTAATTTTTGTTCTGCCAATAACTGTGGTTCATGTGTTTGAATGTACTCAATCAAATCATCAATAATGTAGGATTGTTCCCGTTGTATAACTTGAAATTTTACGCAGATTCGTAAAATGCAAGGCAGATTCGTAAAATGCTATACTACGAAAACATTTTTTGCGAATATCTCAAAAATGGTGCACCTTATCAAAAAAGTTCAAGAACAAAAGTTATTTGAGATATGATTCTACATAAAACTCCCATACATCAAAATCCGATTGGAGTACATTTTCGTTAATATCTCGACCCCAGCGCCACATATCGGGTTTAAATTTTATCAACATTTTAATCTTTATTTAAGTGTTATATGTTGTGAATTTGCACAAAATCGGTCCATAAATACGAATTTCCGAAATTCGAACTCGACCCCGGCGCCACCTACCGGGGTCTTTTGCAAACAAAAACCGATCGGAGCACCACATGAACATATGGTGTGAATATGAGGTGGATAGCTTCAGTGGTTCAGCCGTGATGATCAGACGAACATACGCACCAACGATTTTATATATTAAGATTTTCTCGTATGCGATTTTTTTGAATTTTTTTTTTTAAATCAACAACGCAATTACCCCCAAAATTTATTTAGCGAATTTGTGTGGTATAATGGTAGGTTTTTACAGAAAAAAATTCAAAAGAAAAAAAATTTCGTTCTCGAGATATTTTAAATTTTGTCACTAAATTGAATTTTACAATATGACGGTGAGGGGAAGGGAGTCAAAAAATATTTTTTTGTGAAAAGGAAATTTAATTACCTTTCCAAAATGTTCAATATCATCTCAATCGGTGAAGCCATTCAAAAGATACAAATTTTTAAAGTTTTTTTGATGTCGAATTTTCGCTAACTTTTACCCCCTTCCCTTCGCCTACCGGACGTTATTCCGCCAAACAAAAAAATACGGGTCGATTTTTTTAGGTCCCTAACTACACCCAAATGAAAAAAGTTAAACAGATGTGATTTCCAAGCAATACAAGTCGAGTATTAGTTGGTGTGGAACTCAGCAAACAAATTTTTTTTTGTTAATAAAACCCTCATTTCTCTAAAACAATCAGGGTATTCACAGTCCTGTTTTAAATTGCGAGTAATTTTACCGCTCGGTAATTCAGTCAAATTTAACAGATTTTTACCGAGACGGTAACTTGGTTCATGTAAAAATGAATTACCGGATTCGGTAATTGTAGACATGCTTTGAGTCGTATTTTCCGGCCCGGTTATTCGGTATCAAGAATCAACCGCGAGTGGCGCTAGTAATGTTTTTAGTTGTCAAATTTTCTCGCTGGTTATCTCATCGGACTGCAAATTTTTTCAATTTTGATAGCCGTTGCCACAATAGAAATTCAAAAGAATACATCAAACATGGATTTAAAGGTATACATATTTTACAATCAAATTCGCAGTTCATGATTTGGTCACGTATCCAATAAAAGCGCTGTTCTCAAATCTGTGCTGTGGGATGTTCACAGCAGAATATTTTCAGTCTTTTAATATTACCGAAAACACCGAATACCGAAAATTAAAAGAGGACTGTGAATACCCTGATTAATTCCGATCAAATTAAAATATACGCAATTTTAAAGAATTTGTCATTAGCTTTTATTTGAAGTATTGACCACGTTGATTGATTAAATAGTTTTCGAAAAATTCGAACTACTACAAATAAACTTCCTGATAATTACAAAAAAATATTTCAATGTAATTTTGCGGACATCAAAATCTTTTGAGATACAAGTAGGTAATTCGGGAGAAAACATTTTTTGAAAAATTAGGGCTACCCTAATCTACACAAAGAAGAAATTTAAAAAAGTCTGTCGAATAGAGGAATATCCGTTTTAAAAACTCAAAATTATACAAGTTGATAAGAATTTTTTTACCATTGGGTTATCAAGAGTGACCTTTACTAAAATCCAAAATTTTTACATTGTTCAATTCTTCGAAGAATCATTCTTGTTTGATTGTTGTATTAGAAAAGTGCCAAATATGTTACGCATAAAAAATGTTTTCTTGTGTTATAAGCATTTAAAAGTTAATATTAGAAATTTCTCACAAATTGAAGTTCCCATAGGAGCTGAAGCTGTTATAATTGGTGGTGGTTCGCAAGGTTGTCATACCCTTTATCACCTTACAAAAAGAGGGGTCAAGGCAATATTATTAGAACGAGCAAGATTGACTGCGGGAACCACTTGGCACACTGCCGGTCTGGTGTGGCGACTGCGTCCTAACGATGTAGATATTCAATTGTTAGACTCCAGTAGACGAATATTGACAAACTTGGAAAATGAAACTGGCTTAGACCCGGGATGGATACAAAATGGCGGAATCTTTATTGCACATTCTGAGGTAAAATACTTTAAAAAAAATAAGTGCCTTTTTGAAATTTTTTTTAAAAGACACGTTTAGATGAGTATCGCCGTCTATCGTCGATTGGAAACAGTTTCGGAATAGAAAACTATATTTTGACGCCTGATGAAACTTGTAAAGTTTTTCCTTTACTAGACAAAGAATCATTTATGGGAGGTCTGTATTCTCCAGGCGATGGAGTTGTGGATCCGGCAATGCTTTCTACGGCCTTAACTAGGGCATCATTTAAAAATGGCGGAAAAGTAATTGAAAATTGTCCTGTAACTGAGATTCTTGTTGAAGATGCGTCATATTCAAGAAGGAAAATCTATGGTGTAAAGACTCCTTATGGGACTATAAAGACTGATGTAGTCATAAATGCTACTGGAGTATGGGGGAATGATTTGATGGGTAAACATAACATTACTTTGCCACTGATTGCCATGAAACATGCTTATATAGTGTCCGAACCGATTTTGGGTGTACGAGGATTACCTAATATTCGGGACCACGACTTTTCACTGTATTTCAGAATTCAAGGAGAATCAATATGTATGGGTGGTTATGAATCCGATCCAATATTTATAAAAAATGTTCCCGAAAATTTCAATTTTTCACTATATGAATTGGATTGGTCCATTTTTGAGAGACATATAAAGGGGGCTACGCAGATATGCCCCATATTTGGAAGATGTGGAATAAAGTCAACTGTATGTGGGCCAGAATCTTTTACTCCTGATCATAAGCCCTTAATGGGTCCAGATCCGAATATTATGGGTCTATTTCACAACTGTGGATATAATTCGGCTGGAATGATGTTTGGAGGAGGATGCGGTGAACAATTGGCATTATGGGTTACAAAAGGACAACCAGACTTGTATATGTTTCAGTTCGACATAAGACGTTTTACTCCTGAGCAAAACCGCAATAAAAAATGGATAAAAGAACGCAGTCATGAGAGTTATGCTAAAAACTACAGCATGATATTTTCCCACGATCAACCCTTAGCGGGAAGAAATTTTAAAACTGACCCGCTACATGATGATATGATTAAATACGGGGCCTTCATGGAAGAAAAGCAAGGCTGGGAACGACCAGGATTTTTTATACATAATGAGATTACTCCGATAGTCCAACCTTATGATTGGTATGGAAGTTATAGTTATCAAAAAAATAAAGACAATCAATATATAGAAAAGTTGAATGGAGATTTAAGATACACATTTTCGAAGCATCATGATTTGGTAAATATACTTTATTATAACTTTGGTGAATATTTCATCACAAAAACTTTTAGATAGGGAACGAAGTATTAGCTTGCCGCAACAACGCAGTAGTATTCAATATGAGTTACTTCTGCAAAATGTATCTTTGTGGACCCGATGCTCAGCAAATAGCCAACTATATATTCACTGCTGATACAAATATTGAAGATCATAAGTACGGACGTTTTTATTTTTTTACTTATATATTTTTAGATTATATTAACACCCCGACTCATGTATTTCAATTTAAGTCAACCACCGCTCTTTTTATGGTCTTCTACCATTATTGGATCAAAAGGTCGTATGTACACAGAGTTTCTATTAAATTATACGACCTTTTCAGTAGGATATGAATGGCTACATGAATGGCTTTTTGAAACTATTTCTTTCTTGTGCCGGTTTTTTATATAGTTTCAACCAGAGCTTAGGGGAAGACCATTTAATACCCAAGGCCAGCTCAGGATAGTCGGAAGAATAAAATAACATGTCGGTTTATGTTCTTCTTGAACTTCTGTAGGTTATAGTCGGGGGAAACACATCGGATGGTACATCATTCCAAAGTGTTGTCGTTTGCGGAATGACGGAACTCCTGTACTTTACTGTTCGAAAACGGGGAGGCTCACGGAAGAACTCGTGCGTTCGCAGCTGCTTGAGAGGGTCTACGGAAAACATACCGTGGAGGAATGAGTTAGAAAATTTCGGAGGAACATTTCCCATGGAAATATCTATCGAATATGCTAAGCATCCCAACAGAGCGACGATGCTCGAGAGACGGTAATGAATCTGTCACAGACTTGTCTCCAATCAGTCAGATTGCACGTTTTTGAATTCGGTCCAGCAGTTGCAGGACCGTTTTTTGTGCTCCAGCCCAAATGTGCGAATTATGCTCAAGTCTCGGTCGAATGTAGGGTCGCTCGCCGCCTTGCTTCCTCCACAGGCCCTCCTTCTGTAGAACTGTGAACATTGATGAGGCTTATATTATGGAGCTTGCCTCGCACACGTAGCGTCCATAGTCCATAGATAGAGCTTCGAATCCGAAAACAGTAGACTTCATTCTATTGCCGACTAGAAAGCCTACTCCGAGCATGTGTTGTTGTGCATGGCCGCTATAATAGAAATCATACATGTGCTTTTGCAAAACACCACTTCCTGCCCATCTCATCTTTTGCATCGTGGTGATATTGAGACAGGGTATCGGCTAATTTGTGTAAAGCTCTGGCTGTGTATAGAGAACGTATGTTCCATCAGAAAGTTCGTAAATCATTATTCCGTGTTCGTTGCTTGGGTGTTGCCGTGGATCCAGTCCAGTTCCGACGTTATTGTCGGCTTTCCTGACAGTAGTTTTTTACGGAAAAGTTTATCAGCCCTGCGCCAACGTTACTTGGAGGGGACTGGCTCCTTTGAGTTTTTACACAGCACGCACACCCTGTTGGGTCCCGAGGGAACTTGGTAAGTTGTAATCCTTATCTACGGTTTCGGCATAAAGTGTATCCAGCAAAATGGTCAGGATCTACCCTGAACTGGCTCATCTCGCAGTTACCCTCTCCCGTTTCCAGCCGGGCTTGAGACCGTCCTAGGCGGAGTTAAGAAAAAGGTACCTCAATTTTTTTTTGTTTGCGTAAACAATACCCTTTAGGCGAAGGGGAGGAGATTAATGCTGAAATTTAAGCATTTGTAACTTCTAAATGACAAACCTTATTAAAAGCTTAAGGAAAGTTATTTATTAGAAGTGCTTTTCAATAAAAATATGGCTTACCTTCAACCCTCTCCCCCTCGTATTGCAAAATTCAATTTAATGACAATAGGTGAAATATATCGGCTTTTAATTTTTTTCTGTAAATACCTGCCAATATATACATGATTATTCGCTAAACAAAATTTATGGGTAAATTCATTGTTTATTTTTAAAATGTTTTTTGAAACAATCGAATACAAGCAAAAAATTTTATATTTAATTGAATTTCAACTTAGTAACTGGACCGATTCAGCTGAGATTTTTCAAAGAAGCATTTCAGAATCTGAATCAAAATAAAATATATCAAAGGTTCTAGCTGAAAGCTGTTTAGTCAGACCTAAAATTCTTTCGTACATCATCAAGAATAATAGGGGATCTGTGTTAAGTGCTTAATTCCGAAAACATAATATTGGGGGGTGTTGTTATTTGGAACCACCACGAACTTTTGTGATTTACACGCCTCCCAATACACCGCTGATCATGATGAACATCCACATGAATATGCTCATTTTCAGAGTGGTTAGGTGGATTGAAGAAAACGGGAGCATAATGGAAGGAAGGGAGCTAACTCAGGCTGCAAAAAAAATCGATAGAACACCTGCACATCTTCTTTTGCTTACCATCGCTGTCATCGTCTATGTAATATATTTTTTTTTTGTTTTAGAAGCGCTCTCCCTCTTGTAAAAAACCGATTAAACAAACATTATTAAGATAAACATAACAAAAGCTATAATTGCCAATCTGACAATTATTGAAAACCCGTATGGTGATTTAAGTGAACGGCGAACACTTGTATCAAAATTCCACTTTGAAGTCAAACTCTTCAATAAGATTTTTTAAAATTTTTTCCAATCGGATTTTGATGTAGTGGAGTTTTATGTAGAATCATATCCTAAATAACTTTTGTTCTTGCACTTTTTTGATAAGATTCACCGTTTTTGAGATATTCGCAAAAAAACGTTTTCGGTCGTATGGGGGTATTCCTCCTAATGGTCCATTTTTGCCCATGAACGAACTTAACCTCGCATTTTACGAAAAACGAATTTGCGCAAAATTTCAAGTCTGTAGCTCAATCCGTGCGCTCACAATCCGCGCCACAGACGGACATGCAAAAATCAATTTTGGTTATCATTCTAAACACACTGCTGTAATTCATTTTTGTGTGTGATGACGGGGTCTTGGCGTTACAAACTGTAAGGCAAAGTTAATATACCCTTTGGTTTCACCATACGGGTATAAAAAATTAAAAGGATTTAATCGCCTTCGTGGCGAGTTGCGTAACGAAAAAAAAATTTACATGATTAACGAATTGTTCTTTACCTTGGGAAGGTAAAGAATCCGTTCTTTCCCATTTTGGGTATCTTTATGGCTTGGTATATAAGCTATCCTCGAAAGGTAGCCATTTAAATAGAAACAATAGGTCCTTGATTAAATATTTTGTTGTTAGGATGGTTTATATAAAGAAATTGTTAATTTTTCAAATTGAGCAATTCAGATTGTGAAATATTTCTTTGAAAAATCTCAGCTGAATCGGTTCAGCTACTGAGTTAAAGTTCAGTAAAATATAAATTTTTTGTTTGTATTCGATTGTTTCGAAAAACATTTTAAAAATAAACAAAGATTTTACCCATAAATTTTATTTAGCGAATATTTATGTATATATTGGGAGTTATTTACAGAAAAAAGAAGGTGTCTGTCTCGTAGAGACGGCCAGAAGACGTGGATCCGCCTACAACGATCGCCAATAGATATTTAAGTAAGATATTTGAGTGAAAAGGAAATTAAGAAAACAAATTTTTATTGAAAAATAATTTTGTTTTTAATTGGTTTATGATAAGAGAACTATGAAATAAATATCATACATACAGTGTTCAAAACGCTCCCATTTCTAGTCTTTCGTTCTGCTCCCAATGAGGAATTGAAATCAATGGAAAATAAAAATTCAGCATTTCAGTAAACCCCCCAAAGAACGAGAACGAAATTATGGTTTTTACGTTCTTGCTCTTAAGATCTTTACATTTGCGTTTTATTTTTACGTTCTTTGAGAACAGAACTTAAATGCTGGGAGCGAAATATCGCTCTCTCACAAAATAAATATATATATATGTGTGTGCATCATACCAAAAAGCCATCGCTCGGGGCTTTCATTCATTTTTATGCGAGACCCACAAACCGCTTTGAACAAGGAGCGAAAACTTAAATAGAAACCATTTCGGTCTTAACTTGGGAGGGAGAACGAAAAATGTGCAACGATCGTTCCGCGGAGCTCAAAATTTCTCTTTTCAAAGAACGATTGCGCTTACAAATCATTTTCTTTCCCGAGAACAAGAGTCGGAAACCGCAGCAAACGCTTTTGCCGTTGAGAGCGAAACTTTTAAGAGCGAAAAGAACATTCATCCGTCACAATCATACAACATTTTATCCTCCGCCATTTTGGATGATGCAGCATCGCTGGGTTATCTAAAACAGAGCACACTGTAAGTAAAAATCCAATTTTTTTTGAATCCTTTGGTTTCTCCATACGGGTATAAAAAGATTAAAGGTGGCAATTTTTTTCAGAATTTTCGTGCAATAGTCCTTCGATGAAATCGTGGCTAAGTCGAGTAATTTAGTCTTATAAGTTTTTTTTGAATTATTAAAGATGTTTGCTTAAAATTTTAGCGATAGAGAGACCGTCCGAGCTACGTAAGTCAACGATGGATTAAATAGTTTCGTATTTCTGGTTTGTTTTCAGTTCAGGGCTAAATTGGAAAGAGGTACTCCAGTTTACATTGGTCCAAGCATCATCTATTTGAAATTGGGTGGGAAAAAGCCTCTCGTCATCACCATCCCTATCTAGAAACATCCAAGGATTGTCCATGACGCAACGAAGCATCGTCTGTTAGATACCTGAGACAAGTTCCCATGACCCAGCCTCTCGAGATAGCCGGCGGTATGCCAGTCTCACCCCGCTTAGCTACTTCCGCACCCCTTCAGGTGTAGATTGTGGAAAAGGCTGCTGCGGTCTCCACACCTGAGGAGTGATCACCACAAAATAGCCATGATTGTATTGAAACTGAAAACTAAAAAAAAATTCACTTTAATAATTGTGTATTTATCACAAATTAAATCTGTTCAGATTCCATAAAAATAAAATCTATAAAAAATTAATAAAGCTTAACTAAAAAAAAAATACAAATAAAAACAAAAAAAAACTAAAATAGTTAAAAAATCAATAAAAAACATAAAAGAAAAAAGGAATCGTACAAAAGTTTGGTTCACTAAAAAAATTTCGCAACAAAAACGACATTTTTTGTGTCAATAGCCCATATGCATAAAAATCAGAGTTTTCTCACGAGCAAAGTAAACTACTTGAGCATTTGCTTAAATGGCTATGCTAAACCGTTTACTTTGCTCAACTAAGTTCGAAAATTCGAAATGAGAATTTGCTCATATAATAGATCCATGATTTAGTTGTCATTTTGAAAAATATCTTTGCTTCTAACATCAGTTATACAATTTTAAATATAGCTGTTTAGTCAAATGGGCAATTTTGAAGCGATATAAGTCTTTAAAATTATTTAGAATTAATTATTAATGAAATTAATTATTTAAATTATTTTCCTCACCCAAACGACGTTTTTTATAGACTTTCGGATTATTATCCTCATTTCGATCCAAATCTATTTCAGCTATCATAGGTAACGAAAAAGCAATTGAATCCATTTCCCACAAAATATTGAAAAATTTCAATAAAAAAGTTTTTTTTTGAGTAAACGTCTTTGAGTATGATGCAGACCTAACTCAGACTTTCGGGAGTAAATACTCACATAGTGATCTTTTATGCATACCAATAAAGGTGTTCGAATACTTAATACTCACTTCTAATTTTTTCGCACACTATACTGAGCATTTACTCCAAAATGTGTAAATTTAGCAAAGTAAAGTAAACTCTAATTTTTATACATATGACCTAATATCAAAGATATTGAATGTTAAGTTATTTTGACGTTGCTGATTCTAAGTCGGACTTTGCTTTTGCCAGATTCACTCTACTTCTGGAGATACCAAAAAGAAAATATTTTCGGTACCAAAAAAGTTCCATAAAAGATTTTCTTTTACGTATCTCCAGAAATAAGGTGAATCTGGCCAAAACAAACTCCGATTTAGAATCAAAATGTGATTTAAAAAAAAATACTACCGCAATATTTATACTCTATACTAACAGACATTTCGTTGCCACTTAAAGTTTTTATACCCGTATGGTGAAACCAAAGGGTATATTAGATTTGCCTTACCGTTTGTAACGCCAAGATCCCGTTATCACACACAAAAAAGAATTACACCAGTGTGTTTAGAATGATAAAAAAAATTGAATTTTGCATGTCCGTCCGTCCGTCCGTCCGTCCGTCCGTCTGTCCGTCCGTCTGTCCATCCGTCCGTCCGTCTGTGGCGCGGATTGTGAGCGCATGGATTGAGCTACAGACTTGAAATTTTGCGCAGATCCGTTTTTCGTAAAATGCAAGGCCAAGTTCGTTCATGATCAAAAATGGACCATTAGGGGGGTATCCCCCATACGAACGAAAACGTTTTTTGCAAATGTCTCGAAAATGGTGCATCTTACCAAAAAAAAACATGTGTGTGCAGTGCACACGCGGTAGAAGTGAAACCTTAGGAAAACTAAACAGCGAGAGAATGAGACGAATGCGGTATCAGGTGTGGGATAGTTATAGCGTTTATTTATTATAATATTGGTACCAAGTTCAAAAGTCATATTATATTTTTATTGAAAATCTAATACCGGATTCATGATCAGCGACCCCAAAAATCCCCTTATGCCGATTTTTCCGAGGAAAAACGGGAAAAAGGATATTTATCCTTACAGGACCTTTCGTTTCGAATTTTGAAAATCTAATACCGGATTCGTGATCAGCGACCCCAAAAACCCCATAGTGCCAATTTTCCCGGGGAAAAATGGGAAAAAGGATATTTTCATTATCCTTACAGGACCTTCCGTTTCAAATTTTGAAATTCCAACACCGGATTCGTGATCAGCGACCCCAAAAACCTCCTTATGTCGATTTTTCCGTTGAAAAACGGGAAAAAGGATATTTGCGTTATCCTTGCAGGACCTTCCGTTTCGAATTTTGAAAATCTAATACCGGATTCATTATCAGCGACCCCAAAAACCCCCTTATGCCGATTTTTCCGAGGAAAAACGGGAAAAAGGATATTTATCCTTACAGGACCTTCCGTTTCGAATTTTGAAAATCTAATACCGGATTCGTGATCAGTGACCCCAAAAACCCTATAGTGCAAATTTTTCCGGGGAAAATGGAAAAAAGGATATTTTCATTATCCTTACAGGACTTTCCGTTTCGAATTTTGAAAATTTAATACCGGATTCGTGATCAGCGACCCCAAAAACCCTAAAATGCAAATTTTTCCGGGGAAAAATGATAAAAAGGATATTTTCATTATCCTTACAGGACCTTCCGTTTCGAATTTTGAAAATCTAATACTGGATTCGTGATCAGCGACCCCAAAAACCCCAAAATGCAAATTTTTCCGGGGGGAAATGGGAAAAAGGATATTTTCATTATCCTTACAGGACCTTCCGTTTCGAATTTTGAAAATCTAATACCGAATTCGTGATCAGCGACCCCAAAAACCCCATAATGCCAATTTTTCCGGGGAAAAATGGGAAAAAGGATATTTTCATTATCCTTACAGGACCTTCCGTTTCGAATTTTGAAAATGTACATAGCTAAAAACCTGCTCCTGGCAACATAGATCATTTTGTAAAAAACCGCATAAAAATCGGTCCAGTAGTTTTTGAGTTTTGTAATCTCAGGCAGACAGACAAACAGACAAACAATAAAACATCCATTTTTATATATATAGATATGTATATATTGTAATGTATGACGAAACATCAGTAATTTATCGCCTCCTCTCTCCACTTCCTCCCTCCTAACACTTCTCCCTTCCCCCCTTCCCCTTCCCCCTTCCCCCTTCCTAACACTCTTGTTTACGATAAATTGACCGGCACCCATCTGTATTCTATCTCATTTTCTCGCAGGCTAAAATATCCTATCTCTTTTTACTGTCGCTTTTTCGTTTCGAGTTTGAAATCACTCACAACGCCGCTAAAGAAGTTTTCACTTCAAAAAGGCAAGAACAAAAGTTATTTAGGATATGATTCTACATAAAACTCCCATACATCAAAATCTGATTGGAACAAATTTTCAAAAATCTTATTGGAAAGTTTGCCTTCAAAGTGGAATTTTGGTACAACTGTTCGAATTTTGCCAGATTGGCAATTATAGTTTTTGTTATGTTTTTTCAATATGTCCGCTGACAAAACCTATCCGCTGCATAGTTGTCTGGTGTTAGTATTCATAATGAGTGAGAAGATAACGGCTCTGGTGTGGCAAAAAGAAACAAAAGAGATAAACAACGCAGCGAAACGATAACGATTGCGAAAAGATATGAGGGATTTTAACAGCGATAACATATGAAAAGATAAATCACGAACGCGGTTTCTGGTGCACTCGCGGTAGACAAAAAAGCAACACTATGAAAAATGGAGAGTTTCAAAAACCAGACGAAGTGGTAAGCCCCGTTTACTCCTTTACAGCTAAATGAATATGATGAAGGAGACAAAAACATTCTTTTTGGAAGAGTCGTGCAATGTCGACCAAAAGCAATATTATTTGATACCAAGCAGTAAAGAATCCCGAACAGAACTTTTATAAAGACGCTATCTCTACAAAGAAATTCACAAAATACACATACATATCGCTACTCGAATCATTTGCAATAGTCGAATATTCCCTTTTCCAGTTATTATTAAAAAAAAGCAGATGTCAATAATATCCCTGCACAAGAATTCTGTCAAATCATACAGACACCATGAGAAAGGGCCAGCGCAATGTTTACATTTTGGTACAACATTGGAACGGAACTGCATTGGCGAATTTTTAAACGCGAAAACCACATTTAAACTAACTGAAATGTCGGAAAAATCCACAGACACCAACAAAAACCTCAAAAGAACATTTTGTAGGCTCCCATCGTTTCAATATTTTTAGTTACACCGGATGAATATTCGCCTCAAGCGCACGTACCACGTTTAGGACAAAAAAAAACTCTGATTTTATTTCACTGCTAAAACACTTTTAAAATCGGCAAGAGTTCAGTTTAGCGACAATCACGCTACAAATTTTTCCTTTATAGAGGGGGGAGGGAGAAGCATTCCCTATCCAAAATGGGTATTTTTAGCCGTCGCTCGCCCCTCTTGGCCCCTCCAGGGGTACCTAAACTTTGTATGAAACTTTTTTCCGGGGGTGGTAGGGGGTGTGTGGTATCTCAAATGAAAGGTATTGAAGAGTACATCCAAAAAATATATAGCATGATAATATTCCCCCCTCACCCTTCGATTTATACCCCATCGAAAAAAAGGGGAATTTTGCAACAAAGGGAGGGGGGAACCCTATCATTCTATATATTTTTGGAATGCACTTTTCATTAGAGTAAGTTCGGATATTGTGACACACTTGTTTTTATTTTTATAATAAAGCACTAGTTTTAAAAGCAATTATATTAGAATTTCGTTTACGATACCTCCAAAGGCTTGCCTATAATATTCCACATCAATGTTGCCAATCATAAACATAAAAACAAAAATATGATCAAAAAAGTACACTAACTGAAAAAGAAGTACTTCAAAAAATTGACGGGTAAAGTGGAATACTGTTTCTTCCATACAAATATTTAAGGCGGGTGATGTGAAATACTGTTTCATACATTCAAATATTAAATATTTGGATGGAAGAAATAGTATGCCACATTAGCCGTTTTCACCATGACAAATCAAAAAAAATGATTTCTTAGTTAAGTTCGCCTCAATCCAAAAATAGTCCTTTCAAAAATCAGCGTCGCAGTTAAAAAACTAATTTAAATTGGCTTTTAAAATTCACTTTGAAAGTGGACACAATTCAATTTTGATTGCGCTCTAAAACGTCTTTAAGAAAATTACGATATAACCTGATAAAACATGGACTTGTTAACACCAACAATGGTTGCCGAATTTCACACATAACAGTTTTGTATGTTTGATCTTGCGATGCGACATCCCATATCCGAGAAATGACATCACCCGCCTATACCACAATATCCGAACTTACTCTACCTTTCATTTGAGGTACCACACACCCCCCTACCACCCCCCAGAAAAAAGTTTCATACAAAGTTTAGGGACCCCTGGAGGGGGCAAAGGGGCGAGCGACAGCTAAAAATACTCATTTTGGATAGAAGATGTTTCTCTATACCCTTCCCTATACACGAAAAATCTTTAGCGTCATTTTCTCTAAACTGAACTTTACGTCCTTCGTACACTTCAGCTAAGCTATGTGAGCGAGGCTAGCTATAGTTACATAGCTTAGCTGGGTTAACTCACCTCGTTGAACATTTGAGCTAAGCTAAGCGGCGATATTTTCGGTAAATGTATGCCATCAGTTCAGGGGCGTGGCGTGAGTTTTGAAGCTAATGCTACATTTACACGAATGACAAATTTGTCATTTTTGAAGTGAAAACTTCTTTAGCGGCGTTGTGAGTGATTTCAAACTCGAAACGAAAAAGCGACAGTAAAAAGAGATAGGATATTTTAGCCTGCGAGAAAATGAGATAGAATACAGATGGGTGCCAGTCAATTTATCGTAAACAAGAGTGTTAGGAAGGGGGAAGGGGTAGGGGAAGGGGAAGAGGGCGTCGTACGAGAAGGGAAAGGGGAGAAGGGAGAAGTCGTAGGAGGGAGGAAGTGGAGAGAGGAGGCGATAAATTATGTTTCGTCATAAATTGCAATATATACATATCTACTCGTATATAAATAAAAATGAATGTTTTATTGTTTGTCTGTCTGCCTGAGATTACAAAACTCAAAAACTACTGGACCGATTTTTATGCGGTTTTTTGCAAAATGGTCTATGTTGCCAGGAGCAGGTTTTTAGCCATGTACATTTTCGAAATTCGAAACGGAAGGTCTTGTAAGGATAATGAAAATATCCTTTTTCCCATTTTTCCCCGGAAAAATTGGCATTATGGGGTTTTTGGGGTCGCTGATCACGAATCCGGTATTAGATTTTCAAAATTCGAAACGGAAGGTCCTGTAAGGATAATAAAAATATCCTTTTTTCCATTTTTCCCCGGAAAAATTTGCACTATAGGGTTTTTGGGGTCACTGATCACGAATCCGGTATTAGATTTTCAAAATTCGAAACGGAAGGTCCTGTAAGGATAAATATCCTTTTTCCCGTTTTTCCTCGGAAAAATCGGCATAAGGGGGTTTTTGGGGTCGCTGATCACGAATCCGGTATTAGATTTTCAAAATTCGAAACGGAAGGTCCTGTAAGGATAATGAAAATATCCTTTTTCCCGTTTTTCCTCGGAAAAATCGGCATAAGGGGATTTTTGGGGTCGCTGATCACGAATCCGGTATTAGATTTTCAAAATTCGAAACGAAAGGTCCTGTAAGGATAAATATCCTTTTTCCCGTTTTTCCTCGGAAAAATCGGCATAAGGGGATTTTTGGGGTCGCTGATCATGAATCCGGTATTAGATTTTCAATAAAAATATAATATGACTTTTGAACTTGGTATCAATATTATAATAAATAAACGCTATAACTATCCCACACCTGATACCGCATTCGTCTCATTCTCTCGCTGTTTAGTTTTCCTAAGGTTTCACTTCTACCGCGTGTGCACTGCACACACATGTTTTTTTTAAAGGATGTCCGTACATCTGTCTTTCGGTTTGTCTATTGGTCTCTCTGTTTTACGTATCTTAACACTCTAACTGCCACGTCAGTCAAAAAGACCTGACACAACGGCCACAATGAAAATTATTAAAGTGTTTGTCAGGCCTTTTTGACTTGCAACTAAATATTCGAAAAAGGCTTAAAACTGTCATGGCAGTTAGATTGTTAAAGAACTCGAGAATATGTTGAGCTAGTGACTTGTTTTCTTGTCATTATGTTAATTCCCGTGTAAATGGCATAATTTTTGTAATTTTTTCTGTCAGAAAATGTCAATCTCTCATAAAAGAATGAACTTGTCCATTCTTTTATGCCAGATTGTCATTCGTGCAAACGCAATATTAGTTATGACAACTTTAGTATTCAACTTTTGTCATAACTAATATTGCGTTTGTACGAATGACAATCTGGCATAAAAGAATGGACAAGTTCATTCTTTTATGAGAGATTGACATTTTCTGACAGAAAAAATTACAAACATAACAAAAGCTATAATTGCCAATCTGGCAATCATTGGAGACCCGTATGGTGATATTTGTATCAAAATTCGAACAGTTATACCAAAATTCCACTTTGAAGTCAAACTTTCCAATAAGATTTTTTAAAATTTATTCCAATCGGATTTTGATGTATGGGAGTTTTATGTAGAATCATATCCTAAATAACTTTTCTTCTTGGACTTTTTTGATAAGATGCACCGTTTTTGAGATATTCACAAAAAACGATATCGTTCGTATGGGGGGTAACGAACTTAGCCTCGCATTTTACGAAAAACGGATCTGTGCAAACTTTCAAGTCTCTAGCTCAGTCCGTGCGCCCGGAATCCGCGCCACAGACAGACAGACGGACAGACAGACGGACAGACGGACGGACATGCTAAATTCAACTTTTTTTATCATTCTAAACACACTGGTGTAATTCATTTTTTTGTGCGATGACGGGATCTTGGCGTTACAAACGGTAAGGCAAAGTTAATATACCCTTTGGTTTCACCATACGGGTATAAAAATGATGCCATTTACACGGGAATTAACATAATGACAAGAAAAAAATGACAAATTTGTCATTCGTGTAAATGTAGCATAAGGATGCAAATTTTAATTTTTTGGAATTTAATTGCCAACTTAAGGTTTTTATGTTATTAATAAAGGTATTTTTTGGGTTGTGGAAAAATACATCTCTCGTTAGCTACTTAAATGAATGACAATAAAATAATAAAAAGTTCAAAACACTAAAATAACTTGTACTTTATGATTATGAAAATGATTATGAAAAATGCATCCGATCTTTGATCCCCAGACTACGAAATTATAATGTGTTTGTTTTTAATTCGAGACACTTATATATCCGAATCGAGAGAAAAAGTAAATTGATGATCTTTTTGTATAAAAAATACAGTTATAAAATAAAATATTTACGATTGTCCGCATAAACCCGGATACACCAAGATCGTTCTTAACTCAGAATTGCTAATTAAACAGCTTTATGAAAATTATTTAAATAGCTGTAACTTACAGATTGCCAAATGTTGTTATCCTTCGAAAAAAGTAAACAAGGCCAACAAAATAACTTTTGCTTATTTGCACAACTGCAAAGCCAATTAAACTCTTCGTAAACTTTGACCGAAAATCGTCTCGTACAACTTTAATTTACTGTTGTTATGGCCCCAATCACAGAAAACGCCGTATCCAAAGTGAGTGCGTTTCTCGCGTTTTCTGATCATTGAAAACGTTCGAAGGGAATTGTGAATGATTCCCTTGATCACTTAAAACGGACGATTGTGAATCTCAGAACAAAGTTTGACGTTTCAGAAACGCGGTCATTTTGTTGCGTATGGCATTTGATAGTAAGGCCGGAAAAATGTAAATAATGTGTTTTTAATTGGAAGAATAATTAATTTGAGTAAATATTTATAGGAAAAGAACAACAAATCAAGACAAATTTACAACATTGGTTGATTGTATGAAAGACAATCCAGACATGGCCAGAAACTGCTCCTGGTATAACACTTTTTTTGGCTTCGCGTTTCTCTTCATCGCTCATTTTTAAGTTGATCCATTTAGGGCAGATTTCTGACTCAAATATATTAAGGATCTCACTTAAGACTCCCCAAAATGTCGATTGAGCCATCACGGAGTTCATGTCATTTGCAGTTCCCCGGTGATAACATCCCTCTGCAAATAATCGCAGACTTCGAACTTCCGCTGGAATAGACGTTTTTAGTTGTCGAAGTAAATATTCGAAACAAGGTTTATTTATTCGGAGATGTTTTTTAAATCTAAAACAAACATTCCATTTAATAAAAAACTAAAGAAAAAATAAATTAAGTAAATTTACTCATATTCAGATAGCTGAAGAATATCAGTGGTGCTTCTAATATCTTTCCTTCTTTCTCGTTGTGATAAATTTTCAGTGTTACAGTTTAAAATATACGAGAATAATGCAATGGAATCCATTTCTTTCCTTGAACTTTTCTTTTCAAAACCACAATAAAATAAAATGCAGAAACATTGAATTTTAACCTCACTTTTATCAGTCAAAATTATCAAAGACACAGAAAAAATACTTAACGAACGATTCGTTAAACGCCGTATTCAATGATGCCAGTGTCAAGTGAAAGTGAATCGAATGGGTGAAGGGAATCTCAGATACGCCGTATTCCCTGATAGGCACATATATTTAACTCTCCCGCGATCAAGAATATTTTGTTTTTCTGAAAAAGATCGCGAACTAAATGATTGTTTTAATAAGCTATCGATTACACAACAATCTGCCATTTTTACCAAACTATTGAAATCACAAAAATCACACAATAAAAAGACACGCTAATAAATAAACAATTTAAGACACTACTAACTACGCATGCAGAAACGCATTTTTTATACCCGTATGGTGAAACCAAAGGGTATATTAGATTTGCCTTACCGTTTGTAACGCCAAGATCCCGTCATCACACAAAAAAATGAATTGCACCATTGTGTTTAGAATGATAAAAAAAAGTTGAATTTAGCATGTCCGTCCGTCCGTCCGTCCGTCCGTCCGTCCGTCCGTCCGTCCGTCCGTCTGCCCGTCTGTGGCGCGGATTGCGGGCGCACGGATTGAGCTAGAGATTTGAAATTTTGCACAGATCCGTTTTTCGTAAAATGTGAGGCTAAGTTCGTTAATGAGCAAAAATGGACCATTAGGGGGGTACCCCCCATACGAACGAAAACGATTTTTGCGAATATCTCAAAAACGGTGCATCTTATCAAAAAAGTCCAAGAACAAAAGTTATTTAGGATATGATTCTACATAAAACTCCCATACATCAAAATCCGATTGGAATAAATTTTAAAAAATCTTATTGGAAAGTTTGACTTCAAAGTGGAATTTTGGTACAACTGTTCGAATTTTGATACGAATATCACCATACGGGTCTCCAATGATTGCCAGATTGGCAATTATAGCTTTTGTTATGTTTTTACTTATTTTCACTCGGAAGCAACGATTCGAATTGCTTATTTCACCTCGAGGCAAAAGAGAAATGATCGCCCGAAAGAAATTTTTATTTTTGGAATGGTTTTTTTAAACGCGAAAACCGCGTATTTTATGTTCAAAAAGGTATGAATATTAGATATAGAATTACTCAAAACAAAATCATCTAAATGTCCTCCAAAAAAACTTTTTAAATACGGATCTTAGTTTTTTAGTTATTTAAATAAAAGCGCAAATTATTTGACTTCTGCTGAGGTGGAAGCAATTTTTATTTTGCATCCACATTCTCTCTTTTCTCCAGTCGTTAACATAGGTTCTCATCTCTTAATGTTTAGTTTCATCTCTCTTCGTACAAAACTCATAGATGCAACAATAATTTCTGCTTCCGCACAGTTTCAAAGGCAAGTTAAGAAATTCTCTCTTTTTTTTAAAGGCATTCGCGGTTGAATATATCACGACTGTATGATAAAATGCATTTTGTGCCGTACTGAAGCTACAAACGGCACAAAACAGTAACTCTAAGTTGTATTGAAGCTACAAAGGGCACAAAACAGTAACTCTAACAATAAACTCAAACTTAATTATGATCGAATTCTGAAAAAAAAAATGTTTCAACGGACCTTCCGTTTCAAATTTTGGAATTCCATCACCAGATTCGTAATTAGTGACCCCAAATACCCTATAATGCCAATTTTCCGGGGAAAAATAGGAAAAAGGAAATTTGCGTTATCCTTCCAGGACTTTCCGTTTAGAATTTTCAAATTTTAACAGCCAGCTCGTGATCAGCGACCACGGAAACACCCTACAGCCAGTTTTTCGGAGACAAAATTAGAAAACGGATATTTGCGTTTTCCTTACAGGACCTTCCGTTTCGAATTTTGAAATTCCAACACCGGATTCGTGATCAGCGACCCCAAAAACCCCATAATGGCAATTTTTCCTGGGAAAAATGGGAAAAGGATATTCGCGTTATCCTTACAGGACCTTTCGTTTCGAGTTTTGAAATTCCAACACCAGATTCGTGATCAGTGACCCCAAAGACCCCATAATGGCAATTTTTCCGGGGAAAAATGGGAAAAAGGATATTTGCGTTATCCTTACAGGACCTTCCGTTTCGAATTTTGAAATTCCAACACCAGATTCGTGATCAGTGACCCCAAAAACCCAGTGTTGGGCAAAACGACGTAAAAAAAAGGTGTTTCTGGCAGAGACGGCCAGAAGACGTGGATCCGCCTACAACGATCGGCAATAGATATTTAAGTAAGAAATTTTAGTGAAAAGGAAATTAAGGAAACAAATTTTTATTTAAAACATAACAAAAGCTATAATTGGCAATCTGGCAATTATTGAAAATCCGTATGGTGATTTAAGTGAACGGCGAACAGTTGTATCAAAATTCCAGTTTGAAGTCAAATTTTCTAATTAGATTTTTTTTTAAATTTATTCCAATCGGATTTTGATGTATGGGAGTTTTATGTAGAATCATATCCTAAATAACTTTTGTTCTTGTACTTTTTTGATTAGTTGCACCGTTTTTGAGATATTCGGTTTCATAATTTTATAATATAATAATTTTATTTATAATAATAATTTTATATAATAATTTTCTTTATAAGTAATTGGTGTATGATAAGAGAAGTATGAAGTAAATATCATACATACAGTGTTCAAAACACTCCCATTTCTAGTCTTTCATTCAAATTAGTTATAGACGAAAGTTTTACATAAATTTACTACTATTTCATCAATTCTACTACTATTTTTCGGCCGATTTACTACGATTTCGAAGATCAAAAATCTCACAACCCTGAACAGAACTTTAATGCTGGGAGCGAAATATCGTTCTCTCACTAGTAAAATAGATAGTTACATGTGTGTGTGCATCATACCAAAAAGCCATCGCTCGAAACTTAAATAGAAATCATTTTCGTTCCCAAGAACGAGAGTCGGAAACCACAGCAAACGATTTTGCCGTTAAGAACGAAACTTTTAAGAGCGAAAAGAACGAAATAACATGACATTCAATACATCAGATTCAATCAATGCACACAAAGGAAAAGCATAAAAAGAGTATAAATGTGAAATCTGTACTACAAGCAGCAAACACAGCATAGCAGCGGCAGTAAAAATTTAGATTTTGATCTTTAAAAAAATAATTGAACTTAGTTTAACATAACAAAATACCCTAAACAATGCTTTAATGTAGGCCTCATCTTATAACACAATTTCTGTTCGGATGTCACCACAAACTATCGTGTATCATCGATTGCAAATTTGTTATCATGGCAGCAAGCCGATTTTCTAATTTGTACCCCCATAACCAAAATCCAAGCCGTATCCACGTCAAAAACAGTTTTTTACATTTTTCACGTAAAAAACGTAAAAAACTGGCAAAAACGTAAAAAACCGTAAAAAACGTAAAAAATAGTAAAAAACCTAAAAAATGGGACATCGCAGTTCCTACAAAGTATGACAGTCTGTTTTAAAGTTTTTCTCAGCATTTTATTAGAGATCCTATAATATAGAGAGTGGACATCAGCACTTAATAGACTGTACTACTAAGTAGGACAGTCTATTAACTCAAATTAGAATGGAATTTTTCCAGTTTTTAGAATTTATTTTCCCTTTTTCCAGTTTTTTTCAATTTCCGCCTTCGGAATGAGTCTCCTTGTGTTTAAAAACGATTTTTTTTGTATTGGGAGAAATTTTCCTGTTACCAAAACGACCACATCGTCAGCGTACGCAACAACTTCTATTCCCTTTCCTTGTAACGACAGGAGTATTTCGTTCAGAGCTAGATTCCACAGAAGTGGTGATAGGATCCCCCCCTGCGGTGTTCCCCTACTGATCGCTCTCTTTACGTTACTTATACCAATGGTGGCCGAAACTGTTCTGCTGTTGAGCAACTGCTCTGTCCACTCAGTTAGCATCTGGTCGACATTGTGTGCCCTAAGTGCACCCACTAAAGACCTTGTGTGTACGTTATTAAACGCACCTTCAATATCCAGGAATGCTGCTAGGGCATACTCCTTGTGGTGGGCAGTTTCCTCTAGAGTTCGCACCACCTTGTGCAGAGCTGTCTCTACAGACTTGCCTTTAGTGTAGGCATGTTGGGCCGTAGATATTGAGCTGCTGTCCAAGGAATTCTTAATGCTAAGATCAATAACTCTTTCTAGTGTTTTTAGTAAAAACGATGAAAGACTAATAGGTCTGAAGTCTTTAGGATTTATGTGACATCGTTTCCCAGCCTTGGGGATGAATGCCACACGAACTTCTCTCCAGCATTTCGGTATATACCTGGCTAGTAGGCATCCCCTAAAGAGTTTTACCAACCAAGGTATGATAAAAGGCAGGGCGTACTGAAGCATGGCCGGGATAATTCCATCCGTGCCCGCCGCTTGTACTGCCCACGCTATCGAACGTTCATTAATTATTTCTTTTGCTACCCGAAAGTTCCTATACGTTATATCTGGAGCGTAGTAACTACTAACTCTGCTCTGACAATCTATAGGGAAATGGGTGTCCATTAGGAGGTCCAGTGTTTCCTGGCTTGATTCCGTTGTGCTTCCATCTGGATTTTCCAAGAGCACCGGGGCCGAAGGAGTCCTACTTAGGATCCTTCGGAGTCTGGCAGCATCTTGTGTTTCCTCGATTGAGCAACAGAAATCTTTCCACGATGTCCACTTGGCTCTCCTTATCTCCTTTTTATACTCATTGAAGCTGGCCTTGTAGTTGGTCCAAGCTTCCTCGCTCTTTGTAGACTTTGCCTTATTAAACAGTTTTCTAGTCTGTTCTCGCAGTTGCCGTAGATCTCCATTCCACCATGGGGTGGTCGAGCTTTTGGTACTGCGTGTTACCGGACAGGAAGCGTTAAAGGCTTGGGTAAGTGTTTATTTTCCCTACCATTTTCTCAATGGAAGAAGCGGTGAGGGGTGTGGGTCCATGCGGACCAGCTGTCTCCCGCCTTATTTCCTCTGAGAATTTGTTCCAGTCAGTTCTCCTAGCATTCCTGTAGTGTCGGCGGTTCACCCTCCGGTTTGGCAATCCTTGATTTCTCGAAGGATGCAACTACATTCCGGTGCTTTGCCATCAGAGCCTTATCTCTTGCGCTTAAGGCTGCGGGATCAATTTTCTTCATTTTTTCCAGATACCGTCGCGAAGATTTGTAGAAGACGTACTTCTTTCTTCCTGACGGGTCTGGATTCGCACTACGAGAATCTTCCGAAGACTTGACAGTCTCCAGTGTACTCTCAGTAGCGCCGATCTTCACCCCTGACTGTTCCATCTCCACGAGAGTGTCCAGGCTATCCAAGGAACTGCTAAGTTCCCGGAAATTTAGCACACTCAGCGAAATTGAGGACGTCAAGGACGAAGCCGGCGAAGGGAAGGGTCTGGGGGTTTCCCGATTACCCTGTAAGAATGGGGATTTTGGGGGATTGAAAGGGATTAGTGGTAGAGGGAGAGGAGGGTGTAGGGTTTGAGACATCACTATTTACATAAAAAGAATTGGGTCGGTTCATGTTAGGTCCCACGAGTCGGTTCATGTTAGGTCCCACGAGACGGGCGTAAGGCTGATTGAAACAGGAGGTCGCCAGGTATCCTGAGTTCGCATATTCGCGACTAGATAACCCTCTAGCCATTCATCCCTCGGCATATGCTGTTCCACCTTGGATTTGGGTTTTTTTTTTATCAAGGTTTGCTCCTTTAGCGCTGCGTTTTGGCCTAGAGAAACTAGTTTCCGGTGATCGCCACGAGGAGGCAACGCATGCACTTGCGAATCGTAATGGAGCGAGCCCCGTTACGACTATCAGCCCCACACACCTACAACTACCCGAAACATGACCGGCCCAGTTGCGGTGGGGGGCCGATCCTACTACAGGTTACGGGGCTGATAATAATCAGCCGATTCCCCCCCATAGCAGTCGCCATGATCACCTTGAGTTTCATTAACGGAAACCAAAAAGTCTTGCTAACATATTCATGACATTTTTCCACTTCTAGATGACAGAGAGCTTGGTGATGAGTTTGGATTACCGCATTTTCGAGGTGTTGAGGCACGTAGAAGAGAAGTTTACTCCCCACTTTTTTATAAATTAAACCATCACCCATTTCGTAAACAGAACTTTCGCTTTTCTCTATCTCAGTCCCAATACTACTAATT
This sequence comes from Chrysopilus asiliformis, assembly GCA_964034945.1. NCBI lineage: Eukaryota > Metazoa > Arthropoda > Insecta > Diptera > Rhagionidae > Chrysopilus > Chrysopilus asiliformis. The sequence goes on from OZ035962.1 coordinate 55,826,149, forward strand.
TTCGGATTTTTTCTTTGTGTTGCTGCCAAAAGATACTGGAACGAATCCTCGTTCGTGTCCAATAGGTTAACCGAACGGCTCAAGGCATCTACGTGGGCCATTCTGTTCCCTGCACGGTGATCAACTTTAAAATTAAAGTTTTGCAGCTCCAGTGTCCAACGGGCGATTCGAGGATTAAGCAATTTTTTGTTAAGGGTTAATGTTAAAGCCTGACAGTCGGTCACGATCTTAAACTCTAGCCCTATTAAATAAACGTTAAATCTGCGTAAGGCATATATTAGAGCAAGTGTCTCTAGCTCATAGCTGTGATATTTACTTTCCGCTTCGCTAGCTCTTTTCGAGAAATACATTACGGGGTGAAATTTTTTATCTTTTTGCCGTTGCATTAATATAGCACCGAAACCGAGACTGCTGGTATCGCAATGTAGTTCTGTGTCACTTTTGGGATTGTATAGTGACAACAATGGGGCTGCTAATAACTTAGCTTTAAGAAGTTCCCATGCAGAGAGTTGTTGTGTCCCAAATTTGAAAACGGTGTCCTTTTTTAGGAGATCGGACAAGGGTTTAGCGATACAAGAGAAATCTTTTATAAATTTCCTAAAGTAGGAACATAATCCGAGAAAACTTTGGACGTTTTTCGTTGTTTTCGGTAAAGGAAATTCCTTAATGGCCCGAAGGTTTTCGTCATTTGGCTGGATTCCGGTAGAACTAATTTTGTAGCCCAAGTAAACTATTTCCTGTTGTAAAAATTTGCACTTGTCTAGTGTCAATTGTAACGAGTTCCGAACTACGGTATCGACGACTTCGCGCAAAATTTCCAAGTGTTCTTCTATGGTTTCCGTCGCCACCATAAAATCGTCTATATAGGTTAACAGTTTACCTGACGAAATCGAATCCTTAAACACAGTTTTCATGTACCTTTCGAATGTTGGAGGGGAATTTTTTAACCCGAAAGGCATTCTAATGAATTCAAAATGGCCCAACGGGGTCACAAAAGCCGTGTATTTGATAGATTGATCAGCCATTTTGACATGGTAAAACCCGTTTTTTAGGTCTAATACAGAGAAAAACTTTTTGCCACTGAGCAAATCAAGATGTTCTTCGACTGTCGGCAAGGGAAAATTATCGCGGATTGTTAATTTATTTAGCTCGCGATAATCCACGCAAAGACGAATTTCTTTATTTTTCTTTTGTACTAGCACGATTGGCGAAGCGCAGGGAGACTTACTCTCGCGGATGATTTCTCGCTCCAACAAATCGTCTAAAATTTCCCGTAGCTTTTCTTTATGTACGTAGGGAAGTCTTCGAGGAGTCGAGAAAAAGGGCTCCTCTTTAGTAAGTTTAATTTGCATTTCAAAATCAATAACAAGTTTGTTATCGATGGGAAAATTTGGAAAACAAGCTGGCTTTAAAATTTCTTTAACGCTTTCTTGAACAAAAACTGGCAAATCACTATTGATATTTAGACTTAATTCATCGAAACCATTAGAAAGATCTATGCTGAGTATTTGCGTTTCAAACTCGCTTTCGAAATAATCATAATTTTCTGACTCACCAGTGTCCCTTGCATGAACAATATTACCGTCAATTTGGGCTACATTGATGCTATGTCTCAGTTCCAAATTGTTCCGCTCCATAAAATCTCTACCTAGAATTAGAGGATAACTCATTGTATAATCTTTAACAACAAACAATGGAAATTGGGTAGAAGTATTATTAAAAAAGACCTTACAATCAACCGTTCCTGATATTGTTAATTTACTGTTGTTGATTCCTGAGTTGTTGTATCTGCCTGCATCTATTGGATTCGTAAGATGCGCTGGAACAAACCTTTCTTGCATGAAGCTGATTGGACTTCCAGAATCGAACAATGACAGTAAAGGTCCTTGGTGAATTGATAGCTGATCGTGTGTTGAAAACCTCCGACAGATTTGGTAACCGAACCTGCTGCATTTACGCCTTCTTGAAGATTCATCACTTTCCCGGTGTTAATGCATTTCGCTGCTATGTGGCCAGGCTTACCGCATTTGAAGCACCCAGGGTTTTGTCTTGGTTTTGGGCAACCGGCACTGACGTGACCAAAACCATTACAATTAAAGCACTTTGAAGGCTTTGCACGAACCTGATCTACTGAGTATTGCATCTTCGTTTGCTGAGTCAACTTTTGTTTCAACCTCTCGTATTTAAGCAGTCCTCGTTTCAACTCTTCGATGTTTTCACAGTTGCACAAAATCATCTTGTTGGATTCGCTGTCAGGGATTCCGTTGATTATATAATGTACAGTATCCTTTTTATCGATGTCTCCTAAAAATGCAATTTCTTGCATGGCGAAAACATATTCTCTCCAGGATTCCCCGATTTTTTTTCGTCGTTTGCCTAACTCTCGATGAATGTCTGCTTTAGTGACGGAACTGGAGAATTCTTTCAGAAGCCCGGCTTTTAACTCTGACCACGATTTAAAGCTAATTGTTCGAGCAAAAAAGACGCGCAGTTCCACTTAACAATCGTTTTCCGTAGAGAGATTTTGTTCTTTCACACCATCCCAATAATTCCGATGCTTTTTCGAACTGCTGAAGCCATCGTTGAATAGAAAAATTGTTTTCGCCACTAAAGCTGGGGACTGAATCCTCAATGTCTCTGAAACTAGTTAACGGGTTTCGAGAAACTTCTATCTGATTCTCCGATGCCGTTAATAACTGTAACTTTCTCTTCAGCTCGGCTATCTTCTCTTTTTTGGCAATTTGTGCTCTCAAACGCTGTAGTTGCTCGTCTAGCTCTACATTTTCGTCGTTTTCAACTCTTCCTTCACTTATACACCCTTGTTCTGAGATACGGCGTTAGCCCGCTAAACGTAACGCATTCGATTCGATTCGCTACGCGATCGGTGTTCTGAAAAACGGCGTTTGCTGTTTAAAAATACGGCAAACATCGCATGCAAACGAAGTGTCAAAAATCAGCTGGTTATGTTTGTATCTGCAAGTTTTGAAAGTAAAACATGGATTTCACGGTGCCAATTAATTTATTATTGAGGCAGGAGGAGATAAACTCCTTGCGGGAGCAAAGAATTCTTCTGAGAAATTCTTCGAACGTCATGAATTTAAGTGAAGAAGCGTGAGTACATAGAAAAAGTGTGGCTATCAATTCATATAAATTTTTTTCCTAGCTTTAGGAAGGATTTTCCTCTGAGCAAAACAGCATTTTTATATATTCTGAGGAAATCCTTTTTTAGTGGTCCCAAGCTGGATAATTGATCCGATATTGATTGCCAGATTGCCTGAACCTCTGCCACTGGTCTTCGTGAGTAGCCCTTCGCTATATCAGGGTGCTCCTTCATTGCATCAATCAAATACTTGAACTGGGAATTATTTGTTGAATTTTTACTTCCACTCCTATTTAACAAATACACTTGTTAATTCATACATAAAAATATGTATATATTTCCATTATTTTCTACAAACATTTTAATTGATCGCAAAAGAAGCCCTAAAACTGCCTGAAATATCCACCAAACGCGAGAAAACTGAAGTGAGCAATTTAACCTCAAATATCAGCTCCCGGCGAATCTCAGAACAACGAAAATCGAATACGTTGCGAGGCGTTACTCCGCGTTGAACTCAAACGAAACGTTGCGTATTTCAGAACACCGAAAATGCGATATCGAGTGCTGATCGAGTAAATATCGAGCAAACTAACGTAACGCCGTATTTCAGAACAAGGGTGATAGTTTCACATTCGCTAGTTGGAAAATAAATACTTATGTTTTCCTCTAACAAATCGCTTACAGCTTCTTGAAGGCGTCTCTTCAATTCTGTTTTCGTACCGGTGGTGGGCAAATTCAACTCCATTAACTTATCCTTTAATTGCGGCGCCGTCGCACTCGCAATGAATTCTTCTGCTCTATTTGGGGCCATACCACTTCTGATATGTAGAATAACTAAATAAAACTCTTTGTTCGTTTAATAAATTTATTTCGATCAGGACGATTCGTCTTCGTCGACGGCCAGTACAAAAAGAGGCAGATTACCTCGAGAGTCAGAGTGACATTACATTGTTTGCGTTAAATTAAGTTGAGTGAGCTACGTGAGCCTTCAACTTGAATTACCCTACGTAGGGCTGTTGGCCTACAACGCAATTTATAAAAACATTTTTTGTGAAACTTTAAACTTGTTTTTTACTTTTTAGTGCATTTTGAAAGTGTATAAGGTTATAAAACTGGTTTTTTAAAGTGTTTTTTTATATATATAGATTATTGTTATTATTCACTGTCCACAAAGTTTGGGCTAACGCTGTTTTGCTTTAGATATTACAATGACTAATTTACTGATCGCGGGTATTGAAAATTGTTTAACTGAGATCAATTGTTTCGATTGTATAGGAAATAGAATTGATCGTGCGGCCGTTCTCTATCGTACTGTTTGATTTAATTTTATCTTATATCCACGTTCTAAAAAAAATCTTTATTAAATTCCAAGTTTTTTCGGCATGAATTGCAGATTTGTTTTAAACTTGAAATTTCGACCAACAACAAAAAAGATTCAAATCTTTTCGGTATCAATTTTTTTTCTAATCTTTCGATATATTCTAACAGTGATAAGTCAAAAATATTTTTCGTAATAAACAAGGGTTCGCGATTGATTTCTCGTACGTCACATGAACGCTTCTTTCTGCGTATCGATCCAGTTCATCTTTCAGGTCACTTAATTCTTTTAAGCACTTCACAATTTCAAATATTTCTTTAATTTTTTTCAATTCACTCATTTTTACCTTCAACTTTGTCAATTACTATCGAGAAGAATTTGACTTTACTTATGTCAGATTATAGAAAAAAAATTATGTATAAGGAACCATTAGAAAAAATATTTTTGGTTTTTAAAAATTTATAACGGTAACTTAACGGTTCCGTACCACCACCATTTTTCTCCAAAACTTCCTTAATCTCTTATCTACAAAACAAAAAAAAATCTAATAAAATCGGAGAAGTTCAGAAATTTACTTTCTGACACAATATATAGTAAGCAAAATGAATCAATTTGTGCACTAGAAAGTTTATAGTACAGAAAAAATAGTTTTTTTTCTGAAAAAAAGTTTAGCCTCACATGAAATTTTGGTCATAGGTCATATGGCGCCTACAATTTAAGAATCCAATGGGTCCATAAAAATTAAAGTCGCAAACTCGTTTTTTGGGCGGGGATGGGAGGTGAATGTTCCACATTTGCTTTCCAAATATACCAAGTAAGGTGTCATTTGTCAAGATTTTTGTCATACTGAATATAATAAAACAAATATCAAGTTAGTAGCGCAAAAAGTATATAACTGAAATATGTTATGTTTAAAAACATGAAACAATGGCTTTTTTCGGCCCGTTGCTTTATTGTTATCAGGGATGGCTAATGAAAAAAAAAATCGTAAGGTTATACATTTCGTAACGAAATTCAAATTTTATTTCGTTACGTAATTTCGTTTCATACCGATAAAAAATTTCATATCTTTACGTTATAACGTAATTATTTCGTTACACATTTGTGGTGACGCGGAAATCGGCTAGGGCTAATATCGACAAAGGTTATTGACTTTGTCTATATTGGCAAAAATCAAATTAAATAAAAGTTCATGCCGCAATGATATATTTGTAATTGTGCAAATGTTGCAATATTACCTGATTGACAAATTAATTTCTTAAGAATTAATATTGCTCAATAAGAAAATATATGCATTCATAATGCTGAATTGCAAAAGGGTCATTGTACGGTAATGACGTCAATAGGTAATTTCGATTGATTTGAAGAAACCAAGTCACCACACTTAAGTTCTGAGATTGATTAAGATAGAATCGGACGTGTAGATACAGTTAATTAAAAGAAATGTTAAATATAGTATAAATAAAAAGGGGTTATCTATACATATAATAAATCTGTAATTCTGTCTGTCTGTCTGTCTGTCCGTCGAGTTTTGTTCCGGCATCACGTGAAAACGGCCCAACCGATTTCGACGAAACTTTGCATACAGGTAGAGTTACTGACAGAATACATAATAGGCTACTTTTTATTGACCTCCCCCCTCTTATTCGATACCCCTCCCCTGATAACTTTCGAACCCTTCACCCGATTTGGATGCGGTTTCCACTAATAGAAAAGTTATTCCTCAGAGAAATTTTCCCCCCACTAATAGATACCCCCTCCCCTTTCGGTAAACCCCCTCGCCTGCTGTCTACTACACCACTGATGGGATTTGGGTTCGGTTTTCTCCATTAGGAAGGCCTGCCCTCAGGGAAATTTTTCGCCCACTAATAGCTACCCCCTCCCCTTTCGGTAAACCCCCTCGCCTGCTGTCTACTACACCACTGATGGGATTTGGGTTCGGTTTTCTCTGTCGTGGTTGTTTAGCTGGATAAGAAGTTTATGGATGATAGAAACGATGGATGGTGAAAACTAAAACACAATTCACTTTTAACTTTTGTCTTTATTAAGCACTTTCCTTTTGTATAAACTTATAATCTTTTTTTCTTTTACAATTAACTTGGTTTCTTTACTTTATTCACAATCTCACAAAACTAATCTTCTTCTAATTTAATACTTTCTTTTTTCACTCCTTATTTCAAAACTATCTTTCTTGACTTATTATTTCAAAACTCTATTTCTTGACTTATTATTTCAAACTGTACTTTTTGATTCTTTATTTTAAACTTTTCTTCTTGATTCCTGAATTCCAACTCTCCTTTTTGACTATTCAATTCCAACTATTCCTGTTGACTTCTAATTAAAAACTCTTCCTCTTGACTACTAAATTCAAACTGTCTCTTGTCAAATTCTTCCATACCTAAATTTTGACCTCTTCCTTTGTTGAATCGAGTAGGGGTTCGGATCTACGTTAACATTTCTACAACACGAAATTAATAACTTTACTTTCCCATGGGAAAATATAAATAATAGGTCAATCGAATGTTGACACATCGTAACTTCAATAAGTCGATATTTGGAAATAGCAACGTTGAAATTTAGTCTTCGTTCAAAAATGAGACTTTGTTGCTTAACGACTTTCTTTTGAAATTACTATGTTGGCAATAGTTTTTAGTAACTACAACGGTCACTGAACCATTTAACAACTTTCGAAATCCATTGCTTATAGTTGATGTTGAATAGTTAGATTTCGTAAGTATCCGGTCTCGATTCCATTTCACTACATCTCCATTAGGAAGGCCTGCCCTCAGGGAAATTTTTCGCCCACTAATAGCTACCCCCTCCCCTCTTGGTAGGCCCCTCGCCTGTTACCTACTACACCACTGATGGGATTTGGGTTCGGTTTTCACCATGAGAGAGGTCAGCCCGCAGGGGAAAATTTTTGCTCACTAATATCTACCCCTCCTTTTTATGTATAGCTAACGATGGTATCTTTTTTCGGACAAAAAACAGTATATTTCACCTAAAAATTTAAAAAAGCAATAAATCGATTTGAAAAAACAGTATTTTTCGCAGTATAAATTTTATTCAATGAAAATTTGTGTCTTTGCTTTTAATTTCGACATTTTTATTCTTTTAAATTAACAATGGAAAGCAAAATCAAAGTAACGCGTTCTGAAGAAGGATGAATAATGACAAGACAGTAATCGATGGGGAAAGGAAGAAGCGAATCTATATGACATGTTGCCATCAATACTTCGCTGTTCGTCGTTTGAATGTATTTACACTTGCCATGTGATGCCACTGTTTTGTGTTGCCACTGACGTTTTGCATTGATATTAATAAATTGGAATTTCGAAACGTTAAAGAATTAAAGTTTTCTGAGTATTTAAATACAGTATTTTAGGGAAAAAAGCAGTAATGCAGTATTGGAGTCTGAAAAACAATATAATACTGCGAAAAACAGTATAGATACCATCGTTATGTATAGCCCTCACCTGCTATCTTCTGCAATTCTAAAGGGATTTGGTGCTTCAATGTATGATATGAATTAAAAATAATGACATTTCCAACAATATTGTCTTTCCCAACCACCTTTTACCGTTATTGAATATATTGTAAGTAAACAGTACGATTTTGTAATACACCGTTGGGTCACAAAGAAAAATGTCTCTAAAAAAATTTCCCTTTTTTGGGTTAACTATATGCATTTGAGTCGAGGCCGAAGGCCGAGTAAAGAGGAAGGCGAGAGCTGAAATATATTTAAATAATTTTACGTAACATCTCCATACATCAAATTCCAACAATTCAAGCGCGAGGGGCGAGGCCGAAGGCCGAGTAGTTGTGTAGGCCGTAGGCCGACGGGGGTAGGGAGACCGAAGGCCGACCTGCGGAAGAGGGATGAACCGCGAAGCGGTTCGGGGCGCAGCCCCTAGTTATAAATAAAGCAAGTTACAAATAAAAAATAGAATCGGACGTGTAGATACAGTTAATTAAAAGAAATGTTAAATGTAGTTTAAATAAAAAGGTGTTATTATAAATAAAGCAAGCTACAAATAAAAAGTGTTTTCTTCTTCATAAATTGTATATCCACTCGGCGTGTTTAGTGAAAAAAAACACAACACGACACATTGTATTGAAACTGAAAACTAAAAAAATTGCATCTTAATAATTATTTATTTAGATTCACTGACAATTTGTTATCGTAAAACAATTTATCGTAAGAACAATTTTTCGAAAGACAATTTATCGTAATACAATCTATCGTAAAACAATTTATCGTAAGACAATTTATCGTAAACATTGTGTCGTAAGGAATATTATTTTTACTAATTCGGGCGCCGAATATATATATATATATATGTTTTTCTTTTTTCTCGGATTTCGCAAAGAGCGGGGGTGGAAAAGTTGTGAATTGATATAAAAACAAATTGTGGAAAGTTTCAGCTCGATCGGAGGTCATCTCCAGTTTACGCTTTTCGTTTAAAAATTTGGCATAACAGTGTGTATGCGCACTGGTGAATTTCTATGTATTTTACAAATTTTCGTTAATCATTTTCGCTGTGATCACCCAGATTTCGCCGCATAGAGGCATTTGTAATTCGAAATCCTTTTTGTATTTTAATTTTTTTTGTTTTATTTTTTTTGCAATTTTTTTTGGTTATTTTTTTTTTAATTTTATTTTGTTTTAATTTTTTCAAACTTTTTTTTTGTTTTATTTTTTTTAATATTTTTTTGTTATTTGTTAACTAATTCAAGCTTTTTTGGAAATCCTCCTAGGTTTTGGTGAAAGTTGAAATTTTTAGTTTAATGGCAGATTTTCAAAATTTCAAATGAAAAGCGGAAACTGAAAATTACCTCCGATCGAGCTGAAATTTTCCAAATTTCATTTTTACATATATTCACATCTTTTCAATACCCGCCGCTGTTCACATTGCCACATTTATTTTTTTTGTTCGAGCCGCGATCCACCCATATACAGTGGCTCAATAAATTGAGCGTACACCTTAGATATTCTGGAACAACTACCATAAAAATCGTAACCTGCACATAAATAGATAATTGTGTATTTACTTATAATTATTTTGTTATCAAAATATTGAGTCTTGAGTTTTAAAACATAACCCTTCATCACAAAAAAAAAGTTTTTGTAAAATGCTTCCTTCTGAGGGACAATTAATTGAGCGTACACCCTATTGAAATTGACTAATATCGAACGGTAAAATCATTTTTATATTTTTCCTTTATACGAGGAGCTCTAACGGGACTTTAGTATGTTCAAAACAATTGAATTTGGTAGTTCTGTTGCCATTTCATAGTGAAGAACTCAAAATGTCTGAGAAGCGAGTGCAAGTGGATATTAGTACAAGAAAATTAATAATTAAATTAATTTGTGAAGGAAAAAGTTTACGCGAAGTGGGAAAAACTGTTGGCAGAACACATAGTACAATTCAGAAAATTGTTAATAAGTGGAAATACGAAGGAACTTTAAAGAATAAGGCCGGTCGAGGACGAAAAAAAATTTTATCAACTGCAGATGAAAAATTTATTGTTAGGCAAATTCGTTGCAATCCTAAAAAAAACTGTACGTGAGTTAACGTCAGAAGTGAGGGGAATGATTAATCAACCAATATGTGCCGAAACAATCAGAAAAACTTTAAGATCTGCTGGTTATAATGGACGAATTGCGAGAAAAAAACCATTCATATCCAAAGTCAACAAAACAAAACGGCTTGAATTTGCCAAAAAATATGTTAATATGCCGTTAGAGTTCTGGAAAAAAGTTATTTTCAGTGATGAGAGTAAATTTAATCTTTTTGGTTCGGATGGAAAACAAATTGTTTGGAGATTGCCGAATAAAGAGCTTGAAATGAAAAACACATGTTCAACAATAAAGCATGGTGGTGGCTCTGTGATGGTTTGGGGGTGTTTCGCAAGCGGAGGAGTTGGTAACCTAGAATTCATCGACACCAGGATGGATAAATATCTGTACCTAAATATTTTGGACAAAAATTTAAAATCTTCAGCGCTTAAATTGCAAATGGGGGACGAATATTATTTTCAGCAAGATAACGATCCCGAGCATACGGCGCATATTGTAAGAGATTGGTTGGAACAGGAAATCCCAAATTTGTTGAAAACTCCTCCACAGTCACCAGATATCAACCCCATAGAGATTTTGTGGTAGGAATTGGACAGGAACATCCGAAAAAATCCCGTTACATCGAAATCAGCGTTCAAAAATCTCGTGTTACTGGAATGGAACAAAATACCAGTTAAAATTATTCAACATCTGGTGGAATCAATGCCAAGACGTCTGAGAGCTGTTATTAAAGCCAATGGAGGCCCAACAAAATATTAATTTATAATTTTTCATTTAAATTTTCTTGGTTTCATAAAAGTGTACCCTCAATTTATTGTATTTTGAATAAGAAGAATTTGTTAATTTTTTTTAATAGTTACACTTAAGATACATATTTGCTTAAAAATAAAATATTATTAATAAAAAACATAATAACTAAAGACACACATTTTTTTCCGGCTGGTGTATGCAATGGATAGGATTAAAAACATGATTTTTCCAACAATTTTAAGGTGTACGCTCAATTTATTGAGCCACTGTATATATATATATATATATATATATATATATATATATATATATATATATATATATATATATATATATATATATATATATATAATTTGTATGAAGCTTGGAAGTCTTCCCTGATTTTTCAACTTTTTCATTTGGATGTTGCTAAGCATCTAAAAAAGTTACCCGTATTTTTTGTCTGGAGGAATAACGTCCAGTAGGCGGAGGGGAGGGGGTCAAAGTCGACGGAAACGCGAAATCATAGAAAATCTAAATATTCGTAACTTCTGAACGGCTCCACCGATTGAGTTAATATTGAACATTTTAGAGCGGTAATTACTGTAAGTATGTAACGAAATTTCTAAGATCGACTTCTACCATAAAACCTTATTTAATTTTGACGCACTTTTTTGCATTCGAAAGCTGTTAACGTTTTTGATTTTGGAGAAAATAAACTGTTTTTGAGATAATCTCAAAATTATTTTCCATTTGTATGTGAGAGGGGAAAAGGGGTCGTCCGATTGGATTTTGATTTATGGAACGGTTATGTAGAATCATATTCAAAACAAAATCTCGTCGTTATAAATTTTTAGATACGATGTACCGTTTTCTATAAAATCGCAGAAATGCTTTATATTTGCATGGAAGGGAGGGAAAAGGGTTCTTCAAGGGAGAAATCCCCTTGTCGAAAGAGATTTGTCTTTTGATTAAAACCAGTTCTATGCCAAATTTCAACTTTCTACTTCTATTAGTTTTCGAGTTTCCAAATATTTTTTGTATTATTTCACACATATGTATAGTAAACATATTCCTAGGGACATACTAGTCCAAAACCGGTTTTCGAAGTAGAGAAAACGGGTTTCGGTTAAACTGAAGCCGATAAATCTATTCTCCAGCCGAAATCTTGCATTCCTCTTCCGGATCTATCTATAAAATATTAAATTTATAAATCTACCATGCTAAAAATCTTTTGATTTTTTTTGCAGAGTAATCTATTCTTGTATATTGAATACGAAAGGTGGTGTTGAAGCTGATGTCACTGTAAGCAAAATATTATCTGGAACTGGTGAACCGCACAATCCGCATTTTGAAGGAGGTGGATATTATATTGTAGCAGGGGGTGCATCAGGAAATTATACTTACTCTTATTTAAAAGCTATAATAGAATCGAAAAACCTTAAAGCACATATCAAAGATATTACAAACGATCTTGGAGTAATTTCTATTCAAGGACCGAAAAGTCGCTTCATTTTGCAACAAATAACTGATTACGATCTATCTAACGAAAATTTACAATGGAATTCTCACAAATTAATTAATGTTAAAGCAGCTGCAGGAAAAATGTTTAATGTACGTCTTTTGAGGGTGAGTTTTGTGGGTGAACTTGGATATGAACTTCATGTACCTAAACAAAATGCTTCAGCAGTATATAGTTCTTTAATGGATATCGGGAAATCGGAGAATCTAATAAACGCTGGATATAGAGCTTTGTATTCTTTGAGCAGTGAGAAAGGTTATCACTTATGGGGATTTGATTTAAGAACTGATGACACTCCAATAGAAGCTAACTTAGAATTTGTTTGCCGGAATACGTCTGAATATAACGGGAAGCCGATTCTTATTGAGCAGAAATTAAATGGGATAACAAAGAAACTTGTTTACTTTACTCTTGAGGACCAAATACCGATTTGGGGGCTAGAAGGTGTATATCGGAATGGCAAGGCTTGTGCACATATTAGACGTGGTGAGTATGCTTATACTCTTGGAAAATCATTTGGTCAAGCATATGTGGAACGAAGAGATGGTGAAAAAATTAACAACGAATATATAATGTCAGGTAAATATCAAATTGATATTATGGGAAAGTTATATAATGCTCAATGTCATTTGAAAAGTCCTTTTGACCCAAAGAATAAAAGAATTTTAGGAATTTATGATTAAAATTTAAAATATTGATTTATATACATTGTTCACATTAATAAAATTAATTTTTCAAAAAAAAAAAAAAAATAAAGGCATTTTCAAAAATATTTTACCAATTATCATAGATACACTGTTAAAAATGAGCTGAAAATTCCATCACTAAAAGTAGTGGTTTTCACTAGCACTTTTTTGTGGAATTACAAGGAAAATTGAAATTTCTGGCTTCTCGCATGTAATTCAAAAAACTATGAAAATTTCACACTGATTTATGTAATTTTTCTATATTACATACGAAAATAGTCAAATTATATTATATACAGAAAATCTCATTATTTTTTTTATACACTTTCTATTAAGTTGGATTGTCGCGACCTACCTACCTGGCTGGCTATGTGTCTATCTCTGGAATCTTTGGAACCTTATATCTCCGAAACTATGCAACCTAGGAAGATGAAATTTTGTCACCTTGCGTAGTTCCGGTGAGAGTTCAATATTTTTACTACTCCATCCTTGTAAGGATAATGGAAGGTCCTGTAAGGATAACGCAAATATCCTTTTTCCCATTTTTTCCGGGAAAAAATGGCATTAGGGGGTTTTCCGGGTCGCTGATCACGAATTCGGTGTTAGATTTTCAAAATTCAAAACGGAAGGTCCTGTAAGGATAACGCAAATATCCTTTTTCCCATTTTTTTCCGGGAAAAAATGGAATCAGGGGGTTTTCGGGGTCGCTGATCACGAATTCGGTGTTACATTTTCAAAATTCAAAACGGAAGGTCCTGTGAGGATAACGCAAATATCCTTTTTCTCATTTTTTGCGGGAAAAAATTGCATTAGGGGGTTTTCGGGGTCGCTGAATCCGATTCTGACATTTGCAATTCTGTAAGGATAACGGAATGTCCTGCAAAGATAACGTGAGTTTCCTTTTGCTCAAATTTCCCGCGAAAGATCTTTTCTGGAGGTTTTTGGTAGGCTAATTCAAGACTAAAAAGTATAAAATAAAAAAAAAACACTTTAAAAAACAAGTTTTATAACCTTATACACTTTCAAAATGCACTAAAAAGTAAAAAACAAGTTTAAAGTTTCACAAAAAAATGTTTTTATAAATTACGTGTTGTTGTGAAAATATAAAGTGTGTGACGTTGCATTTGCTCTTGAATCTGTAATAGCGGTTTCATACTGTGCAACGCAGCACACTTTATATTTTCACAACAACACGTAATTTATAAAAACATTTTTTTGTGAAACTTTAAACTTGTTTTTTACTTTTTAGTGCATTTTGAAAGTGTATAAGGTTATAAAACTTGTTTTTTAAAGTGTTTTTTTTTTGTCAGTAATTTTATATCTCGGGCAACACGAAAATAGAGATTTTAACGGAATTTTTGACAGCAAAGGAAGACCTCGCAGCAATCGGACGTGGCTCAAGTTCGATGCAAACGGAAAAAAATAATTTCGAGTATCTCTGAGCATCTCTTAACAGTTTCTAGCTCTTTTGTATTCTTGTAGGCTCCCCTTGTCTATTGTTTGTGTCCGTGTTGTCGTTTTGTGTTCTTTATTTATCTATTTATTTATTTAGCCAACAGTTACATTCCTAAAAGGCTGATTCCAATAAAAAAAAAAGCAAAATAACAATATAATTTAAAAAAACAAAAAAGTAATATATAAATAATATGTTCCGTAATGTTCACTAAAAGTTTTAACTTACTCATGATAATTCTCTTGCGAAATATTTCAGCTGACACATTGAAATCAGAAAACCTTGAATAATTATTAAATAAATGGCACATATTATTGATAGGCTCATTAGTTCCATAAACAGTCCTGTGAACTGGCACGGATAGAAAAGGATGGGACCTTAGAGAAAGGGACGGAACGTTAAAACCAATTTGGGACAAAATAACAGGCGAATCAATAAATCCTGAAATCTATATATATAAAAATGGATGTTTGTCTGTTTGTCTGTCTGCCTGTCTGGCTGTCTGTTTGTTTGAGTTTACAAAACTCGAAAACTACTGGACCGATTTTTACGCGGTTTTTTGCAAAATGATCTGTGTTGCCAGGAGCTATGTAGATTTTCAAAATTTGAAACGGAAGGTCCTATAAGGATAATGAAAATATCCTTTTTCCCATTTTTCCCCGGAAAAATTTGCATTATTGGGTTTTTGGGGTCGCTGATCACGAATCCGGTATTAGACTTTCAAAATTTGAAACGAAAGGTTCTGTAAGGATAACACAAATATCCTTGCTATGGGGTTTTTTGGGTCGCTGATCACGAATTCGGTATTAGATTTTCAAAATTCGAAACGGAAGGTCCTGTAAGGATAACTGACATGTCCTTTTTCCCATTATTCCCCGGAAAAATTGGCATTATGTTTGGGATCGCTGATCACGAATCCGATATTAGATTTTCAAAATACGAAACGAAAAGTCCTGTAAGGATAAATATCCTTTTTCCCGTTTTTCCTCGGAAAAATCGTTATAAGGGGGTTTTTGGGGCGCTGATCACGAATCTGATATTAGATTTTCAAAATTCGAAACGGAAGTTCCTGTAAGGATAACGGAAATGTCCTTTTTCCAATTTTTCTCGCAAAAACAGTCTTTGGGAGGTTTTCAGGGTTGCTTATCACGAATCTGGAGTTGGAATTTCAAAATTCGAAACGGAAGGTCCTGTAAGGATAACATTTTTTTCCGAAAACTTTTTAAGTTATTTATAGTTTTTTGGCATTCTAAAATTTATACAAAAAACTTTTAGCTGCCAACGAAGGGTCTGTTAGTAACATTATAAAGAAACAGGGCACGCAACATTTCACGACGAAAACTTAACGAATCCAAGTTTATTAATTTAACCCTGGATTCGTTGGGCGGTAGTTCCAGCCTATTTGACCAGCTCAGATGACGAAGCGCAAAACTCAAAAATCGTTTCTGAATAGATTCTAATCTTTTAATATAAGGGTCGTAATTGGGACTCCAAACAATCCAAGCATATTCCAATACAGACCTTACAATTGATGTATAAATACTCTTTAACGCATAAGGGTTAGATAGATCACGAGCAAAACGAATAACAAAACCATTGGCTTTCGAAGTTATGTAATCAATATGATTAGCGAACGTCGGTTTAGTATCAAATACTACTCCAAGATCTTTAATCACATTTACTCTAGTAAGTACAACGTTATCTATTTTATAATTAAAAAGAACGGGCTGGAGTCTCCGATTAAATGACATAGTAGAACATTTGGATACATTTAAACTAATATAATTATTTTCACACCAAATGAACAGTACATTTAAATCACTTTGCAACAATAAGGAATCTTCGAGGCAATCGACAACACGAAAAATTTTCAAATCGTCTGCATACAATAAAAATTTTGATGATTTAACAACGTTACATAAGTCATTAATAAATAAAATGAATAAAAGGGACCAAGATGGCTCCCTTGCGGAACACCGGATCGAATATGAAAAGGTTGCGAAAACAAATTAAAAAGTTTTATACGTTGAGAAAGATGGGATAATTACGACGACAACCAATGAAGAAAACTAGAATGCACTCCAAATTTTTTAAGCTTAGCCAACAATATATTATGTTGAACGCGATCAAATGCCTTGGAAAAATCTGTATATACAACATCAATTTGCTGACCATATTTGATTTTATTTTGACAAAAAACAGTGAATTCGAATAAATTAGTTACTGTTGAAGGTTCTTTAACGAAACCATGCTGATGGATAGAAATATGTTGCTTAAAAGTTATAGTTAAAATATTGCACACGAGTTTCTCAAATGATTTGGCGACTGTAGGAAGAATTGCGATGGGTCGATAATTTTTGATATTGCTCCTACTTCCGCTTTTGAAGATTGGTGTTACGTAGGAGGTTTTCCAAATAGAGGGAAACTCACCTAATCGTAGGGAATAATTAAATATTAAAGTAAGAGGATAGCATGGGCTATCGGCACAATTCTTCAATATAAAGGGTGAAAGAAGATCGGGCCCAGCACCTTTCTTGATATTCAAACCCGTTAATGCAGCGAGAATAGAGTTAGAGTCTAGCTCAACTAAATCAATATTGACATAATTATCACATAAAAATACATTAAAGGAATTATCGTCGGGTGGATCAACATAAACACTCTGGAAAAAGTCAGCAAAAAGATTCAAGATATCTTTCTCGCATGAAGCGACTTTGTCGTCCAAAAACATTTTTTTTAATTGAAATTAACTTCTGTAATATTCATAGCTAGCTTTCGGAATAGTAACAAATTTCATGCGTAAGTACGAGTACGTTTGGTAATGTGAATTTAGTCGTGTGCGAATGTATAATTTAAAAGCCTTTTGTTTAGTTTTTCAAATTTTAATAAATACTTTGTATACCACGGCGGGTGTTTATGGAAAGAAATCTTCTTCTTTGGAACAAAAAGCTCGAAACCAACATATAAAAGACAATAAAAATTAAATACCCATTCATTAATACAAACGCTTAAGTCGAAGATTTTCTTCCACTCAATAGATAAAAAATATGAATTAAGCTTAGTTAAGTCCGAATTCTTAAAATCAAAAACATAATTGCAGTCAGTATCGGTAAAAGTATTATAAAAGCTGTCAAAATGAAAGTTCATTGCACGGTGAAAACGATTTTCGCTGCGGACAGGAAAATCACAATTGAATAATGTTGTTTCGTCTGGACTTTTGGGGGGAAAATGAGATCTAAAGTGTTACCATAATCATTATCTTTAAAATTAATTTGAGATAATCCAGTAGACAAAATTGAATCGATAGTAAAATATTTAATTGAACCCCTTACATTGCTCGGAAAAAGGTACAATGAAGACTCATTGCTCCTCGTCCAAGAAATATTCGGTAGGTTAAAATTCGGTAGGTCACCACAAACAAAAATCGACTCACTGGAATTAGCTTGTCGCAAAGTGGTTTTAGGACATTAATATGATTTGTACAATATAAAAAGCCAAAGGTGAGTTCGGTGAAATATACAGACAATGAACGAATAAATTGTGTTTTTTAAGCCTTACATAAACAGACACACACTCTAAGGTATCATCCTCGATAAATGATAGGCGGGAGCTTTGAAAATTGCTATCGACAGCCACTAAAACACCACCTCCTCTTTGTTGGATGGATGCGTGTAAGTCAAAATTTCGCGGAATTACGGAAAACCATCTTTCGGTTTATACACATTTAACCAAAAATACCAGAGGTACTGGTTTTGGGTGAAACCAAAGTTGATCGTGATTGCGGCCCAGGTCAATTTCAGGTAAACGGGTATTAACTA
Source organism: Chrysopilus asiliformis (assembly GCA_964034945.1). Lineage (NCBI taxonomy): Eukaryota > Metazoa > Arthropoda > Insecta > Diptera > Rhagionidae > Chrysopilus > Chrysopilus asiliformis. Next base: position 55,844,356 of record OZ035962.1, read on the forward strand.
GAGCCTGTATTTATCGTCAAAACGCTATCGCTATTTATACCCGCAATGATATCTTAACTCACTTCTTCCTAATTTAGGAAAATGCGCTAATCTAGAATTAATTGGCTCATGCAACTTTCTCATCCCATCCTGATCGTGTCGGTTTGCAAACGGACCTCTTCGCCAAAAAAAACTTGTTGACGCGTATCGTAGACAAACCAACGAGAATTCCAGATATTGCAGGACATAACTCATATCTGTTGGATTTGTTTTTACCCCCGATGGAACAGAGATGGTATATGCGTTTGGCTCGAAGTTTATGCTTCCTTAACTCATAACTTTTGAACCACTCAACCGATTTCGGTCCCGTTTTTGGCATTCGGCTGGTGTTGCAAGGTTTTTGCGTTTAAAAATCCCCCCTTACCCCCTCAATTTAAACCCCCGCTCCATGTATCTCCTGATCCATTGAACCGATTCCGATCCCGCTTTCGGAATTCGGTCGTAAATAATGAAAGGAATATTTTGGTGTACAAGAGTTCCCCTTCCCCCCTCAATTTACACCCCCTCTCCTCGTATCTTCTGATCCACTGACCCGATTTCGATCCCACTTTCGGCCGAAACGTCGGGCTGAAAATTAAAACCACAACTTCTAGTAATAATTTTCTAAATGAAGACCTTGGTGCAAAAAGCGGTCATCTCCACTTTTTCACATTTTTCAGGAGAGACAATATTAGCGTGTAATTTTTGCTCTGGGACAAAGTTAAAAAATTACAATTTAAATCAAACATGTATACATCATTTTAATTTGAGATAAATTTATATATTTTTTTTAAAAAGTTATACACATTTTAAATTTTGGAGATAGCTGTTTCTGGCACCCAAGAGGACATTAGCGGTTTTCAAAATGCATTATTGGCTAAAAAATACAGTCCAAAATATTTGCAATAGCCTTTAAAAATAAACAAATAAAAAAATATTCAATTTCACGAAACAAAACTCTTAGAAAAACAAAATTAAAATTTTTCTGAAAAAAAAATTCTGCTTCAAATTATATGACACAATGTATTCAGTCGTCTTTAATAACTTTTTCTTTAATAACTTTTTACACAGACCTACAATAAGTATGGTGTTTGCATCCAAATATGCGCATTCTTGCAGTTGGCATCAATAATTCATTTTCGTCAAAAAGTGGAGATGACCGCTTTTTGCATCGAGGTCTTCGAATGTTTTAATGAAATAACTTTTGATAATTCAAAAAGGTCAAAATCGTAAAATCTTAATTATCAAAAAAGCCCAATATTTACAAGCTTTCCGAATGTAAGAGCAAACTGAAGTATACTTCTAGTACATGTACATAAGTAAATGATAAAATATGTAATATGCAATATACATATTACGAGTACATTAGAGAAAAAATCTCAAAACAAAACAGAAAAGAAAAAAACAACCATATTTGGCATTTGTAGCCGTAATTAATGTATTTTGGTTTTATTATTGAGTTGTTATATTTTTGTTATCTAAAAAGCGATTTACCGGTAATTTACCGGTTTTTACTAAAAATATTTACCGTTTACCGGTAAAGCCGAAATTCGGTAATTTTGCAGGCCCTAGTTGTAGGTTATTCTATATATTTATTTAAAAAATAATATGGTTGCACTCGCTACATGTGTTGGCTTAGGCTTAGTGCCGGAACAACGATTTATTATTCAGTTATACCTTCTAAATGAAGTGTTCCTTTTTAAATGAATAAAATATCAATTGTGATTCATGCTAAATAGTAACTTTTGAACCACTCAACCGATTTCGGTCCCGTTTTTGGCATTCGGCTGGTGTTGCAAGGTTTTTGCGTTTAAAAATCCCCCCTTACCCCCTCAATTTAAACCCCCGCTCCATGTATCTCCTGATCCATTGAACCGATTCCGATCCCGCTTTCGGAATTCGGTCGTAAATAATGAAAGGAATATTTTGGTGTACAAGAGTTCCCCTTCCCCCCTCAATTTACACCCCCTCTCCTCGTATCTTCTGATCCACTGACCCGATTTCGATCCCACTTTCGGCCGAAACGTCGGGCTGAAAATTAAAACCACAACTTCTAGTAATAATTTTCTAAATGAAGACCTTGGTGCAAAAAGCGGTCATCTCCACTTTTTCACATTTTTCAGGAGAGACAATATTAGCGTGTAATTTTTGCTCTGGGACAAAGTTAAAAAATTACAATTTAAATCAAACATGTATACATCATTTTAATTTGAGATAAATTTATATATTTTTTTTAAAAAGTTATACACATTTTAAATTTTGGAGATAGCTGTTTCTGGCACCCAAGAGGACATTAGCGGTTTTCAAAATGCATTATTGGCTAAAAAATACAGTCCAAAATATTTGCAATAGCCTTTAAAAATAAACAAATAAAAAAATATTCAATTTCACGAAACAAAACTCTTAGAAAAACAAAATTAAAATTTTTCTGAAAAAAAAATTCTGCTTCAAATTATATGACACAATGTATTCAGTCGTCTTTAATAACTTTTTCTTTAATAACTTTTTACACAGACCTACAATAAGTATGGTGTTTGCATCCAAATATGCGCATTCTTGCAGTTGGCATCAATAATTCATTTTCGTCAAAAAGTGGAGATGACCGCTTTTTGCATCGAGGTCTTCGAATGTTTTAATGAAATAACTTTTGATAATTCAAAAAGGTCAAAATCGTAAAATCTTAATTATCAAAAAAGCCCAATATTTACAAGCTTTCCGAATGTAAGAGCAAACTGAAGTATACTTCTAGTACATGTACATAAGTAAATGATAAAATATGTAATATGCAATATACATATTACGAGTACATTAGAGAAAAAATCTCAAAACAAAACAGAAAAGAAAAAAACAACCATATTTGGCATTTGTAGCCGTAATTAATGTATTTTGGTTTTATTATTGAGTTGTTATATTTTTGTTATCTAAAAAGCGATTTACCGGTAATTTACCGGTTTTTACTAAAAATATTTACCGTTTACCGGTAAAGCCGAAATTCGGTAATTTTGCAGGCCCTAGTTGTAGGTTATTCTATATATTTATTTAAAAAATAATATGGTTGCACTCGCTACATGTGTTGGCTTAGGCTTAGTGCCGGAACAACGATTTATTATTCAGTTATACCTTCTAAATGAAGTGTTCCTTTTTAAATGAATAAAATATCAATTGTGATTCATGCTAAATAGTTTAAATATAAAAAGAATTAATGTTACTTTCATTTATTAGATATTATTAATGTTTCTGAAGAGATTAAATAGCACTAGAGGAATTGAAGAAGAGTTTGTGTTCTGGCCTCTCATTAAGGCCATCTGATCTAAAAGTAAATAAATAAAAAAATCAAAAATTAATAATCATAAAATCAAAAAATAATCACCTCTTGTCGGACATCCCAGAAAACTTCCCGGAAAAAGACTAAGTGGAACACCCCCTCGGGGTAAAGGGGCTCCACCGGCTACCTATAAAAGAGATGGAAAACATCAAACGTATATCATTATTGGGGCAGTCGCCCAAGTGAGAGCAAGCTGCCTTGAAACTTACCTTGCCTCCCATGTTTCCACCCCCAGCTGCTTCTCAATCTGCTTCACTCCCTTCATTGACCATGAAAACCCAATAAACTTTATCACACCACAAATAGGCATGCCAACGATACGATGTTGTTTGCAAAACATCGAGGTATCGTTGAAAAATATCGCATTTTAACCTCGATGTTGAACAGGTATCGATGTTAGAACATTACTCTTCATAAAATTAGTAGAGAAACTAATTTTAGGACTAGAGTGACTAGATTTTAGATAGATTTAATATAGCCACTCTACTTAAAGATTTGTTTAAATTTCCTTTGGTATCAATTTTCGGTTTTCTGTCTGTCAGTCTTTCTACAAGATTTCGCGAAAAATACCAGAGCTAGCCATGAATTTTTACAGAGAAGTTTGGTCCTGATGTGGAAATCCGTTAACCGGAAGTAACCAAAACGGCGGCTTTTTAAAAACTACGATTTCGTTTTTTGCGATTTATTCCGAAACTAACCATTTTCCAGTAGTCTTTTGTATTACAATACTTGGAGACAATAAAATTTGCTACATTTATGTCTTGTACTAGAACTTCGTATCTCAAGTCGTTATGAAGATATGCCGGTATTTAAAAAATAATAGTTTTTTGCGAATATCTCGAAAACTAACGGGTTTTTGGTGGGTCAACGTACAAGAAGAATTAAAACCGTCTTAATTCTACCTGGGTGCACTCCACTCACAGTAGAGCACCTGCAAGGTGGCTAAATTATTTATTTATTTATGTAGCCGTACAGAGCAAACTCTTTGACAATTAAACAAACTTATAAAACATAATCATGACAAAACCAATTGGTTCTTTATCACATTTGACGAGCGGTTGAAATCAATTGCATTATATTGAGGGTATTCACAATCCTCTTTTAATTTTCGGTATTCGGTATTTTCGGTAATATTAAAAGACTGAAAATATTCTCTTGTGAACATCCCACAGCACAGATTTGAGAACAGCGCTTTTATTGGACACGTGACCAAATTATGAACTGCGAATTTGATTGTCACATACCTTTAAATCCATGTTTGATGTATTCTTTTGAATTTCTATTGTGGCAACGGCTACCAAAATTGAAAAAAATTGCAGTCCGATGAGATTAACAAAAAAACCAGGAAGAAAATTTGACAACTAAAAACATTACTAGCGCCATTCGCGGTTGATTCTTGATACCGAATAACCGGGCCGGAAAACACAACTCAAGGCATGTCTACAATTACCGAGCCCGGTAATTCATTTTTACATGAACCAAGTTACCGTCTCGGTAAAAATCTGTTAAATTTGACTGAATTACCGAGCGGTAAATTTACACGCAATTTAAAAGAGGACTGTGAATACCCTGAATATTTATTGAATAATGTGCACATTATCGATAGTGGTGCATTTTTCCATGAGATGTCCTCGGGAACTTGACATAAAATAAATTAAAAACATAACAAAAGCTATAATTGCCGGTCTGGCAATTATTAGAAACTCGTATAGTGATATTTCTATCAAAATTCGAACAGTTGTATCAAAATTCCAGTTTGAAGTCAAACTTTCCAATAAGATTTTTTAAAATTTGTTCCAATAGGATTTTGATGTATGGGAGTTTTATGTAGAATCATATCCTAAATAACTTTTGTTCTTGGACTTTTTTAATAAGATGCACCGTTTTTGAGATATTCGCAAAAAACGTTTTCGTTCGTATAATAGTCCATTTTTGTCCATTAACGAACTTAGCCACGCATTTTGCGAAAAACGGATCTGCACAAAATTTCAAGTCTCTAACTCAATCCGAGCGCCCGCAATCCGCGCCACAGACGGACAGACAGACGGGCGGACAGATGGACAGACGGACGGACATGCTAAATTCAACTTTTTTAAAAGCTTTTATTTAGCTTGCCTTCGTGTCTGTTTGTCTGTCTGTCAGATCAAATCTTGCAACCCAATTTTGACCCACTTCCACTTGTCCGATTGACTTGAAATTTTGCACACTTATATAAGTCCGATGACAATACAATATTTTCTCTACTTCGTCCTTGTAAGGATAAAAGAAGGTCCTGTAAGGATAACGTGATTATCCTTTTCTCCAAATTTTGCAGAAAAAAATCTATTTTGGGGTTTTTTGGGGTCGCTGAATCCGAATCTGTCAGTAAAAAGTCTGTAAGGATAACGGAAGGTCCTGTAAGGATAACGTGATTATCCTTTTCTCCAAATTTTCCGGGAAAAAATCTATCCTGGGGGTTTTTGGGGTCGCTGAATCCGAATCTGTCATTAAAAAGTCTGTAAGGATAACGGAAGGTCCTGTAAGGATAACGTGATTATCCTTTTCAACAAATTTTCCGGAAAAAAATCTATTCTGGGGTGTTTGGGGTCGCTGAATCCGAATCTGTCATCAAAAAGTCTGTAAGGATAACGGAAGGTCCTGTAAGGATAACGTGATTATCCTTTTTCTTAATTGTTCCGAGAAAAAATATTTTCTGCGGGTTTTAGGGTTCGCTGAATACGATTCTCAAGTTAAAAAGCCTGTAAGGACATCTCAAATGTAAAGCTATATATTCGAAGACTAAAAACAACAAAATAAAAAAAATTAAAAATTTTTTTTAAAAAAAAGCTTTTATTAAAAAAGATTGCACTAAAAAGAAAAAAATAATTTTCTGGACGCTGTGTAATATAAAAGCTTTTAAAAAGCGAGATAAAGCATAAAACAATAAAATAAAAATTTATCTCGCTTTTAAAAAGCTTTTATATTTGTGATACACAGCGTCCAGAAAATTATTTTTTTCTTTTTAGTGCAATCTTTTTTAATAAAAGCTTTTTTTTAAAAAATTTTTTTAATTTTTTTTTTATCATTTTAAACACACTAGTGTAATTCATTTTTGTGTGTGATGACGGGATCTTGGCGTTACAAACGGTAAGGCAAAGTTAATATACCCTTTGGTTTCACTAATTACGAGTATTTCTCGGCTTGGTATTAATATCTAACCCAAACAATAAGTTAGGAGGCCCAAAAAGAGACGGACAGTGAGATGGAACAGGAATCTATTCCTGCATCTCCGTCCCGTGCAGTCTCTCCACTGTCGGATGAAGGACGAGCGACCGACGGCACAGAAGACGACGGGCTCACCAGAAACCTGGAGCGGCTAAAGGTAAGGGAGCCTTTCATGAAAATGAGTGGAGCCGCCAGGAAAAGGCTGAGATGGCTTTTGAGGAACGGCGTGACGAAGGAAGAGGCCCTCAAACAGTGCCAGGAAAAGGTGCCAGAAAGGGTGCAAAGGTCGAGAGACGAAAGGGCTAAGCGTCCTCGCTCAGAAGACCTGACTCCAGGTAGTTCAAAGGCGCCGGAAACAAAGAGGCCCAGAACTTCCTGCGAAGTCAACAAGGGCACCACATCAGCCCAGTCGTCTACCTACAGACAAACGCTGGAGGCGGTCAGAGTAGGAATACTCTTGACCAATTACCCGGAAGGTCTTCTTGGAACGGAGCAATTAGGCGCCGTACAAAAAGCCATACTATCCAGTATATTAGAGGATAAGGCAAGGGAAATCAAACCCAAATTCCTCGCAGCCACACACAAACCATGCTGGCTACTGATGGTTTGCGAAGACCGGAAAACCGCCGATTGGCGGAAAGGGGTCGTTGCGAAACTGAAACCCTGGGAAGGAGCATCTTTGAGAGCGGTGGAGGAGTCAGAGATTCCGAGCACCAAAATCATGGTTGCCTACTTCCCAAATAGCTCAGATGACTCCAATCAAACCATACTGAGCTATCTGGATGCCCAGAATGAAGGACTCAACGTGTCCGAGTGGAAGGTCATTGGACGAGAAGAGGAAAGACTGGCCACAGCACTCACCATCTCTATTGATGATGTCTCGGTCAGAAGACTGGAAGAAAGGGAATCCAGGCTAAATTATAAATTTGGCCTGGTTCGCTTTCGACTAAAGTCTTCACGAAGGCCGGAAGCAAAGAAGGGTGAGGACGAAAAGGGAGAGACTTCCGCTACCACACCTGTGCCGATACCCTCAGGGAGCTCTAGAAGCACCAGGGATACGCCACAGTCCATGGAAGCAAACCCCGCGACAAAGCATAGCGACACAAGCAGCCAATGCCAGGACAAAGGACCAAAGATTCCACCGGAAGAAAAAGCTGCAAAACCCGAGGTACGAGCAGAGCGAAAACCTTCCTCCTCTACCCTAGGGAGCAGCAGCCTAATTCGGAACGTGGAATCAACACGGCCTTCGAAGGATAGAGCGAGCTCAAGTCGGAGGTTCAGGCCCAATCTGTCAAAAAGGGGCACACACAGAGGCCCCAGGACAGGGCCAAAGAAATGAAGTTCAAACAGGTGAATCTTCATCACGCAAAAGCTGCTAGTAGCGTGCTTAGCAGAAGATTCACCTCAGAGGGGCTGGATATAGCCCTGATCCAGGAACCCTGGATCTACAGAGGACGTATCTCAGGACCAGTGACACAAACATGTAAGTTAATTTCTTTAAATTCACATGAATTTCCAAGAGCAGCGATGCTCATCAACAAAACCATAAAACACTTTCCAATTACAGAGTTCATAACACGGGACCTGGTTGCAGTGGAAGTGGAGGTGTCGACTACCCAGGGTAAGCAAGAGGTGATATGTGCCTCGGCTTATTTCCCAGGGGACACCAACACAGCACCTCCTGCAGAAGTAGAAAGCCTCATAGGCTACTGCAAGCGCAGAAATTTGCACTACATCATCGGATGCGATGCTAATGCCCACCACACTGTGTGGGGCAGCAGTGATATCAATAAAAGGGGTGAGTTACTTTTTGATTACTTAATAGCTAATGAGGTGGAGGTATCTAATAAAGGTAACGAACCCACGTTTATGAATGTAATACGACAAGAGGTTCTAGATCTAACCTTATGTAGTACATTTATAAACACCAAAATTAGGAACTGGCATGTCTCACCAGAAGCTTCACACTCTGACCATCGTCAGATTCTGTTTTGCTTAAAAGCAGAAAGCATGCAAGAACGGGAAATTAGAATACCGAAGCTCACTTACTGGGCCAAATATAGAGAAGAACTTGCTTATGAGCTTATCGATACAGAGAACAGGATAGAGTCAACAGATGACCTCAATGTTCTGACAAATCGAGTGAACCACGCAATACACAACGCATATGAAGCGAGTTGCCCACCAAAACAAAGGAAATCCAGAAGGGAAGTGCCTTGGCTGAACAACGAACTAGAGAAGCTAAGGAAAAGAGCCAGACTCTTCAACAAAGCCAAGGAAAACGGTAAATGGGAAGAATACAAAAAAGCCCTGACCGACTACAACAAGGCAATAAGAGCGTCCAAAAGGAGGACATGGCAAAGCTCTGCGAAGGTATAAATGAACTGCCTACAGCAGCACGCCTACAAAAAATCCTTGCTAAGGACCACACAAATAGAATAGAGACTCTTCAAAAAGAAGATGGAACCTATACAGAAAGTCGAGAGGAAACTGTAAAGGTACTTATGCAGACTCATTTCCCGGACTGTCAATTCCAAGAAGATTCAGAGGACCTATCCGATACAAATAGAGGAACACTATGGCCTCATTATCGGACTAAAAGACTCGCAAATAAAATCTTCGCCAAAAGCAAAGTCAAATGGGCGGTAAGCACATTCAAACATTACAAACCTCCAGGAGGGGATGGAATATTCCCTGCATTAATCAAGGAAGGTATTGATGTGCTCCTACCGTACCTAATAAATATCTTCAGGGCGGGATATCTTTTTATGTACATCCCTATAGCATGGAGGGAGGTGAAGGTAGTCTTTATACCAAAGGCCGGAAATAGGCCAGAAGATCAGCCCAAATCATATCGTCCAATTAGCCTAACCTCTTTCCTGCTAAAAACGATGGAGAAATTAATCGACATTCATATCAGGAGTGAACACTTACTCAAGTCACCACTTCAGGCAACTCAGCATGCGTATCAGGCTGGCAAATCTACAATCACTGCCTTAAATAGCTTCACGCATGACATAGAGAAGGCATTAGAATCCAAAGAGATAGCAGCTTGTGCATTTTTAGATATAGAGGGAGCTTTTGGCAACACTTCATTTGAATCCATAGAGAATGCGGCAACTTTGAAAGGACTTGAACCCTCCACACTGACCTGGATCAAAGTTATGCTAAGCAGCCGGAAGATCACAGTCAGTGAAGGAAGTACTCGAACAACGGCCAGAGCCACAAGGGGATGCCCGCAAGGAGGAGTAATATCGCCTCTGCTGTGGTCTCTGGTTGTAGACGACATTCTAAAGAAGATAATAGAAGCAGGCTTTAACGCTCAAGGTTACGCAGATGACCTAGCGATCTTAATCAGGGGCGGCAATGAACAGAGAGTAAGCAAACTCCTGCAAAAAGCTTTAGATTTGGTCTGGAGTTGGTGCAATTCACATGGACTAAGCATCAACCCGGACAAACCAATCATTGTACCATTTACAAAGAGGAAAAAGCTAAACTTGAAGGCTCCATCTCTTAATGATACAATGATCAGCTTTTCAACTGAAGTTAAATACCTAGGGGTTATCCTAGATCAGAAAATGACCTGGACCCCACATATAAACAAAATTAACAATAGTGCGATGCATGCATTCTGGAGTTGTAGAAAACTCTTCGGAAGGAAATGGGGTCTTAAACCAAAAATGATTCATTGGGTCTATCAATCAGTATTAAGACCCATGGTCACCTATGCTGCATTAGTGTGGTGGCCTAAAGTAGAACAAAAAACAATACAGAACAAACTCCAAAAGATTCAAAGGCTCGCATGCCTAGAAATCACTGGAGCAATGAACACCTTTCCAACAGCGGCATTACAAGCCATATTAAACATGCCGCCGCTACATATAACAATTAAACGGGAGGCGCTATCTAGTGCCCTAAGACTATTAGCGAATGGAGCAATAACCACATCCAGTCGAACAGGACATATGAAAATACTTGATCAAATCGATGGAAGTATAACGCCATTATTACTATCCGACCGCATGCCAATTAAAACCAACTTCAACCAAACGTTTGAAGTGGTCATACCTGACCGCCAAACATGATTGGAAGGAGGCCCAAGACTAGAGACAGGATCTCTAGTCTGGTATACGGACGGATCAAAAATGGACGGAAAAGCCGGAATCGGAATAGCAGGTCCAAAATGCAACATATCCAATGCCCTAGGGCAGTATCCATCAATCTTCCAAGCGGAGGTTTATGCAATAGAACTGTCCGCCAGAGTGTGTCTATCTAAAAGACCGCTAGGACAAAATATCTATATAATATCAGATAGTCAAGCTGCCCTAAAAGCAATCAAAGGGTACATGTGCACTTCAAAGCTCGTATGGGACTGCCTGACAATTCTGAAAAAAACTAGCCGAACGCAATAAACTCACCCTAATATGGGTGCCAGGCCATGAAGGCATCGAAGGTAATGAGGCAGCAGACCTCCTGGCCAAGAAAGGTGCTGAATCTACACCGCAGAGAATTCCGCAGAGTCTCCAAAAAATGGAGATGAGATCAATAATTGGGAGAAAAAGGAAACTGTAGCCTATTGGGAAAGCCTCCCAGGATTAAGGCAATCAAAAAGATTCATCCACTACTCCAAAAAGAGAGCAAGAGAGTTTTTAAACCTCAACAAGCAGGAGCTGAGGACAGTGGTGGGCTTCTTCACAGGTCACTGCCTAGTAAACTACCACCTACACCACATAGGCATAACCACCGACAACATTTGCAGACTCTGCCTAGAGGAGGTTGAAACTGCAGAGCACATACTGTGCGAATGCGCAGCCTTGGCGCGAACAAGGATGTCCTTAATGGGAAAGGCACAAGTACTACCAGAAGACATAAAGAGGACTCGAGTCAAAACCATTCTAAGATTCACTAAGGATCTAGAAGAGGGGTGGCTAACGTAAAAATGGGGAAGTCACAATAGATCTTAAGGTCGCGGTGACAAGGGAGCGAGAAGAGCACCACCCCATACACATATTATTATTATTATTATTATTAGGAGGGTCGATTACGTTCTGCAATAGTTTGAAAATAAACATACACTGAAGAACTTCACGTCTTTTAGATAGGGTTGTTAAATTCAGCAGTGAAAGTCTTTGTTCATAAGAAGGTAAATTCCATGGGTCTTGCCAAGGTAAATGTCGAAGAGCAAATCTCAAGAATTTTTTTTGCACTGACTCAATTCTATTAATATGTGTAATGCAAATAGGGGCCCAAACAACACATGCATACTCGAGGATTGGCCTAACAAATGCATTATACAAAGACAAAATAACATAAGGATCTGACAGTTCAGACGAGAATCTTTTAATCATGGCCAGTGTTCTGATCGCATTGTTTATAATATTTTCCCGGTGATGATCGAAAGTTAATTTCCGATCTAATATTACTCGAAGGTCTCTGACCGATTCGACTCTAGTCACCAAATTTGTGCTAAATTTGTAATCAAAAGTTAAAAGATTTGAACGACGTGAATACGTGAATACGTTATAGCATAACACGACGTGAATACGTTATAGCAGAATTTATGGATTACAGAATTTCTGTAATGGAGAGCAGGAGGAGTTGACACTACTCTATCTGACGAGGGCTTCGTCACTCCCCAGAGCCCGAAACAAACATGAACCTTCACGGTGATAACACAGTGCCACAGTTGCACTGGACCTAATTCAGGTTTAACAGAAAAAACTTTCACGACTGATAAAGGCAAAGCTAAAAAACAAAACAAATGTTCATTTCATTTGAATCACAGTCGAAAACCATTCGCATTTGCAATAGTAAATGCACAAACAATAATAATAATTCTCGAGCCGGAGATTTTCTAAAATAATTCGCATAGCCGAATTGATTCGGATGGTGAATATATAAACTTCTTGTAAGTTCCTATGATCCATCCAATAAACAATTTCTGTAATGGAGAGCAGGAGGAGTTGACACTACTCTATCTGACGAGGGCTTCGTCACTCCCCTGAGCCCGAAACAAACATGAACCTTCACGGTGATAACACAGTGCCACAGTTGCACTGGACCTAATTCAGGTTTAACAGAAAAAACTTTCACGACTGATAAAGGCAAAGCTAAACAACAAAACAAATGTTCATTTCATTTGAATCACAGTCGAAAACCATTCGCATTTGCAATAGTAAATGCACAAACAATAATAATAATTCTCGAGCCGGAGATTTTCTAAAATAATTCGCATAGCCGAATTGATTCGGATGGTGAATATATAAACTTCTTGTAAGTTCCTATGATCCATCCAATAAACAATTTCTGTAATGGAGAGCAGGAGGAGTTGACACTACTCTATCTGACGAGGGCTTCGTCACTCCCCTGAGCCCGAAACAAACATGAACCTTCACGGTGATAACACAGTGCCACAGTTGCACTGGACCTAATTCAGGTTTAACAGAAAAAACTTTCACGACTGATAAAGGCAAAGCTAAAAAACAAAACAAATGTTCATTTCAGATGGTTTTTATTGCACCACGTGAAAAAGTAAATTTAACTTTTTCAAAACATCGGAAAAATATCGAGGTATCAATGTTTTTAGGACGATGTTTTTTGACATCGATGTCGCCTTAAAAAAAGTATCGATTTTCGATATATCGAGGTTTTATGAACGATGTTGCATCCCTAATCGGATGAGTCGAAGCGGGTCACCCCAACAGACAGACAAATAGACCGACAAACAGACAGATACGAGGGCAATCTAATAAAAGCTTCTAAAAAGTATTCAATTAGTATGGGGGACGGGGAAAGGAGTGGTCAAATTGGATTTTGATGTATAGATAAGTTATGTAAAATCCTATTCTAAACACATTTCATATTCATAAATTTTTCGATACAATGCACAGTTTTCGAAAAATGGTCCAATCTTGCCGGAGACGTGGCTTCATGTCAGAATTTTTGACGCCCAGCTTTTCGATGGAAACTTTAATATTTTTCGCCGAGACCGCCACTCCACTTTAAATGCCCTAGTTGGTGGTGGCATCATTATTGCAGTTCGCTCTAATTTAAAGTGTTCAACTATAGCCGTAGATAACAACACACCCTTCGAAATATTATGTTTGAAAATACCCTATGCTTCAATGTCAATATACATAATTGCTGTGTACATCGTGCCTGGTACTCCGGTTGCTATTTTCATTCAACTCACTGATACCATCGAAGGAATTGTTTCAAAGTGTACCCCCGAAGACGAAATCATTCTTTTGAGTGATTTTAATTTACCACACTTGACTTGGATGCCTTCTGATGACGAATCTTTTTTCACCTGTCATCCAACATCTTCGAGCGAAATCATTATGGTCGACAACTTTAACTCGTTTGGCTTAAAACAACTTAATCCTATCACAAATGGACGTGGTCGTATGCTGGATTTTGCGTTTTGCTCTTGTCAATCATTGCATAAATTTGGGACATACGCCTGATTTTGAAAACACAAAAATTTTACAAACGGTTACTAATTACAACAAAAGACTAACTATGGAAATGTTGCACATATATAAAGAAAACACCTATAACGTAAAAAGAGATACCGATGATATTGCTGCGGTATATTGTGCATTATTAGATAACACAAACACAAAAAAACGAAAATTTGACACATTAAAATAATAGTCCTGATCGAGAAAATAAAGGAACACGATTTATAAATTACCTTGATTCACACATACAATTAAAAACAACACCATATCCAAAATAAAAAATAAATAAACCGTTTTTGTACTTCCTGTTAATTATGTTTTTCAACTTTTGATTAGTCACTTTCATTTCGTTTTAGTGTTCAAACCGTGACCATTGTCAATAAAAGTTTCAGTATATTAATTTTTGTATAATTTATTTCTTACTGTTTATTTATATTTATTCATTAAATTTTTTGTTTTTTTTTTAAAGTAACTGACAAGAAAATGTTTCGCTAAACTGTTTATTTCTGTTTACTGAATGTTAAATATTTTAAACTATCAATTTACGTAAGTGACTTTTCATAAGTGTGATTGTTTCGGATTGTTTATCTAAACTTGACAACGATTTGTCTGAGGTTCCACTTGTCTGTCCCATAACTTATTTATTTCGCTTGTCGTTTTCGTCCGGAGTTTTCCCGTCAAAGTGGAAACTTTTTTTCGTGATACCGGTCCACAAAAATGGTAGAAAAGAATCAGTTGAAAATTACAGGCCGATAGCAAAACTTGCTCCTGTATCAAAAGTTTTCGAGTCTATTGTTTGTGAATCCATTACATTCCAATGCAAGTCATTACTTAGTGATAAGCAGCACGGATTTATTAAAGGCCGATCCACTGTAACCAATCTTTTAGACTTTACTAATAAATACTTAACTGATATGGAAAAAGGTAGACAAGTAGATTGCATCTATACAGACTTCAGCAAAGCGTTTGATAAATTGCCTCATAAGATACTCCTTTTCAAGTTGGAAAAAGCAAGGTGTCTGTCTCGCAGAGACGGCCAGAATACGTGGATCCGCCTACAACGATCGCCAATAGATATTTAAGTAAGAAATTTTAGTGAAAAGGAAACTAAAGAAACAATTTGATTGACCGTAATGTTAACGTTCAATATTTTTGCTTCAATATATTGAAGGGTATTCAAAATCGTATGGATCGCTGCAATATTTTTGCTTCAATATAATCCTTACACGTTCAATATATTGAACACCACCAAAATATTGTTCAATAATATTGAACGTATAAGGTGTCCATTACGGGATGTGCCTTTCCGTTTGGTGAATTTTGGTATCTTGTACCTAAAAATCAAATTTCACTTGCAACACAACGAACAAATGTTTAATTCTAAAATGTTATAGGCCATTTTCATAAATATACTCGAAAAATGCGCAAATTGCACAAAACATTTTACTTAGTTGTTCAGTAATTTGCGAAAATAAACTAACTAAACGAATAACATATAACTGGGTTTATTATTATCAAAATCTTTTGTGTTATTTGCAGAACTTGCATTCATGAAAACGCCCATAGATTGAAAACAAATAAAAATTAAATTAAAATAATATTACACGATAAAAACAACAAAGCAATTTCAATTTACAGCAACTAAAATCTGAAACACAATCCGCCTGCTCACACAACTCGTATACAGAAATTAAAGGAAACACTGGACAATCAAGATCAAGTAAAATGAATTTTCAGAACCAGAACAACCCATATAGAGAAGAGAAACAATCAAGAGTAAAAGCTTTCACTCAGCCTCAACATACTTCGTAGTGTTCTCTTTCCTGTGCCCCTTCCAAATATTCAAAACCACAAAGAAATCATAAAAAGAGTATAAATGTGAAATCTGGACTACAAGCAGCAAACACAGCATAACAGCGGCAGTGAAAATTTAGATTTTGATTCTTAAAAAGATAACTAGGGGCTGCGCCCCGAACCGCTTCGCGGTTCATCCCCCTTTTCTTACGTGTTTTTTTGTTTTTTGACGTTTGTTTCACATTTCCTTTGTTCTTTTATCAATTTTTGTTTGTTTCTTGATGAATTTTTACATCATACTAATATATAAAAATGAGTTGGTGTCTGTCTGTCTATTCCTCTTTCACGTAAAAACGGATGTATCGATTGACTTGAAATTTGGCATGAGTGTCTGTAGTAGGCCGAAGGCGGGAGGTAGGTGGGGGGGGGGGGGTGAACTGCGAAGCGGTTCGGGGCGCAGCCCCTAGTTTTTATAAGAAAAAAACAGGGACGGGAAACGAAATAAAAAATCGTAACGTTATTCATTCCGTTACGTAACGAAATTGAACTTTTATTTCGTTACGTTATTTCGTTTTGTAACGATAAAAAATTTCATTTCGTTACGTTATAACGTTATATTTCGTTACACATTGTATGGAAACTGAAAACAAAAAAACACACTTTAACAATAGTTTGTCACAAAGTAAATTAGTTCAGTTTCCATAAAAATAAGTTATATAAAAAATAATAAAACTTAGCAAAAAGAAAATACAAATAAAAACAAAAATAAAATAAAATAGTGATTACTAAGTTAAACAATCGACATTTTGGTCAATATCAAAGATATAGAATTTTAGGCTATTTTGACGTCGCTGATTCTGAGTCGCACTTAGCTTTCGCGAAATTCACTCTACTTCTGGAGTTACTAAAAAGAAAATATTTTCGATACCAACAAAGTTGCTTGAAAGATTTCCTTTTTCGTACCTCCAGAAATAAAGGGAATCGGGCCAAAACAAAATCCGATTTATGTAAGGGCCACATCTATCAGTTTTCCATCAGTCGCAATTGTTATGATACTCGTCAGTTTTCCATCAGTTTTTTACACCCAGTTAAGCGTTCACATCTATCAGTTGCGACTGACAGTTTTTTGTGAAAATTTTCCATTCATTTTGATTGTAGAGTTCGAAAAAGACCGGTGGATAATAAAGAGAGAGTATGTGTGTGTATGCATTATTATTGCATTAAGTTCAAAAAATAATATTTGGTTCTATTCTAATGTGATACGACTGACGCGACTGACGCGAACGTTCCCACCAATCAGTTTCCCATCAATTTCCCAAAAACTGATGGAAAACTGATAGATGTGGCCCCTACATTAGAATCAAAATACGATTAAAAATACTACTCCAATATTTTTAATTACTGGTGGCAGGTCTGTGGGGTTATACTTGATGAACTTTTGTGGAAAATTTCACAAAAATATAATACTGAACAAAACAAGGAAAAATTAATAAATAACGAAAAAACGTAATATTTTTTTTCGTTTTTCGTTACGTTTTTCGTTATTGTAACGGAATTTAATTTCTATAACGTTATAACGTAATTATGAAGAAATAGCCCGAAAATCATTTCGTTATTTCGTTATTTCGTTACGTTACGATAACGTTTCCCATCCCTGGAAAAAAATCAAAATTGGACAACTAAAAAAACCAAATAAGCGATTAACTAAATCGTAAATTTGATTTTTTTTTTCATGTTTACATTATATAATGCATATTTAAATTTTTTGCCTAATAAAATACTTTATTTAATAATTTTTTTTTCTTAAGAAATAACGTTTTTTCATTCTTAAGTATGGAAACTTACAATTATTCAACTTACCCGCACCACTTGCAAATCGGCGGGCATGTTGAATCACCTTTTAAATTGAGCTGGAGGGCAGTTAATAAAACATTTAAAAAAATTTCTTCTATGAAATGTAGTCAAGGAATCCCTCTATCGAATGGCTTAACCATTGGAGCGATCTGTGACTTTATGTGCGCGCTACAACCTAAATTCTAAAAAGTAATTCAACATGCCCGGTCCTACTCTACTGCGAAAAACAGTATAGATACCTTTGTTTTGTTTTAGCTTTGCCTTTATCAGTCGTGAAAGTTTTTTCTGTTAAACCTGAATTAGGTCCAGTGCAACTGTTGCACTGTGTTATCACCGTGAAGTTTCATGTTTGTTTCGGGCTCAGGGGAGTGACGAAGCCCTCGTCAGACAGAGTAGTGTCAACTCCTCCTGCTCTCTATTACAGAAATTGTTTATTGGATGGATCATAGGAACTTACAAGAAGTTTATATATTCACCATCTGATTTAATTCGGCTTGTGCGAATTATTTTAGAAATCTCCGGCTCGAGAACTTTATTGTGGATTTTTCCATTGACAATGCGAATGGTTTTTTCCATTGACAATGAACCTTCACGGTGATAACACAGTGCCACAGTTGCACTGGACCTAATTCAGGTTTAACAGAAAAAACTTTCACGACTGATAAAGGCAAAGCTAAAACAAAACAAATGTTCATTTCATTTGAATCACAGTCGAAAACCATTCGCATTGTCAATGGAAAAATCCACAATAAAGTTCTCGAGCCGGAGATTTCTAAAATAATTCGCACAAGCCGAATTAAATCAGATGGTGAATATATAAACTTCTTGTAAGTTCCTATGATCCATCCAATAAACAATTTCTGTAATAGAGAGCAGGAGGAGTTGACACTACTCTGTCTGACGAGGGCTTCGTCACTCCCCTGAGCCCGAAACAAACATGAACCTTCACGGTGATAACACAGTGCCACAGTTGCACTGGACCTAATTCAGGTTTAACAGAAAAAACTTTCACGACTGATAAAGGCAAAGCTAAAACAAAACAAATGTTCATTTCATTTGAATCACAGTCGAAAACCATTCGCATTGTCAATGGAAAAATCCACAATAAAGTATAGATACCATCGTTATGTATAGCCCTCACTTTCTATCTTCTGCAATTCTAAAGAGATTTGGTGCTTCAACCTATGACATGAATTAAAAAGAATAACATTTCCCACAATATTGTCTTTCCCCGTGTGGATAACTACTTTTTACCATTATTGAATATATTGTAAGTAAACAGTATTATATTGTTTTTCAGACTCCAATACTGCATTACTGCTTTTTTCCCCAGAATACTGTATTTAAATACTCAGAAAACTTTAATTCTTTAACGTTTCGAAATTCAAATTTATGAATAGCAATGCAAAACGTCAGTGGCAACACATGGCAAGCGTAAATACATTCAAACGACGAACAGCGAAGTATTGATGGCAACATGTCATATAGATTCGCTTCTTCCTTTCCCCATCGATTACTGTCTTGTCATTATTCATCCTTCTTCAGAACGCGTTACTTTGATTTTGCTTTCCATTGTTAATTTAAAAGAATAAAAATGTCGAAATTAAGAGCAAAGACACAAATTTTCATTGAATGAAATTTATACTGCGAAAAATACTGTTTTTATTAAAAGCTTTTATTTAGCTTGCCTTCGTGTCTGTCTGTCTGTTTGTTTGCCTGTCAGATCAAATCTTGCAACCCAATTTTGCCCCACTTCCACTTGTCCGATTGACTTGAAATTTTGCACACTTATATAAGTCCGATGACAATACAATATTTTCACTACTTCGTCCTTGTAAGGATAACGGAAGGTCCTGTAAGGATAACGTGATTATCCTTTTCTCCAAATTTTCCGGAAAAAAATCTATTCTGGGGGTTTTTGGGATCGCTGAATCCGAATCTGTCATTAAAAAGTCAGTAAGGATAACGGAAGGTCCTGTAA
Source organism: Chrysopilus asiliformis (assembly GCA_964034945.1). NCBI lineage: Eukaryota > Metazoa > Arthropoda > Insecta > Diptera > Rhagionidae > Chrysopilus > Chrysopilus asiliformis. Next base: position 55,863,995 of record OZ035962.1, read on the forward strand.
GGATAACGTGATTATCCTTTTCTCCAAATTTTCCGGAAAAAAATCTATTCTGGGGGTTTTTGGGGTCGCTGAATCCGAATCTGTCATTAAAAAATCAGTAAGGATAACGGAAGGTCCTGTAAGGATAACGTGATTATCCTTTTCTCCAAATTTTCCGGAAAAAAATCTATTCTGCGGGTTTTTGGGGTCGCTGAATCCGAATCTGTCATTAAAAAGTCAGTAAGGATAACGGAAGGTCCTGTAAGGATAACGGATTATCCTTTTTCTCAATTGTTCCGGGAAAAAATATATTCTGCGGGCTTTGGGGTTCGCTGAATACGATTCTCAAGTTAAAAAGCCTGTAAGGACATCTCAAATGTAAGGATATATATTCGAAGACTAAAAAGAACAAAATAAAAAAAAATAAAGAAAATTTTTTTAAAAAAAGCTTTTATTAAAAAAGAATGCACTAAAAAGAAAAAAATAATTTTCTGGCCGCTGTGTATCACAAATATAAAAGCTTTTAAAAAGCGAGATAAAGCATAAAACAATAAAATAAAAATTTATCTCGCTTTTAAAAAGCTTTTATATTTGTGATACACAGCGTCCAGAAAATTATTTTTTTCTTTTTAGTGCATTCTTTTTTAATAAAAACTTTTTTTAAAAAAATTTTTTTATTTTTTTTTTCAAATCGATTTACTGCTTTTTTAAATTTTTAGGTGAAATATACTGTTTTTTCCCGAAAAAAGATACCATCGTTAGCTATACATAAAAAGGAGGGGTAGATATTAATGAGCAAATATTTTCCCTGCGGGCTGACCTCTCTCATGGTGAAAACCGGATCCGAAACCCTTACGCGCATAAAGAGGTTTCAAGAGAGGGAAAGGGGTTGCTATTAAACTGGATCCGACACCCTTGAGTAAGAAGAAATGGGGATTGACATCAAAAAGAATCATATCCTTTATTCTGACAATAACTGTACCTGTGTGCAAAGTTTTTTGCGTGATGCCGGAACAAACATTCAGACAAACAGACAGAAAGACCGACCGACATACAGACAGACGGACAAACATAAATTTTGAGCATAACAAAACCTATAATTGCCAGTCTGGCAATTATTAGAAACTCGTATAGTGATATTCCTATCAAAATTGGAACAGTTGTATCAAAATTCCAGTTTGAAGTCAAACGTTCCAATAAGATTTTTTAAAATTTGTTCCAATAGGATTTTGATGTATGGGAGTTTTATGTAGAATCATATCCTAAATAACTTTTGTTCTTGGACTTTTTTAATAAGATGCACCGTTTTTGAGATATTCGCAAAAAACGTTTTCGCTCGTATAAGTAATAGTCAATTTTTGTCCATTAACGAACTTAGCCACGCATTTTGCGAAAAACGGATCTGCACAAAATTTCAAGTCTCTAACTCAATCCGTGCGCCCGCAATCCGCGCCACAGACGGACAGACAGACGGACGGCAAATGGACAGACGGACGGACATGCTAAATTCAACTTTTTTTTATCATTCTAAACACACTAGTGTAATTCATTTTTGTGTGTGATGACGGGATCTTGGCGTTACAAACGGTAAGGCAAAGTTAATATACCCTTTGATTTCACCATACGGGTATAAAAATGTCATTTTTGGCATCAGCATAATACGACCAAATAGATCAATGTATGTCAATACTTTTGAGAAAATCCAAAATTACAAAAATTTTCCCCCTTACAGTTTTATTATATAGATGCAAGGTGTATCAACTAGAGAGGTGGAGTACTCCCGTCCACTACTATCAAATATTGCATGTGTGACGTCACAACAGAATCGATGGTGCCTGTGGTTTCTTATGGGAGATTTATGCGATTACTTAGATCTGACATGTTTATATAGTTTTTTTTTGTTTAGGTGTTTTAATATAACGTACAAATAGATCAAATTAAAGAGTATATACAATATGTATATATTAAAATAGAGTTAGTTTGAATGGAAAGTATTTTTTATTTGTATTTTTTTTAGTACATTATGGATTAAGTTTCCTTAATTTAGATTGACGAAAATCTTCGTCCGCTCTACGCTTTCTTTTCAGTATTTTCTGTTCCTTAAGTTTTTTGATTAAATTGCTTACATCGAATGTTAACACGAAGTTTAGCATATCTATTAATCAGGACAAAATCAAAGAAAAAATGAGAAAAATATCTCCATTGAGAACAACAGTTTTGATTGAGTGTACTTATTTCAATAAATAAAATGAAATATACTTACTTCCTCGTCTTAGGATTTATTTAATTTTTTTTTTTTGTTCAAAACCGTCAATTTTAACTAATTTTTAAAAGCACTGCTATCAAAGTGCAGTGAGCATAACGCTAAACGTGCGTTATCTTTTTTAATTGAAATTGAGTAAAATCGTAACCATTTTTTCCTTAACTCCTTATTTTTAGGAAACTGGTGGAAAGTTTTTTTTGCTGGATATTTATTCCCCCTAACGCTTTGACATTTTGGCAAAGCACACTTTCTACCCACCACCGAAATCGTTTGGTGTTTGATACTGCCGAGATAAACTTATATTCATCGGTGCATTCAGAGCGCGGTTGTTACGTCACAGCACACTCACACTGGCGCTTGGTGTGTACGATACAAACGGGAGTACTCCACCTCTTTAGTTGATACATCTTGATATAGATGGGAAAAAAGTAAAGTGGACAAATCTACAGATAGAGAGCTTTCATTTAAAAAAAGAATAATCAAAATCGATTTTAAGCTGGAGCTGTGTCGAAAGAAATACATATAAAATCGCTTTGCCTTTTAAATATATAGATGAGTCTCGATCTTAACAACACGGATCGCAGCTGGGCGTTTAATGAAGGGGTAAAATACCCATGCTCGAAGCCAGGGTTGCTGGTGCCAAGGTTTTGTTTATACCTGTATGGTGAAACCAAAAGGTACATTAGATTTGCCTTACCGTTTGTAACGCAAAAATCCCGTCATCACACAAAAAAATGAATTACACCACTGTGTTTAAAATGATAAAAAAAAGTTGAATTTAGTATGTCCGTCCGTCCGTCCGTCTGTGGCGCGGATTGCGGGCGCACGGATTGAGCTAAAGACTTGAAATTTTGAGCAGATCCGTTTTTCGTAAAATGCGAGGCTAAGTTCGTTCATGAGCAAAAATGGACCATTAGGGGGGGTACCCCCATACGAACGCAAACGTTTTTTGTGAATATCTCAAAAAGGGTGCATCAAAAAAGTGCAAGAACAAAAGTTATTTAGGACATAATTCTACATAGAACTCCCATACATCAAAATCCGATTGGAATAAATTTTAAAAAATCTTATTGGAAAGTTTGACTTCAAAGAGAAATTTTGATACAACTATTCGCCGTTCACTTAAATCACCATACGGGTTTTCAATAATTGCCAGATTGACAATTATAGCTTTTATGTTTTTAATTTAATTTTTTTTCATTTAGTTAAAACAAATTTTTTTCTTTGTGATTTTCGTGTTTTTTTTGTATGTGAAAACTGTTTAAAACAAAAATAGAGACACTAATTATAAACCGAAAACGATTTTGATCAGATTTTCACCATTGTCCGTGATGAGAATATGTTATGACTGAAGTTAGCTTGCCCGTGAGGAGGCTGGAAAAACTAATTGGGTATTAGAATTTAAAAATTCAAAACCGAAAGTCTTGAAGCGAACACGTTTATTTTCTAAAAGTTATTTCTGGAAGTTTTTTGTGCAAAAAAACTTTAGCCCGACCACGATGGGTCTGCATCTAGTAAAATATTATTAAAAATTGGTGGAAAAGTAAAATGGAGACATCTGAAGATAGAGAGCTTTCTTTTTAAAAAAAAAAGGATAATCAAAATCGGAGCCGCTGGAGGTCTGCGGAAAGAAATCCAAACAAAATCGCTTTGCCTTTTAATATATAGATTCGTGATCAGCGACCCCGAAAACCCCCTAATGACATTTTTTCCCGGAGCACGTTTATTTTCTAAAAGTGATTTCTTGTATTTGCATTATCCTTACAGGACCTTCCGTTTTGAATTTTGAAAATCTAACAGCGGATTCGTGATCAGCGACCCCAAAAACCCCCGAGTGATACTTTTCAGCCTCCTATTGAGCAGGATTCATGGCGAAAATCACGGGTTAAAAACACCCAAACCCCCTTTACCCGTTCACCCCCTTAGCGCTAAAATTTCGAAAAATCTCGCCTTAGTGAGCGCCTGGTTGGGACATATTCTGAAAGTTTCAAGTCTCTATCTTCAGGGGTTTGGGCTGGGCGTCAAGTTAAACGATTTTATATATAGAGAAGATGGTTTTCACTTTTTCCAATAAAAGACGATGCGTAACAGATATTTTTAATTTTACGTTTAAAAAACTCAATTTCAAAAAAAAAAAAAAAATAAAAATATTTTGCCACCGCTCAGAATTGAACCCGTACCTGGCGCGATGTAGTTTATACTTATTCAGTAGTAAGAATATAAATTTTAAAGATAAATTAAGTAATAAAAAACAGGCAGTCATTGGGGACTGCCAACAGAAGTGAAAACAATAATATATGTAAGGTAATAATTATTTTGTCGTGTATTTATACCTATATATTTTTCAACCTGAAATTTCGAAAATATATGCTAATAAACAGTAAATTTTAAATAAAAGTCAATATGCATATTAAGGTTTGAATTCCTGAGCAGCACATAATTTTCTTATACAAAAAATTGCTAGAGATATTTAATTTTTTCTGTATAAAAATGCCGTGTGCTTTTCATAAATTTTCTGTGTAATTTTATTTTTCTGTAGATTTTCCAAAAAAAAAACGATTTTTTGTTGTATAAGTCAACTGGTGTTTAGAAATTTTCTGTCTCATTTTATTTTGCTGTATATTTTCAAAAAAAATCGATTTTTTGTTGTGTAAGAAAGTCACGTTCTGTTCAGAAATTTTCTGTCTCATTTTATTTTGCTGTAAAAAATCAAATGAAAGTGAATCAGCATTTTTAAGTTGTTAAATTAGCATGTCGGTGACGCGAACTCATGAGATTTTACCCATCCAAAAATCGCCCAACGCGCCTAAAGAAGTATAATATAAATAAAATAAGTAATTTAAGGTCAAAAAAAAAATTAAAAAAAAACATTTTGTCAACACTCGGAATCGAACCCGCACATCTGGCGCATTGTAGTCTTACACTTATTCAGGAGTAAAAATGTAAACTTAAAGATAAATTAAGTAATAAAATATTAATAAAAGTAAATAAATCAACAAAAAAAATTTGAAAAGAAAAAAAAAGAATTTTGTCACCGATCAGATTTGAACCCAGTGCATGGCGCATGGTAGTCCAACTTCTAACTCCCTGCGCTGATCAGACAGTATGGAATGTCGTGTTAACATTGAGACTTAGTTAGCGGCATATTGATAATTTTGAAAGGCAAATCACTAATAAAGTATTATTAAAAACTAAAAAAAAATAAAACGGACATATCTACAGCTATAGAGCTTTCATTTAAAAAAAGAATCATCAAAATCGGTTCAATAGGAACTGCAGGGGCTCTGTCGAAAGAAATCCATACAAAATCTCTTTGCCTTTTAAATATATAGATTGAACATAGTTTAACATAACAAAATACCCTAAACAATGCTTTAATGTAGGCCGGATCTTATAACACAGTTGGATGTCATCACAAACTATCGAGTATCATCGATTGCAAATTTATTATCATGGCAGCAAGGCGATTTTCTAATTTGTACCCCCATAACCAAAATCCAAGACGTATCCACGTCAAAAATCGGGTTCTCTCAACTTTTTTTGCGCTGGATTGAATCTTACCTAAAGCAACGATCCTTAAAAGTTTTTTTTAACTCAACTCTCTCTGACACCATGTATGATTGTTTCATTCAGCCATAAAAAGAAACCGATTTTACATGATTATGTAATTGATAGTTTTAAAATTGAGAGATCTGATAAAATACTCGATTTGGGTGTTTTACTCGATGAAAAACTAAACTTTCTCTTGCACATTAATGTAGTTATTAATAGCGCAAATGCGCTACTAGGATTCATTAGACGGTATGCTCGTGAAATATCAGATCCCTATATCTTGAAGGTTTTATATTGCTCTCTTGTACGTCCTTTTTTAGAGTACGAAGGTATAGTTTGGAAAAACAAAAGTTAGAATACTTACAGAACTGCCACTCACAAACAAATTAAATTAATTTTCAATCATTCATATTTTCAAATGCATTTAAATGGCTTGCTATTTTAAGGACCGCCTCCTTAACCCTAAACCCCAGAAGTGAGCCTGTCAGTCTCAAATCAAATATTAAATGCAAAAAACTATGCCTGTAAATATTCAGCTTTTCGTAAAAATGACTAGAAAATGTTTTTATTTCCTAAATATTTCTTTAATTCTAAATAAATACACATCTCTTTTCGATATTTATACTAAGAGACTCTGAGTCTCACTTTTGAGAAATCGTTAGGTTTCAAAATTGGGGGTTTAGGGTTAAAAATGTCGCCATTGGTGGGGAGGAGGTCTGAAAGCCTTGATGTAGACACAACAAATAAATAAATTTTTGCCAAATATCGAAGCAAAGAATATTAATGTCTTTTATCCAGTTCTGCGCGAAGTCGAAGCGACGACTGGCGCAAAAATTGGATCTGGCTCCCTTCTCTTTCCAAAAAAATTGACAAAAAGCCACTTTTGGAAGCTCAAAAAATTTTAAAAACCGATTAGGGGAAAGTTTTGTCCGAATTTTTCTTTGTGGTTATCTAAATAAACAAAAATTGCGTAATGAAATCCACTGCAGGCAAATTTTGGGCATCCTATGCATAAATGATAAAACACTACGTTTTGGACGCTAAGATAAAAAACAACATTTAATTGAAATCCTCACAGTTGTAACTCTGTTTTGTCCTTTCTGAGTGCTTGATTTGCACGGCCATGCCTGTCTCTTACAAACAAATCAATAAGGGTATTCACTCATTGAAGCATTTGGTTGTGTATCAGTGTATTGGATGTATATTTACTCGACCTAGCAAAATTTTTCATACAAAATCGGTTACACTTTAGCTTTTTATTTGCTTCACTCGAAACCTTGTTTTTGGGTCTTGTATAGTGAGAAGTGTAAATTATGACAGCTGAAACGTTTGTTTTCATGTTTTGTGATCTTCATATTTTTCTCCGGTAAAAAGTGTTTAGTGGCGATAAATCAATAAATATATATAAATATATATAATATGGCGCAAAATGTTATTCAGCAGCGAAAGCGGAAAAGAGAGAAACCCAACAAGAAGTGGAGTGAAGCTGAAATCGCGAGTATTTTAGATTTTCTGGAAGAGGAGAAAGATTTTGGGTCTAGAAAATGTAAAAATATGCTTTTTCAAATGCTTTACGGGGTGTTCACGCTTTCTTGTAAAATGCACTTGTATCCATGCTACATTTACACCGATATTCAAAAGAGTGAATACCCATATTATTAAAAACATTTCCAGAAAGACTGAACATTCTTCCAGGAAGGACTGAGCCCTTCCAAACCCCCTTGGCTACGATCCTGTATTGTTTTCGAGTCATAGGACGGTAACGATTTTATGTGTGCTCAACTAAAAAGGTTTCCATATGAATGTGTTTGCTTAAACAAAAACAATTCAAAAAAGATGAATAAATTACCATTTATGCGACACCTCTAAATTGACTCTACCTACATTAAATCACAAAACTAGATTTAACTAATACTATGTTCACACTGACGCAAAATCACGTAATTTTGCGAAATGATATAGATCTTAAACCAAAGTGTTCACACAGAGGTTAAGGTAATTTTGTTTGACATTTCAACTACGTTAGTTAAAAAATGGATCGAGGAAGTTTGTGTAGGATTACTATGAATTTTAGTAATATGATGAATAATACAATTTAAAACATCGATAAAATATGTGCAAACAGAATTAGACACTTTAGACGAAAATGGGAATTATCTGTAATGAAAATAAACAATTATTTTCCATTTCATATCTAATCGCATCAAAAACAGGTCCATTTTTTTGCCCCGCGTAGGTTGTTTACTAATATATCCTCTTCGCGTGCGGAACACGGCCTCTTTTTCTTATATTTCCGTTTTCCAATGCAGCACAAATGTCAAAACTGATGTGCTGAAGAGAGCTGATTAGGTGATGCAGGGTTGTATCCATTGTTTTTACTTGATTTCGCTCGTAATTTTGTGGAAATTGCATACTTTTAGTGATTTTGAAAACAGGTTAATGTACTGGAAATCTCGTGATTTCGAGCAAGATTTCGTTCAAAATTACGAAAATCTTCAAAATTATGTAATTTTGCGTCAGTGTGAACATAGTATAAATTGAAATCTTGAACGTTTTAATTTTACACCCCTCTTGAATTTTTCTACGTTATTTTTAATACAATATAGTGATTGTGATGAGCCAATCACATCCATGAAAAATCGCTCCTCCTACAACTGCTAAAAATAACTGAGGAAGAAATGTTCAGTGCAGCAGTCAAGTGGGATTTCATAAATTTCGCTTCCCACAAATCACATTTGTTTTCTCCTCTCTAAATTGAGACAGTTTGCTGGAAAGAAATTTTTCAGTACAATCGCATTAAAATAATATTTTTTATAAACTTAATTTTTCAAGATATAATAAATTACAATTAAAAATTATAATTCAAGTAATTGCGATCAATATTATGTCGAGAAAAATCCAATTGTGCAATTTTGAATCAGGTGACGAGGATCCAGATGATGTTAGCTCTAATAGTAAGTTGAAATAATTTTATAGCCAGTGAATAGTTTTAAAAACAGTGTCAGACGCGCAGGTGGTCAACGGCCGAATTAAAGATGTCCGAAATAAAGTTAGAACAAAATATTGTCTTCTGACTAGGGATGCAACATCGTTCATAAAACCCCGATATATCGAAAATCGAAAAATTTTTAAGGCGACATCGATGTCAAAAAACATCGTCCTGAAAACATCGATACCTCGATGTTTTTCCGATGTTTCGAAAAAATTAAATTTTATAAATAACTAGCTTGCATACCCGTCGTGGCCGGGTTAAGTTTTTTCAAATTTTTTTTTTGATGGTCTATGTGGGAGCTAAACTTCAGGCTAATCGGCTCGGTAGTTTCCCCGCGAAAGAGTAACATAGCGCAAAAACTAAGTTTCGAAATCACTTTACCCCCTCCCCTTACTCCCCCCACCCCTCGCGTTACTTTTCCGTATGCCTATGTTGGAACCAGAACTACCACAGAAACTCATGCCAAATTTCAAGTCAATCGGTTGAGCCGTTTTTGCGTGAAAGAGGAACAGACAGACAGACAGACAGACAGACAGACAGACAGACAGACACCAACTCATTTTTAAACCCGTATGGTGAAACCAAAGGGTATACTAACTTTGCCTTACCGTTTGTAACGCCAAGATCCCGTCATAGCACACAAAAATGAATTACACCAGTGTGTTTAGAATATTTAATTTTTGCATGTCCGTCCGTCCGTCCGTCTGTCTGTCTGTGGCGCGGATTGCGGGCGCACGGATTGAGCTAGAGACTTGAAATTTTGCGTGGATCCGTTTTTCGTAAAATGCGAGGCTAAGTTCGTTAATGGGCAAAAATTGACCATTAGAGGGGGTACCCCCCATACGAACGAAAACGTTTTTTGTGAATATCTCAAAAACGGTGAATTTTATCAAAAAAGTGCAAGAACAAAAGTTATTTAGGATATGATTCTACATAAAACTCCTATACATCAAAATCCGATTGGAATAAATTTTAAAAAATCTTATTGGAAAGTTTGCCTTTAAAGTGGAATTTTGGTACAACTGTTCGAATTTTGATACGTATATGATATACGTATATGGGTTTTGAATAATTGCGAGATTGGCAATTATAGCTTTTGTTATGTTTATATATTAGTATGATTTAGCCACCTGGCGGATGCTCTACTGTGGGTGAAGTGGACCCAAGTAGAATTGACACGGTTTTAATTCTTCTTATACGTTGAACCACCAAAAGCCCGTTAGTTTTCGAGATATTCGCAAAAAACTATTTTTTTTAAATATCGGCATATTTTCATAACGGCTTGAGATACGGAGTTCTAGTACAAGACATAAATGTAGCAAATTTTATTGTCTCCAAGTTTTGTAATACAGAAGACTACTGGAAAATGGTTAGTTTCGGAATAAACCGCAAAAAACGAAATCGTAGTTTTTAAAAAGCCGCCGTTTTGGTTACTTCCGGTTAACGGATTTCCACATCAGGACCAAACTTCTCTGTAAAATCTCATGGCTAGCTCATCGAGGTATCGTTGGCATCTCTTCTTCTGACATTACTGAATTATTATTATAAGTTTTACCATTTTGTAAGCCGGCAAGACGCGTGCTTGAATTCTAAATAAATCGTGTAAAGCGGCCGAACTGTTTTTCTTTCTCCTTTTTGTGTTTTACAAACAGTTTGGATGAAATGAGTAGATATTTGGATTAAAAGGAATAAAAATATGTAGCAAAAAAGGAAAACAAAAGTTATTTGAAAAGTTAAGAAACAAAAGCTATTAAAAAGTTTAAGAAACAGAAGTTATTTAAAAAAGTCAATAAACAAAATTTATTAAATTAAAATAAATAAAGGCATGTGTGTGAAATAAAATTGTAAAATAGTTTAAGTCATTAAAAAACAAATTAAGTGATAAAATTATTTGAAATATACAACAAAAAAAGTAAAAATGAGTTCTTAATTTGATTTCCCCTACGGCATGCAAAAAAAATCATACAACAGTTTTATTGACATCTATTATTAAAACAATATGGACCATATTATTAAAACAATATGGACCAACAACTGCAAATCGCGGCTTCCTTAATACATATATCTCCTTATTCTGCTGTTTTATTACTAAGACAAGATAGAAAGAAAAAACGTATATGGATTAAAAACTGGAAGGTGCACCGCACTGTGGGGCCAAAGTGTGGGGCCAAAATATTTTTGAATGGGGTTTTTTTTGTTGGCTAGATAAATATCCAAGCTTTATTTCCTAACAATCTCATCACCCCCTCCTTTCCCCTCCCCCACCCATCTGCATTTGAAATCAAAAATTACCAAAATCTCGAGAACGGTTGGTCGTACAGAAAAAATCATTAATGACGAAAATATTTAGAATGCCATTTTACATATAACGTCAGTACATGAAAATCGAATAGGAGCAACTTTAATACCCCATATGATGAAATAATAAAAACTACAATATTTGTTGTTGTAATATTTTTTTGGTTTTGTTTTAAAGTTGTTTTTTAAATGTTATAGAAAAATATAGCATTTTTAAAGACAACTTTTTTTTAATACGATTATTTTAATACAATTTGATACAAATACACATGGCTAAAATTACATTAAGTTGAGGAAAAATTATATTCTAATAATGTCTTCATCTACGTCGAATTTTAACAATTGTAGGATTTCTTGATCTTCCTCGTCATCCAATTCATCTTTTGCATTTGTCCATTTACAACGCAGAGAAGCCAAAAATGGATCTGACTACAAAAGTAATATATTCATTAAATCTTCATTTTGGTTGATTCTATCGTTTTTTCTAGTGTTGGTTAGTCTAAAATGTCTGTAGTCTTTTTGTTTTTCCATTCCTGAACTTCTTCTGAAAGCTCCCCAAGTGGTAAAATGGTTTTTTCAATTATCAGCTTGCCATGAAAAAGCACTTTATGCATTGTTGCAGACATATTTCTCCAATTGTAATGTCTATTATACAAATCAGCTGTGGACTTGGCATATGATTGGAATTTATCTGAATTTACTGCCTGCTTGCTTGAAAGCACCGATAATATAAATTTCGTCGAATTAATGTAAATTTCTTAATATTATGTTGTAACATTGTATATACATATGTACATATGTATATCTAAGATATTGATTTTTATTGCTCTAATTATTCATAGGAAGACCGAGCCATCTCAAAATCCTCCTTCTGCCTCTGTCTCTGAGTAATTGAATCTGATTGTAATTGCAACATGATTCGTATAATGAGGTTCAGGGAACTTGATTTTTTTGTAATTACTAGTTATCGCTGCCGATAGATATCTAAAAAGTGATATTTTTAGAATGCATATCGAAAAACCTTACTCCCCAGCAATTTTGCGAATTTTCATTAAGATACCTTCACGTAATTCGAAGACACGATACCCCGAGGGGAGGGAAAAGTCAGGTTTGTAGTGCAAAAATCGAAAGCCCCTAGCCCCCTTAGTAATACTGTAAAGTTTCATTAAGATCGGACCACCCAATTCGAAGATACCAGGCGAGGGGTATCGAGGGGAGGGAAAAGTCAGGTTTGTAGTGCAAAACTCGAAAGCCCCTAGCCCCCTTAGTAATACTGTAAAGTTTCATTAAGATCGGACCACCCAATTCAAAGGTACCAGGCCGGGCGTATCGTGGGGAGGGAAAAGTCAGGTTTGTAGTGAAAATATCGAAAACCCTCAGCCCCCTCAGTAATACTGTAAAGTTTCATTAAAATCGGACCACCCAATTCGAAAATAACAGGCGAGGGGTATCGAAGGGGAATTTTCTCAGGGGTGAGACCTATCTAGATCGATTTCTTGTCCCCGAAAATCCCTAACCACCAAGTTTCGTGAAAATCGTTAGGCGGGTTTTCGAGATCGTTTGTGCAGACAGACAGACAGACAGACAGACCGACAAACATTCCTCGTATTATATTATAGGATAATATGTAAGAAATCAGACTTTTGTTTACGGTGACCAGAGTTGCAGGTAGTAGCAGATGAAATATGGATATTTTGTAAGGTGTTGACCTTGGCTATCATGTCCAACTTACACTTGACCGGTACAAACCGGTACATTTTTTGCAGAGCCATATATATACAAAATTTCGCGAAAAAAATAGTATTTTTAGAATGCCCAGAATTCCGGGATAACAATTTTAAGAAAAAAAATGTAGTACTACAAATTTTTAATTTTTATTATAATTGCCTAAATATGTCCTCAGGTTGATGATAAAATCGATTTTCCTGTACTAAGTGACTTAATAAAGTTCAAAAAATTTGTTGAAAATTCGAAAATGGAAAAAACCAGAATTTTTGCCAACTTTGACCTCATGGCGTCCGGAAATTACTTGTCCCAGGAGAGTGTCCTTTTGAATTTCTAGGTTCCTAAGAATTCTCAACGCAATGACATAACCGAAATCCTTCAAAGGCAGAACTCAACATTTGTATTTTTGGCCGCCGAATAGCACTTTGGCCCCAACGTGCGCCGGTCAACTCTAGAATATTTCAGGCTCTTAAGCGTAGGACTGCGTCTGGAACATAAAAACGCATACAGGATGTTTTTACGAATGGACAACGTTTATTTTGAGGAGATTATCCACATTTTGAAGCCGTATCTCACAAAACAGAATACTCTAATGAGAGACTCAATCTCGACGGAAGAAAAGCTGGCAATAACTCTCAGGTTCTTGGCCACTGGAGAATCTTTCCGAAGCTTGGAATACCAAAGCCGATTGTCGCTGTCATTTATCAACAGGACGGTTCCGGAATTTTGCTTATTATTGTACAATCATTTGAAGGGCAAATATCGGAAGGTATATTTTAGGATTTCTGCATTTAAATTAATCACATATTCGTATGTTCAGTTTCCTAAAAATGTTGACGAATGGGTGGGAATTTCGAATAGAATGGCCCAAAGATGGCAATTTCCAAATTGTATTGGAGCTTTAGATGGAAAGCACATTGCATTTCGGGCATCAAAAACCGATGGTTCTGTGTATCTCAACTACAAAGGCTTCAATAGCATCGTTTTATTGGCAATGTGTGACGCTGATTGCAAATTCACATTTGTTGATATCGGCTGTAATGGTCGCATCAGCGATGGTGGTGGAGTGTGGAAATTTTTGGTGGTGTATTCAATACAACACCAGGAAGAACATTTCACGTATTTTATCCTGTGCTTCTATTCCCTCAAACCCCTCCACTGCTAGATTGTATGTTATTAGAGATATTAAGTTGAATTTTTTGTGTTACGACACGGCGGACGATATATTCAGGAAACTGGCCGCGGTATGCATATAGAAAGGAGGCCGAGCTTTATGGTCGTGCTTTTCACCCGAAATTTTACATTTTAGAAGAAAATTCACGCTTTTTTCTAGACCTATGATTGGTTTCAAATTTTTATTATTATAAATATTTAAAAATTGAAAAGAAACTGAAAGCTTTCGTAGTTTTTCAGAAAACTGTGGCTGACAATTGAACCGCGCAAAATTTTGTTTAAGGTATTCTAGTGTGACGAGTCAAAAAAGTCCAATTTTTTTGTTGCAATTTTCGAGGGTTTATTGTGTGTAGAATAAGTGCGCAGAAGGATATCTTCGGGTGAGGTAAGATGCCTGAGCTTCGAAGGTCACTGTGTTAGCAGATTGAATGTCATGTTTTCAAGATTTATTTAAATGTTTTCTCAAGAACTAATGAACCCATCGAGTTGCCGCTCTGCACATATCCGGAAAAATTTTTTCCGGAAAATTTGGAGAAAAGGATAATCACGTTATCCTTACAGGACCTTCCGTTATCCTTACTGACTTTTTAATGACAGATTCGGAGTCAGCGACCCCAAAAACCCCCAGAATAGATTTTTTTCCGGAAAATTTGGAGAAAAAGATAATCACGTTATCCTTACAGGACCTTCCGTTATCCTTACAAGGACGAAGTAGTGAAAATATTGTATTGTCATCGGACTTATATAAGTGTGCAAAATTTCAAGTCAATCGGACAAGTGGAAGTGGGTCAAAATTGGGTTGCAAGATTTGATCTGACAGACAGACAAACAGACAGACACGAAGGCAAGCTAAATAAAAGCTTTTAATAACAAAATAAAAAAAAATAAAAAAAATTTTTTTAAAAAAAGCTTTTATTAAAAAAAATGCACTAAAAAGAAAAAAATAATTTTCTGGACGCTGTGTATCACAAATATAAAAGCTTTTAAAAAGCGAGATAAATGTTTATTTTATTGTTTTATGCTTTATCTCGCTTTTTAAAAGCTTTTATATTTGTGATACACAGCGTCCAGAAAATTATTTTTTTCTTTTTAGTGCATTTTTTTTAATAAAAGCTTTTTTTAAAAATTTTTTTTTTATTTTTTTTTATTTTGTTCTTTTTAGTCTTCGAATATATAGCTTTACATTTGAGATGTCCTTACAGGCTTTTTAACTTGAGAATCGTATTCAGCGAACCCCAAAACCCGCAGAATATATTTTTTCCCGGAACAATTGAGAAAAAGGATAATCACGTTATCCTTACAGGACATTCCGTTATCCTTACAGACTTTTTAATGACAGATTCGGATTCAGCGACCCCAAAAACCCCAGAATAGATTTTTTTTCCGGAAAATTTGGAGAAAAGGATAATCACGTTATCCTTACAGGACCTTCCGTTATCCTTACAGACTTTTTAATGACAGATTCGGATTCAGCGACCCCAAAAACCCCCAGGATAGATTTTTTTCCGGAAAATTTGGAGAAAAGGATAATCACGTTATCCTTACAGGACCTTCCGTTATCCTTACAGAGTTTTTGATGACAGATTCGGATTCAGCGACCCCAAAAACCCCAGAATAGATTTTTTTCCGGAAAATTTGGAGAAAAGGATAATCACGTTATCCTTACAGGACCTTCCGTTATCCTTACAGACTTTTTAATGACAGATTCGGATTCAGCGACCCCAAAAACCCCCAGAATAGATTTTTTTCCGGAAAATTTGGAGAAAAGGATAATCACGTTATCCTTACAGGACCTTCCGTTATACTTACAGACTTTTTAATGACAGATTCGGATTCAGCGACCCCAAAAACCCCCAGGATAGATTTTTTTTCCGGAAAATTTGGAGAAAAGGATAATCACGTTATCCTTACAGGACCTTCCGTTATCCTTACTGACTTTTTAATGACAGATTCGGATTCAGCGACGCCAAAAACCCCCAGGATAGATTTTTTTCCGGAAAATTTGGAGAAAAGGATAATCACGTTATCCTTACAGGACCTTCCGTTATCCTTATAAGGACGAAGTAGTGAAAATATTGTATTGTCATCGGACTTATATAAGTGTGCAAAATTTCAAGTCAATCGGACAAGTGGAAGTGGGTCAAAATTGGGTTGCAAGATTTGATCTGACAAACAGACAAACAGACAAACAAGATAGCGAGCTAAATAAAAGCTTTTAAAAATGAGTTGGTGTCTGTCTGTCTGTTCCTCTTTCACGCAAAAACGGCTGAACCGATTGACTTGAAATTTGCCATGAGTGTCTGTGGTCGTTCTGGTTCCAACATAGGCATGCGGAAAAGTAGCGCGAGGGGTGGGGGCAGTAAAGGGAGGGGGTAAGGTGATTTCGAAACTTAGTTTTTGCGCTATGTTACTCTTTCGCGGGGAAAATACGGAACCGATTGGCCTGAAATTTGGCATATATGTTTGTCGGGGGTCCAGCCCCAACATAGACCCATTAAAAAGAAGCCCGAGAGGTGGGGGGATTAAGGGGAGGGGGTAAAGTCATCTCGAAACTTAGTTTTCCTACTATGTTACTCTTTCGCGGGGAAACTACTAAACCGATTGGCCTGAAATTTGACATAGATATTCGTCGGGGGTCCAGCCTCAACATAGATTCATTAAAAAGTAGCCCGAGAGGTGGGGGAGTAAGGGGAGGGGGTAAAGTGATCTCGAAACTTAGTTTTTGCGCTATGTTACTCTTTCGCGGGGAAACTAGTGAACCGATTGGCCTGAAATTTGGCATAGATGTCCGTGGAGGGTCTAGCCCCAACATAGACCTATTAAAAAGTAGCCCGAATGGTGCGGGAGTAAGCGAAAGGGGGAAAGTAATACCGAATGCAAGTGCTGGAATTTTTTGTTAGTTTCTTAATAATTTTCCGAAGAGAAAAAACTAACGAACGGCATACAGGCTGCCTAATTTTTAACCAACTGAATTTAGTTTGGGCGAAGCCGGGTCCAAATTCTAGTGTTAAATAATAACGAAGTAAAGATATTGGTTTCGAAGGTATTTTTTTTGCCAAAGAGAAATGGTTAGACAAAACACGAAATCCTTTTTCGTCTATTGCTTTCACAAAAACAAAAGTTAGAATACTTACAGAACTGCCACTCACAAACAAATTAAATTAATTTTTAATCACTCATATTTTCTAATGCATTTAAATGGCTTGCTATTTTAAGGACCGCCTCCTTAAAAATGTCGCCATTGGTGGGGAGGAGATCTGAAAGCATTGATGTAGACACAACAAATAAATACATTTTTGCCAAATATGGAAGCAAAGGATATTAATGTCTTTTATCCAGTTCTGCGCGAAGTCGAAGCGACGACTGGCGCAAAAATTGGATCTGGCTCCCTTCTCTTTCCAAAAAAAATTGACAAAAAGCCACTTTTGGAAGCTCAGAAAATTTTAAAAACCGATCAGGGAAAAGTTTTGTCCGAATTTTTCTTTCTGGTTATCTAAATAAACAAAAATTGCGTAATGAAATCCACTGCAGGCAAATTTTTGACGTGCATACTTCTTGGATTTTGGTTATGGGGGTACAAATTAGAAAATTGGCTTGCTGCCATGATAACAAATTTGCAATCGATGATACTCGATAGTTCGTGGTGACATCCGAACAGAAACTGTGTTATAAGATCCGGCCCACATTAAAGCATTGTTTAGGGTATTTTGTTATGTTAAACTATGTTCAATTATTTTTTTAAAGATCAAAATCTAAATTTTCACTGCCGCTGTTATTCTGTGTTTGCTGCTTGTAGTACAGATTTCACATTTATACTCTTTTTATGCTTTTCCTTTGTGTGCATTGAATCTCATGTTATTTCGTTCTTAAAATTTTCGCTCTTATCGATAATAGCGTTTGCTGTGGTTTCCGACTCTCGTTCTTGGGACCGAAAATGATTTCTATTTAAGTTTTCGCTTCTTGTTCAAAGCGGTTTGTGTGTCTCGCATAAAAATGAAGGAAAGCTTCGAGCGATGGCTGTTGGGTATGATCACAGGCAAAGATTATACTCTAAGATAATTTACGCAGAAGATCGAAATGGTACACAATATTTTTAAAAAAATTTGCCGCGATGGTATCGCCATCTAGGATACAATCTCTAAAGCTTGATTAGATTTGTGAGCCTTGGGTTTAGAAGCTTTAAAAATTTTGTGTTCGTATGTGTGTTGTGTCAAAGTTGTTCTGATTCATTCATTATGTTTGATCGCCAATATGCGAGGTACAAAGTTCAATGACATGTTTCGTCGCCTGTGATTTTTTGTTGTTTTTTTTTAAATTCTGTATTGTACCATTTTTTCACTTTAAGCAGGCGTATTAGATTCGTTGAGATTTAAAAAAATCTTCCTTTTCGGATTCTAATTATTTTCTTTAGAGGAAAGATGTTTATTGATGGAACGTTTATTAATTTATTTTTGATTTGATCATTTTCTTAGACTAGCAATTTTATATCTCATATGTAATATGGACACGATAACTCTCGAAGGAATTGAACTGGAGACTTGACATTTGGTATGAATGATTTTTTCGTAAAAAGTAAGGACGAGTTCGTGAACCGGCAAAATCGGACCACTTCTTCCCCCCTCCACCATACAAGTTGAAAAGTTTTTAGTGATTTTCTCGAAAACGGTACGTCCGATCGAAAAACTTTATACTACAAAATTGCTTAGAATATAATTTTACATTAACTTTTCATACATAAAAATAGAGTAGAACGTCAACTAATACCCTCCCCCCATACAAATATGTGTTTTTTGCCATGAGACTTTGTGCCATGAGACTTTGTGCTATGAGACTTTGTGCCATGAGACCTGTTGTCATTATTATATTGCCTTTGCTTAATCATTTTAAAATAATTAACGCAAAATATAAAATATCAGTTGTGATCAACACAAAACTTTCTTCTACAAAATCTACGACCCTGTGCAATTTACGCTAGAGCCCTGTCGCATTGTCAACCTAAGACGACCTCCCAATAAATTGTTGGTTCATCCAGAAATATCAAAAACGTGCAAAATTTGAGATAACTTGAGAACGGTAAAAGATATCAATTTACGGTAAATGGCAAAAATGTAGAAAATGTTAACATCTCCAATTCTTCCTTGAGTTAATTTGTCGAAAAATCGTTAGTTTGCAAGTAATTTGCAAAAAAATATTTTTTTATATTTTAATCTAAATATCTCAATAACGGTAAAAGATAACGGATAACGGTAAGAAACAAAATTGTGCAGAATGCCATTCTCATTAATTCACTTCATACATTCAGTCAGCAAAAACCCGTTAATTTTCGAGATAATCGCAAAAAACTGTTTTTTTGGAAATAACGGTTTATCACGATAACAGGTTGAGATATCGAGTTATAGATAAAGACAAAAGTGTCGGAAATTTTATTTTCTCCAAGTAAAAAACGCGTAGTCGAGAAAAACGAAATTGCGATTTTTGAAAAACCGCCATTTTGGATACTTCCGGTTAACGGATTTGCACCAAAAGTTGATAGGATCGTCCCGTTTCAGGACCCAACATGCCTAAAAAATTTCATGGCGCTAGCTCTATTAGTTTTTGAGAAATCTTGTACACAGACAGACAGACAGAAAGACATTTTTTTAATATGACTCCAATCGACTCAGGAGTGATCGGGAAATGTTTTTTAGGCAAAATTAAGAGGTCGAAATTTTTCATGAATACAATACTTTATTATACTCCGTAGAAGAAAGTAAAAAGTAAATATAAAATACAAGAGCTGAAAAAAGAAAAATGCGGCTTCAATCAAATTTGAGCAATCAATGAAATTTTCATCCTGAAAAGTTCTATGCATAAGCACAACAACAAAGCGAATAGTCGAATAGTCTATCCATGCAACGCCGCCTATTTTAAGTCGGATAAAATTAACAGAATCGCGTCGACGAACATGCCGAACAAAATAAACGAATACAAAAACGAATACCCGAAGCAGAAAAAACAAAACAGAATGACTGAGCAAGAAGAGCTTTGAAACAACTACACATGCAAACAAATCATATAAAATGTTTAAAGTTTTCAAACCCGAGACTCATAACGAAAGCTCCAAATCTAAATCAAACTTTAGAGATTGTATCCCAAATTGGGATACAATCTCGAAAATTTTTGGTACCATTTCGATCTTCTCCGTAAATCATCTTAGAGTATAATCTTTGTCACAGGCAATGTAATATAACAGACAAGTAGTTCTTTGGAGGGTTTTCGACAGCTCCTCGCTCCCAAATCGGAATAAAAACGATTGAACCATGGCTCCATATCATTGTGTTGGTTGTGCTGGTGCTGGAGTTCTCGTTGACGCTCTCTCAGATTTGTTTCTATCTCCTTTTCATTACCATTCGTTGCTGTTCACTCCGCTTACCCAACTTTTCCACCAGCTTTTCATTCTTAATTTGAGCGTTGTTAGATTTAGATTGATCGTTGCAAAAACGTTTGGAGAATATGATGAACTTCATCATTCGAAAACTGAAAATGGGCAATAAATGTGCCGTTTGCGGATCTTGTCAGAGAAATAATGAAAATCTTCGATTTTTCAGATTTCCTCAGGATCCAAAGTTATTGCCACTTTGGTTATCAGCTACAAAAACTCTCGCAGCGGACGCGAAAAAATTACGAGTTTGTAGTAATCACTTCGAACCAAAATTTTTTGGAAAAAAGTTTTTGAAAAAGGATCCAATTCCTACATTGCTTCTTAATGACAGTAATGTTTATGTCAACAATGACATTCAGGTATTTGAATACGAAAATTCTCTAAATGAAGATAGAGAAATGGATTTGGAGGAATTTGCCGAATTGGATTCCTATGTCGCTCTTCGCATTGATGATGCATTGCCCTCGCCAAAAGCACCTGAGTTTTGTGAAAATTGTGTTCACAAAATAAAAACCGAAAGAATTTATCAGAAACTTTTAGCAAAAAAAAACTCAAAAAGTTAAAAAACTTACTAAAGAACTCCAGCAAGCGAAAAAAACTGTGCTCTTATTGAGAAGCCAAAAATATAGGAGCAAAAAGTAAAAATTAATTTTAAAAAATATTCCTAAATTCAATTTGGAAACCCATATTAAAAACATATCTCATGTTTCAGCAAGTGCTAAAACATTTTGCAACATGCTTTTGAGGAAGAAACAAAGGAAATATAGCTCAGATGAAAGAGCCTTGTACTATGTTCACACCGACGCAAAATTACATAATTTTGAAGATTTTCGTAATTTTGAACGAAATCACGCTCGAAATCACGAGATTTTCAGTACATTAGCCTGTTTTCATAATCACTAAAAGTATGCAATTTCTACAAAATTACGAACGAAATCAAGCAAAAACAATGTCTACAACCTGCATTACTTATTCAGCTCTCTTCAGCACATCAGTTTTGACATTTGTGCTGCATTGGAAAAACGGGAATATAAGAAAAAGAAGCCGTGTTCCGCACGCGAAGAGGATATATTAGTAAACAAGCTACTCGGGGCAAAAAAATGGACCTGTTTTTGATGCGATTAGATATGAAATGGAAAATAATTGTTTATTTTCATTACAGATAATTTCCATTTTCGTCTAAAGTGTCTAATTCTGTTTGCACATATTTCATCGATGTTTTGAATTGTATTATTCATCATATTACTAAAATTCATAGTAATCCTACACGAACTTCCTCGATCCATTTTTTAACTAACGTAGTTGAAATGTCAAACAAAATTACCTTAACCTCTGTGTGAACACTTTAGTTTAAGATCTAAATCATTTCGCAAAATTACGTGATTTTGCGTCGGTGTGAACATAGTATTAGCCCAAAGCATAAATTTAAAATCATCTCATACATATGATTATTTAACTCAGAATCTTAAATTCAAATTACCATCCAAATCATCTTTAAATAAATGGATACCAATAAATTATTTAAATCCTGGAATTAATGACAGTGTCATTAAAAATTTGAAACAATTGATTGCTGAGTTAGTGACTTAAATATGGCAGTGTTAATGTTTGATGGGATGATGATAAAAAGGTTTTTAAAATATAACTCTTATCATGATGAAATTCAGGGGTTTGAGGATACTGGCTTCAAACGAAACGAAAAATTAGCTAAATAGGTTTGCGTGTTTCAAATAAGGGGTATGTTTTCAAACTGGAAGTTTGTCGTGGGCTATGCAGCATCTGGTACTGGCTTGACGAGTGACATGTTGGTCGAATTGATTAATCTGTATTTAAAAATTTGTTTCGATCTGGGGCTTAATATAAAAATAATAACATGTGATCAAGGCTCAAACAACAGAGGTGCGTATAAAAAGCTTGGCGTGACGGAAAATTCTCCATTTTTTACTGTTAACCTACTGAGGATTCTGCAAACATAACAAGAATGGCACCAAAAATAACATCGAAACACATATGTATATCCAAATAATTTTGAGAAAATGAAAGTTAGCTATGCCACACAAGTTTTTAGCCATACTACGTCTGCTGCCGTAAAAACTCTGATACAGGCTGGTGAATTTAAAGATACAGAAAGCGTTGGTAAGGCAACTGCCGTTTTCCTGGAAAATATGAATAGACTTTTTGACTGTTTAAATAGTGAACAATTATGTGATAAAAATCCGAACAAATCTGCACTGCAATTAAAAAACGGTGTGTACCAATTCTTCGAAGAAATGATTTCTTATTTCGAAAGTATTGAAAATAATTCAAATCGCAGAGTTTTTTGTTTTAAAGGAATAATTCAAACCCTTAAAGGCATTTTGCTTTTAGCTAACGAAATTTTAGGCACACAAGAAAATCATTTTTTTATCTTAGTAGCTAGATTGAACCGAGACCCACTTGAAAATTTATTTTCATTAATTAGGTCTAGAATACCAAATAATAATAACCCATCACTCTCTGAGTTCAATTATACAGAATCCATTTTGTTTTCTTTAAAAAAATTACTTATGTTTACTTCATTTGGATTTAAATAGGTTTGAGGAACGTAACTATCAGTTTGATTTAAATTCGAATTTCGTTTAATTATCTGATTGGCATGTCTTTTCCAGACTGTTTCCGAATTTTGTAATTGGATCCAATATGTTCTACGACCTTTACGTTCCACAATTTTACCTGGAGTCCAAGAAATTTTTCCTGGTATGGAATAATCCTTAATCATAACGGAATCATTTATATATTGTTACCTTTATAATTCTTAATTTGTCTATTTTGATTTTTAGTAACTTGGCATTTACTATCAATATTTGAATTAACTGATTCCATTCTTCGCAGATTTAGTAAATCTAACCTAGTTCTTAATTTTCTATTAAAAATTAGTTTTGCCTTCCCAGTTGTCGAATGAACAGTGTTACGATAATCCAATAGAAAAAGCTGTAAGTATTTGTCCATATCTTTAACTGATTTGGATTTAAAAATCGCCCTTTTCAACGCGTTTTTACGGTCCTTACCGAATTTTCCGCCTGTCCATTCGAAGCAGGATGACCCACAGGTATTGCAATATGCTGTATGCCATTATTTTTCAAAAAAATTTCGAATTCATGTGACTTCAACGATCTTCCATTATCAGAAACTATTATTGAAGGGATACCAAAACGAGCAAATAATTCCTTTAATTCTTTAATGGTTGCCTTACTAGTAATATTATTCCCCATGTTAATACATTCTAACCATTTACTATCAACTATAATTAAAAATTGTTGTTTATGAAACGGACCCATAAAGTATATGTGTATTCTATCCCACGGCTTTTCGGGTCATTTCCAGGGAATTAATGAAGTTTTTTCAGGTGCGTTTCAGAGAAGTGTAAACAAGCTTCACAAGATGTAGCTAAATTGTCTATTTCTTTATCTAATCCAGGCCACCAGCAATATTCCTTACCATTGGCTTTCATTTTACATAGGCCTAAATGAGACTCGTGAAGCTGACTTAGAACTTGAGCTTTTAACGAATTTGGAATTATAATCCTATAGCCCCAAAACACACATTCATTTTCTACATTTAATTCATCACTTTTGAGAGCATAAGGACGTAATGCTGAATCATTTGTAGCCTCAACTGGCCACCCATTACGTATATAATCTATCACTTTATTTAAAATCGTGTCTTTTTTGGTTTCGATCTTAATATTTTCAATTGTGATAGGTGATTGAATTAGATTAGTTGCATAATTTATATATATATTTTGTGAATCTAATATATTATCAAAACTGTTTTCGACGTGTTGCAAAATTCAACATGGAACTGACATGTTGAATTTTGAATCGATAAGCTGTGAGGGCTAATGCTATTCTTTGCAGTCTATTGGCTGCCATTAAAGGAATGCCTTTTTTAGGACCTAAAATATGCATTAACGGCTTATTGTCAGTTACTAGAAGGAATTCCCTTCCAAACAAATAATGGTGAAACTTTTTAACACCAAAATAAATAGCAGTGGCTTCTCTATCTAATTGAGAGTAATTTTGTTCGCTGGTTTGCAATTTTCTTGATGCAAATTCAATTGGCCTTTCCAATTCATTTGGATAACAATGCGTCAAAATTGCAGCGACGCCAATAGGACTCGCATCTACTATTAATTTAATTGTCACGTTTGGGTCAAAATGCGCCAAAGTTCGATGTGACATTAAAAGCTTTTTAATTTTCGTAACTGCGTTACTAACATATGTTCTTCTGCCCAATTAAATGGTTTATCTTTCTTTAATAAATCATATAAGGGCGCGCAATTTTCTGTAATCTGAGGTAAGAATTTACGATAGAAATTTACTACCCCCAAGAACCCTTGTAATTCGCTTATATTTTCGGTATTTTTCATATACACTATGGCCTCGACCTTTTCTTTACAAGAGTGCAACCCGTTTCTGTCAATAACATTACCGAGATATTTTTCCTTGTGTCAGTATTTATGGCTAGACTAGGTAGTTTGAAGAAAAGTGATCAAAGTGTGCAACCCCTAAATATTATCCAATCTTCTTAAAATTTGGCATATATATATTTTTCATCACTGAGATTCGGGGCGTAAGCAAAGTCTGCAAAAATTTTAGATTTTATTTTTTCCCTAACAAAATGAAACACCCTAATGCACACACATATATATATATACATTTCATTAGTAAAAGAGTGATATTTCGCTCCCAGCATTAAAGTTCTGTTCTCAAAGAACGTAAAAACCATAATTTCGTTCTTGTTCTTTGGGGGGTTTACTGAAATGTGATTTTTTTTCCATTGTTTCAATTCATCCTTGGGAGCAGAACGAAAGACTAGAAATGGGAGCGTTTTGAACACCGTATGTATGATATTTGTTTCACACTTCTCTTATCATAAACCAATCATAAATAAAATTATTATACCCGTATGGTGAAACCGAATATCTCAAAAACGGTGCATCTTATCAAAAAAGTGCAAGAACAAAAGTTATTTAGGATATGATTCTACATAAAACTCCCATACATCAAAATCCAATTGGAATAAATTTAAAAAAAAATCTAATTAGAAAGTTTGATTTCAAACTGGAATTTTGATACAACTGTTCGCCGTTCACTTAAATCACCATACGGATTTTCAATAATTGCCAGATTGGCAATTATAGCTTTTGTTATGTTTTAAATAAAAATTTGTTTCCTTAATTTCCTTTTCACTAAAATTTCTTACTTAAATATCTATTGGCGATCGTTGTAGGCGGATCCACGTCTTCTGGCCGTCTCTACGAGACAGACACCTGCTTTTTTTAAGAAAAGAGCATCCTATGCATAAATGATGAAACACTACGTTTTGGACGCTAAGATAAAAAACAACCTTTAATTGAAATCATCACAGTTGTAACTCTGTTTTGTCCTTTCTGAGTGCTTGATTTGCACGGCCATGCCTGTCTCTTACAAACAAATCAATATTAAAAACGTTTCCAGAAAGACTGAAAATTCTTCCAGGAAGGACTGAGCCCTTCCAAACCCCCTTGGCTACGACCCTGTATTGTTTTCGAGTGATAGGACGGTAACGATTTTATGTGTGCTCAACTAAAAAGGTTTCCATATGAATGTGTTTGCTTAAACAAAAACAATTCAAAAAAGATGAATAAATTACCATTTATGCCACACCTCTAAATTGACTCTACCTACATTAAATCACAAAAATAGATTCAACTAAATTGAAATCTTGAACGTTTTAATTTTACACCACTCTTGGATTTTTCTACGTTATTATTAATACAATATAGTGATTGTGATGAGCCAATCACATCCATGAAAAATCGCTCCTCCTACAACTGCTAAAAATAACTGAGGAAGAAATGTTCAGTGCTGCAGTCAAGTGGGATTTCATAAATTTCGCTTCCCACAAATCACATTTGTTTTCTCCTCTCTAAATTGAGACAGTTTGCTGGAAAGAAATTTTTCAGTACAATCGCAATAAAATAATATTTTTTATAAACTTAATTTTTCAAGATATAATAAATTACAATTAAAAATTATAATTCAAGTAATTGCGATCAATATTATGTCGAGAAAAATCCAATTGTGCAATTTTGAATCAGGTGACGAGGATCCAGATGATGTTAGCTCTAATAGTAAGTTGAAATAATTTTATAGCCAGTGAATAGTTTTGAAAACAGTTTGTTCTAGAAACAGATTTGTTATGATATTTTTAAAATAAGTGATTAGTTCATGTGAAAAACACGATATTTCCATTATTTATTGCAACTAAGCTAAACATTGCGTCAACATCTACTATAAAAACTAGTTTTATATCAATTTGAAAAATATAACGAGAGGTTACCATTTTTAAATATTTGCACCTTAACACATGAGGTTAACAGTTAGGCATAATCTTGAATTTTACTATACAAAGTCACTCGAAAACTCAAAAACTATTTGAGGCAGAAACTTGAAATTTGCTACAAAACATGGCCTTATTGAAAGTTGAACCTCGTGCGAAAATGGGAAAAATTGAAATAATCATTCGCATTCTCTCCCATGCAACTGAAACAGATTTTTGCAGCCAAAAGTGTTTAGAATATGATTTCACACAACTTTCACATACACCAAAATCTAATTGAAGCCAGTAAATACATTACATGAGTCAAAAATAATTTGTCAAAATCGCGTCTCATCCCAATTGACCAAATTGGTTGGAAAACCAATTGGATTTCCAATCATCTTGTACCAAATACCGAAGGTACGATTTATGGAACTTTGACTGGAAATCCAAGATTTTTTCCTGTGAAAATGGCCTTTTTGTACCATAAAGTCCATAATTCCAAATGTTCCCACAAATATTCTTAAACTTTATAAAGGAAAATTGCGTGGTACATTTGGACACGGTACAAAAATTCCAACATCGGTCAATTGGGATGGGACAAATATGGACGTTAAAACAAAATATCAGTTGTGGTCAACACAAAACTTTCTTCTACAAAATCTACGACCCTGCGCAATTTACGCTAGAGCCCTGTCGCGTTGTCAATAGAGCATTCAATACCGGGTACCCGAAACCCGGTTTCCTGGAATCCCGGCCATTTTCTGGAACCGAAAACCGGGTTTGAATTGCGTAAAATTACCCGGTTTTCGGTGCTGAAAGCAAGCAATTTCTTACATGCTAAAATATCAAAATACTGTTCGTTCGCTGCTGAATATATACGAAATACATATTTGTAAGTAGGTACATATTTCTGTTAATAATAACTGTAAATTAAAAGATTAATGCAAAATTAAGCCATCCGATTACATTTTCTTTACAAAGTCTCTTTAAAACAACGACAATATACTAGATTTATATGCGCTCACAGAAAGTATTAAATTTCCTGTAAAGTTAAAATGGTTTTTTTATGTATATAGGCAGGGAACAACTATTATATAGAATGGAAAATAAGACCTTTCCTCATTAACTTCCACTAGAGTAAGCACTACACTATAGAAATTGGTTTTGTTGTCTTACTTCCTCTTTCTGCTGTCATACAATAGTTTAACTAGTTAGGAAACCTAGGGATTTTTCCGTGTACCTACGTTGGAGTAAAGATAACCGATATTACTCGTGGACGCGGTTTTTCTTTCTTTCCTATGCGTAAATTACCAACAAAACACAACACATGTAAAACCTAGCCACATTTTCATACACCACCAACACATGCAATCTTCCGACAATCTTCCGCTGTCTTCCGCTGTCGGAAGATTGCATGTGTTGGTGGTGTATGAAAATGTGGCTAGGTTTTACATGTGTTGTGTTTTGTTGGTAATTTACGCATAGGAAAGAAAGAAAAACCGCGTCCACGAGTATATCGGTTATCTTTACTCCAACGTAGGTACACGGAAAAATCCCTAGGTTTCCCGGTTCTGGAAGATTCCCGGTTCTGGGTACCCGGTTCTGGAAGATTCTAGCACCGAAACCCGGTTCCTTAAAATTGTCTCGGTGCTGAATGCTATAGTTGTCAACCTAAGACGACCTCCCAATAAATTCTTGGTTTATTCAAAAATATCAAAAACGTACAAAATTTGAGATAACTTGAGAACTGTAAAAGATATCAATTTACGGTAAATGGCAAAAATGTAGAAAATGTTAACATCTTTAATTATTCTTTTAACTGATTTGTCGAAAAACCGTTAGTTTGCAAATTATTCGCAAACATATGATTTTTTACATATTAATGAAAATATCTCAATAACGGTAAAATATAACGGATAACGGTAAGAAACAAAATTGTGCAGAATGCCATTCTCATTAATTCACTTCATACATTCAGTCAGCAAAAACCCGTTAGTTTTCGAGATAATCGCAAAAAACTGTTTTTTTGGAAATAACGGTTTATCTCGATAACAGATGGAGATATCGAGTTATAGCTAAAGACAAAAGTGTGGGAAATTTTATTTTCTCCAAGTTTTGTCATACTTAAGGCCACTAAAAAACGCGTATTTTGGGAGTAAATCGAGAAAAACGAAATTGCGATTTTCGAAAAACCGCCATTTTGGATACTTCCGGTTAACGGATTTCCACCAAAAGTTGATAGAATCGTCCCATTTCAGGACCCAACATGCCTATAAAATTTCATGGCGCTAGCTCTATTAGTTTTTGAGAAATCTTGTACACAGTCTTACAGACTGACAGACTGACAGGCTGACAGGCTGACAGGCTGACAGGCTGACAGGCTGACAGGCTGACAGGCTGACAGGCTGACAGGCTGACAGGCTGACAGGCTGACAGGCTGACAGGCTGACAGGCTGACAGGCTGACAGGCTGACAGGCTGACAGGCTGACAGGCTGACAGGCTGACAGGCTGACAGGCTGACAGGCTGACAGGCTGACAGGCTGACAGGCTGACAGGCTGACAGGCTGACAGGGTGACAGGCTGACAGGCTGACAGGCTGACAGGCTGACAGGCTGATAGGCTGACAGGCTGACAGGCTGACAGGCTGACAGGCGGACAGGCGGACAGGCGGACAGGCGGACAGGCGGACAGGCTGACAGGCTGGACAGGCTGACAGGCTGACAGGCTGACAGGCTGACAGGCGGACAGGCGGACAGGCGGACAGGCGGACAGGCGGACAGGCTGACAGGCTGGACAGGCTGACAGGCTGACAGGCTGACAGGCTGACAGGCTGACAGGCTGACAGGCTGACAGGCTGACAGGCTGACAGGCTGACAGGCTGACAGGCTGACAGGCTGACAGGCTGACAGGCTGACAGGCTGACAGGCTGACAGGCTGACAGGCTGACAGGCTGACAGGCTGACAGGCTGACAGGCTGACAGGCTGACAGGCTGACAGGCTGACAGGCTGACAGGCTGACAGGCTGACAGGCTGACAGGCTGACAGGCTGACAGGCTGACAGGCTGACAGGCTGACAGGCTGACAGGCTGACAGGCTGACAGGCTGACAGGCTGACAGGCTGACAGGCTGACAGGCTGACAGGCTGACAGGCTGACAGGCTGACAGGCTGACAGGCTGACAGGCTGACAGGCTGACAGGCTGACAGGCTGACAGGCTGACAGGCTGACAGGCTGACAGGCTGACAGGTTGACAGGCTGACAGGCTGACAGGCTGACAGGCTGACAGGCTGACAGGCTGACAGGCTGACAGGCTGACAGGCTGACAGGCTGACAGGCTGACAGGCTGACAGGCTGACAGGCTGACAGGCTGACAGGCTGACAGGCTGACAGGCTGACAGGCTGACAGGCTGACAGGCTGACAGGCTGACAGGCTGACAGGCTGACAGGCTGACAGGCTGACAGGCTGACAGGCTGACAGGCTGACAGGCTGACAGGCTGACAGGCTGACAGGCTGACAGGCTGACAGGCTGACAGGCTGACAGGCTGACAGGCTGACAGGCTGACAGGCTGACAGGCTGACAGGCTGACAGGCTGACAGGCTGACAGGCTGACAGGCTGACAGGCTGACAGGCTGACAGGCTGACAGGCTGACAGGCTGACAGGCTGACAGGCTGACAGGCTGACAGGCTGACAGGCTGACAGGCTGACAGGCTGACAGGCTGACAGGCTGACAGGCTGACAGGCTGACAGGCTGACAGGCTGACAGGCTGACAGGCTGACAGGCTGACAGGCTGACAGGCTGACAGGCTGACAGGCTGACAGGCTGACAGGCTGACAGGCTGACAGGCTGACAGGCTGACAGGCTGACAGGCTGACAGGCTGACAGGCTGACAGGCTGACAGGCTGACAGGCTGACAGGCTGACAGGCTGACAGGCTGACAGGCTGACAGGCTGACAGGCTGACAGGCTGACAGGCTGACAGGCTGACAGGCTGACAGGCTGACAGGCTGACAGGCTGACAGGCTGACAGGCTGACAGGCTGACAGGCTGACAGGCTGACAGGCTGACAGGCTGACAGGCTGACAGGCTGACAGGCTGACAGGCTGACAGGCTGACAGGCTGACAGGCTGACAGGCTGACAGGCTGACAGGCTGACAGGCTGACAGGCTGACAGGCTGACAGACTGACAGGCTGACAGACTGACAGGCTGACAGACTGACAGGCTGACAGGCTGACAGACTGACAGGCTGACAGACTGACAGGCTGACAGACTGACAGACTGACAGACTGACAGACTGACAGACTGACAGACTGACAGACTGACAGACTGACAGACTGACAGACTGACAGACTGACAGACTGACAGACTGACAGACTGACAGACTGACAGACTGACAGACTGACAGACTGACAGACTGACAGACTGACAGACTGACAGACTGACAGACTGACAGACTGACAGACTGACAGACTGACAGACTGACAGACTGACAGACTGACAGACTGACAGACTGACAGACTGACAGACTGACAGACTGACAGACTGACAGACTGACAGACTGACAGACTGACAGACTGACAGACTGACAGACTGACAGACTGACAGACTGACAGACTGACTGACTGACTGACTGACTGACTGACTGACTGACTGACAGACTGGCTGACAGACTGACAGACTGACAGACTGACAGACTGACAGACTGACAGACTGACAGACTGACAGACTGACAGACTGACAGACTGACAGACTGACAGACTGACAGACTGACAGACTGACAGACTGACAGACTGACAGACTGACAGACTGACAGACTGACAGACTGACAGACTGACAGACTGACAGACTGACAGACTGACAGACTGACAGACTGACAGACTGACAGACTGACAGACAGACTGACAGACAGAAAGACATATGACTCCAATCGACTCAGGAGTGATCGGGAAATGTTTTTTAAGCAAAATTAAGAGGTCGAAATTTTTCATGAATACAATACTTTATTATACCCGTAGAAGAAAGTAAAAGAATTATGGGCCAAGGTTGCAGCTTACGATGGAGCATACTTCGAATAAACCTTTCTTTCGTTTTCTATACAAACCAATGTCTTTTATTTCACTAAAAAAGGTCGGAAATACATTTGTACACCCAATACATAACTAGTGCTTTAAAGTGCATCGAAAGTTACAAAAAAAAAATTTGAACAAAAATCAATCTTTGAAACCGTTTTTGTTTACTGTGGGGCTTTAACTGTTGCCCGTGTCTTGATTTCAATTATTGATTACTGTCGACAATCTCGTCATTCGGTTTTGATAGGAAATTTTATAATATTTGAATTTCAACTATGGCTTTTGCTTCAACAAATTGTTATATCTGCAATGCAATCATTATTAATAGCAAATCAATTGAATGCTGAAGAGTGTGCTAAGATGAAGGATTCATCGTGCGCTAAGCCCACTTCCAGCTGTTTCACTGGTGTGGACTGCAACGATATCAAACCGTACCACATTTTTTGCTTCTTATAATATTTTAGCTTGCAAATGGATAGCAGAAATTCATCTTTTAATACACTGAGCGAAAAAGTCATAGAAAACGCATATGAATTCGTATGTTTCAACTATAAAAGGGCGCCATTGCGCAAAATTGTAAGATTTACATTGAGCAATGTGAAACACGGCCGCATTGTGAATTCAACATTTTGCCATATGAATTGATACCCATATTGTGCATTTTAAGCAGCAAATATGCGGCGTTTTCTTTCTCCCTCGAATGGTTACTTAGCTTGGTGAGTGAACAGAGATGAACAAATTAAAACGTAAACAGAAAGCGAACAAGAAAAATCTAATGGCGATAAATTAATCGAAACTTTTTGTGGAGTATTATTTTATAATGGACTTTTCCTCCGATTGCATGTCGTGATTTTAGTTGCCACGAAAATTATTCGACAATATTGGATCTGAAATTTAAACAGATTTTAATGGGCCATCAAATTATTTAGTTTTTAATGAAAAATTTCTTTAATTTTATTTTACCGGTCAAATTTATTTTTTCTTTTGCAATGAAATTTTGATGCCAATAAAATTATGCTGTTTCAAAAATATCTGCTATATACTTTTTATGCAATATCCTTCAGTCATTCGCCTGAAATAAGAAATTTAATTCTCGAAACGAAATCGTTTCCATCAAATGTCAATGGGAAATATGGCGGCTGAAGGCATCAACTTTCTTTTTCTTTTTACATTTGAAAATACAAAATTAACCTCACAAAAATATAAAAGTATAAGTTGAAATGCATGATTTTATAGTCGAAAAATGTAATTTCGTATGTAAGTCGAAAAATGTAAAGTCGAAAAATGTAATTTCGGATTTTATTAACTCACATGTATTAAATGATATGGAAAATTGTAAAATTTACAAATCTTCAATGTAAAATTATATATGATTTATATTATTTTGTATTTTACTCTGGGTTTTTCAATAGTACATATCAATTCATCAACAAACAATGTAAAATTTACCATGAAAACATAGTTTTCCCTGTTTTCATATTAATGTATATGTAAGATCAATAAGTTTATATTGAAAATTGCGTGCTTTTCCAATTTGGGGAAAGTTTTTACAATGCGAAGATTTACAATGCATCATTGTAAATATCGCAATGGGGTATTTCTCTCAGTGTACGCTTTGCTCTAGTTGTGAAATTATAGCGAACAAAATCAATTTCCTGCATCACAAAGATTCTTCATTTGACGAAATGCTTGATATAATTCATGACCACGATAAGAAAAATGAACAACTACTCTCAATTTGCAATATAATTCATCATGATATCACCAAATTATTCAATAACCTCCTCCTTTTTTGGAAGTCGGTTAAAAAACTGGCTGATTCTCAAAGTAATGTAGTCAATATGCCTAACCATATTAATGACAGCTTATTTGTTTTCAATAAAATATCTTCGGCCTCTACACCGGCAATATCAGTTAGTAATTTGAGTTTTATAATTGAGTAAATACTAAAATCGGTTAATTCATCTAATACAACTACTAAAAAAAATCTTAGGTAACTGACATATCCACGAACAGTTTTTAATGGCAAGATGGACATATTTTATTCAATTTACAAAAATCAATCTAAACCTTATTCTAACAATGATACAAACAAAACATAACAAAAGCTATAATTGCCAATCTGGCAATTATTGAAAACCCGTATGGTGATTTAAGTGAACGGCAAACAGTTGTATCAAAATTCCACTTTGAAGTCAAACTTTCCAATAAGATTTTTTTAAAACTTGTTCCAATCGGATTTTGATGTATGGAACTTTAATGTAGAATTATGTTCTAAACAACTTTTGTTCTTGGACTTTTTTGATAAGATGCACCGTTTTTGAGATATTCGCAAAAATCGTTTTCGTTCGTATGGGGGGTACCCCCCCTAATGGTCCATTTTTGCCCATTAACGAACTTAGCCTCGCATTTTACGAAAAATGGATCTGCGCAAAATTTCAAGTCTGTAGCTCAATCCGTGCGCCCGCAAGACAGACAGACAGACAGACAGACGGACGGACGGAAGGACGGACGGACGGACATGCTAAATTCAACTTTTTTTTATCATTCTAAACATACTGGTGTAATTCATTTTTGTGTGCGATGACGGGATCTTGGAGTTACAAACGGTAAGGCAAAGTTAGTATACCCTTTGGTTTCACCATACGGGTATAAAAACATGAGAAAAGCTACGATCGTAAATACTCTATATGATGATAGACAAAATGTTTATTTAAAAAAAACTATTTGTATAGGAGAGAATTTTGATGTATCAAACGGTTATGTTAAATCATATTCTAAAAACATTTGATCTTTATAAATTTTTCAAAAGGTTGTACAGTTTTCGAGAAAACAGGAATAAAGAATACCATTTCTATGAGAGAGGTGGATTTTGATGTATGGATGAGTTATGTAAAATCATATTCTAAACACATGTTACCTGTATGAATTTTTCAATATGACGTTTTCGCGAAAATTGCAAAAAAACGTAACTATACAAAATGTCAAATCTCTAGCTCAACCCTTTCGAAAGTTATGGGTTTCACAGACGAACAAGCAGAAATCAAAATCCTTTGTCGGCCCCAACACTCTGGTGTAGTTCATTTTTGTGTCCGATGATTGGTTCGATGCGTTACACACGGTATACTTAATCTGATATACTTCTACATGATATATCATATCTATATATATAAAAATGAATCGTGGTCGGTACGACTATCCATAAC
Source organism: Chrysopilus asiliformis (assembly GCA_964034945.1). Classification (NCBI taxonomy): domain Eukaryota; kingdom Metazoa; phylum Arthropoda; class Insecta; order Diptera; family Rhagionidae; genus Chrysopilus; species Chrysopilus asiliformis. Next base: position 55,899,019 of record OZ035962.1, read on the forward strand.
ATGGCTGAAGATAATCCGATTTGCATGGGGATTTATTTGTTGGATTTGTATTGAACCAGGTAAAAACACTACGGAGCCGAAAATTGGAAATTTCCACCGGAAAAGTTGGAAAATCTTGAAAAACCGAAATTGCATCCTTTTAGGGGTTGCTGGTAGTAGCGGTTTTCTGGCTTGCACTTTCAGCAATTCTAAATCAAAAATCCCGATTATTTTTTCGTTTTGTTGGTAAAGTCGAGAAAAATTTTGGGGAAAAGCGGGAATATCGGAAAAATTGAAATTTGCATTTTGTATTGGTTTATGGTATGGAAGGAGAAAATATTGTATTTGGAATTGAAAAACGGATAATTTTGTCCCTCACGATAATGTTATCGCCAACAGATGGCGTTACGCTCTCCGACTCACGTTTGACAGCTGAGAAATATATTCGCTCTTTCCTCATTGATGATTGATGCGAAGCGTTTATTTATCGATATAGTGCGCTAATTATATTATTATAAAAACTTTTCGATACGATGCACCGTTTTTGAGAAAATAAGGAAAAAGTATTCAATTTGTATCGGGGAGGGGAAAGCGGTAGTCTAACTGAATTTTGATGTATAGATAAGTTATGTAAAATCATATTCAAAAGACTTTTTAGCTTTATAAATTTTTCAATGCCATACACCGTTTTTGAGAAAATTGCGAAAAAAATTTCATTTATATGGAGAAGGGAATGGTCCGATTTTGCCAGTTCAAGAACTTAGCATGCCATTTACGAGAAACGCAACTCTAAATATTTCAAATCTCTAGCTCAATCCTTCCGAAAGTTATGATATTCACGGATATATAGACGAACAGACGACAGACGACAGAGAGACAGACGGGCAGACAGACGGTCGAACATGCCAAAATCAAAATCTTTTGTGATCCCAAACACCCTGGTGTAGCTCATTTTTGTGTCCAGCGATTGGTTTGATACGCTACAACTAAATCTAATATACTTCAATATGATTCTCATATAGTGTGGAGGTCTCCAATCTGGAGTGCAGGAACAAACTTATTGGGATGCGGAAGCGTTTTTTTTATTTGTGAGATAGAATTATAAATTTTCTTGATTTGTGAGATGGAGTAACGTATAAATTCAAGAACTACTGCACCAACATAGACTATGTATCATGACCACGGTTTATAGTTAGGTGTGGTCGCGGTATCGGCTCCCCTTTCACCCCCTCGCCTGTTATCTTCTGAACCACTGAAGGGATTTGAATACGGTTTCCAGTGTTGGGCAGGTCAATCATAAAATAAATTTTCATGCACTCAAACTACTCCGCTCTACATGGTGCGAGCCCCCTCTCCTGCTATCTCCTAAACTACAGAACGGATTTATATACGATTTTTAGTGTTGGATAGGTTATCTGTCAAGGTAAAAATTTCGACCAATCCCCTCCTAAGCTATCTCTGAAACTATTTTATGGATGTTCAACATATATTACAACATAAATGCAAAAATCTTAAGTGTCTGGCGATAAGGGAATTCGCTCTATTCCCTTTCTTCCAAGTAGATGGAAAAAATATTTGTAATTTTCAAAAAAAAAAAAATATGAACAAAAAATTATTTGAAATATAATTACTGCATAATCTTTCTATACATCAAAATACTTTTGAAAAAAAAGGATTTTTTCATATTCAAAAATTTATTACTACCCGGGCAACGCCGGGTTCTTGCAAGCTAGTAGAGTATAAAAAATTACACTAAAAACAAAAAGTGAGTTTATTTGGGCGAAATAAATGAAAGCAAAAGCGGTTAGTTTTAATGCTATTTCTTTTATTCGAGACTAACTGGAATTGCATTCTACACTTATATTGCTAGAAGAAAGTAACTGCCAGACAAGGAGAAGCGGTTATAAATTTTATATGTGAAATTTTATAATACAAAAAAAATTTTCTAAAAAAAATAAAACCGACTTTAAAAAAAACTGAAAAGAGAAAAAAGCACTAAAAAGAAAAAAATAATTTCAAACTATGTCCATTAATAGCGTATTTGAAATTTGGCTTTTTTGGAGTGGCGTTAAATTTACACTAAATAAAATCGTTGTAAAATTTCTATTGTAAGAGCCGTGTCTATAGTTAATCTGTTTGACAACAAAATTTTTGGAGTCGATCTTAGTTCTTAGTTAGCCTTAAGGGTTAGAAAGTATGTAAACGATTAGCCTTAAGGGTTAGAAAGTATGTAATTTATTTTAGTTGCAAATTTAACGCCACTTCAAAAAAGCCAAATTTCAAATACGCTATTAATGGACATAGTTTGAAATTATTTTTTTCTTTTTAGTGCTTTTTTCTCTTTTCAGTTTTTTTTTAAAGTCGGTTTTATTTTTTTTAGAAAATTTTTTTTTATTTCGAACGTTTTTAGTTTCAATTTTTAATATAGGTAAAATTACAAAGGGTTTGAGGGGATAAGTCCGCAGATGAGAAATATATAAAAGAACCTTCCTTGTGTTGTACTGAACTTTAATTCTTAGACTTTTTTGATAAGATGCACCGTTTTTGAGAAATTCGGAAAAAACGTTTTCGTTTGTATGGGGGGTACCCCCCCTAATGGTCCATTTTTGCCCATGAATGAACCAGGGTCCAACCAGGAACTTTCTCTACAACTTTCTCTTTGGGATGACCAAAATCGGTCCACCCAGTAAAAAGTTAAGCGTGAACATACATTAAAAAAAAAAAAAATATTCAGGTGGAATTGAGAACCTTTTCCTTTTTGGAAGTCGGTTAAAAATGTATGTTTATAATACAAAAAATGTATCTACTTTGCTTGAATTCATTTAAAATTTGCAAAACAGTAACGCCCGTCATACACTTGAGCTAAGCTATGTGAGCGAGGCTAGCTATAGTTACATAGCTTAGCTGGGTTAGCTCACATCGTTGCACACTTGAGCTAAACTACGCGGCGATATTTAAATAAATGTATATATTAAATAAATCAGTTGTATGCAATTGACACTTACACATTTATGTGCACAAAATACTACACTTTTGCAAACACCGATTCTACATTGTATAACGCCGAAAGTGTGTATATGTGAGTGTCAGCGATGCCAGCGAACTAGTTCGCGTAGTTGAAGTCTGAACTACGCGAGCGAGCTTAGCCCGTCTCGCCCATGACTAGGCGACGTAGTTTCATAGTTTCGCTGAAGTGTGAGGGCACCAATGTAAATGCTAAGGATTTTACTTTCAGCGAGAAACTTAGCTCACGTAGTTGAGCTCGCTTAGCTGAAGTGTGCCACGGGGGTTACCAAAAACAACTTTGAGTTTTAAATTTCTCATATTCTGTAATAGATTTATATTAAGTATGTACTACATTTTACTTGGTAAATCACAATACCGAATTGTTCACAGGTGAAGTGGAAATGAATTGGCGAGAAATCTCACGCGTTAGTTTTTCCACCTCGTTTCAGATTGAAATCACAATACCGTTGCTGTCTTTAGTTACGAATTTAAGTTCTCATCATTATGTTGCCATCCCGGTACCGGGTAGCGTTGGCCGGAAATGGGCCAGGGTTGAGACAGCCATAATGATGCTTGTTATTTTATTTGTTTCTTTTATTAAAGTATTCAGTTTGTTTCTTCCTCTCACCAATCCATTCCCCTTCGCACTCACACCAATCGACTCTTAAACATGCACACACCATAGTTAGCCTCACATGAACATGCTTGAATTGTTCCCCTAACGCCAAACTTCTCAAGCAAACATGTCTAACACAACTTTACACATAAATAAATAAGAACTCATAAAAATAGAAATAAAAATTGTATATCTTCGGTGCTCAGAAAATATTTGCACGGTCAGACTGTGCACTTGTCATCATAGCACCACAAGCTCCGACGCGCGCGAAATTCCCGAATTCACCGTCACCGCCGTGGATGACTTCGAACCACGCTTTAAAAATATAGCGAACGCTGAGATAAAATTCAACAAAAAAATGTTTGAACTGTGGACAAAACAAAACCACAAAAACAAACACATAATCCGACACTAATTTTAGTCGCGCACAGACACTGCGTGGTATATTACTACCGGGTTAATGTTTATAAACACTTTTCATTTAAACAACACACGAATCAAACGCGAATTAAACATAAAATAAACATACAATTTCCTTGTCGAAGGAATGATTGTTTGGCGCACGCTTGACAGATGACAGCCAGGAGTTGCCAAGCGTGCGATACTCAGTCGCATTGAGGGTACAAAATAAATACCTTTAAGGATGTTTTTCGAGTAGTCGTTTTTGTTAGATTTTATATTATTATTTTAATTGTAGTTATGCTGGGAAATTTTTTTCGAATGGGACGCGGGTGGTTTAGATGCGAAAGAGTTCGTACACAGCTGCGAAACTTTAGCTAGTAGGGATCACTACTCAAAAAATGAGATGCTGGCGCTTCTTCCTAACTACATGAGGGGAACGGTAGAGAACTGGTTTTGAGTGCATTCGAGGAAGTACCCGGAAATCATTTGCAATCAAATGCGTATGGATTTGATTAATCGGTTTACTAGCTACGAGTCCGATCGAGAGACCAGACGGGTGGTTGAGACGCGTAGGCAGAAGGCAAAGGAATCCTTGATTGATTTTTTACTGGAAGTGGAGAGTCTAAATAGTAGATTGCGCAGGCCATTCCGGGATGAAGAATTGTTGGAGATCGTACAAGATAATATGCATCCGGCGTTGCGGAGCGCTACCATAACTACATTCTTTCAAAGTACAGAAGACCTACGAATCATATGTCAGAGACTAGAGAGGTTGTGGAATAAGTCTGGCTATGATCCACGTTAAGCTTGCTCTGGTACAGGTCGGTTTGGACAGGGTGTGCATGAGGTAGTGAGGGAGGTAAGGCTCAATATGGACTTAGTAAGTGGAGAGATGAGCGCCCTATTGGTCAATTGCAAGCCGTGGCGGGACCTTCACGATCCTCCTCGAATTATGTTGTATGCTGGAATTGCAAGGATTTGGGTCATGTGTACATGGATTGTGTGAAACCAAATCAGGGTGTTTTTTTGTTTTGGATGTGGTCCGGCAGGAGTCTGCAAAGCTCATTGTGAGGTTTGCAAGCAGCCGGGAAACAAGCAGGCGAATGCGAGGGTAACTGGGACTACGCGTTCAATGCCGGGAATGTTAAATCCCAGGACCAATCCATCTTCGATAGTCAGGAGGGAAGTTGCGGCAACGAATACCGAGCCGATGACTCATCGTTGAGTGACGTAAGTGAAGAAGATGGGGTTCAGGGAAAGGGACTCTGGAGAATACGGCGGGAGATTAGGCAGTCCGTATTGGCGGCGTGTGCTTGGTCCAGGATTGATACGAGGCCCTTTGCGTTGGACGAGTTAGAAGGGTGTGGGGTGCGTGGTTTGTTAGACAGTGGCGCGATTGTGAGTATTCTGGGTTTTGATGCGTTAGAATTGATTCAGAGGAATGGCTAGAGGGTGCATGAGGCGAAGTCGAGTGTCAGGACGGCAGACGGTACTCAGAACAGAGTGTTGGGTTTTTTTGATCTTGGTTCAATGTATGATGGTAAGAGTGCAGTGGTACGGAGCTAAGTACAATGCACGAATTGTCGGACACAGATATGCAAAGGTTAAGTCAAATAGTAGAGTTATTTCCTTCATACGCTAAAGATGGTTTAGGGAAAACTACGTTGGAGCAACACACCATTGAAATGGGAGATAGTTCCCCAATCAAACAGCGGTTCTATCCGATTTCACCTGCAGTTCAGCACGAACTTTATGAAGAACTTGACCGTATGTTGGCATTAGGCGTAATCAAAGTCAGCAACAGTTCTTGGAGTTCTCCGATGGTGTTAGTGCGGAAGTCTAATGGGAAGGTGAGGGCTTGTTTAGATTCAAGGAAGGTGAACGCGGTAACAAAATATCAGTTGTGGTCAACACAAAACTTTCTTCTACAAAATCTACGACCCTGCGCAATTTACGCTAGAGCCCTGTCGCGTTGTCAACCTAAGACGACCTCCCAATAAATTCTTGGTCTATTCAAAAATATCAAAAACGTACAAAATTTGAGATAACTTGAGAACTGTAAAAGATATCAATTTACGGTAAATGGCAAAAATGTAGAAAGTGTTAACATCTTTAATTATTCTTTTAACTGATTTGTCGAAAAACCGTTAGTTTGCAAATTATTCGCAAAAATATGATTTTTTACATATTAATCTCAATAACGGTAACATATAACGAATAATGGTAAAAGACAAAATTGTGCAGAATGCCATTCTCATTAATTCACTTCATACATTCAACGGGTCAGCAAAAACCCGTTAATTTTCGAGATAATCGCAAAAAACTGTTTTTTTTTTTTTTGGAAATAACGGTTTATCTCGATAACAGGTTGAGATATCGAGTTATAGCTAAAGACAAAAGTGTGGGAAATTTTATTTTCTCCAAGTTTTAAGGCCACTAAAAAACGCGTAGTTTGGGAGTAAATCGGGAAAAACGAAATTGCGATTTTTGAAAAACCGCCATTTTGGATACTTCCGGTTAACGGATTTCCACCAAAAGTTGATAGGATCGTCCCATTTCAGGACCCAACATGCCTATAAAGTTTCATGGCGCTAGCTCTATTAGTTTTTGAGAAATCTTGTACACAGACTGACAGACAGAAAGACATTTTTTTAATATGACTCCAATCGACTCAGGAGTGATCGGGAAATGTTTTTAGGCAAAATTAAGAGGTCGAAATTTTTCATGAATACAATACTTTATTATACTCCGTAGAATAAATTAAAAAGGATGCGTACCCTTCCTCATCTCACATTGAAGGGATTCTCAGTATGTTACAAGAGACCAAGTTCATTTCCAGCCTGGATCTCAAGGATGCCTTCTGGCAAATCCCACTTGAACAAGCTTCGCGCGAGAAAACGGCATTCACGGTGGCTGGTAGACCGCTCTACCAGTTTACCGTTATGGCATTTGGATTGTGTAATGCGGCGCAACGCATGTGCCGACTAATGGATAAAGTAATTCCACATGCGTTAAGAGAGCGTGTTTTTGTCTATTTGGACGACTTGCTGATTGTCTCCTCGACTTTGGACGAACACTTGGAGTTGCTTCGGCAAGTCGCAGGGTGTCTTAGGCATGCAGGCTTGACTATCAATGCAGAGAAAACAATTTTGTAATGAAGGAAATTAAGTATCTAGGTCACATAATAGGAAAGGACGGAGTTTGTCCAGATCCTGAAAAGGTTCAAGCGATTGCTGAATTTCCAAATCCTACAACAGTGCGTCAGGTTCGGCGATTATTGGGTATGGCCGAGTGGTATAGGCGGTTCATTCCGAATTTTGCGGCAGTCACCGAACCTATCACCGACCTTCTGAGGAAAGGAGTGAAATTTAAATGGAACGCCCAAGCTCAGAAAGTGTTTGAAGAATTAAAACAGACCTTAACCACAAAGCCCGTATTGGCTAATCCTGATTTCTCGAGACGGTTCTATATTAGGTGTGATGCCAGTTGTTCTGGACTCGGGAGTGTCTTGTTTCAGTTGACGGAAGAAGGGGAAGAACAGCCTTTAGCATATATGTCGCAAAAGTTGAATGCCGCACAGCGAAATTATAGTGTGACAGAGCTGGAAAGGATTGGTGAGAGGAAGAAACAAACTGAATACTTTAATAAAAGAAACAAATAAAATAACAAGCATCATTATGGCTGTCTCAACCCTGGCCCATTTCCGGCCAACGCTACCCGGTACCGGGATGGCAACATAATGATGAGAACTTAAATTCGTAACACTTTCTTCAAACATTTATGACGCTGAAATATTGAATTCAGAGTATACTAGTGGTGATCGTCACCTTGATGTTAATGCTCTGGTTGACGGAGGTGTACCTACTCTATGCTGTACAATATAACTTTTGTTGGCATCAAGTAATGCTGTTTACCAAAAACATTGAGGCAATCTGCGTCGCACTAGTTTTACTACACAAAACCATGTATTTATTGACTGTATACATAATGCCTAATGGGATATACCAAATCCACTCAGTATCTAACACTTTTGGGAAAATGTTAAACTTATGCCTTTAAACTGGCATTGTGACCGTCACTGGTCACAATCTGTTGTAGTCATCAATTGTGATGTTTACCTTGTGACTTTTTTTTGACTGAACAGTCATTTGGTATTTTTAACGTTGGGTCATAATAAAAAACTTTTTAAAAAAAAGTAAAAAAAAACCGACTTAAAAATGCACTAAAACGGAAAAAATAATTTTTTTTTGGAAGTTGGTGCCAAAATAGAAACAAACAATTTGCTCTCTTTTATTGTACAATATATAAAATTAAAAAATTTCTAATAAATAAAATTATTATTTATTGAATTGTACCAAAAGTTTTTGTTTTCTAATAAGTCACAGAGATGAGATTCAAACCATTATTTTTTTACAGCCTACCTACATAATATAAACATAACAAAAGCTATATTTGCCAATCTGGCAATTATTGAAAACCCGTATGGTGATTTAAGTGAACAGTTGTACCAAAATTACACTTTGAAGTCAAAGTTTCCAATGAGATTTTTTAAAATTTGTTCCAATCGGATTATGATGTATGGAAGTTTTATGTAGAATCATATCCTAAATAACTTTTGTTCTTGCACTTTTTTGATAAGATGCACCGTTTTTGAGATATTCGCAAAAAACGATTTCGTTCGTATGGGGGGTACCCCCCCTAATGGACCGTTTTCGCCCATTAACGAACTTAGCCTCGCATTTTACGAAAAACGGATCTGCGCAAAATTTCAAGGCTCTAGCTCAATCCGTGCGTCCGCAATCGAGTTCACAGACAGACGGACAGACGGACGGACGGACATGCGGAAATCAAAATCTTTTGTCATTCCTAACACACTGGTGTAATTCATTTTTGTGTGTGATGACGGGATCTTGACGTTACAAACGGTAAGGCAAAGTTAGTATACCCTTTGGTACTCCATACCATACGGGTATAAAAATTTCAGCGGTATTGTTCCTTACTTGGCACGTTGCCCTTAACCCAGGTCAACATTAACAAATATTCTTTTGTTTTTGGGTAAGCTCCGTTAAAATTAAAAAAATATTCTTTTGTCAGATGTCGTCACGAAAGATAAAATATTTTCATTTGGATAGCAGTAATAGAATTGGTGATAGCTGTAAAAGTAACACTCAAGAAATATGAATAGAAGTCCTCTTTAAGTTTCTATTTTGGCCCCAACTTCCAAAAAAATTATTTTTTCCTTTTTAGTGCACTTTTACATTGTACAATAAAAGAGAGCAAATTGTTTGTTTCTATTTTGGCACCAACTTCCAAAAAAAAATTATTTTTTCCGTTTTAGTGCATTTTTAAGTCGGTTTTTTTTACTTTTTTTTAAAAAGTTTTTTATTTTATAATTTTTAGTGACTTTTGGTATATACATATTATATAGATATATTTAATGTTAGGAAATGGGTAGAGCTGCGCCCCACGTGCGAAAACGGGGTTACGAATCGATAGCCTTCAACCCCCTTAGTGACACTGGAAAGTTTCATTAAGATCGGACCAGCCAATTCGAAGATACCAGGCGAGGGGTATCGAGGGGAGGGAAAAGTCAGGTTTTGTAGTGGAAAATCAAACCCCTTAGCCTTAGTAATACTGTAAAGCTTCATTAAGATCGGACCACCGAATTCGAAGATACCAGGCGAGGAGTGTCGAAGGGGAATTAGATCGTATTTTTGTCCCCGAAAATCCCTAACACCCAAGTTTCATGAAAATCGTTAGGCCTGTTTTCGAGATCCATTGTGCAGACAGACAGACTGACAGACAGAAGGACGACAGTCCTAGTATTATATTATAGGATATACCTATTTAATGTTAGGAAATGGGTAGAGCAAAACTTTAATCGTTCCAAACAGCGAATTTTTAGGGATGGCAACAGTAAGTTGTAAACTAAATTTTAGAGGTCGACAGCAAAAATTTTGGTCACCAACATTTTTTAGATCGACAGAAACCTTTCGTTAACCTTACAGACTTCTAAACATTAGAATTGGATTAGGCGACCCTAAAAACCCCCATATGTGTTTGTTTTTTATCTGGAAAATTTGAGGGTTGAAGGATTCGCTGCCCCCCAAAATATACGCATAAAAATTTTCAGACCGATCGGACCATCCGATTAGGGGACAGGGGAGGGGTTAAGAAGCGAAAGGGGTAGGGGAAAATAGATAAGGGGAAAACACTAGCCGTCCCCCAAAATGTGAGCATACAAATTTTCAGATCGATCGGACCATCCGATTGGGAGTTGACAGGGGAGGGGTTAAGAAGCGAAAGGGGTAGGGGAAAATAGATAAGGGGAAAACACTAGCCGTCCCCCAAAAAGGTACGCATACAAATTTTCAGACCGATCGGACCATCCGATTGGGAGTTGACAGGGGAGGGGTTAAGAAGCGAAAGGGGTAGGGGAAAATAGATAAGGGGAAAACACTAGCCGTCCCCCAAAATGTGAGCATACAAATTTTCAGATCGATCGGACCATCCGATTGGGAGTTGACAGGGGAGGGGTTAAGAAGCGAAAGGGGTAGGGGAAAATAGATAAGGGGAAAACACTAGCCGTCCCCCAAAATGTGAGCATACAAATTTTCAGATCGATCGGACCATCCGATTGGGAGTTGACAGGGGAGGGGTTAAGAAGCGAAAGGGGTAGGGGAAAATAGATAAGGGGAAAACACTAGCCGTCCCCCAAAAAGGTACGCATACAAATTTTCAGACCGATCGGACCATCCGATTGGGAGTTGACAGGGGAGGGGTTAAGAAGCGAAAGGGGTAGGGGGAAATAGATAAGGGGAAAACACTAGCCGTCCCCCAAAATGTACGCATACAAATTTTCAGATCGATCGGACAATCCGATTAGGAGTTGACAGGGGAGGGGAAGGCCGGGAAACGTCGGAGAGAGGGGAAATTAAAATGGGACCAACTAGGGAGTGAACTCTGTCATCCACCAACGTTTCAACAAAATCCATGCAACGGCACCCAAGTACTGCGTGAACATACAGATATAAAATAAATAAATAAATAAAGTTGGACCAAAACGAATTGATAACCTCCTCCTTTTTTGGAAGTCGGTTAAAAAGTAACAACAGTTACAATTTCTGAAAAAGGTGAGATGTTTTTGGAAATATGAACATTTTCTACAAGAATTTTCTTTTTTCGCGAAAGAGTTTTTTTTTGTTTGTCACATGACCAGAACTCGTCTCCGTTGCACTCAGGGAATACCGCATTTAATTAAATAGGACATGAAATAAGTAGTTTTTCTTGTTGTTTTTATATTGTGACGATCACAACTTTGACAGTAATTCTGACTTGTCTAAATTGTGACTGAACACACAGAATACGAAAAAGTCACAAGTTGATATTCACTTCGCTCTTGTGACCGAGTTGTAACTAGTGACCGGTCACCGGTGGCCGGATAGTAGTCAGAGTAGCGCTATTAGTATTTTCATCAGATATTATCCATACTACTGTTCACCTAATATCAACTGCATCAAGTAATTGTAAACTTGAATGGCGTTTTAATTATAAAACTATAGACTTTAGCCGCTGATTAGGACTTTTAATTGGTCTTGTGTTATAGGCGAACGTGATATCGATATTGAAGTACAAAACTTTTACAGTCTTTCTAATAATTTATTTATTGGATTTCTTTTTACTGTTTCTAAAAATCTGACGTCTCAACATAAAAATCTGACGTCAATATTATAAATATACGTAATCTAAAGCGTAACACTAGGAAGAAATGATTTTAACAATGTTTAAGACATTTATAAAAAAGAAGGTGTCTGTCTCGTAGAGACGGCCAGAAGACGTGGATCCGCCTACAACGATCGCCAATAGATATTTAAGTAAGAAATTTTAGCGAAAAGGAAATTAAAGCAACAAATTTTTATTTAACCCTTAATTTATGAGGTGAAAATCATATGCGTAAATGATGAGGTGGTTTCCAATGGACTTGTTCTAATCACATACCAAATCCGCGCTTTTAGCTCGGCATACAACACCATACTGTATGAAGATAATGAAGATTTCAGAGTCACTGTGCTGAAAACATGAGAAATAGCAAAGAAAGAAAAGTCAATGTGGGTCCACTGGACCGACCTCATCAATTAAGGGTTAAAAATAATTTTATTTATAATTGGTTTTTGTTAAGAGAAGTATGAAATAAATATCATACATACAGTATTCAAAATGCTCCCATTCCTAGTCTTTCGTTCTGCTCCCAAGGAGGAATTGAAATCAATGGAAAATAAAAATCACTCTCTAGAGAACGGAATTCAGCATTTCAGTAAAACGCTCCAAAGAACGAGAAAAAATTATTATTTTTACGTTCTTGCTCTTAAGATCTTAAGACGCTAGTTGAGAACAGAAGTTTAATGCTGGGAGCGAAATATCGCTCTCTTACTAATGAAATACATACTTATATAACTATGTGTGTGCATCATAACCAACAGCCATCGCTCGAGGCTTTCATTCATTTTTATGCGAGACCTACAAACCGCTTTGAACAAGAACGAAAACTTAAATAGAAACAATTTCGTTCTTAACTTAGGAGGGAGAACGAAAAATGTGCATCGATCGTTCCGACTCCAATGAACAGTACTGCGAAGCTCAAAATTGATCTCTTTAGAGAACGAAAGAGATAGCATAAAAAATACACTCAAAGAAAGCATAAAAAGAGTATACATGTGAAATCTGTACTACAAGCAGCAAATACAGCATAACAGCGGCAGTGAAAATTTAAATTTTGATTTTTAAAAAAATAATTGAACATAATTCAACATAACAAAATACCCTAAACAATGCTTTAATGTAGGCCGCATTTTATAACACAGTTTCTGTTCGGATGCCACCACAAACTTTCGAGTATCATCGATTGCAAATTTGTTATCATGGCAGCAAGTAGATTTTCTAATTTGTACCCTTATAACCAAAATCTAAAAATTATCCTTGTCAAAAACTTTTCCTCAATGTTAACAATATTTTCATTCAATATTGATTATAATTGTTTATGCTTTAGTTTTGTAAATTTTAAAATGTTTCCATTATTTTTAATGACAAAAAATTATTTTAATAGAACCGCAATTACTTTTCCCTTATGGTAAACATTCATCTCAGCTTTTATGTAAACCTTCAGCTACGGTTTCGGCCAAAAGTTAAAAAAAGGCTGAAGTTCGGCTTCGGCTTTGGCTAAAAACTGATCTTCGGTCGAACTCTACTTATATCTCTCAAATCCCATGAATTTTGACGAAAAAATGCCGAAACTGTTTTGGCTATCAATATTTCATCGCAATCAATCAATTCTCCAACATTCCGTGACGAATTTTGTCTAAGCGTACTTTTCGTCAGCTTCGGTCTTTCAAGTCGCTCGCTATTCGTCCTCACCGTACTAATCATAATAGTAGTCAGTCGATATCATCTGTATCACGTTTGTTTAACAAGAATTACAATATAATTTGTTACAATATAAGTTATTAATAGTTTATTAAATCATAGGATTAATTGAAAATTGTGTAGCATTTTGTTGACGTATATTGAATTTATATCTTTTCCTCCCATTAACGAGAATAGATTTGTAGTAATTAGCTTTGTCTTGATAAATGTATGATAAATAAAATGAATAAAATGTTAGGGTTACACATTGTTGGGAATTAGATAAAGTCATCTTTCGAGTTTCAACCAACTTGGCACTTGAATGTTTAAAAATGAAATTCTTTATAGATCTGAAATTTATTGCAAATGAATGTTGTAATGCATAGAAATAATTTTTATTTTCTTAAAAATGGTATTGCGATACAGCAAGAAAAACATGTTAAATTTAACCAAGACGTCTTGGCTAAATAACCTGAATATGGGTTTACCAATGTTTTAAGAATGTTCACTAAAGGCCTGATTCCAACATATACCTATTGGAAAGTCTTTTTGGAAAACACCTATAGCGTTTTCGACTGACAGATTCAGAGCAGGCTCTACCACAGTTCAGAGCAAGTTATTTTCGAACAGATTTCGCGCACTTCTACTTGCGAATCGAGCATTTCTCAAAGAACAAGAAGAAGCATAAAACAAAAACAAATAAAAATTGCCATTTGATGGCTCGCCGGCAAGAATATTCTTGGAAATTATTTTTCGATATCATCATACGCGTCAATTAATGACACGAAAGTATCTAATTTTGGGATTTTCCCCTTAACTGGGCACTGTCCCAATATATTTGTGACCAACTGAAATTCTTCTTCACTAGATGAAGAAGAATCCAAGAAATCAAACACAAGAATATTTTCCATTTTCAATTTGACACGATTTTGTTAGCCTTAACCTCAAAAGAGCAACTCAAATCTGACTACATCAGGCATATCACAAAATTTCTCGAAAAATTCTCTCTTAGTGCTCGCATGCAGAGTACTTTCGTCATTCGAACACGTAACTCTTTTTCGAGCGATCAAAAAATACCAGTCGAACACAAGTTCTCAGAGTGAGCAACTTTAGAGCAACTTCAGAGCAAAAAGAGCATGCCAGTCGAAAACGCCATTAATGTCTAGCCCATTCCCAAAAAAGGTGACAAATGCGACCCCTCTAATTATAGGCCTATAGTTCTGACCTCCGTACTTGCATAGGTTATGGAAACTTCGGTCAATAGAAACATAACAAAAGCTACAATTGCGAATCTGGCAATTATTGAAAACCCATATGGTGATATGGCATTGTTCGAAGTTTAAGTGAACGGCGAGCAGTTGTATCAAAAGTCCACTTTGAAGTCAGACTTTTCAAAAAGATTTTTAAAATTTATTCCAATCGGATTTTTATGTATGGGAGTTTTTTGTATAATCACATCCTAAATAACTTTTCTTCTTGGACTTTTTTGATAAGATTCACCGTTCTTGAGATATTCGTAAACAACGTTTTCGTTCGTATGGGGGGTATTCTCCCTAATGGTCCATTTTTGCCCATTAACGAACTTAGCCTTGCATTTTACGAAAAACGAATCTGCGCAAAATTTCAAGTCTCTAGCTCAATCCGCGCCACAGACGGATGGACGGACATGCAGGTAGGTAGGTAGGTTAGAGTGGCGGTCTTCCGACCCACTTAGGCCAATGAGGTCCATTGTGATACCACATATATGTTTGTTTCTTCTCTACTCGAACCAGTGTGAGCTTTTTATGAAGCCTAGGAGATTGTTGATGTTCACATCTTCCAATTCATTAGTATTTTCAAAGAAAAAGGATCCTAAAAATGATTTCCTTTCACTCCCTAGTTGGTCCCAGTTTAATTTCCCCCCTCTCCGACGTTTCCCGGCCTTCCCCTCCCCTGCTAACTCCCAAACGGATTATCCGATTGGTCTGAAAATTTGTATGCGTACATTTTGGGGGGCGGCGAGTGTTTTTCATTTATCTATTTTTCACTACCCCTCTCGCTTCTTACCCCCTCCCCTGTCAACTCCCAATCGGATGGTCCGATCAGTCTGAAAATTTGTATGCGTTCATTTTGGGGGACGGCTAGTGTTTTTCCCTTATCTATTTTCCCCCACCCCTCCGCTTCTTACCCCCTCCCAATCGGATGGTCCGATCGGTCTGAAAATTTTTATGCGTATATTTTGGGGGGCAGCGAATCCTCTTATCCTTTTCCTCAAATTTTCCAGGTAAAAAACCAACACATATGGGGGTTTTTAGGGTCGCCTAATCCAATTCTAATGTAACGAAAGGTTTCTGTCGATCTAAAAAATGTTGGTGGCGACCCCAAGAACGATCAAACTTCAGCTAACTTTCTCCTTTAATAACTAGAAACTCATTTTTTGAAACATAAACACCGTTTCAAAATACATTTTTTGAAACATAAATACCGTTTCAAAAATTCCACTATGGAAAATTTTTTAACAATTTTTTATGTATTTTCAGAAGATTGTCGGAGTAAGTTTACATTGATACATTTGAGAATACGTACGATACAATTTTAAAAGGATTTTTTGTGACTTTTATCTCTAAATATAAGAGCTCTTAATCTTTGCATTTCAGTCATAGCCTTTTCATCGTGTGGCTTCCTCAGTACTATATTGGACTCTAAATCAGAGAGCACTATGCCTTCTAAATTTTTCACCCGGCTAAGAGCTACATAGGTTGGTCCTTGAGCGAAAAGTTTTTTGCCCAAGTCCATTACAGCTTTGTCTAGTGTACAACCCGCCCAGCTTAATATTACGGGCAGCATTCTCCGTTCAACATATCCATACCCCCTATTGGCTTGAAATTTCGTACTCACATGACCTATATCTACACAGCCATCGATATCCTTCCTGTTTTCCCCTATGGACTCGTCATCAAACTTAATTAACACTGCATCTGGTAACTCTCCGTCTTCTAATTGCTCTCTGCGCAAAGCTGGCCATCTAAATTTCTTCACCACTCCCATAGCTCCATTAACGAGACCGTCGGCCACGGATATATTCCTTCTTAACATAACACGAGAGTTTTCTGCTAATGATATTGAGTGTAGAAGACCACCGCAGTTGTTCACATCTTTAGGAATAACATTTTCCGGTGGTTTTTTCCCATACGTTGCCACTTCACGGGACTCGTCTACGCAGTTTATTATGTAGATTCTATGCAATTTTGAATTTGTTTCAGATATTTGACCACTAGAATTTGGACCCGGCTTCGCCCGGCTAAAAGCGTGAACAGAAAAAAAAACTTAGGAAAACTAAATTCATTTGGTTAAAAATTAGGTAGCCTGTATGCTGTTCATTAGTTTTTTCTATTCGGAAAATGATTAAGAAACTAACAAAAAATTCCAGCACTTGCATTCGGTATTACTTTACCCCCTTCCGCTTACTCTCCCACCACTCGGGCTACTTTTTAAGAGATCAATGTTGATGCTGGACCCCCGACGAACATCTATGTCAAATTTCAGACCAATCGGTTCAGTAGTTTACCCGCGAAAGAGTAACATAGAGCAAAAACTAAGTTTCGAAATCACTTTACCCCCTCCCTTTACTGCCCCCACCTCTCGGGCTACTTTTTGTTCGGTCTGTGTTGTGACTGGACCCTCCACGAACATCTATGCCAAATTTCAGGCCAATCGGTTCAGTAGTTTCCCCGCGAAAGAGTAACATAGCGCAAAAACTAAGTTTCGAAATCACTTTACCCCCTCCCCTTACTCCCCCCACCCCTCGCGCTACTTTTCCGTATGCCTATGTTGGAACCAGAACTCCAGGTGATTAAAAAAAAGGATTTGGAAGAGAGTTAGAAATTGTATTATTGACTTTGGTCATATGACTACGATTTTTTTAAAAACTGCGTATGAGGTTCGTGGCACAAATATTAAAGTTAAAATTAGTCCAAAGTTTACTGAGTAACATTTCATGATTGACCGAGTCGAAAGCTTTGGAGAAATCTAACAAGCCTAAAACAACTATCTCTTCTCTATCCATATGTTTTGTTAAATCAGCTACCACTTTGAGTAACGCTGTAGTGCAGCTAGGATCAGATCTAAACCCGGATTGGCATGCGCTCAAAAGCCCCCATTCCCTTAAGTAGTCCTTTATTTGATCGCATAAAAGTCTTTCAAATATCTTTCCCAGGCACGGTAGCAAGCTGATGGGTCTAAAGTCAGACAGAGATGAAATTTTAGTTTTCTTTGGTATAGGAGTTATAATGGCATTTTTCCAGCTTTTGGGAAACGTTGAAGAAGATATGCAAACGTTAAAGATATAAGTAAGATACTTCAAAATCGATGGTAAAAGCTTTCTTACAAATAGGACATTAATACCATCACAACCCTGAGCTTTGGACGTGCATTTACTAAAGGCAACAGCTACGTCATACTCGCTAACTGCTTTAAAACTAAACTCGTTCGATCTTAAATCATCCCTGACCATTGTTACATTAAAAGTATCAGAAGAAATAAAATTATCTGAGATTGATCCAGCGAAAAGCTTATTTAGTTCATTGGCATCGAGTGAAGAGGTGTCAATTTCCGCATTACCTCGAAAATCAAGGGAATTAAGTTCCTTCAGTACTTTATGCAACTTTCCACCTACCATATAAATAATCTCTTTCAGCCAGTAGTCTGAGAATCCCCTTGTCAACCCATGGACAACCCGAATTTTTAATAATTCGTTCTTTTAGCGGTGCAAATCTATCATAAAGGTAAGTAATTAGCCGATTTGTATAATCAACTTGCTCAACATAGTAGTTCTATGTCCTTTCACATAGTAGTTCTATGTCCTTTCACATAGTAGTTCTATGTCCTTTCACATAGTAGTTCTAGTTGTCCAGCTGTCATTTCACTAAATCACAAATTATTTAACAGATCTATGAATTCTACGTCTTCGTGTTGCCTCATATTTGTTGTTAGCTTCATAGAATGAAAATTCATGCCACAAATCAACTTCTGCTGCACACCACGCTGGTTTCTCAAAGCACCAGTGCCCTTTTACAGGTGGAAGTTGCATTATGTCGCCGAAAAGCAGAACGTTCACTGACCCAAATAATTTATCATCGGCATTTTTAAATTCTTGAAGACGTTGGTGAATGATTCGCAAATTTTCGTAGGAAACCATAGAAATTTCGTTAATTAGTAGCCAACGTGTGTAACGCCACCTTCGTCTTTCTTGTTCCAGTCTCTGCCTGACATACGTTTGTAACCCATCGTCACTGCTTTTTCAATAGGCAATGAAAACAGTGAATGCAGGGTTTTGCCCATTATCTGGCGAGCTGCGACGGACCGCAACAACGTTTTATATGCTCTACAATTAGTTTTAATACTAAAGTTTTCCCACTGCCTGCCCCACCCGTGATAAAAAGCTTTGTCCTCTTTGTTGTCTATATCATTTTGTATTGCTGTCGTTATTTGTTGAAATAGTTCTTTCTGCTGTAAATTAAGTCCATGGATTTGATTTTGAAATACATTGTCTGGCATTAATTCCCTTTCTTGAGGATCTTCTAAAAATTCATCCTCATTCACAGTATTTCTTCGTCAGGTACAAGTTCTGGCCGATTTTGCATACCGGAAGGTACATGATTTGCGTTGAGTGCGACAGCTTGAGCCAGAGCCTGTTGAATAACTTGTTTGGCATGTGCAAACTCTTCTGTGGTTGCATTATTTAATAAGGGCCTTAATTCATGTTGTCTCCTTAAGAAACATTCTTCCGCCGACTCATTGTTCTGCATAAGCTCGTTCTCATCACGGAAATTAATGTGACAAACAATCAAGTTGTAGAAATAGCCTTCCCGATCGGTATTGATTGTATAATACCGGGTGCGCAATACCGCCGCATTTTTTTCTGATACGCATACGTGTATTGTTTTTTAATGTTATGTATTTCGCAGGCTCATCTTCGGTCTCCCGTAACTCAGAATCTCCATCTGCTTCGCTTCAAGCCGTGCTGCATATAGTTTCGTATCTCACTGCCAACTCTGCAAGGCTTATATCGTTAAGATTGTCTGGCCTAAGTACATATCTATCAAAAATGTTGTTGTACACAGATGTTTCCTCACCTTCAAAACGAAGCATTCGGAATCTTTCGACCAGATATAATCGTTCCGCAAATGACGGGTTTCTACCATCAGCAATACACAATGTCTTTATAATATCTGGCCAGTTAAGATC
Source organism: Chrysopilus asiliformis (assembly GCA_964034945.1). NCBI lineage: Eukaryota > Metazoa > Arthropoda > Insecta > Diptera > Rhagionidae > Chrysopilus > Chrysopilus asiliformis. The sequence continues at coordinate 55,918,646 of OZ035962.1, forward strand.
ATTGCAAGAAAAAGTTAAAAACCAAGTTGGGGGTCCTAAACTTCGTACCATTGCTATTAATTCCGAGCAACACTGTCGCCAATATGATGCTGAACCTCTTATGTTGCGCATAGTTATGTGCATATTTTCTATCAGATTTTGGGCGCTGTGATCACCTTATCGCATTCTGTAGGATACAGACACACTCGCCTTTGCCCGGAAATACTCTACTACGGAAAGTGCGAAGAACAATTAATCATTCCTCTGGAATCTAACATCATTACTCATCACCCGGGACTGAAAGTAATCTAAGGCGGTAATTGGGACTTTTCGGTCCTGTCCAAATCCATTTTTCCCATCGGGAAATAGGAAATACCAAGATAACTCCTCCATTCTTCACTCCCTCTCAATGCTCAATGGTGGTGCCGTTTTCCTTTTTAAATTCGCCATCATTACTTCGCTTTCAGGATTACTAATAGAAACAACATTCCTTAATTCCGGTACTCGCTCGTCGACGCTACGAAGCATACTTGTTGTGTTTATTATCCTCATTCCAGAGTTACTTTGTTGTGGGTCTTGAATATCTGTATTTTCATAATGTCTAAGTCTGGGGCTTCTTCCATTTCTGGTTCCGTTCGTTCGTCCCTATTTTGATGTGTAAACGAAATTGGTGTCAGAGAATACACATTTAAAATATTGCTATTGTCCAGTGGTGTTCTTTTGTTATATAAATTTTGGCCTAAATTTGTATACAGATCCTCTATATTCGTAAAGCGCATACAACAACAGATACCTCTTAATGATGCTTTCCAACCTTTTGAACCTCGGGCATGTGAATCAAATAAATATGTTATGATTTCTCGCTGGCTACTCAAATGCACATATATGGCTACTGAATATGAATTTGGCGTCAGAATTCCCAAATTATGATGCCTACAAAACATAATTAATCAATTTTTTAAATTTGGAAAACCATCTTTAGTATTGTCATTCACAATGTGGCCATTTATAGCAGAAACTATATCGACGTTGACATCCATCTTACAATTGTTGTAGACGACCTCTGGTAATAATTCCGTTACAGCTAAATATTCAATGTTTATTTCTTGCGATACAGGGTTAGGTCGTGCGGCTATACATTCGCGATAATACCTGATTCCTAATATTACAATATAATCAATATCACCTTTGCCCCACGTGATTGCATCAACTTGATGGTATACTGCACAAGCGACGGCTGCTATTGCTGTATGCCCCGGGAATAAATGCTAACTCTATCATTTCCTTGGTGAAATGAACCATGTAAAATTGAGATCTCATTATTTAAAATCACATAAGAATTTGCAGCTGCAATCGCTGGTCCGATAGTACCTGTATTTACAGTCACTTGTTTGTTATTGTGTGGAACCTCGTGGACAATCTGCGACAGATTTGATATTTGTAATATATTTGTAATACATTGGCAAAACAAGGTCTAACGTCTCTATACAATGCATTTTTTGATAATAGCCACTGAAGAGCGCCCTGAATATTTTTCATATTGACCGTAAAATCTCTTGATCGCTGTACATTTTCCAAATTCTCGGTCAATATATTTAAACCAGCTTGATTGAGTTACAGTGGTAGTTGCTCGGCTAGCTCTATTACATCCTTCGCAAACAATATCACTTGCCCTCTGCACCAATCTTGGCTAAATCGGTTTTTCATTTTAATTATTCTTGAAAAAGGGACCACCCGACATAATAGCATTTTTTCTATATCCGACAAAATGTTAATTTCATGCGGAACAGCTGCTACTGTTATATTATTCCAGTAACTTTGTTACGAGAAAAATTTTGTTTTGACGTAGAGCCCGTAAAATTCTTCCGCACGTCTTCTAATGGTCGGCACGCTCGCTGTTTGCTCGACTAAGCTCAGGGTGTAACGGGGGGATTCTTGACCTCAGAAAATTCCTGCTGAACAGATTATTCGTGCCTTGTAGGTATTTGTACCGTGCCATTCCGCCAACCAATACTAACTAACAGGGATAACATTTCTTTATGACTTACATTTTGTTTTGTTTACCGATATCGGCTCCATCTCTCCATTCCTCCAACTCACTACCTATTCACTTAATCCTTCATTATGTGATATATGTTTAAAGTTTTACACTACCGAAACACCTATTTCACTCCTTTCAGACGGCCTACGAGAACTCAATCCTTTCTCCTGATCTTTCTTATATTAATAAACAACGAATCTAACTTCATAAGCGACGCTTATTTATTCAATCTACTAACACTATTGTTTGTCAATACAAATTGCTTAGCCTTCTGGCAAATTCGTATTGGAAATTCAGAATTATAATTGTAAGAAAGACTATAATTACGAGAGTGTGAATATTATTTATGACGTTAAACTCTTAATATCGATTGATTATATCGCACTAAAATTATCTTAAGCTAAATTAACAGGCAAAGTGACCAAAATAGAAATGAATTTAAGCCAATCTTGGATTTAACGTTAACTGTGATTCAGTTGTGCATTACTAAAGCACAAAAAAAATTTATGACAACAAACGGCGTTTTGTACACTAAAAGAATTTCGCAAGTAGTTTACCAATACAAAAAAAAGTATATATATATCGACTAATCACTAATTCATCGAATTTGCTTAGTGTTTGGTTTGCAACATTAAATGTTGCCGCAACATCAATACTCCTTTTTTGGATTGAGTCTACTTGTCGACTTACTGAATAGAATATCCTTATATAGGATTATTGATAAATTGTAATTTTTGTTAAATACCTTTGTTTCCTTCGTCCAGCGCCGATGTGCACATCTGGTAGCTAGAAGAATCTCAGGATCATTTCTCTTTTCCGCGAACTGCTGGATTAAATTATGAAATCTTCTTTACACGTGATTATTCTTAAACTGAACTCTAAACTTCCCTGATTACTGTTGTCTTATTCGCATCCTAGCGTCTTAATCCCTCCGGAATAGCCCTTTTAGGTATTACTTCTGTGAGACTTGGATTGAAGATTTTCAAATTAATTGGTCTAAGCTGGTGCGGCTCTTTGCAGAATTTCCGACACCTTGTGGTTACTATCTTCTCCTAGGTTATGCACGTGGTCGTCGTGGTTCGGACAGAAACTAAGGATTTTATTGAATCAGATAACTTTACCATTTTGGTAATTCACGAGCACTTACGGATTTTAAAATGATGGCACAGCGTGATAAAATTTTTTTGGATCCCCCTTTACTGCAGCGTGGTAGTCTTGTTTCAAAGCCTTGTTCCAAGCCTTCTTTGTGTGCAGTAAAGTTTTGGAATCCTGGTAAAACGTTCAACGACATTCTTTTTGGTGCTATGAAAGCTGATTTTACCTTATTCAGCTTATTTGCCAATTCGCTTTTACACGGTGATTCCACGTGCTTTAAAATTAACACACGTTGTGCTTTTCGTCCTCACTCAAATCGAGTTGCATCTTGTCCGGGGCTTGACACCAGAAAGAGGGAGTAAAGATTTCTATACAGGCCGCGTGCCGCGTTAAGATCAAAAATTGTGCTAGCTTGAGGGTAATTTTGGCATATTCTATCAAATTTGGCCTATTCAAGAGCGGGCCATTCAAATTTCTAATGAAACTTTCTTAAATTCTCAGCTCATCTTGAAATCAAAAACACACGACTATAACAACTTTGAGACGGAACTTTTCGTTTTTTTTAGGTGCGTTAAACATCGTGTGCACGTTAAAATTTCCTCAAGGTTTTTTAATTCCTTTGGTAAAAGTGTCCCCAAGTACGTACTGGTTCGTACATTTCGCCTTTGTTTCGGAAATAACATCTTATAACATACTCCACAAGGTACATCCACAAATACATTTAAAGCAGCTTTAAAGTCTTCCACGCCGAATACAGCTCTTGTTTTCCTAAGTTGTCTTATATTACGAAGACGAGTCTGTCTTTCCTCGGGGGTTTCGTACCCAACTACTTTTGCTGCAATCGCTCAGATCGTTCTAATGGTGTATATTTTGAGCGACGGTTGCGTTCACGATCACATGCTACATTAAGACGCTGCTACGTTGTTCATCGGTCTCCTGTAGTAGACGGAGACGTTGGCGTTGGCGTACCACTTCAAGACGATGTTCACGCTCCTCATGGGTTTCGTTTGATAACCGGGTTTGCATTGAACGTAAACGGTGTTCTCGTTCTTCCGAATTTTCTCTTGCATATTTTTCGTGTTTATTAATTTTATCTTTTAAAAGACGTTCTTGCAGTTCTTTTGTACTCTCTGTCATACGCTGTCTTTTCTTTCTTAGGTTATTTTTCTTTAAGCGCTCTTCCCTTTCGGATACAGTCTCTTCGTAACGCCGTTTTCGCACGCGGGCTGTGGCTTTATTCGCTCTACCCATTTCCTAACATTAAATATCTATATATATAAAAATGGATGTTTGTTTGTCTGTCTGTTTGTCTGTCTGTTTGTCTGTCTGTTTGTTTGAGATTACAAAACTCAAAAACTACTGGACCGATTTTTACGCGGTTTTTTGCAAAATGATCTTCGTTTTTAGCTATGTAGATTTTCAAAATTCGAAACGGAAGGTCCTGTAAGGATAATGAAAATATCCTTTTTCCCATTTTTCCCCGGAAAAATTTGCATTATAGGGTTTTTGGGGTCGCTGATCACGAATCCGGTATTAGATTTTCAAAATTCGAAACGGAAGGTCCTGTAAGGATAATGAAAATATCCTTTTTCCCATTTCTCCCCGGAAAAATTTGCATTATAGGGTTTTTGGGGTCGCTGATCACGAATCCGGTATTAGATTTTCAAAATTCGAAACGGAAGGTCCTGTAAGGATAATGAAAATATCCTTTTTCCCATTTTTTCCCGGAAAAATTTGCATTATAGGGTTTTTGGGGTCGCTGATCACGAATCCGGTATTAGATTTTCAAAATTCGAAACCGAAGGTCCTGTAAGGATAATGAAAATATCCTTTTTCCCATTTTTCCCCGGAAAAATTGGCACTATGGGGTTTTTGGGGTCGCTGATCACGAATCCGGTATTAGATTTTCAAAATTCGAAACGAAAGATCCTGTAAGGATGACGAAAATATCCTTTTTCCCATTTTTCCCCGGAAAAATTTGCATTATTGGGTTTTTGGGGTCGCTGATCACGAATCCGGCATTAGATTTTCAAAATTCGAAACGGAAGGTCCTTTAAGGATAATGAAATTATCCTTTTTCCCATTTTTCCCCGGAAAAATTGGCATTATGTGGTTTTTGGGGTCGCAGATCACGAATTCGGTATTAGATTTTCAAAATTCGAAACGGAAGGTCCTGTAAGTATAACGAAAATATCCTTTCTCCCATTTTTCCCCGGAAAAATTTGCATTATAGGGTTTTTGGGGTCGCTGATCACGAATCCGGTATTAGATTTTCAAAATTCGAAACGGAAGGTCCTGTAAGGATAATGAAAATATCCTTTTTCCCATTTTTCCCCGGAAAAATTTGCATTATAGGGTTTTTGGGCTCGCTGATCACGAATCCGGTATTAGATTTTCAAAATTCGAAACGGAAGGTCCTGTAAGGATAATGAAAATATCCTTTTTCCCATTTTTTCCCGGAAAAATTTGCATTATAGGGTTTTTGGGGTCGCTGATCACGAATCCGGTATTAGATTTTCAAAATTCGAAACCGAAGGTCCTGTAAGGATAATGAAAATATCCTTTTTCCCATTTTTCCCCGGAAAAATTGGCACTATGGGGTTTTTGGGGTCGCTGATCACGAATCCGGTATTAGATTTTCAAAATTCGAAACGGAAGATCCTGTAAGGACGACGAAAATATCCTTTTTCCCATTTTTCCCCGGAAAAATTTGCATTATTGGGTTTTTGGGGTCGCTGATCACGAATCCGGTATTAGATTTTCAAAATTCGAAACGGAAGATCCTGTAAGGACGACGAAAATATCCTTTTTCCCATTTTTCCCCGGAAAAATTTGCGTTATTGGGTTTTTGGGGTCGCTGATCACGAACCCGGTATTAGATTTTCAAAATTCGAAACGGAAGGTCCTGTAAGGATAATGAAAATATCCTTTTTCCCATTTCTCCCCGGAAAAATTTGCATTATTGGGTTTTTGGGGTCGCTGATCACGAATCCGGCATTAGATTTTCAAAATTCGGAACGGAAGGTCCTTTAAGGATAATGAAATTATCCTTTTTCCCATTTTTCCCCGGAAAAATTGGCATTATGTGGTTTTTGGGGTCGCAGATCACGAATTCGGTATTAGATTTTCAAAATTCGAAACGGAAGGTCCTGTAAGGATAATGAAAATATCCTTTTTCCCATTTCTCCCCGGAAAAATTTGCATTATAGGGTTTTTGGGCTCGCTGATCACGAATCCGGTATTAGATTTTCAAAATTCGAAACGGAAGGTCCTGTAAGGATAATGAAAATATCCTTTTTCCCATTTTTTCCCGGAAAAATTTGCATTATAGGGTTTTTGGGGTCGCTGATCACGAATCCGGTATTAGATTTTCAAAATTCGAAACCGAAGGTCCTGTAAGGATAATGAAAATATCCTTTTTATCATTTTTCCCCGGAAAAATTGGCACTATGGGGTTTTTGGGGTCGCTGATCACGAATCCGGTATTAGATTTTCAAAATTCGAAACGGAAGATCCTGTAAGGACGACGAAAATATCCTTTTTCCCATTTTTCCCCGGAAAAATTTGCATTATTGGGTTTTTGGGGTCGCTGATCACGAATCCGGTATTAGATTTTCAAAATTCGAAACGGAAGATCCTGTAAGGACGACGAAAATATCCTTTTTCCCATTTTTCCCCGGAAAAATTTGCATTATTGGGTTTTTGGGGTCGCTGATCACGAATCCGGTATTAGATTTTCAAAATTCGAAACGGAAGATCCTGTAAGGACGACGAAAATATCCTTTTTCCCATTTTTCCCCGGAAAAATTTGCATTATTGGGTTTTTAGGGTCGCTGATCACGAATCCGGTATTAGATTTTCAAAATTCGAAACGGAAGGTCCTGTAAGGATAATGAAAATATCCTTTTTCCCATTTTTTCCCGGAAAAATTTGCATTATAGGGTTTTTGGGGTCGCTGATCACGAATCCGGTATTAGATTTTCAAAATTCGAAACCGAAGGTCCTGTAAGGATAATGAAAATATCCTTTTTCCCATTTTTCCCCGGAAAAATTGGCACTATGGGGTTTTTGGGGTCGCAGATCACGAATTCGGTATTAGATTTTCAAAATTCGAAACGGAAGGTCCTGTAAGTATAACGAAAATATCCTTTCTCCCATTTTTCCCCGGAAAAATTTGCATTATGGGGTTTTTGGGGTCGCTGATCACGATTCCGGTATTAGATTTGCAAAACTGACACGGAAGTTCCTGAAAGGATAACGCAAATATCCTTTTTCCCATTATTCCCCGGAAAAATTGGCATTATTTTGGGATCGCTGATCACGAATTCGGTATTAGATTTTCAAAATTCGAAACGGAAGGTCCTGTAAGGATAATGAAAATATCCTTTTTCCCATTTCTCCCCGGAAAAATTTGCATTTTAGGGTTTTTGGGGTCGCTGATCACGAATCCAGTATTAGATTTTCAAAATTCGAAACGGAAGGTCCTGTAAGGATAATGAAAATATCCTTTTTCCCATTTTTTCCCGGAAAAATTTGCATTATAGGGTTTTTGGGGTCGCTGATCACGAATCCGGCATTAGATTTTCAAAATTCGAAACGGAAGGTCCTTTAAGGATAATGAAAATATCCTTTTTCTCAATTTTTCCCCGGAAAAATTGGCATTATTGGGTTTTTGGGGTCGCTGATCACGAATCCGGTATTAGATTTTCAAAATTCGAAACCGAAGGTCCTGTAAGGATAATGAAAATATCCTTTTTCCCATTTTTCCCCGGAAAAATTGGCACTATGGGGTTTTTGGGGTCGCTGATCACGAATCCGGTATTAGATTTTCAAAATTCGAAACGGAAGATCCTGTAAGGACGACGAAAATATCCTTTTTCCCATTTTTCCCCGGAAAAATTTGCATTATTGGGTTTTTGGGGTCGCTGATCACGAATCCGGTATTAGATTTTCAAAATTCGAAACGGAAGGTCCTGTAAGGATAATGAAAATATCCTTTTTCCCATTTTTTCCCGGAAAAATTGGCACTATGGGGTTTTTGGGGTCGCAGATCACGAATTCGGTATTAGATTTTCAAAATTCGAAACGGAAGATCCTGTAAGGACGACGAAAATATCCTTTTTCCCATTTTTCCCCGGAAAAATTTGCATTATTGGGTTTTTGGGGTCGCTGATCACGAATCCGGTATTAGATTTTCAAAATTCGAAACGGAAGGTCCTGTAAGGATAATGAAAATATCCTTTTTCCCATTTTTCCCCGGAAAAATTGGCACTATGGGGTTTTTGGGGTCGCAGATCACGAATTCGGTATTAGATTTTCAAAATTCGAAACGGAAGGTCCTGTAAGTATAACGAAAATATCCTTTCTCCCATTTTTCCCCGGAAAAATTTGCATTATTGGGTTTTTGGGGTCGCTGATCACGAATCCGGTATTAGATTTTCAAAATTCGAAACGGAAGGTCCTGTAAGGATAATGAAAATATCCTTTTTCCCATTTCTCCCCGGAAAAATTTGCATTATAGGGTTTTTGGGCTCGCTGATCACGAATCCGGTATTAGATTTTCAAAATTCGAAACGGAAGGTCCTGTAAGGATAATGAAAATATCCTTTTTCCCATTTTTTCCCGGAAAAATTTGCATTATAGGGTTTTTGGGGTCGCTGATCACGAATCCGGTATTAGATTTTCAAAATTCGAAACCGAAGGTCCTGTAAGGATAATGAAAATATCCTTTTTCCCATTTTTCCCCGGAAAAATTGGCACTATGGGGTTTTTGGGGTCGCTGATCACGAATCCGGTATTAGATTTTCAAAATTCGAAACGGAAGATCCTGTAAGGACGACGAAAATATCCTTTTTCCCATTTTTCCCCGGAAAAATTTGCATTATTGGGTTTTTGGGGTCGCTGATCACGAATCCGGTATTAGATTTTCAAAATTCGAAACGGAAGGTCCTGTAAGGATAATGAAAATATCCTTTTTCCCATTTTTTCCCGGAAAAATTTGCATTATAGGGTTTTTGGGGTCGCTGATCACGAATCCGGTATTAGATTTTCAAAATTCGAAACCGAAGGTCCTGTAAGGATAATGAAAATATCCTTTTTCCCATTTTTCCCCGGAAAAATTGGCACTATGGGGTTTTTGGGGTCGCTGATCACGAATCCGGTATTAGATTTTCAAAATTCGAAACGAAAGATCCTGTAAGGATGACGAAAATATCCTTTTTCCCATTTTTCCCCGGAAAAATTTGCATTATTGGGTTCTTGGGGTCGCTGATCACGAATCCGGCATTAGATTTTCAAAATTCGAAACGGAAGGTCCTTTAAGGATAATGAAATTATCCTTTTTCCCATTTTTCCCCGGAAAAATTGGCATTATGTGGTTTTTGGGGTCGCAGATCACGAATTCGGTATTAGATTTTCAAAATTCGAAACGGAAGGTCCTGTAAGTATAACGAAAATATCCTTTCTCCCATTTTTCCCCGGAAAAATTTGCATTATAGGGTTTTTGGGGTCGCTGATCACGAATCCGGTATTAGATTTTCAAAATTCGAAACGGAAGGTCCTGTAAGGATAATGAAAATATCCTTTTTCCCATTTTTCCCCGGAAAAATTTGCATTATAGGGTTTTTGGGCTCGCTGATCACGAATCCGGTATTAGATTTTCAAAATTCGAAACGGAAGGTCCTGTAAGGATAATGAAAATATCCTTTTTCCCATTTTTTCCCGGAAAAATTTGCATTTTAGGGTTTTTGGGGTCGCTGATCACGAATCCAGTATTAGATTTTCAAAATTCGAAACGGAAGGTCCTGTAAGGATAATGAAAATATCCTTTTTATCATTTTTCCCCGGAAAAATTTGCATTTTAGGGTTTTTGGGGTCGCTGATCACGAATCCGGCATTAGATTTTCAAAATTCGAAACGGAAGGTCCTTTAAGGCTAATGAAATTATCCTTTTTCCCATTTTTCCCCGGAAAAATTGGCATTATGTGGTTTTTGGGGTCGCAGATCACGAATTCGGTATTAGATTTTCAAAATTCGAAACGGAAGGTCCTGTAAGTATAACGAAAATATCCTTTCTCCCATTTTTCCCCGGAAAAATTTGCATTATGGGGTTTTTGGGGTCGCTGATCACGAATCCGGTATTAGATTTTCAAAATTCGAAACCGAAGGTCCTGTAAGGATAATGAAAATATCCTTTTTCCCATTTTGCCCCGGAAAAATTGGCACTATGGGGTTTTTGGGGTCGCTGATCACGCATCCGGTATTAGATTTTCAAAATTCGAAACGGAAGATCCTGTAAGGATGACGAAAATATCCTTTTTCCCATTTTTCCCCGGAAAAATTTGCATTATTGGGTTTTTGGGGTCGCTGATCACGAATCCGGCATTAGATTTTCAAAATTCGAAACGGAAGGTCCTTTAAGGATAATGAAATTATCCTTTTTCCCATTTTTCCCCGGAAAAATTGGCATTATGTGGTTTTTGGGGTCGCAGATCACGAATTCGGTATTAGATTTTCAAAATTCGAAACGGAAGGTCCTGTAAGTATAACGAAAATATCCTTTCTCCCATTTTTCCCCGGAAAAATTTGCATTATGGGGTTTTTGGGGTCGCTGATCACGAATCCGGTATTAGATTTGCAAAACTGACACGGAAGTTCCTGAAAGGATAACGCAAATATCCTTTTTCCCATTATTCCCCGGAAAAATTGGCATTATTTTGGGATCGCTGATCACGAATCCGGTATTAGATTTTCAAAATTCGAAACGGAAAGTCCTGAAAGGATAACATAAATATCCTTTTTTCCATTTTGCCCCGGGAAAATTTGCATTATAGGGTTTTTGGGGTCGCTGATCACGAATCCGGTATTATATTTTGAAAATTCGAAACGAAAAGTCCTGTATGGATAAATATTCCTTATCCCGTTTTTCCTCGGAAAAATCGGTATAGGGGGGTTTTTGGGGCGCTGATCACGAATCCGAGATTAGATTTTCAAAATTCGAAACGGAAGGTCCTGTAAGAATTACGCAAATATCCTTTTTCCAGTTTTTACTGGGAAAAATCATCATTAGGGTGTTTTTGGGGTCGCTGATCACGAATCCGGTGTTGGAATTCCAAAATTTGAAATGGAAGGTCCTGTAAGGGCAAATGTCCTTTTTCCCGGGAAAGATCGGCATAAGGAGGTTTTTGGACAACGCAAATATCCTTTTTCCCATTCTTATCCGGAAAAGTTGGCATTATGGGGTTTTTGGGGTCGCTGATCACGAATCCGGTGTTCGATTTTTCAAATGCTAAACGGAAGGTCCTGTAAGGATAACGGAAATGTCCTTTTTCCAATTTTTCTCCCAAAAACAGTCTTTGGGAGGTTTTCAGGGTTGCTTATCACGAATCTGGAGTTGGAATTTCAAAATTCGAAACGGAAGGTCCTGTAAGGATAACGCAAATATCATTTTACCCATTTTCCCCGGACAAATTGCCATTATGGGGTTTTTGGGGTCGCTGATCACGAATCCGGTGTTGGAATTCCAAAATTCTAACCGTAAAGTCCTGTAAGGATAACGCAAATGTCCTTTATCCAATTTTCTCCGGAGAAATTGGTATTATGGGGTTTTTGGGGTCACTGATCACGAATCTGGTGTTGGAATTTCAAAACTCGAAACGAAAGGTCCTGTAAGGATAACGCGAATATCCTTTTCCCATTTTCCCCCGGAAAAATTGCCATTATGGGGTTTTTGGGGTCGCTGATCACGAATACGGTGTTGGAATTCCAAAATTCTAACCGTAAAGTCCTGTAAGGATAACGCAAATGTCCTTTTTCCAATTTTCTCCGGAGAAATTGGTATTATGGGGTTTTTGGGGTCACTGATCACGAATCTGGAGTTGGAATTTCAAAATTCGAAACGGAAGGTCCTGCAAGGATAACGCAAATATCCTTTTTCCCGTTTTTCCCCCGAAAAATCGGCATAAGAGGGTTTTTGGGGTCGCTGATCACAAATCCGGTGTTGGAATTTCAAAATTCGAAACGGAAGGTCCTGTAAGGATAACGCAAATATCCTTTTTCCCATTTTTCCCCGGAAAAATTGCCATTATGGGGTTTTTGGGGTCGCTGATCACGAATACGGTGTTGGAATTTCAAAATTCGGAACAGAAGGTCCTGTAAGGTAACGCAAATATCCTTTTTCCCGTTTTTCCCCGGAAAAATCGGCATAAGGGGGTTTTTGAGGTCGCTGATCACGAATCCGGTATTAGATTTGCAAAATTCGACACGAAAGGTCCTGTAAGGATAAATATCCTTTTTCCCGTTTTTCCCCGGAAAAATCGGCATAAGGGGTTTTTAGGGTCGCTGATCACGAATCTGGAGTTGGAATTTCAAAATTCGAAACGGAAGGTCCTGCAAGGATAACATTTTTTCCCAAAACTTTTTAAGTTATTTATGGTTTTTTGGCATTCTAAAATTTATGCAAAAAACTTTTAGCTGCCAACGTAGGGTCTGCTAGTATCTATATAATATGTATATACCAAAAGTCACTAAAAATTATAAAATAAAAAACTTTTTAAAAAAAGTAAAAATACCGACTTAAAAATGCACTAAAAAGGAAAAAATATTTTTTTTGGAAGTTGGTGCCAAAATAGAAACTTAAAGAGGACTTCTATTTATATTTCTTGAGTGTTACATATACTTCTATGGTAACAAGGATTGTTAAGACAGTCAAAAGCTTTTTACAGTTATCGAGTACTTTTATGTACAATAGACTCGCGGTTCTAAAAATATCACAATGACTATAATTTTTACATCCCGTGTCTCGTTGAATGCATTGCAAATATTCGATTTGATAAAAATAAATTTTTTATAGTTACAAGAATCGATATTCAAAATTTTGGGAATATAAAACCTCTTCAATATGTATATAAACCGTTTGGAAAAATTCCTGTATTTTAACACAATTTTCACTCACCTTATTTATCTTGTTAGATAAATAAGCACTTATTTATCTTGTTAGAATCAAATGAAAAAACAACGCGTCCGTTTGACTTGAGTTTAATGAACAAACTGAATTCAAGATACAATAAAGTTAACAGGACATTCTTAGATCAATTCAATTGTATGAAGTTAAAGTTATAGCGGAATTCATAATACTGAATAACAATTATTTGAATATAATCTAACACCTTCCCTCAAAAAATTGTTATGAAACCGTTTTACAAAGTTAAATTCAAAATAAAAAAATTGTAATGAAACCGATTTACAAAGTGAAATTCAAAATAAAAGAAAACTAAAAAGATTTACAAGATTCCTAATAATTTAGACAGCTTATTATGTTTTTGTTTATTTAAGTTTTTAGTAAATATGTCTGCGATCATCTCGGTTGTTGGTACATATGTTAGACTAATAATCTGTTTATTAAAAACTTCTCATACATAATGAATTTTGATGTCAATGTGTTTACTCCTTGCATGAAACACAGGGTTTTTGACTAGCTCTCGGATAAGTGCTGTGAAACCTAGTTCAGAAATCAAATTTCTTAAATATACAGCTTCCTTCGATGCAGCCGATAAGGCCATGTACTCTGCCTCAGTACTGCTTAATGCAACCGATTGCTGCTTACGTGACTCCCAAACGATAGCTGCATTCGCAAGGACAAATGTTAGTCCGGTGTAAGATTTTCTGTCTTCACTGTTTCCAGCCCAATCTGCATTTGCATACCCTAATAAAGCCTTGTTAGTTTTTCGGAAACTTAACTTCCAATCGATGGTATTGCTAAGGTATCTCAGGATGTGTTTCGCAGCCGTAGGTTGGTATTAAACTGTGACAACTTTCTGACAGCTTGGCATATATCAGGTCGCGTTGAAATACCAAGGTATATTAACGAACCAATAAGCGACTGGTATAATCGAGGTTCAATTTTTACACATTTCTCCTCACATTTTTCACATTTCATGAACTTTGTCCCAGGGTCCAAGGGAGTGCTACACTTTTTGGTGTCGGCCATGTTATAATCCTGTAGCAAATTTCTAATGAATTGTTTTTGCGAAATACTAACGCAATGATTTTCTAAATTTTGATCAACGAAATAATCCACCGGCTTCTAGGCTTATTTGATGTTTGATCTCGAACAGAAACTTCTCATCAGAACATGCGATTAAAATGTCATCGACGTAAACTGCATTGATACAAATTGAATTATTATTCCTCATCAAATATACACATGTGTCTGAATTTAAACTTGTTAAGCCTATCTGCCTCAAAACCTCACTCCCGGCCAGACTGCTTTAAGCAATACAAGCCTTTTCTTAATTTACAGACTTTGTTGGGATAAGACTTTTCGACGAAATGCTCAGGCTGATTCATGTAAACGACTTCTTTTAAATCGCCGTTCAGGTAAGCTGCCTTAACATCCATCTGGTGTATCAGGAGGTCGCACTCTGCAGACAAGGCTAGGATGAGTCGATTGGTCGAATATCTCACCACAGGAGAAAATGTTTCATTATAGTCTATCCCAAATTTTTGGCTGCAACCTTTTGCCACCAATCTAGACTTGTATTTCTCGATATCACCATTTTTACCACGCTTCATATTAAAAACCCATTTCGAAGGTATTGCGCGATGGCCTTTTGGTAGATCAACAAGCTCCCATGTCTTGTTTTTCACAAGTTGGTCGAATTCCTGCTGCATCGACTCCATCCACTTTCCAGAATCATGCCGATTTAGTGCTTCTTTCACTGTTAATGGGTTCCAAGATGTCTCATTCTGTATGAAGTTGTTTGCGCTAAAAAGCTTTCGTCCACTTCTTAGGATTTTCGGCCTACCAGCACGCTTGGATCCCGTATCTTTGCTGGTTCCTGGCATAACTTCGATGGCATCTCTGCCGAGGTCCTGGTCATCTGTGTTGCCTTGTTCTGAATTTCTGCTGCCATCTACTCTGCTCCGCTCTTTGCTGCCTTCTGCTCTGGGCTGCTCTGCTACGGATGGGTCACTTGTACAGCCGACTGCACCATTGCCAAGATTTGCAGGTTCATCTTCTTCCTCTTCTTCGCTGTAGAACACCTGATCGTCTTCTGAATCATCGCACGAACTTTCGCAATCATCACTGGATTTTGAAATTGGACTAGAGACGGATAAACTATTCTGCTTGCCTTCTTTTGGAGAATCTAAAACTACAAAAATGTTAGTACTTTGATTATCTGATAAGACATTTCCTGGATCTTCGATGAATTTAACGTCTCGCCGGATGAAGGTTTTTGAAGTCTTTGGATCGTACAGGTGATATCCTTTCGAATTTTCAGCGTAACCAATCATCATCGTCTCGTTACCTCTAGGCGCAAACTTCGATCTTGGACGGGGTTTTTCGAGCATAACTGCCTTGCATCCGAACGTTTTGAAATGTGCAACATTTGGCCTCTGACCACACCAGGCTTCGTAAGGAGTAATTTTATCTAGACGTTTTATTGGTGACCGGTTTATCAAATAAACTCCACTGCTTCACCCCATAAAGATTTCGGCAATTTCAACCCTGATAGCATGCACCCCGCCTTCTCCACAATGGTCCTATTTGGACGCTCCGCTATTCCATTTTGCTGTGGTGTATAACACACTGAAGTCTGATGCTGTATGCCTTGATCCTTTAAAAAACGCTGGAAATCAGTGTTCACATATTCGGTGCCATTGTCTGCTCTTATAACTTTGATTTTTCTAGAAGTTTGCAACTCGACCATTGCCTTAAATTCCTTGAATTTATGGAAAACTTCACTTTTCTCCTTTATAAAATATACGAATATTTTACGCGAAAAATCGTCTATGAAAGTCAAAAAATATTTTGAGCCACCTAGCGATCTGGTTCCCATCGGTCCACATACGTCGCTGTGGATGATTTCAAGGACTTCTTAAGTTTCTGAAGCTGATTTTCGGAATGGCAACAAACTAAATTTCCCTTTAAAACATACCGAACATTCAAGGACATTTGGTCCAGATTTTATAGTCAAACCGCGCACCATTTCATATGCCCGTATCTTTCGTGCCACAATAAAAAGTCTTTATCAACGTTACGTGTATTCGAGATGCTCGACAATAATTTCGATTGAGGCTGTTCAGGTGAAAACACATATAAAATATCGATCCTTTTTGCAATTAACATAACTTTGTTTTCTGAACTTTTTATTTTTGCGTGAACTGAATTGAACTCAATAAAATGTCCGTTTTCTGTCGCTTTGCCTATTGAAACGAAATTTGTAAACAAATCGGGGACAAAAAGAATGTCTCGTAGCAAAACTGTGCTATATCTGGTTTCCAAAACCACTTCACCGCGCCCAACGGAGTTTATGAAATTGTTATTGGCGAATTCGATTTTCTCGACGTGATCACTGATTTTCGAAAACAAATTTCTATCGCAACACATGTGACTCGTCGTACCACTGTCGAATATCCACTCACTTTTACTATTTTGACGTGTCGAAGAAAAATTTGCATTTATCATTGCAAATGAAGTACAAGATTTTCCAGAATTTTTCTTCGATTCTTTGCAGGCAGACGCATAGTGACCTTTCTTATTGCAATTGTAGCAACGTACTCTAGTTTTGTTGAACTGCGAATATTGTTGCTGTTTTTGTGTTTGCTGGTTGCAAGAAAAACGCCGCCCGCTGTCCGACTGAATCTCCTTCTCGCGCCTATGTCCCTCCTCCAACAGCTTCGTCTTCAACACACGCAAAGATGGTAATTCATCACGCGATTCGATCGCTATGACAAAATTCTCGTAGCTGGATGGTAAGCTAGATAATAAAATGATCACTACAATCTCATCATTCAACATCACATCAATTTCACCCATTTTATCAAGGATTTCGGAAAACTTGTTCAAGTGATCCGACATTAATGCACCTTCCGCCATTTTGAGGTGAATTATCTGCTTGAAAAGAGTTACTTTTCCCGCTGGCCCTTGTGGTTGAAAAACTGATTGGAGTTTTTCCCATGCATCCTTAGATGTTTCGCACTTTTTAATGTGGGTTAACTGAGCTGGTTTACTCCCAATAAAATGGTAGCTAAAGCTTTATCATATTTATTTTTCCAACTGAGTATATCCTCTTCTTTTATTGGCACCTCGCTATTCACATAACTCCACAAATCATTGTGAATTAATAGCGATCGCATTTGAATTTTCCAACCTTCATAATTATCTTCTGATAATTTATCTATCTGATAAAATGAAGAACTCATCTCCGATTTTATTAAAAACCCAACAAGCGCGATTTAATTTATTTTAAACCTCGTATTGGCAATCTGGGCCCATAACCGTTGTTAGACCCAACTGAAAAAACAACGCGTCCGTTTGACTTGAGTTTAATGAACAAACTGAATTCAAGATACAATAAAGTTAATAGGAATTGTATGAAGTTAAAGTTATAGCGGAATTCATAATACTGAATAACAATTATTTGAATATAATCTAACATATCTAAATTGTTGTATCTGGTTATTTCAAGTTCGGAAAGCTTCAAAAGTTAAAATTTTTGCTTCCACTACTTAACGGTTCTGTAAATTTATGTTTTTTTAAATAAGTACCACCCCGCCTGAAATAAAAACTAAACCAATATTTTTACCTATGTCTTTTGTCAATTAGCTTGCGAAATTCTATTTTATTTTAATTGCAATTATTTCAGATCAAAACTTTTACAGCTATCACTAATTCTATTACTTGATACTGGCTCTTTTCTACTTCCGATTCAAACCAGAAATTAGGGTTGAGCCTGAGGAACTTCTAGGCGGCACGTCTTGACTAGCTCATAGGAAGAGCGCGGGCTCATTGAAAAGTGGGTTCTTGCCTAGAAATACCTCCGATCAGAAGCGACGTGCCTCTGAATGGGGAAATCCCCGAAGTGCACCATTTCCGCCCCCTTACGCATCCCTCACTAAGTCCCGCTCATCTCACCTGAGAGTCTCACTAAAATTAGCGAGACATTACAATTGCTCAGCGAAAATTAAAAATAAAATTAATTTATACTATACGATTCATTTATTTATCACAAAATTTACTCCAATATGAATTGCTATTGTAATTTGACCATTTATGACGCGACAAAGAAAACTAAAAACAATATTCACCTTTTTTTATGTATTTGAAAATAATTAATCAATTGTAACGGACTTACCAAATTGCGGCCGCTGCAGATGATGTGCACAGCATATCAGCAAGCCAACTTATAGCCCGATAGTTTGTAAGCTAAAAATCTTGATTTTTTTTTATTAAAAGGTGAACATTTACAAATTTGATAGTAAATTCTACTTTCCTTTTCACAAATATAATCAAATTGTTGTCTCGCGTAGCACAAAAGTTTAAGCCTCAAGAAAAAATAAACTAGAGAAAAAAAGAAAAAAAAATCATCTGCTCATTAATTTGTTCTCCTCAGCGCCTCCAAGAAAAGAAAATCCAACAAATCTGGAACGGTGGACCATGTGCTTTAATGGGCAACTAAATCAGCTCCTGGTACAATGGTTCCGTTACTCTGAAGGTCACCTTCACTCACGTGCCGCTAATCCCTTGCGTCCACGTAGAAAATTCCGTGTTTGAGGAAAATTCTTCCAAACAAAATGTGAAATATATCCTCCAAAAATAAATGCAAAAATGGAATGGACTTCAAATAATCATAGTTTCAATAAGCGATGCAAATTTTGAGAAAATGCAAATTCTCAAAGAAAATGCAAAATTCCAAAGAAAGTGGAAATTTCTTAGAAAGTGGCCCCCGCTTTCCAGCTTTTCCACGACCTATGGAATTCACATAGGGAATTTTAGTTTGAAAATCCCTTTAAACAAAAGAAAATCTTACCACTTTCTACTGAAAAAGATTTTTGCACAAAAATGTATTTTCGTGGAAGCTTTAATTTACGGAAACTACAAAAGAAAAATAAAATTTACAAAAACCAAACACTACACAAGAATTTAAATTTAAAATTACAATTCACCACTCCGGGTCTTCACAAAAAAAAATTAAATATATATATATTTTTAAAATTTGAACTACTTGTTCAGGTTTCCACTAACCAAATGGCAAAAAAAGAAATTACGGTAGAAATTTTTGAAGGCCAAATTATTGTATTACTTTATTTTCCTAATGTAGTTGTGGCCAGAGATTATTTTTTTCTCTTACACACCTTTCTGTATATTTCTGCTAATACAGATTTATAGAATTATCAAAAAAAATCGAAATATTTAATCTAATCCAATACATATACCAGTATACATTTGTGTGTGTTGTGTATCATTGGACATAATTAGATAGAAAACGTTTTTTAAAAAACATGATTTAGCATGATGTACCAATTATAATTTCCTTCTTCCTACAGAAACATAAATTTTAAAAACAAATAATATAATCTCTCAACCGCTAAAATTCAAAATTCAGATCTGGGAATTTACCAAAGCATCCATTGTCAACCACAACCATCGAGCAGATCTCTCTCTCGAACGTCCCACTTTGATCGGCAATCGATAAGCAATCGATCAGTAATCGATCTATTATACCACTTGCACTAATACCTAAATCAAAAGAAAGTTCTAGACGGAGTGAAAAGTGTGCGTGGGTGCTCTATCAGAGAAAGTCCCGGTGAGGTCATCTGAGAGAAAGTACCGCTGAGGACGAATTCCATTTCTAAACCAGACGGTGAAAATGAGTGTGACCATTTTGAATTTTCGGGAGTTCGTAACATACTGCTATCCAAATGAAAATATTTTATCTTTCGTGTCGACATCTGACAAAAGAATATTTTTTTAATTTTAACGTGGTTACCCAAAAGCAAAAGAATATTTGTTAATGTTGACGGGGGTTAAGGTTATATATATGTAAGTAGGCTGTAAAAAAAGCAAGGTGTCTGTCTCGTAGAGACGGCCAGAAGACGTGGATCCGCCTACAACGATCGCCAATAAATATTTAAGTAAGAAATTTTAGTGAAAAGGAAATTAAGGAAACAAATTTTTATTTAAAACATAACAAAAGCTATAATTGCCAATCTGACAATTATTGAAAATCCGTATGGTGATTTAAGTGAACGGCGAACAGTTGTATCAAAATTCCAGTTTGAAGTCAAACTTTCTAATTAGATTCTTTTAAAATTTATTCCAATCGGATTTTGAAGTATGGGAGTTTTATGTAGAATCATATCCTAAATAACTTTTGTTCTTGCACTTTTTTGATAAGATGCACCGTTTTTGAGATATTCGGTTTCACCATACGGGTATAATAATTTTATTTATAACTAGCTTGCATACCCGTCGTTGCCGGGTTAAGTTTTTTCAATTTTTTTTTTGATGGTCTATGTTGGAGCTAAACTTCAGGCCAATCGGCTCGGTAGTTTCCCCGTTTCGAGATCACTTTACCCCCTCCCCTTACTCCCCCACCTCTCGGGCTACCTCTTAATGGGTCTATGTTGGGGCTGGACCCCCGAAGAACATCTATGCCAATCGGTTCAGTAGTTTCCCCGCGAAAGAGTAACATCGAGGGAAAACTTAGTTTCGAAATCACTTTACCCCCTCCCCTTACTCCCCCCACCCCTCGCGCTACTTTTCCGTATACCTATGTTGGAACCAGAACTACCACAGACACTAATGCCAAATTTCAAGTCAATCGGTTCAGCCGTTTTTGCGTGAAAGAGGAACAGACAGACAGACAGACAGACAGACAGACAGACAGACACCAACTAATTTTTATATATTAGTATGATTGGTTTATGATAAGAGAAGTATGAAATAAATATCATACATACAGTGTTCAAAACGCTCCCATTTCTAGTCTTTCGTTCAAATTAGTTATATATAATGACGCAGGTTTTACATAAATTTACTACTATTTCATCGATTCTACTACTATTTTTCGGCCGATTTACTACGATTTCGAAAATCAAAAGTCACAACCCTGAACAGAATTTTAATGCTGGGATCAGTGATGCTATGTAACTTTAGTGACATTCCCCTTTCCAAATGACGAAATTCCCCTTTTTCCCCGTTTTCAATGACGAAATTCCCCTCGTTTTTCCCCTATAAAAACAACGAATTTTAAATAAAGAATTCATTTATTAAAACCAAAAATTATTGTCATTTGGACTCATGTTAAAGTCTTTTAAGAGAAAAAAGCACAAATTAGGAAACAATTTTATGTTTTGTAAAGCTTTAACAAAATACTCGTTAATTGTATTTCCGATAACAACGTTACGGGTCTCCAACCAAACGTCAAATAAGATATGAAAAGAAGCCGAGATTCACAATTGGATAATAATCAAAGCAAGTCACTAATTTATTAATCAAGGATGTCCATTTGCTTTTGAGCTTAAAATGACCCTGTCCTCCTTAAATTCGGTAAAAATTATTTCCATATTTTGAATTTAAAAAATATAAAAATATAAAAAAATGGAAAAAATTTTTGTATTCCGGGCACTTTGCCACTGGTCCATGCATTCTTCTGGCGAATATTGGTCGAAATTAGTACATTAAGCCAAATTTTAAAGATGACCAAGAAATTGATTTTTACATAATTTAAACAAAACACTTCTGCTGATTTGCAGTTTAAAATATTTCTATTGAAAATATATTTAAGAAATCCGAAAAACGAACAAAAAATATGTGTCAATGAACTTTCATGGAAACTACTTTCCATCAAAGTCTTTTAAAATAGTTTAAAGTAATTACTTTGAATAAGATAAGAAATGGTACTTGTTAATGTGCTTTTTTCAAAGTGGTTAAAAAGTACACTGAAAAATCGGGTAAACGTACATTCCAAAGCCATTTTAAAGGGCTTTCGTTTAAAAGATTGGTGTGTACTTTACAATTGCAATACGATCATTATAAAGTGGCAAATGCATAAATAAGGGCAATTCCTTCCCTCTTTACCTTTGCCTAAGCTTGGAATTGGATTGTAATTGTTTTATTTATTTTTATTTCTACTTTTCCGTAATTTTTTAAAAGTATTTCGGATTTAGTTGAAAGGCGAAGATTTTCCCCTCGTTGTAAATCGTTTCCCCTCGTTTTGAAGCGTTTTCCCCTTTTCCCCTATTAACAATTTTATAGTCAAATTCCCCGCAAAAAGGGGAATTCCCCTCGATATAGCATCACTGGCTGGGATCGAAATATCGTTCTCTCAGTAGTAAAATACATACTTATATATGTGTGTGCGTGCATCATAATCAACAGCCATCGCTCGAGGCTTTCATTCTGTTTTATGCGAGACCCACAAACCGCTTTGAAAAAGAAGCGAAAACTTAAATAGAAATCATTTTCGTTGCCAAGAACGAGAGTCGGAAACCACAGCAAACGATTTTGCCGTTAAGAGCGACACTTTTCAGAACGAAAAGAACGAAATAACATGGCATTCAATACATCCAGATTCAATCAATACACACAAAGGAAAAGCATAAAAAGAGTATAAATGTGAAATCTGTACTACAAGCAGCAAACACAGCATAGCAGCGGCAGTAAAAATTTAGATTTTGATCTTTAAAAAAATAATTGAACTTAGTTTAACATAACAAAATACCCTAAACAATGCTTTAATGTAGGCCTCATCTTATAACACAGTTTCTGTTCGGATGTCACCACAAACTATCGAGTATCATCGATTGCAAATTTGTTATCATGGCAGCAAGCCGATTTTCTACTTTGTACCCCCATAACCAAAATCCAAGACGTATCCACGTCAAAATAATGGTTTGAATCTCATCTCTGTGACTTATTAGAAAACAAATACTCTTGGTACAATTCAATAAATAACAATTTTTTATTACAATTTTTTTAATTTTATATGTACAATAAAAGAGAGCAAATTGTTTATGTTTCTATTATGGCACCAACTTCAAAAAAAAAATTTTTTTTCCTTTTTAGTGCATTTTTAAGTCGGTTTTTTTACTTCTTTTAAAAAGTTTTTTTTTATCATTCTAAACACATTGGTCTAATTTATCTTTGTGTGTGATAACGGAATCTTGGCGTTACAAACGGTAAAGCAAATTTAATATATCCTTTGGTTTCACCATACGGGTATAAACATCACAAACTTTTTAGAGTGCAATAACATAATCAACGATCGTCAATATGGCTTTCGTGCGTGCCGCTCCACAGGCGATCCTTTGCTTTGCTTGACCGAGTGTTGGAATAAAAGTGTCCATAATTTTGACGAATCAAAAACAATAGCTTTGGACATCTCCAAAGCTTTCAACTGTGTTTGGCATAAAGCTTTGCTGACAAAGATAAGAGATATTGGTCTAAATCCTGCTATGTCCAAATGGATTGAGAGCTATCTTTCTGATCGTTCAATACGGGTTGTACTGGATGGATTCAAGTCTGACTTCTTCACAATTACCTCTGGTGTCCCTCAAGGCTTCTAGCTCCTACGCTCTTCTTAATATTTATCAATGATCTACTGTCTCTCACTCTCAATCCGCTTTACTGTTTCGCTGATGACAGCTCCCTTGACGCTTCCTACCATTTCAGCTCACCTGCAGAATCGAACGCTATTGCAGTTCTATCGAAACGCAGTGAGCAAATTAGATATTTGAATTCTGATTTAAACACAATTCTGGCTTGGGGCAAGATCTAAAGCCCAATCTATGCTGTTGTCGCTGAAATGCGAAAAATCCCCCGAAACGGTCAAATTTATGATTGAGTCCAATAATGACTAAAAATAAACGAGAAGCTCCAGGGATCATATTTTTAAAATTGCAAGGGAAGCATCGCAGTGCCTTGGCTTTCTGGCATGCTGTCAAAAATATTTCACACCAATTGACGTGCTCAGGATCTAAAAGACCTACATTCGACCTAGACTTGAGTATAATTCGCACATTTGAGCTGGAGCACCAAAAATTGTCCTGCTGGACCGAATTCAAAAACGTGCGATCCGACTGATTGGAGACAAGTGTTTGACAGATTTATTACCGTCTCTCGAGCATCATCGCTCTGTTGGGGTCCTCAGCATATTCTACAGAAAAATTCCATGGGAAATGTTCTAACGAAATTTCCCAACTTATTTCTCCACAGTATGTTTTCCCTAGACCTTCTCGTGCAGCTGCACGCGCGCCCCACTTATTCCTTGAGCCTCCCCGTGTTCGTACAGTAAAGTTTAGAAGTTCCTTCATTCCAACAAGACTTTGGAACGATTTACCACCCGATGTGTTCCCCCGGACTATAATCCGCAGAAGTTCAAGGAGAACATAAACTGACATCTCCTTTTGTCCTTCCGACCATCCTGAGCTGGGCTTCGGCATTAAAGGGTCTTCCCCTAAAGCTCTGACTGGAATTATAAAAAAAAAGTTTTATTAAACATAAGTTCAACATAAACATAAAAAAAACATAAACGCTTATGTTAAAAATGACTATGAATAGTTATACCGAACTCTACCAAACTAAATTTATTTTAGCCTGAAAACTTATCGTTGTAGATGTCAAGTTGTCGATTTTAAAAACTCACCACAGGATTACTCGGTTGACGCTTACAAAAATATATTGAGCCGATCTATCGAGTTAAGCGAATCGATTGCACTTGACGTTAGTAAATAGATTCTTTTACTCTATCGAGTAACAAAAACGGATCAATCAATATCTATTTAATTTTTCATATTTCTTTATTCTAGGTTCAAGATCAAATTCGTCAAACGTTCAAAGAAATGCTGCGAATGCTCGAGAACGAGCACGAATGAGAGTTTTATCAAGCGCTTTCTGTCGTCTAAAAACGAAACTACCTAACATACCACCAGATACAAAATTATCGAAGTTAGACACGTTACGTTTAGCAACTATATACATACAACAATTGAAAGCAATATTAAATGGTGAACAAATAGATACCAACTTTAAGATAATTCACGTCAACAGCCTGGTAAGATATTTTTTATATCTATATTTATCTATATCTATACATATAATAAAAGTGTCAGCGGGGTTTTTTTTCAATTCTCAGAAAATTTCTCAGTGATCCTAAAAACGGACCGTGAGTCTCCGCCAATGGGAGCTCTCACTGTATTTTATTGTACTGAAGCAAAAAAACATAATTTTTAAGATCCTTGTTTATCTGTCCGTCTATCTGCATTTTTATTCCGGCATCAGGTGATGCGATCCAACCCTTTTTCGATGAAACTTGGTTCACTTGCAGAAAAGAAGATAGAATACTTCATAGTTTCGATGAT
Organism: Chrysopilus asiliformis; assembly: GCA_964034945.1. NCBI lineage: Eukaryota > Metazoa > Arthropoda > Insecta > Diptera > Rhagionidae > Chrysopilus > Chrysopilus asiliformis. The sequence continues at coordinate 55,943,907 of OZ035962.1, forward strand.
TTTTTTATTTTCTGCATTTTTTCCAATATAATGTCCTTCTCCTCTCGTTCGATATCCCTCCCCAGTTAGTTTTTAAACAATCCAATCGATTGGGATGCTATTTTTACAATTAGAAAATTTTTCGTTCACTGATAACCACACCTGCTATTTCCTGTAGTTCTGAAGGGCTTTGGATACAGTTTTCATCATTGAAAAGGTTATCCATCAAGGAGATGTTTTTAACATACTTTTTCCGTCAAGGAAATGTTTGACTTACCCATCTCTTGATAGCTTTTGAATCTTTGAACGAATTTCGATTCGGTTTTCAACATTTCACGGAAATTTCGGGTCCACTAAAATATACCCATCATATATACACAGTTAAAAAAAAATTTAAAAAAGAAATTTTAAAAAAGCTTTTATTAAAAAAGAATGCACTAAAAAGAAAAAAATAATTTTCTGGACGCTGTGTATCACAAATATAAAAGCGAGATAAATTTTTATTTTATTGTTTTATGCTTTATCTCGCTTTTTAAAAGCTTTTATATTTGTGATACACAGCGTCCAGAAAATTATTTTTTTCTTTTTAGTGCATTCTTTTTTAATAAAAGCTTTTTTAAAAAATTTTTTTTACATTTTTTTTATTTTGTTCTTTTTAGTCTTCGAATATATATCCTTACATTTGAGATGTCCTTACAGGCTTTTTAACTTAAGAATCGTATTCAGCGACCCTAAAAACCCCCAGAATAGATTTTTTTCCGGAAAATTTGGAGAAAGGGATAATCACGTTATCTTTACAGGACCTTCCGTTATCCTTATTGACTTTTTAATGACAGATTCGGATTCAGCGACCGCAAAAATCCCCAGAATAGATTTTTTTCCGGAAAATTTGGAGAAAAGGATAATCACGTTATCCTTACAGGACCTTCCGTTATCCGTACAAGGACGAAGTAGTGAAAATATTGTATTGTCATCGGACTTATATAAGTGTGCAAAATTTCAAGTCAATCGGACAAGTGGAAGTGGGTCAAAATTGGGTTGCAAGATTTGATCTGACAGACAAACAAACAAACACGAAGGCAAGCTAAATAAAAGCTTTTAAAAATTATGCCTCAATTCCAACATTCAAAGTTGAACATTTTCTCAGCTCTTTATTGTGAAATTACTCATTGTAAATTTCAAATAAAATGTGTAATCGCAAGAAGATTGTAAAAATTAGAAGATATTTTCTACATTGTTTCCAATCACAGAAAAGTTATGAAAAAAAAATCTTGTGAAGTTACAAAACTTGTGTGTAAAAATCAGTGCTTCATTTGTAATTTTACAAAAGGATCCAAAGTGACATTAATGATTAAACATGGTGAACTCGAATGAGGTGAACACGAGTATAGAAGTTTATGTTATTGTTTCATTGTTTTCGTTTTTTTTAGTTCCTCAGTTTTAGTAAGTAACAAGGTACCATTTCATTGCGGTTAATTTTCTTGTTCAGAAAGAAATATGTAGAGTGACAGCTCAGTTTTCGGGCATCTCCCATAGGTGGAAAATTTCCAACTACTATACATTTCCTACGACTTAATTCGTAATTGCAATGTTAAAATTGTTCTGGTAATCGGACAGTTTTCTGTCTTCTGATATATGCCTGGCTTGTGGAAAGAAATTTCGAAACTAAAAAAAAACTTTTTTTATATTGGCAAATTTTTTTCAGGAAAAGAATCCATGAAATATTTTACATTGTTAATGTACACCCTGATTTTGATTTTACAACACAAAAATTAATTTTTCACCAGTATTTTACATCACTAATGTTATAAACCTACACAACAGTTATGAATTTTAATTTAATTAAAACTGTGATTTTACAACACTATATTTTGCAATTTTAAATCTTTAACTGCCGGAACGGTCAAAAATCAATTTAGCGGCACATTTTTTTTAGCCGCAAAATTTGCAGCAAACTCTCCCGGAATCGAACCAATTACCGCCCCAACCCACCATCCCGGAGATTGTCTCTCCAAAAATTTTCATCGGCAGAAAACAAATAGTTAAAATTCTGTAGGAGATTGACTTGAACAAATCCACAGAACCTGATGGCATTCCCTCCATGTTTTGAAAATGCAAGGTGTCTGTCTCGTAGAGACGGCCAGAAGACGTGGATCCGCCTACAACGATCGCCAATAGATATTTAAGTAAGAAATTTTAGTGAAAAGGAAATTAAGGAAACAAATTTTTATTTAAAATATAACAAAAGCTATAATTGCCAATCTGGCAATTATTGAAAATCCGTATGGTTATTTAAGTGAACGGCGAACAGTTGTATCAAAATTCCAGTATGAAGTCCAACTTTCTAATAAGATTTTTTTAAATTGATTCCAATCGGATTTTGATGTATGGGAGTTTTATGTAGAATCATATCCTAAATAACTTTTGTTCTTGGACTTTTTTGATAAGATGCACCGTTTTTGAGATATTCGGTTTCATAATTTTATAATATAATAATTTTATTTATAATAATAATTTTATATAATAACTAGCAGACCCTACGTTGGCAGCTAAAAGTTTTTTGCATAAATTTTAGAATGCCAAAAAACCATAAATAACTTAAAAAGTTTTGGGAAAAAATGTTATCCTTGCAGGACCTTCCGTTTCGAATTTTGAAATTCCAACTCCAGATTCGTGATCAGCTACCCTAAAAACCCCCTTATGCCGATTTTTCCCGGGAAAAACGGGAAAAAGGATATTTATCCTTACAGGACCTTTCGTGTCGAATTTTGCAAATCAAATACCGGATTCGTGATCAGCGACCTCAAAAACCCCCTTATGCCGATTTTTCCGGGGAAAAACGGGAAAAAGGATATTTGCGTTACCTTACAGGACCTTCTGTTCCGAATTTTGAAATTCCAACACCAGATTCGTAATTAGTGACCCCAAATTATATTGGGGACAGTAGCAGCGAATGGACGTGGCTGCATTTCGATCGACACAAACCGCACTACAATTTTCTTATTCCGCGACAAAAAAACAAAACAACGAAAAACCGAAAACCGTCCGCCGCGTGATATAAAAAAAATAAAAATAGTGAAGTGCCAGGGCAAAGGGCTTCTTAAGGCCCTTTTTAACACCTTTCCCGGCTAAGTGGAGCCTCTGCGGTGTGCAGGGTGCAGGAGCGGTTGGCATCTGATTGCTTAAGGCTTTTGTACTGAGCAACCGTTAACCGTTTCCAGCTCTTTTGTATCCTCGTATACTCCACTTGGCTACTGTTTGTGTCCGTGTTGTCGTTTTGTGTTTTTTGTTGGACCGATGTGGGTAAGTCGAAATTCAAAATTTAATTTTTGCAATGTTCGCGGAATTAGGGAGAACCATCTTTCTGTTTACATCCACCTTTCCCAAAATAAACCAGAGGTACTGGCTTTGGGTGAGACTAAAGTTGATCGTGATTGCGACCCAGGTCAATTTCAGGTCAATGGGTATCACCTGGAGCCAGTATTTTTTCGTCAAAGGGGTATCGCAATTTATATCCGCAACGATGTGCCTTATTCACTTCTTCCTAACTTAGGAAAATGCGCTAATCCAGAATTTAATTTCATCTGGTTAAAGCTCCATATGCGCAAGCACATCTACCTTTGTTTCATTTATCGAAGCCCTAATTGTTCCACCGAGAACACGTTGGTCGAGTTGGACAAATTGTCTGTCTCCATCGATGCAATTACTGCAACAAACCCTGACGCTGAAATTGTTGTTGCGGGTGATTTCAACGTCCATAATGATAAGTGGCTTCCTTTCTCATGCCATCCTGATCCTGTTGGTTTGCACACTGAACTCTTCGCAGAATCAAACTTGTTGACGCAAATCGTAGACAAACCAACGAGAATTCCAGATATTGCAGGACACACCTCATATCTGTTGGATTTGTTTTTAACTACAAATCCGTCTAAATATAGCGTTTCTGTCTTGCCTCCCCTGGGAGGATCTGATCACTGTCTGGTAAGCTGTTCATTTTCCACCGAAAGGCCTCCTAAAAATACAATTAAAGCCCCGCGTGGGACTGTTTGGCATTTTAAAAAAGCCAACTGGGAGAACTTGAACCAGTATTTTGCAGCTTACAAGTGGTCTGATTGTTTCAGGGAAGGTGACGTTGACGTTGCGACTGCAAAGGTCACAAACGTATTCACACTTGGTATGAAGTCCTACATACCGTGCAGCTCCATTGTTGCAAGGTGTGACTCCAACACCTGATTCACGAAAGCGTGTCGCGACGCCATCAAAACAAAAAAGACGGCGTTTTCTGAATTTAGGGGAAACCCTAATGAAGAAACTCGCTTGTCGTTTATAAACGCTCGAAACACCTCTAAGTCTGTACTACGTCGTGCTAAACATGACTTCGACCAAAAGATGAAGCGGAAAATCTTAACCTGTCCGAAAGGGCAAAAATCCTTTTGGTCAATGGTGAAAGCGGTAAAAAAACAATTTCACAAAATCTTCAACTTCTCCACTAATCTGTGATAATGAAGTGGTTGTCGATCCCGTTGGCAAGGCAAACGTTTTAGCCGCGAAATTCGCAGCGAACTCAAGTCTCCCGGAATCCAACCAATTACCGCCCCAACCCACCATATCGGAGATTGTCTCTCCAAAACTTTCCATCCGCAAAAGACAAATAGTTAAAATTCTGCAGGAGATTGACGTGAACAAATCTACAGGACCGGATGGCATTCCCCCCCATGTTTTGAAAAAATGTCTCGTCACCTTAGCTGGACCTCTTCGCTCCCTATTTTACCTCAGCTTCTCCAAGGGGATCTATCCCTCTTCTTGGAAAGCAGCTAATGTCCAGCCCATTCCCAAAAAAGGTGACAAATGCGACCCCTCAAATTATAGGCCTATAGCTCTGACTTCTGTACTTGCCAAGGTTATGGAAACTTTAATAAATACCAAAATTACAAATTTTTTAGAGCGCAATAACATAATCAACGATCGCCAATATGGCTTTCGTGCGCGCCGCTCCACAGGCGATCTTTTGGTCTGCTTGACCGAGCGCTGGAGTAAAAGTCTCCATAATTTTGGCGAATCAAAAACTATAGCGCTGGACATCTCCAAAGCTTTCGACCGTGTTTGGCATAAAGCTTTGATGGCAAAGATACGAGCTATCGGTCTAAACCCTCCAATTTCCAAATGGATTGAGAGCTACCTTTCTGATCGTTCAATACAGGTTGTATTGGATGGTTATAAATCTGATCTCTTCAAAATTAACTCTGGTGTCCCTTAAGGCTCAGTTCTAGCTCCTACGCTTTTCTTAATATTTATCAATGATCTACTATCTCTCACTCTCAATCCACTTTATTGTTTCGCTCCCTTGACGCATCCTACCATTTCAGTTCACCTGCAGAATCGAACGCCATTGCAGTTCGATCGAAACGCAGTGAGCAAATTAGATCTTTGAATTCTGATTTAAACACAATTCTGGCTTGGGGCAGAATCAACCGTGTGGAATTCAAAGCATCTAAAACCCAATCAATGCTCTTATCGATGAAATGCAAAAAATCCCCCGAAACGGTCGAATTTATGAGTGAGTCCATTAGTGACTCAAAAAACATCAGAATGTTGGGCATCGAAATAAATGAGAAGCTCCAATGGAGTGATCATATTTTTAAAATAGCAAAGGAAGCATCGCAGTGCCTAGGCTTCCTGGGGCGATGCAAAAAATATTTCGCACCAGTCGACGTCCTTAACATTTACAAGAGCTACATTCGACCGAGACTCGAGTACAATTCGCACATTTGGGCTGGAGCCCCAAAAACTGTCCTCCAACTGCTGGACCGAATCCAAAAACGTGCGATCCGACTAACTGGAGACAAGTCTTTGACAGATTCATTACCGTCTCTCGAGCATCGTCGCTCTGTTGGAGTACTCAGCATATTCTACAAATATTTCAATGGGAAATGTTCCACCGAAATTTCCCAACTTATTCCTCCACGGTATATTTTCCCTAGACCCTCTCGTGCAGCTACACGTGCGCACGACTTCTTCCTTGAGCCTCCCCGCTTTCGTACAGTAAAGTTTAGGGGTTCCTTCATTCCGCGAACAACAAGACTTTGGAACAATTTACCATCCGATGTGTTCCCCCCGGACTATAACCCGCAGAATTTCAAGGAGAACATAAATCGGCATCTCCTTTTGTCCTTCCAACCATCCCGAGCTGTGCTTCGGCATTAAAGGGTCTTCCCCTAAGCTCTGGCTGGATCTATCAAAAAAAAAAAAATACCCTATAATGCCAATTTTCCGGGGAAAAATAGGAAAAAGGAAATTTGCGTTATCCTTCCAGGACTTTCCGTTTAGAATTTTCAAATTCCAACAGCCAGCTCGTGATCAGCGACCACGGAAACACCTTACAGCCAGTTTTTCGGAAACAATATTAGAAAACGGATATTTGCGTTTTCCTTACAGGACCTTTCGTTTCGAGTTTTGAAATTCCAACACCAGATTCGTGATCAGTGACCCCAAAAACCCAATAATGCCAATTTTTCCTGGGAAAAATGGGAAAAAGGATAATTTCATTATCCTTAAAGAACCTTCGGTTTCGAATTTTGAAAATCTAATACCGGATTCGTGATCAGCGACCCCAAAAACCCAATAATGCCAATTTTTCCGGGGAAAAATGGGAAAAAGGATATTTTCATTATCCTTACAGGACCTTCCGTTTCGAATTTTGAAAATCTAATACCGGATTTATGATCAGCGACCCCAAAAACCCCCTTATGCCGATTTTTCCGAGGAAAAACGGGAAAAAGGATATTTATCCTTACAGGACCTTCCGTTTCGAATTTTGAAATTCCAACTCCAGATTCGTGTTAAGCAACCCTGAAAACCTCCCAAAGACTGTTTTTGCGAGAAAAATTGGAAAAAGGACATTTCCGTTATCCTTACAGGACCTTCCGTTTAGCATTTGAAAAATCGAACACCGTATTCGTGATCAGCGACCCCAAAAACCCCATAATGCCAACTTTTCCGGATAAAAATGGGAAAAAGGATATTTGCGTTGTCCAAAAACCTCCTTATGCCGATCTTTCCCGGGAAAAAGGACATTTGCCCTTACAGGACCTTCCATTTCAAATTTTGAAATTCTAACACCGGATTCGTGATCAGCGACCCCAAAAACACCCTAATGACGATTTTTTACAGTAAAAACTGGAAAAAGGATATTTGCGTTATTCTTACAGGACCTTCCGTTTCGAATTTTGAAAATCTAATATCGGATTCGTGATCAGCGCCCCAAAAACCCCCCTATACCGATTTTGCCGAGGAAAAACGGGAAAAAGGATATTTATCCATACAGGACTTTTCGTTTCGAATTTTGAAAATCTAATATCGGATTCGTGATCAGCGATCCCAAAATAATGCCAATTTTCCCGGGGAATAATGGGAAAAAGGAGATTTGCGTTATCCTTTCAGGAACTTCCGCGTCAGTTTTGCAAATCTAATATCGGATTCGTGATCAGTGACCCCAAAAACCCCATAATACCAATTTTTCCGGCAAAAAATGGGAAAAAGGAGATTTTCATTATCCTTACAGGACCTTCCGTTTCGAATTTTCAAAATATAATACCGGATTCGTGATCAGCGACCCCAAAAACCCTATAATGCAAATTTTTCCGGGGCAAAATGGAAAAAAGGATATTTTCATTATCCTTACAGGAGCTTCCGTTTCGAATTTTGAAATTCCAACACCGTATTCGTGATCAGCGACCCCAAAAACCCCATAATGGCAATTTTTCCGGGGGAAAATGGGAAAAGGATATTCGCGTTATCCTTATAGGACCTTTCGTTTCGAGTTTTGAAATTCCAACACCAGATTCGTGATCAGTGACTCCAAAAACCCCATAATGGCAATTTTCCGGGGAAAAATGGGAAAAAGGATAATTTCATTATCCTTAAAGGACCTTCCGTTTCGAATTTTGAAAATCTAATACCGGATTCGTGATCAGCGACCCCAAAAACCCAATAATGCCAATTTTTCCGGGGAAAAATTGAGAAAAAGGATATTTTCATTATCCTTACAGGACCTTCGGTTTCGAATTTTGAAAATCTAATACCGGATTCGTGATCAGCGACCCCAAAAACCCTATAATGCAAATTTTTCCGGGAAAAAATGGGAAAAAGGATATTTTCATTATCCTTACAGGACCTTCGGTTTCGAATTTTGAAAATCTAATACCGGATTCGTGATCAGCGACCCCAAAAACCCTATAATGCAAATTTTTCCGGGGAGAAATGGGAAAAAGGATATTTTCATTATCCTTACAGGACCTTCCGTTTCGAATTTTGAAAATCTAATACCGGATTCGTGATCAGCGACCCCAAAAACCCAATAATGCAAATTTTTCCGGGGAAAAATGGGAGAAAGGATATTTTCGTTATACTTACAGGACCTTCCGTTTCGAATTTTGAAAATCTAATACCGAATTCGTGATCTGCGACCCCAAAAACCACATAATGCCAATTTTTCCGGGGAAAAATGGGAAAAAGGATAATTTCATTATCCTTAAAGGACCTTCCGTTTCGAATTTTGAAAATCTAATGCCGGATTCGTGATCAGCGACCCCAAAAACCCGGGGAAAAATGGGAAAAAGGATATTTTCGTCATCCTTACAGGATCTTCCGTTTCGAATTTTGAAAATCTAATACCGGATTCGTGATCAGCGACCCCAAAAACCCCATAGTGCCAATTTTTCCGGGGAAAAATGGGAAAAAGGATATTTTCATTATCCTTACAGGACCTTCGGTTTCGAATTTTGAAAATCTAATACCGAAATCGTGATCAGCGACCCCGAAAACCCCCTAATGCCATTTTTTCCCGGGAAAAATGGGAAAAATATGTTTTCATTATCCTTACAGGACCTTCCGTTTCGAATTTTGAAAATCTAATACCGGATTCATGATCAGCGACCCCAAAAACCCCCTTATGCCGATTTTTCCGAGGAAAAACGGGAAAAAGGATATTTATCCTTACAGGACCTTCCGTTTCGAATTTTGAAATTCCAACTCCAGATTCGTGTTAAGCAACCCTGAAAACCTCCCAAAGACTGTTTTTGCGAGAAAAATTGGAAAAAGGACATTTCCGTTATCCTTACAGGACCTTCCGTTTAGCATTTGAAAAATCGAACACCGGATTCGTGATCAGCGACCCCAAAAACCCCATAATGCCAACTTTTCCGGATAAAAATGGGAAAAAGGATATTTGCGTTGTCCAAAAACCTCCTTATGCCGATCTTTCCCGGGAAAACGGACATTTGCCCTTACAGGACCTTCCATTTCAAATTTTGAAATTCTAACACCGGATTCGTGATCAGCGACCCCAAAAACACCCTAATGACGATTTTTCCCAGTAAAAACTGGAAAAAGGATATTTGCGTTATTCTTACAGGACCTTCCGTTTCGAATTTTGAAAATCTAATATCGGATTCGTGATCAGCGCCCCAAAAACCCCCCTATACCGATTTTGCCGAGGAAAAACGGGAAAAAGGATATTTATCCATACAGGACTTTTCGTTTCGAATTTTGAAAATCTAATATCGGATTCGTGATCAGCGATCCCAAAATAATGCCAATTTTCCCGGGGAATAATGGGAAAAAGGAGATTTGCGTTATCCTTTCAGGAACTTCCGCGTCAGTTTTGCAAATCTAATATCGGATTCGTGATCAGTGACCCCAAAAACCCCATAATACCAATTTTTCCGGCAAAAAATGGGAAAAAGGAGATTTTCATTATCCTTACAGGACCTTCCGTTTCGAATTTTCAAAATATAATACCGGATTCGTGATCAGCGACCCCAAAAACCCTATAATGCAAATTTTTCCGGGGCAAAATGGAAAAAAGGATATTTTCATTATCCTTACAGGAGCTTCCGTTTCGAATTTTGAAATTCCAACACCGTATTCGTGATCAGCGACCCCAAAAACCCCATAATGGCAATTTTTCCGGGGGAAAATGGGAAAAGGATATTCGCGTTATCCTTATAGGACCTTTCGTTTCGAGTTTTGAAATTCCAACACCAGATTCGTGATCAGTGACCCCAAAAACCCCATAATGGCAATTTTCCGGGGAAAAATGGGAAAAAGGATATTTTCATTATCCTTACAGGACCTTCGGTTTCGAATTTTGAAAATCTAATACCGGATTCGTGATCAGCGACCCCAAAAACCCTATAATGCAAATTTTTCCGGGAAAAAATGGGAAAAAGGATATTTTCATTATCCTTACAGGACCTTCGGTTTCGAATTTTGAAAATCTAATACCGGATTCGTGATCAGCGACCCCAAAAACCCTATAATGCAAATTTTTCCGGGGAGAAATGGGAAAAAGGATATTTTCATTATCCTTACAGGACCTTCCGTTTCGAATTTTGAAAATCTAATACCGGATTCGTGATCAGCGACCCCAAAAACCCAATAATGCAAATTTTTCCGGGGAAAAATGGGAGAAAGGATATTTTCGTTATACTTACAGGACCTTCCGTTTCGAATTTTGAAAATCTAATACCGAATTCGTGATCTGCGACCCCAAAAACCACATAATGCCAATTTTTCCGGGGAAAAATGGGAAAAAGGATAATTTCATTATCCTTAAAGGACCTTCCGTTTCGAATTTTGAAAATCTAATGCCGGATTCGTGATCAGCGACCCCAAAAACCCGGGGAAAAATGGGAAAAAGGATATTTTCGTCATCCTTACAGGATCTTCCGTTTCGAATTTTGAAAATCTAATACCGGATTCGTGATCAGCGACCCCAAAAACCCCATAGTGCCAATTTTTCCGGGGAAAAATGGGAAAAAGGATATTTTCATTATCCTTACAGGACCTTCGGTTTCGAATTTTGAAAATCTAATACCGAAATCGTGATCAGCGACCCCGAAAACCCCCTAATGCCATTTTTTCCCGGGAAAAATGGGAAAAATATGTTTTCATTATCCTTACAGGACCTTCCGTTTCGAATTTTGAAAATCTAATACCGGATTCATGATCAGCGACCCCAAAAACCCCCTTATGCCGATTTTTCCGAGGAAAAACGGGAAAAAGGATATTTATCCTTACAGGACCTTCCGTTTCGAATTTTGAAATTCCAACTCCAGATTCGTGTTAAGCAACCCTGAAAACCTCCCAAAGACTGTTTTTGCGAGAAAAATTGGAAAAAGGACATTTCCGTTATCCTTACAGGACCTTCCGTTTAGCATTTGAAAAATCGAACACCGGATTCGTGATCAGCGACCCCAAAAACCCCATAATGCCAACTTTTCCGGATAAAAATGGGAAAAAGGATATTTGCGTTGTCCAAAAACCTCCTTATGCCGATCTTTCCCGGGAAAACGGACATTTGCCCTTACAGGACCTTCCATTTCAAATTTTGAAATTCTAACACCGGATTCGTGATCAGCGACCCCAAAAACACCCTAATGACGATTTTTCCCAGTAAAAACTGGAAAAAGGATATTTGCGTTATTCTTACAGGACCTTCCGTTTCGAATTTTGAAAATCTAATATCGGATTCGTGATCAGCGCCCCAAAAACCCCCCTATACCGATTTTGCCGAGGAAAAACGGGAAAAAGGATATTTATCCATACAGGACTTTTCGTTTCGAATTTTGAAAATCTAATATCGGATTCGTGATCAGCGATCCCAAAATAATGCCAATTTTCCCGGGGAATAATGGGAAAAAGGAGATTTGCGTTATCCTTTCAGGAACTTCCGCGTCAGTTTTGCAAATCTAATATCGGATTCGTGATCAGTGACCCCAAAAACCCCATAATACCAATTTTTCCGGCAAAAAATGGGAAAAAGGAGATTTTCATTATCCTTACAGGACCTTCCGTTTCGAATTTTCAAAATATAATACCGGATTCGTGATCAGCGACCCCAAAAACCCTATAATGCAAATTTTTCCGGGGCAAAATGGAAAAAAGGATATTTTCATTATCCTTACAGGAGCTTCCGTTTCGAATTTTGAAATTCCAACACCGTATTCGTGATCAGCGACCCCAAAAACCCCATAATGGCAATTTTTCCGGGGGAAAATGGGAAAAGGATATTCGCGTTATCCTTATAGGACCTTTCGTTTCGAGTTTTGAAATTCCAACACCAGATTCGTGATCAGTGACCCCAAAAACCCCATAATGGCAATTTTCCGGGGAAAAATGGGAAAAAGGATAATTTCATTATCCTTAAAGGACCTTCCGTTTCGAATTTTGAAAATCTAATACCGGATTCGTGATCAGCGACCCCAAAAACCCAATAATGCCAATTTTTCCGGGGAAAAAATTGAGAAAAAGGATATTTTCATTATCCTTACAGGACCTTCGGTTTCGAATTTTGAAAATCTAATACCGGATTCGTGATCAGCGACCCCAAAAACCCAATAATGCCAATTTTTCCGGGGAAAAATGGGAAAAAGGATATTTTCATTATCCTTACAGGACCTTCGGTTTCGAATTTTGAAAATCTAACACCGAAATCGTGATCAGCGACCCCGAAAACCCCCTAATGCCATTTTTTCCCGGGAAAAATGGGAAAAAGGATGTTTTCATTATCCTTACAGGACCTTCCGTTTCGAATTTTGAAAATCTAATACCGGATTCATGATCAGCGACCCCAAAAACCCCCTTATGCCGATTTTTCCGAGGAAAAACGGGAAAAAGGATATTTATCCTTACAGGACCTTCCGTTTCGAATTTTGAAATTCCAACTCCAGATTCGTGTTAAGCAACCCTGAAAACCTCCCAAAGACTGTTTTTGCGAGAAAAATTGGAAAAAGGACATTTCCGTTATCCTTACAGGACCTTCCGTTTAGCATTTGAAAAATCGAACACCGGATTCGTGATCAGCGACCCCAAAAACCCCATAATGCCAACTTTTCCGGATAAAAATGGGAAAAAGGATATTTGCGTTGTCCAAAAACCTCCTTATGCCGATCTTTCCCGGGAAAACGGACATTTGCCCTTACAGGACCTTCCATTTCAAATTTTGGAATTCTAACACCGGATTCGTGATCAGCGACCCCAAAAACACCCTAATGACGATTTTTCCCAGTAAAAACTGGAAAAAGGATATTTGCGTTATTCTTACAGGACCTTCCGTTTCGAATTTTGAAAATATAATATCGGATTCGTGATCAGCGCCCCAAAAACCCCCCTATACCGATTTTGCCGAGGAAAAACGGGAAAAAGGATATTTATCCATACAGGACTTTTCGTTTCGAATTTTGAAAATCTAATATCGGATTCGTGATCAGCGATCCCAAAATAATGCCAATTTTCCCGGGGAATAATGGGAAAAAGGAGATTTGCGTTATCCTTTCAGGAACTTCCGCGTCAGTTTTGCAAATCTAATATCGGATTCGTGATCAGTGACCCCAAAAACCCTATAATGCAAATTTTTCCGGGGCAAAATGGGAAAAAGGATATTTTCATTATCCTTACAGGACCTTCGGTTTCGAATTTTGAAAATCTAACACCGAAATCGTGATCAGCGACCCCGAAAACCCCCTAATGCAATTTTTTCCCGGGAAAAATGGGAAAAAGGATGTTTTCATTATCCTTACAGGACCTTCCGTTTCGAATTTTGAAAATCTAATACCGGATTCATGGTCAGCGACCCCAAAAACCCCCTTATGCCGATTTTTCCGAGGAAAAACGGGAAAAAGGATATTTATCCTTACAGGACCTTCCGTTTCGAATTTTGAAATTCCAACTCCAGATTCGTGTTAAGCAACCCTGAAAACCTCCCAAAGACTGTTTTTGCGAGAAAAATTGGAAAAAGGACATTTCCGTTATCCTTACAGGACCTTCCGTTTAGCATTTGAAAAATCGAACACCGGATTCGTGATCAGCGACCCCAAAAACCCCATAATGCCAACTTTTCCGGATAAAAATGGGAAAAAGGATATTTGCGTTGTCCAAAAACCTCCTTATGCCGATCTTTCCCGGGAAAACGGACATTTGCCCTTACAGGACCTTCCATTTCAAATTTTGGAATTCTAACACCGGATTCGTGATCAGCGACCCCAAAAACACCCTAATGACGATTTTTCCCAGTAAAAATTGGAAAAAGGATATTTGCGTTATTCTTACTGGACCTTCCGTTTCGAATTTTGAAAATCTAATATCGGATTCGTGATCAGCGCCCCAAAAACCCCCCTATACCGATTTTGCCGAGGAAAAACGGGAAAAAGGATATTTATCCATACAGGACTTTTCGTTTCGAATTTTGAAAATCTAATATCGGATTCGTGATCAGTGACCCCAAAAACCCTATAATGCAAATTTTTCCGGGGCAAAATGGAAAAAAGGAGATTTTCATTATCCTTACAGGACCTTCCGTTTCGAATTTTCAAAATATAACACCGGATTCGTGATCAGCGACCCCAAAAACCCTATAATGCAAATTTTTCCGGGGCAAAATGGAAAAAAGGATATTTTCATTATCCTTACAGGAGCTTCCGTTTCGAATTTTGAAAATCTAATACCGGATTCGTGATCAGCGAGCCCAAAAACCCTGTAATGCAAATTTTTCCGGGGAGAAATGGGAAAAAGGATATTTTCATTATCCTTACAAGACTTTCCGTTTCGAATTTTGAAAATCTAATACCGGATTCGTGATCAGCGACCCCAAAAACCCTATAATGCAAATTTTTCCGGGAAAAAATGGGAAAAAGGATATTATCCTTACAGGACCTTCCGTTTCAAATTTTGAAAATCTACATAGCTAAAAACCTGCTCCTGGCAACACAGATCATTTTGCTAAAAACCGCGTAAAAATCGGTCCAGTAGTTTTCGAGTTTTGTAATCTCAAACAAACAGACAGACAAACAGACAAACATCCATTTTTATATATATAGATTTTATTTATAAGTAATTGGTTTATGATAAGAGAAGTATGAAGTAAATATCATACATACAGTGTTCAAAACACTCCCATTTCTAGTCTTTCGTTCAAATTAGTTATATATATAATGACGAAGGTTTTACATAAATTTACTACTATTTCATCGATTCTACTACTATTTTTCGGCCGATTTACTACGATTTCGAAGATCAAAAATCTCACAACCCTGAACACAACTATAATGCTGGGAGCGAAATATCGTTCTCTCACTAGTAAAATGCATACTTACATGCGTGTGTGCATCATACCAAAAAGCCATCGCTCGAGGCTTTCATTCATTTTTATGCGAGACCCACAAACCGCTTTGAACAAGAAGCGAAAACTTAAATAGAAATCATTTTCTGTTGATGTTTAGTGACCGTTTTATCTATTGATGATATTTGTTATTATGTTTTTCGCAGGCTTCTCGGTCAGTGGATTGGAGTGAAATAAAAAAATTTATTTTTTATTCTCAATTCCCAACGTTTCGGTTTTATTTTAAACCATCTTCGGGGGAAGAAAACTACAAAAAAATCCTTTTTAAATGTTGATTATTTTACATAATATTGACTAGTCAAAACTTACATGAGTTTAAATGAACTATGGGCGAGTATTTTTGTTACGTGATTGTTTTAGCAAATTTTCATCTTGTCAAGAAGTTAAAAAAATAAATAATTAAACAAATAAATAAAAAATAAATTTTTTTGTAGTTTTTTTCCCCTGAAGATGGTTTAAAATAAAACCGAAACGTTGGGAATTGAGAATAAAAAATATTTTTTTTTATTTCACTCCAATCCACTGACCGAGAAGCCTGCGAAAAACATAATAAGAAATCATTTTCGTTCCCAAGAACGAGAGTCGGAAACCACAGCAAACGATTTTGCCGTTAAGAGCGACACTTTTCAGAGCGAAAAGAACGAAATAACATGACATTCAATACATCAGATTCAATCAATAGACACAAAGGAGAAGCATAAAAAGAGTATAAATGTGAAATCTGTACTACAAGCAGCAAACACAGCATAGCAGGGGCAGTAAAAATTTTGATTTTGATCTTTAAAAAAATAATTGAACATAGTTTCCTATTATACTAAAGGCGCTTATTTCAAATTGTTTTTCTTAAATAAGTCGACCCCGCTCCCACTTCTCCCCTCACCTACAAGCTTATTTTAAAAATAATAAAAATTGCGGCACATAGGATTCGAACCAGGGACCAATAGCTTGCACCCCAACAGACATAGCGATTGAGCCACTCACAATTCTGGCATTAGTTGTTTAAATGTATTATAGGTGCAACAAATTAAGCAAACTTTGATCGAAATCATGAATTCAAAAAAGTGTTTGACGTATTTATATATTCAAAAAATATTATGTTTGACGGGTAAATCAACAGAGTTTTTTAAACGTATTTTCGTCACCGAGTTTTTGAGTGATTGATTAGTGTAGCGTGGAAAAGATTAGCTCCGAGTAAATGTTTCTGTGGGTTCAACTCCTCCTGTGGGATTATTTTTTTTTTAATTTTTGATTTTATTGTTTAAATGTTATTCATATATTATAATAACTAGGGCTGCCAAAAATATGCATTTGCATATTTCTTCTCGTTATGATTTCGGCTCCGGGAGTTTTTTATTCATCCGAATCAATAAGTTTAGAAGCGAATGAAGGTCACTTGTTGTTGCATATTTTGCATATTTGACACGTTAGTGCATATTTGCATATAAATGCATATAAATGCATATAATGCATATTTAGTTGCATATTTTACAACTTTCATGAACAACCAAATTTTTTTTGTACAATTCAAATTATAATTCGACTGTTTCAGCTAGAATAAATATTAAAAATAAATAAATATGTGTTTTTACTTTCTTCTACGAAGTATTGTATTCATGAAAAATTTCAACCTTTTAATTTAACCTAAAAAAACATTTCCCGATCACTCCTTAGTCGATTGGAGTCATATTACAAAAATGTCTTTCTGTATGTCAGTCTGTCAGTCTGTGTACAAGATTTCTCAAAAACTAATAGAGCTAGAGCCATGAGATTTTATAGGCATATTTGGTCCTGGAATGGGACGATCCTATCAACTTTTGGTGGAAATCAGTTAACCGGAAGTATCCAAAATGGCGGTTTTTCAAAAATCGCAATTTCGTTTTTCTCGATTTACTCCCAAACTACGCGTTTTTTGGAGAAAATAAAATTTGCCACACTTTTGTCTTTAGCTATAACTCGATATCTCAACCTGTTATCGAGATAAACCGTTATTTCAAAAAAATTAATTTTTTTCCATTATCTCGAAAAAAAATGGTTTTTTGCTTACTGTAATATGAGATGAATTAATGAGAATGGCATTCTGCACAATTTTGTCTTTCACAGTTATCCATTATCTTTTACCGTTATTGAAATATTTTTATTAAAATGTAAAAAATATATTTTTGCGAAGTACTTGCAAACTAACAGTTTTTCGAAAAAAACTTTTGAAAAACGAATTAAAGGCAATGAAATTTTCTACATTTTTACCTTTTACCGTAAATCGATATCTTTTACCGTTCTCAAGTTATTTCTAATTTTGTACATTTTGAGGTCGTCTCTGGTTGACAAAACTATAGGGATAGCGTAAATTGCGCAGGGTCGTAGATTTTGTGGAAGAAAGTTTTGTGGTAGCAACAACTGAGATTTTTGTACAAGTTTTAACCCCGATTATACCATAGACAATATGAAGTATTGAACATCTTTTCGAAATATCTTAAAATTTAACAGTTGCAATTTAGAAACAAGTAAAAAATTTTTTTGTCAGTCAAAATGTCAATCTTTTTTACAAACTATTATTTTTTCATTTTTTTTATTTTCCACATAAGTCGAATTAACCACATTTTAACAAGTTCCGTTCACTATTTTGGGTGAAATATACTATATTTCGCAATTTTAATGTTTTTAAAGTGCATATTTTGCCGTTTTTAGTGCATATTATATGCGCATATTTCGCCTTTTTTAGTGCATATTTTTGGCAGCCCTAATAATAACCTTATAGGTTTTAAGGCTTGTGTTCAAAATTTGAGAAGTACTCAACCGATTTGGACGAAGTTTTTAAGGGCAGACCAACTGCAACACGGGGACTATGGCCTAATTGCAGATTTTTCAGTCCCATGACAAAATTTGTTTGTTTAAATGATTTTTAGAGGTTTTTCTTTGTGGTAAATTTGGTTTTTGTGAAGCTTTATCGAGTTTTGAGTATATTCATATATTAATTTTTTTTTGTTAAACATCAAATGATCTGAAATGATCCAATACAGGAAAACCTGTTTTAGCCAGACTCGCACAGAACCAAGAAATTTGTCCGGCTTCTGGCTTATACAGATTTCTGGCTTATACAGGTTGGAGTAAAAAACACGGGTTTTTATTTTGTTTTACGATAATGTAACTATATACACTTTTTGGAGTAAAAAACACGGGTTTTTATTTTGTTTTACGATAATGTAACTATATACAAAACTATGCGATGAAACCTCGTAGTGTAAATTTTTGAATTTGTGCATTACTTTTGAGCCTAAAAATGTCCCAGTTCTTGAACAATGATCCGGTTTATAAAAAAATATGTTTCTTCGACATACATGTGACAATAAAAAGTAGGAAGATTTCGAATTGATTTCAATTAGAGACGAGAGATGAAAAATACTCCCAATAAAACTGTTGTCTGACGTTTTTATGAAAGAAATTTTTCCTCTAAACTATGTCTTCCTTCTCCTTGCTGAAACAAGATCTACTTGAAGCGTCTTTTTATAAAATAAGTTAATAACTTTGGGCAAGATTTTATGCATTTTCAAAACTTGCGGATATGGTTTTTAGCATAAACTATTGCTGTGGGTTTGAATAACCCTTCCGGAGCTTGGAAACGAACAAAATCATTTTACATTGATTTTTCTGTTAAAATTTTGATAGAACTCCAATTAGAATTCAAACTATAGATTTATTTTGGTCTTTAGAACCTTTTTGGCTCAAAGTATTTTTCAAAAAATTCTAAAATCTTTTTTATTTGTATGGGGGAGGGGAGAGCAAATATTCCGATTTACCCACTGACTAGGGCAAATCAAATTTTTATGTCATGCTAAACACACTACTGTAACTAATTTTTTGATCGGGCGATTTGTTCTATGCTTTAGAAATCTGTGGTCACGAGTTATGTAGTTTTAAAGGTTGGTGCATATTTGAATTCTCCTTATCCAGTTCTATATTCTGTCAAAATTTGGTTTTGATGCTGTACCCTATGAGGAATGGTAGAGCAAAAACCATATAACCTAAGTCAGTTTTGCTTGCAAAAAAAAATAATCAAAACTTTAAACCCAAATTACTCAAAACACGCTTTTTCGACTTAAGCAGTTTTTCCTTGTGACCACAGAAATGGTCTACTAACTCTAAAAACATTTTTATATAGAAAAAAGTTTCCGGCTTATACAAAAAAAATTATGTCCGCGGGTTCGCGTTAAGCAGGTTCCGGCTTATCCAGATTCATGGAAAACCACTTCAAAATCACGGGACTTGAAAACTTTTCGGCTTAGATAGGTTTCCGGCTTATACAGAGCCCGGCTTATACAGGGCCCGGCTTATACAGGTTTAACTGTATCTAAAAAATCTAAGGAATGGTCCATTCGATGTGAAAAATAATAAATTTGATTTCATAATTTTACTCAAATAAATCATCAAGTTTTTCATTAAAACTTATGTAAATAACTTAGTTTTTCAATACTCTGTCGTTGTTGGAAATTTAACTTTAATGATTAATTATAAGCGGAAAATTTTGACAAAGCTATTATTATATTGTATTTTCCCATTCGACCTGCGTTTTCCATGACCATCAACAAATATCAGGGCCAAACATTTGACAAAGTGGGGATTGTGTGGTACGAGCCCGTTTTCTCCCACGGGCAAATATACGTTGTCCTCTCAGGTAATTTATTTGTGTCAATAGCTAGAATTTTGTTGTTTTTAATTTCAACTTTTCTTATGTCTAAAAAGGTCTTGAAAATTGAAATAAAATATAGAAATGCTTTTCCCATGGAGATTTACTAATCATGCCAATCGCGAATATCTAAATATGTGTGAATGTGTATAAATATGTGTGAATGTGTATAAAAATGTGTGGATGTTGGAGTTATAGAATTCAAAATACAATAATTTATACAATTAAAAAAGGTATGGCACAGTAAAATTGTATACATTTTTTTGAAGTCATACTTTTTTTTATTAAAGTAAATAACCCGATTGATACATTATTTAAAAAAAACTCATGTTAATGGTGAATATAGGGCCTAACTAGTCTCTACGAGGCTTACTATTACCTCCTTGTGTCACACAATATGTACGTCGATCAAAGTTTAAAGACAACCGACTATGTTAGAATAGAACAGATTGTGTAAAAAATTACAACTAAAATACGAAAAACTTAAATAAGGTGAAATTTTAAGGTGAAACTAGCTTGGCCTCAGCTTGGCCCCAGATTGACCAAATAGTGGCGCTTTTAATGCGAAACTAGCCTCTACGAGGCCTGCTCTAAAGTTAGCATGTCACAAAACGTTGTTTGGAGAAAAAGTAGTAAGTGCTAGAAGACCGCAAAAGATTTACCTCTATCTTCGGTAATACAGTCACTTTGCCCAATAATTTTGTATGAACTGAAACTCAGTGACTGCAAAATACAGTGGAGGCCCAATATATCGACCTACATATATAATGTTCAGCCCGTACGTTAAATCGGGTTCGTTATAACGAAATGCGCATTAAAGATCAACATACAGCCATGTTCAAAAGTGTTAGGCACCATTTCAAAATCAATTTTTTCCTGTTTACGTGTTATTATATACACAGTGAAACAATGTGATTTTAAGAATATCAAAATTTATTTATCTGACTAATATTACGTGGGCCCACCCCTAGCCCTTATTACAGCAGCGAGTCTTTTCGGCATTGTCGCTACAAGCCTATTTTCGTGTCGTCACTTATAAAATCCCATTCCTCCTGAATAGCCCTTTTCAGGGTATCTTCTAATGTTATTTCTGTGTTTCCGGATATTTTTCTTCAA
This sequence comes from Chrysopilus asiliformis, assembly GCA_964034945.1. NCBI lineage: Eukaryota > Metazoa > Arthropoda > Insecta > Diptera > Rhagionidae > Chrysopilus > Chrysopilus asiliformis. The sequence continues at coordinate 55,964,861 of OZ035962.1, forward strand.
AATACTCCACAAATGCTCTATCAAAATCTATGATTTCTTTGTAAAAAATGGGGGTGGCTAACACTTTTGAACATGGCTGTATGTTTTTATGAACATTATCATAATGAGATTTTAGATTGAGGTAAATTTGAATACGATTTATTCTTAAGTGGGATAATGCTTTAATGTATGTATAAGCGTTACAAATCCCACTTAAACTGATTACATTACCTTAAAAGTTTAATTTTTCGTGACGGTTTCACGTATAACACACATTATTTACGTAACAAATAGTTTTTCGTTATATAGAATAACAAAATTTTTCGTCTTTCACTATAGAGATGCTAATAATCTATATATTTAAAAGGCAAAGCGATTTTGTATGGATTTCTTTCGACAGAGCTCCTGCAGTTCCTATTGAACCGATTTTGATGATTCTTTTTTTAAATGAAAGCTCTATAGCTGTAGATATGTCGGTTTTACTTTTTTCCCCATTTTTAATAATACTTTATTAGTAATTTGCCTTTCAAAATTATAAATATGCCGCTAACTAAGTCTTCAATGTTAAAACGATATTTCGTACTGTTCGATTAGTGCAGTGAGTTAGAAGTTGGGCTACCATGCGCCAGGCCCGGGTTCAATTCTTATCGATGACAAATTCTTTTTTTTTTTTCTTTTCAAATTTTTTTTTTGATTTTTTTACTTTTATTAATATATTATTACTTAATTTATCTTTAAGTTTACATTTTTACTCCTGAATAAGTGTTAGACTACAATGCGCCAGATGTGCGGGTTCGATTCCGAGTGGTGACAAAATGTTTTTTTTTTAATTTTTTTTTTGACCTTAAATTACTTATTTTATTTATATTATACTTCTTTAGGCGCGTTGGGTGATTTTTGGATGGGTAAAATTTTATGAGTTCGCGTCACCGACATGCTTATTTAACAGCTTAAGAATGCTGTGATTCGCTTTCATTTGATTTTTTTATACAGAAAAAATTGATTTTTTTTTGGTAGACAGTACAGAGCAAAATAAAATTAGCGAGGAAATTTCTGAACAGCACGTGACTTTGTTATACAACAAAAAATCGATTTTTTTTTGGAAAATTTCATACGGCAAAATAAAATGAGACAGAAAATTTCTGAACAGCGCGTGACTTTGTTATACAACAAAAAATTAAATATCTAGCCATTTTTTGTATAAGAATATCATGTGCTGCTCAGGAATTCAAACCTTAGTATACATAATTGACTTTTATTTAAAATTTACTGTTTATTAGCATATATTTTCGAAATTTCAGGTTGAAAAATATATAGGTACACGACAAAATTACCTTACATATATTATTGTTTTCACTTCTGTTGGCAGTCCCCAATGACTGCCTGTTTTTTTATTACTTAATTTATCTTTAAAATTTATATTCTTACTACTGAATAAGTGTAAACTACATCGCGCCAGGTACGGGTTCAATTCTGAGCGGTGGCAAAATATTTATTTTTTATTTTTTTTTTGTTGAAATTGAGTTTTTTAAACGTAAAATTAAGAATATCTGTTACGCATCGTCTTTTATTGGAAAAAGTGAAAACCATCTTCTCTATATATAAAATCGTGACGCCCAGCCCAAACCCCTGAAGATAGAGATTTGAAACTTTCAGAATATGTCCCAACCATCGCGTAGGCGCTCACTAAGACGAGATTTTTCGAAATTTTAGCACTAAGGGGGTGAACGGGGGGTAAAGGGGGTTTGGGTGTTTTTAAACCGTGATTTTCGCCATGAATCCTGCTCAATAGGAGGCTGAAAAGTATCACTCGGGGGTTTTTGGGGTCGCTGATCACGAATCCGGTGTTAGATTTTCAAAATTCAAAACGGAAGGTCCTGTAAGGATAATGCAAATATCCGTTTCCCATTTTTTCCAGGAAAAATGTCATTAGGGAGTTATCGGGATCGCTGATCACGAATCTATATATTTAAAAGGCAAAGCGATTTTGTTTGGATTTCTTTCCGCAGAGCTCCAGCGGCTCCGATTTTGATGATCCTTTTTTAAATGAAAGCTCTATAGCTGTAGATATGTCGGTTTAATTTTAATAATACTTTATTAGTTATTTGCCTTTCAAAATTATAAATATGCCGCTAACTAAGTCTTCAATGTTAAAACGACATTTCGTACTGTTCGATTAGTGCAGTGAGTTAGAAGTTGGACTACCATGCGCCAGGCACCGGGTTCTCGATTCCTATCGGTGGCAAAATTCTTTTTTTTCTTTTCAATTCTTTTTTGTTGATTTATTTACTTTTTTTAATATTTTATTACTTAATTTATCTTTAAGTTTACATTTTTACTCCTGAATAAGTGTTAGACTACAATGCGCAAGATGTGCGGTTTCGATTCCGAGTGGTGACAAAATGTTTTGTTTTAAATTTTTTTTTTGACCTTAAATTATTTATTTTATTTATATTATACTTCTTTAGGCGCGTTGTGCGATTTTTGGATGGGTAAAACCTTGAGTTCGCGTCACCGACACGCTAATTTAACAGCTTAACCCATTTTTCGCCGCTCTTAGACGCGTGGGAATTTTTCCATCAAAATTTGTGTGGAAGCTACTTTTGGGTCGAATATGACTTTCAAAAAGTTTCAGAATTTTCCGACCCACAGTTTTCCGGAAAATTGTGGTGAAAATTCTTAACCACGGCGAATAGCCAATACTCTGCTATGCTCAATGTGTGGTATTTTTTCCAGAAAAACGTGAAAATTTTTATTGATTTTGGAATAAAAATGATCTAAGGGCTCAACCCCTTACCGCTTTGCGGTACATTCTTCGAAAAAATAAACAAAAATGTGAAAAAAGGTTTTGTAGTACGAATTCTTACCAATGGCGAGAAACGAGTATTTTTACGTTTCTGGGAGGGTTTTTGTCTGTTTTGTGGCCAAAAATGGGAAAATCCAATTACCCAATCAACGAAAAAGTAATTTGATGAGCTTTGATGAACATTCAAAGTTGTGGTAAGAATTCTTACCGGGTGGCGTATAAATGGGTTAAGAATGCTGATTTACTTTCATTTAATTTTTTTATACAGAAAAAATCGATTTTTTTTGAAGACTGTATAGAGCAAAATAAAATTAGCGATGAAATTTCTGAACAGCACGTGACTTTGTTACACAACAAAAAATCGGTTCTTTTTTGGAAAATTTCATACAGCAAAATAAAATGAGACAGAAAATAACAAAAATTCGATTTTTTTTTTAAAAATATACAGCAAAATAAAATTACACAGAAAATTTCTGAACAGCACGTGGCATTCTTATACAGAAAGAATTAAATATCTAGCTATTTGTTGTATAAGAAAATCATGTGCTGCTCAGGAATTCAAACCTTAATATGCATATTGACTTTTATTTGACATTTACTGCTTATTAGCATATATTTTCAAAATTTCAGGTTAAAAAATATATAGGCATAAATACACGACAAAATTACCTTACATATATTATTGTTTTCACTTCTGTTGGTCCCCAATGACTGCCTGTTTTTATACCCGTATGTTGAAACCAAAGGATATACTAACTTTGCCTTACAGTTTGTAACGCCAAGATCCCGTCATTACACAAAAAAATGAATTACACCAGTGTGTTTAGAATGATAAAAAAAAAATTCAATTTTGCATGTCCGTCCGTCTGTCTGTCCGTCCGTCTGTGGCGCGGATTGCGGGCGCACGGATTGAGCTAGAGACTTGAAATTTTGTGCAGATCCTTTTTTCGTAAAATGCGAGGCTAAGTTCGTTAATGGGCACAAATGGACCATTAGGGGGGGTACCCCCCATACGAACGAAAAGGTTTTTTGTGAATATCTCAAAAACGGTGCATCTTATTAAAAAAGTGCAAGAACACAAGTTATTTAGGATATGATTCTACATAAAACTCCCATACATAAAAAGCCGATTGGAATAAATTTTAAAAAATCTTATTGGAAAGTTTGACTTCAAACTGGAATTTTGATACAATTGTTCGAATTTTGATAGTAATATCACTATACGAGTTTCTAATAATTGCCAGACTGCCAGACTGGCAATTATAGGGTCTGTTATGCTTAAAATTTATGTTTGTCCGTCTGTCTGTATGTCGGTCGGTATTTCTGTCTGTTTGTCTGAATGTTTGTTCCGGCATCACGCAAAAACAGCACACAGGTACAGTTATTGACAGAATAAAGGATATGATTCTTTTTGATGCCAATCCCCGTTTCTTCTGATATCTCTTACTCAAGTGTGTCGGATCCAGTTTAATAGCAACCCCTTTCCCTCTCTGTAAACTCCCTCTCTTGAAACCTCTTTATGCGCTTAATGCCCTAAACACATGTGCAGATTTTCTGCATGCAGAGCTGCATGCATATCTGCAGCTAAGACAGATGTGCAGTTTTTTTTGACATTTGATTGCAGCAGCCATCGTGTATTTTGATTCACCATAAGCAAAATGAATGTACAAAGAAAATCGAAATTAAACCAAATTATGTTGTTGTTAAAAGTGTATGAAACATATTTGAGCTTTTTAAATATAAGCCGTTTAGTGCGTAGACGGAGAACAAGAATATGGACTCGTTTTATATATACGGAAAACGAAAGGGAACTTCATGGTTTCTTCAACAAATTGTTTTTGATTATAAAAACAAAGGACAGCAATGAATTTAGGAAAGCTACACGAATGGGCATCGAACAATTCATGCTACTAAATACGCTCGTAGAAAATAAAATTAAAAAAAAGGATTTTATTCGGCAGTCTATTAGTCCGGAATGTCGCTTAGCGATAACATTGGTGTAAGTTTTATTAAAATATGGAAAATTATTCTGATTACTAAACCATAAGTTTTTAGGTATTTAGGACATGGTGTTTGTCATCAAATGTTGGCCTGGTCTTTTCGAATTGGTGTGTCGACTGTACGCGGAATTATTTTAGAGACTTGTGAAGCAATTTGGAGTGAACTACAAGAAATTTATTTGAGTCCTCCAAATGAAAGTGAATGGAAAAAGATTGCCGACGAGTTCTACGAAAATACTGGCATGCCCCATGTTATAGGAGCTATCGATGGGAAGCACATTGAAATAAAGTGTCCTTCGAACTCGGGAACTCTTTATTTTAATTACAAACAGTACTTCAGTATTGTGCTCCTAGCTGCGTGTGATAGTAGATACACATTTACTGCCGTGGATATAGGAGCTTACGGGAGCCAAAGCGACGGGGGAATTCTCAAAACAAGCGGTTTCGGAAATCAAATATTGAGAGAAACGATAAATGTTCCCAAACCCGAACCATTGCCTAATTCCACTGTAGAATTTCCCTTCTACTTCGTCGCAGATGCAGCTTTTCCTCTCAAAAGAAATATCATGAGGCCATATCCTGGAAGGACACTGCCACTTAACAAACAAAATTTTAACAGGAAGTTGTCAAATGCCAGAGTTCGAATTGAGAACACATTTGGCATCCTAACAGCTAAGTGGAGGGTACTAACCAACTGTTTGAATATGATGCCTGAAAATGCCGAAAAGATTGTGCAAGCGTGTGTTGTCCTTCATAATTTTGTAAAAATGCATGACAGTGCAAACTACTGCCCAAACAATTATGTGGATCACGTTTCAAATACTGGACAAGCTATTCCAGGAAATTGGCGAGAAGAAGTTCCACCATTACGATCAAGTAAAATATTTCACTGTTCCAACGCATCCCAAAATGCCTTCGGAATGCGAGATTTCCTGGAATCTTATTTAAACAAATGATTATATTGAAATTAAATAAAATTTATTAAAAAACAAAGTTAATTTTTATTTTGCAAAATATCATTAAAGACATTTAATATTCTAATTTGCAGCATGGAAAATTCTAAAGGAGTTAGATTCGCGTCGTCGGTTTGCTTAGCAAGACCTTCAAAAAATATTTGAGCTGCACTTTTTGGGTTTTCCGGTGGTTGTGGTTGAGCTAAACTTTCTTTAAATAATTTGACCACCTCGGACATTTGGCTTTTGGCCTCTAAAATTTCCTCATCTATCTTCTTTTTTTTTGTTGATGAGGACGATGCATGCGTTGTGCTGCACGAAATGTCGCCTACATCCGGATCCGAAAAAGTTAAAAAACCCGGCGATGGAGCTGAAAGGTTTTCGTCTGTGAATGAGAAACTTGTGGAACAATTGTCATTTCGCTCTATAGGAAAATTTCCTGATGTCCTGTAAATTCAAAATAATTTTTATTATACATTATATTATTATTTGCAATAACTATACTTCAAATTTTCCATGTCCACATCCTTTAAAAACATCAGCTGCTCCATCCACTTCCATCTTTTTTTGGGTGAAGCGCTTCCACTCCCAGAAGGCAGATTTTCCTTTTTTATTTCTTTATAAAATTTATCACGGAGTGTCCTCCACCTATCTTTCAATTTTTTAGCTGAAAACAAACAGAAAAAAATTATTTAACAAATTATGATGAATTTGTATTAATCGCTTATTTACCTGGTATATTGATTTGAGAAGAGAGTTCTGAGAACTTTTCTTCACGTAGATATACGTTTTTATAATGTCGACTTCTTTTGTTATACAAAAACTCATTATTTTTTACAAAATCTATCAATTTTTCTTCCATCTTGCCACAACAGTGAAGTCTCAAAAGTAAATGTTTCTACATACCATATTCCGTGCGAATTTAGTCCATAGTCTCTTTGCTAACAGTCGATTTTGCCAAACACCAAAAAAGAATCCTCGGTTGACATCACTAATTCTGCGCAGAGAAAGTTGAATTTGAGACACCATGCAGCTCTGCGCTGCATGCAGAATTTACGTGTGTTCCACTTCATATAAACGTGTGTGTTCAAATTCCGCTGCATGCAGAATTCTGCACATGTGTTTAGGGCATAAGGGTGTCGGATCCGGTTTTCACCATGAGAGAGGTCACCGCAAGAAAAATGTTTGCTCACTAATATCTACCCCTCCTTTTTATGTATAGCTAACGATGGTATCTTTTTTCGGACAAAAAACAGTATATTTCACCTAAAAATTTAAAAAAGCAGTAAATCAATTTGAAAACATAACAAAAGCTATAATTGCCAATCTTGCAATTTTTGAAAACCCGTATGGTGATATTCGTACCAAAATTCCACTTTGAAGTCAAACTTTCCAATAAGATTTTTTAAAATTTATTCCAATGGGATTTTGATGTATGGGAGTTTTATGTAGAATCATATCATAAATAACTTTTGTTTCCTGCACTTTTTCGATAAGATGCACCGTTTTTCAGATATTCGCAAAAAACTTTTTCGTTCGTATGGGGGGTACCCCCGCTAAGGGTCCATTTTTGCCCATAAACGAACTTAGCCTCGCATTTTACGAAAAACGGATCTGCGCAAAATTTCAAGTCTCTAGCTCAATCCATGCGCCGGAATCCGCGCCACAGACGGACGGACGAAAACACACTGGTGTAATTCATTTTTTTTGTGCGATGACGGGATCTTGGCGTTACAAACGGTAAGGCAAATCTAATATACCCTTTGGTTTCACCATACGGATATAAAAACAGTATTTTTCGCATTATAAATTTTATTCAATGAAAATTTGTGTTTTTGCTCTTGATTTCGACATTTTTATTCTTTTTCTTTTAAAATTAACAATGGAAAGCAAAATCAAAGTAACGCGTTCTGAAGAAGGATGAATAATGACAAGACAGTAATCGATGGGGAAAGGAAGAAGCGAATCTATATGACATGTTGCCATCAATACTTCGCTGTTCGTCGTTTGAATTTATTTACACTTGCCATGTGTTGCCACTGTTTTGTGTTGCCACTGACGTTTTGCATTGCTATTAATAAATTTGAATTTCGAAACGTTAAAGAATTAAAGTTTTCTGAGTATTTAAATACAGTATTTTGGGAAAAAAGCAATTATGCAGTATTGGAGTCTGAAAAACAATATAATACTGCGAAAAACAGTATAGATACCATCGTTATGTATAGTCCTCACCTGCTATCTTCTGCAATTCTAAAGGGATTTGGTGCTTCAATGTATGACATGAATTAAAAAGAATAACATTTCCCACAATATTGTGTTTCCCCGTGTGGATAACCACCTTTTACCGTTATTGAATATATTGTAAGTAAACAGTACGATTTTGTAATACACCGTTGAGTCACAAAGAAAAATGAAAAAAAAAACAAAGAAAAAAAAAATTTCCCTTTTTTGAGTTAACTATATGCATTTGACTCGAGGCCGAAGGCCGAGTAAAGAGGAAGGCGAGAGCTGAAATATATTTAAATAATTTTACGTAACATCTCCATACATCAAATTCCAACAATTCAAGCGTGAGGGGCGAGGCCGAAGGCCGAGTAGTTGTGGAGGCCGTAGGCCGACGGGGGCAGGGAGGCCGAAGGCCGACCTGTGGAAAGGGGATGAACCGCGAAGCGGTTCGGGGCGCAGCCCCTAGTAATAATAATAATACAATAATATAATAATAATTCAGTCAAGTCGTCAAGTCGAGTGGACGTGTTTTGCTGGGCTCTATTGCTCTATTACTGTATTTAGATTTTTTATTTTTTTAAATAAAAGTTTGTGGTTTTTTTTCTCTTTTTTTTCTCGAATTATTATCTGTTGGCGCTCCTATCCCGTGGAAATCCGATTTAATTTGTGTTTCGAATTTACATATATAATATGGCTCATAACACTCGTGGATCAGTTAGAACAACCATCAGAAGTATAAATAATCAGCAAATAACCTCATCACCGAATATGACTACTTCACCGCTAACCACTAACAGTAAGTCAACATTATCACTCACGGAAATCAATTTAAACATCAAAGGACTTGAGGAGTCTCTCGTTAGTATGGTTGACGGAATCAAATCGATGATTTATCCTGAAATTAACAAATTATATGAGCTGATCGACAACCAGGTAAAAAATCAACTCTACGACTTGCAAAATAAAATCAATCGTCTTCAAACTGCAATAGAAAAATTAGAGATTCCCTCGAATAATAAATCCGTCAACAACAAGGGTCATCGAACTCACAATTTTGTAAGCCCACCACAACGCAACCATCAATCAGCTGTGAGCGATTCTCCCTCAGCACTGACGCATCAAGTTGACCGTTCAGCAAAAATGCCGATCACACTGTCAACTGTATCTGCTGTTGATGTTCCTCCGTCCCTGCAAACCGTCACTAGGAAGAGAATGAAATCGTTGTTTATTTCAAATTTTGCTCCTTCTACTACTGCCGTCGATGTTTGCCAGTGGCTTCTTGGTAAAAATATCCTATCAGCTGACGATGCCAATATCATAAATTGCTACGATCTGTCTGCTCGCCGTCGTTTAAGTAACTCAAACACATTTTCCTCTTTTAAACTGACTGTACCTGAACATTGTTTTGACATTCTATCGTCACCATCAAATTGGCCGTTGGATACATTGGTAAAAGAGTTTACCCAACAGAAGTCTAAGGATTTTCGGTTGAACAAAAATTATGCATCTACTACCAAAACGTAAATGGTATCAGAACTAAAACGAACACTCTATACGCAAATACTGCTTGCTCTAATTATGACGTAATATGTTTGACGGAGACGTGGCTTCATGTCGGAATTTTTGACGCCGAGCTTTTCGATAGGAACTTTAATATTTTTCGCCGCGACCGCCACTCTACTTTAAATGCCCCAGTTGGCGGTGGCATTATTATTGCAGTTCGTTCTAATTTAATGTGTTCGACTGTAGCCGTAGATAACATCACACCCTTCGAAATATTATGTGTGAAAATAACCTATGCTTCAATGTCAATATACGTAATTGCTGTGTACATCGTGCCTGGTACTCCGGTAGCAACTTTCATTCAACTGACTGACATAATTGAAGGAATTGTTTCAAAGTGTACCCCCGAGGACGAAATCATCCTTTTGGGTGATTTTAATTTACCTCACTTGACTTGGATGCCTTCTGATGACGAATCTTTTTTCACCTGTCATCCTACATCTTCGAGCGAAGTCATTATGGTCGACAACTTTACCTCGTTTGGCTTAAAACAACTTAATCCTATCACAAATGGACGTGGTCGTATGCTGGATCTCGCGTTCTGCTCCAACGTCACCGATGTCACCGTGGATAAGGCAGTTTTCCCATTACTCAACGAAGTTCCCGATCATCCAGCGCTCCAAGTTCAACTGAATATAAATCATCCATTCATTTCAAATAAGATCATTAAATATGTTTATAATTTTTCGAAGGCCAATTTTAGTTTAGTAAATAACTATTTGTACAATATTGACTGGGAGGGTACAGTTCTAAACGACCGTGATATAGAATCGGCAACCAATACATTTTACCGTTTAATCTTGACTGCCATTGATAAATTTGTACCTAGAATAATAAAAAAGGATATTTCTGTCTCCCCTTGTTGGTACGATGATGAGTTACGATATTTACGAAATCGTCGCAACTCCGCTTGGAGAACTTATAAAAATTCAAACTGTGATAAAGACTATGAAACATACGCTGACGCACGAAAACTTTTTAATTCTTATTATAAGTATATTTATTATTGTTATTTGGAAGAAACTAAAGTGAAGATAAAAAATAATCCAAAACAATTCTGGAATTTTGTTAACTCTAAGCGTAAATCTAGTCAATATCCACCTACTTTATTTTATAATAACGTTCCCAGTGATATACCTTCAGTGATATCGAACTTTTTTAGTGAATATTTTTTAAATTCTTACAATTCTTTACCATGTGATATTGACTATAACTATTTTAGCTATTTGACTGGTACCATTAGTACGTCCATCGTGAATGTTGTTATTAACGAAGACATTGTTTCGGATTATTTATCTAAACTTGACAACGATTTCTCTGAGGTTCCAGATTGTCTTCCCTCAGGATTCCTGCTAAATTGTATGACGTCACTTGTCCGTCCCATAACTTATTTATTTCGCTTGTCGTTTTCGTCCGGGGTTTTCCCGTCAATGTGGAAACTTTTTTACGTGATACCGGTCCACAAAAAGGGTAAAAAAGAATTAATTGAAAATTACAGGCCGATAGCAAAACTTGCTCCTGTATCAAAAGTTTTTGAGTCTATTGTTTGTGAATCTATTACATTCCAATGCAAGTCATTACTTAGTGATAAGCAGCATGGGTTTATTAAAGGCCGTTCCACAGTAACCAATCTTTTAGAATTCACTAATAAATGCTTGACTGATATGGAAAAAGGTAGACAAGTAGATTGCATTTATACAGACTTCAGCAAAGCGTTTGATAAATTGCCTCATAATATTCTCCTTTTCAAGTTAGAAAAAATCGGGTTCTCTCAACTTTTTTTGCGCTGGATTGAATCCTACCTAAAGCAACGATCCTTAAAAGTTATTTTTAAGTCAGCTCTCTCTGACACCATAGTGGTAACATCTGGAGTACCCCAAGGTAGCCATCTCGGCCCTCTATTATTTAACATTTTTATTAATGACATATTTCTTGTTTTAAAAGCAGTGTCAATCCTTGGGTTCGCTGATGACTTGAAATTGTTTCAAACTATTAATAATAATATTGACTGCTTTGCATTACAAGATAGTATACATTTTTTCTCTATTTGGTGTAAAAAAAATGGTCTAGTCTTAAATGTAAATAAATGTATAATTGTTTCATTCAGCCATAAAAATAAACCGCTTTTACATGATTATGTAATTGATGGTTTTAAGGTTGAGAGATCTGATAATATACTCGATTTGGGTGTTTTATTCGATGAAAAACTAAACTTTCTCTTGCACATTAATGCAGTTATTAATCGCGCAAATGCACTACTAGGATTCGTTAGACGGTATGCTCGCGAAATATCAGATCCCTATATCTTGAAAGTTTTATATTGCTCTCTTGTACGTCCTATTTTAGAGTACGCATGTATAGTTTGGATGCCTAGTTACCAAACCCATATCTCCCGTATTGAAGCCATCCAAAAGCGTTTCCTGAGACTCGCTTTACATAGGTTACCTTGGAACGACTCTAAAATTTTACCCCCTTACGAACAACGTCTGAATCTAATTGACTTATCTTCACTTCGTAAACGTAGAGAAAATTTTTGTGTGTTATTTGTTTATGATTTATTGTCCAGTAGAATTAACTCAACACATCTGCTTGATTTGGTCAGTATCGATTCTCATCTTCGTACCAATAGGAACAAACGCTTTATTTATATCGATTACCATAGGACAAATTAAGGACGTTTTGAACCTATAGCTAACATGTCAAGGGTTTTTAACGACAATTTTCATAAAGTCGACTTTAATATAGATCGTAATGTTTTACGCAATCGCTTATTGTAAAATCTACTGTAATTTTAAATTGTCAAATAGTATTCTAATGTAATTTTTTTTTATCAGTTGGTAAATTGTTACCTGTTGATGTTATAAATAAATAAATAAATAAATAAATAAATAAATAAATAAATAAATAAATAAATAAATAAATAAATAAATAATAATAATTCGAAACTGCTGTTCGCTATACTGGACGTTAGTTATATAGGTATACAATATAGTGGACACCCGGAAGGGAAATTTTTTCTTCGCGGGTAAAAATATCTGTAACGGTTCTCGAAATATTTGAAAAAATTGTTCACATAAGATATTTCAGTAAATTCAATCAAACGAAAAACTTAAATATTGACCAATTTTAAAATAAAACTAGCTTGGCCTGAGCTTGGCCAAACAGTGGGCTTTTAGTACGAAACTAGGCGTCTACGAGTGATAACCTACCCTAGAGTTATCACGTTACAAACTATTTTTTGGGAGAAAAACACTAAGTGCTGGCGAAATCTTTTGCGGTCTTCTAACACTTACTACTTTTTCTCCAAACAACGGTTTGTGACATGTTAACTTTAGAGCAGGCCTCGTAGAGGCTAGTTTCGCATTAAAAGCGCCACTATTTGGTCAATCTGGGGCCAAGCTGAGGCCAAGCTAACATAACAAAATACCCTAAACAATGCTTTAATGTAGGCCTCATCTTATAACACAGTTTCTGTTCGGATGTCACCACAAACTATCGAGTTTCATCGATTGCAAATTTGTTATCATGGCAGCAAGCCGATTTTCTAATTTGTACCCCCATAACCAAAATCCAAGACGTATCTACGTCAAAAATGTGTCGCTACCTTAGCTGGACCTCTTCGCTCCCTATTTTCTTTTTGTGTCCATAATTTTGGCGAATCAAAAACAAAAGCTTTGGACATCTCCAAAGCTTTCGGCCGTGTTTGGCATAAAGCTTTGTTGACAAAGATAAGAGATATTGGTCTAAATCCTGCTATCTCCAAATGGATTAAGAGCTATCTTTCTGATCGTTCAATACGGGTAGTACCGGATGGATTCAAGTCTGATTTCTCGTGTTCCTCAAGGCTCAGTGCTAGCTCGTACGCTATTCTTAATTTTCATCAATGATCTACTGTCTCTCACTCTCAATCCTCTTACCATTTCAACTCAAATTAGATCTTTGAATTTTGATTTAAACACAATTATGGCTTGGGGCAGAATCAACCGTGTGGGATTCAACGCATTTAAAACCCAATCAATGCTGTTATCGATGAAATGTGAAAAATCTCCCAAAACGGTCGAATTTATGAATGAGTCCATTAATGACTCTAAAAACATCAGCATGCTGGGCATCGAAATAAGTGAGAAGCTCCAATGGAGCGATCATATTTTTAAAATTGCAAGGGAAGCATCGCAGTGCCTTGGCTTTCTGCGACGCTACAAAAAATATTTCACACCAATTGACGTGCTCAGCATCTACAAAACCTATATTCGACCGAGTATAATTCGCACATTTGGGCTGGAGCACAAAAAACTGTCCTGCAACTGCTGGACCGAATTCAAAAACGTGCGATCTTACTGATTGGAGACAAGTCTGTGACAGATTCATTACCGTCTCTCGAGCATTGCCGCTCTGTTAGAGTACTCAGCATATTTTATAGATATCTCCATGGGAAATGTTCCAATGAAATTTCCCAACCTTTTTCTCAACGGTATGTTTTCCCTAGACCTTCTCGTGCTCCTTCATTCCACGAACAACAACACTTTGGAATGATTTACCATTCAATGTGTCCCCCGGGCTATAACCTGCAGAAGTTCAAGGAGAACATAAACTAACATCTCCTTTTGTCCTTCCGACCATCCTGAGCTGGGCTTCGGCATTAAAGGGTCTTTCCTCTTACTGGAACTATAAAAAAAAGTTTGAAAAAAAATTGAAAAAAGCTTTTATTTAAAAAAAATGCACTAAAAAGGAAAAAATAAATTGTTAGGCACCATATATCAGAAATAAAAGCGAGATAATTTTTTTTTTATTTTCTATGCTTTTATCTCGCTTTTATTTCTGCTACAGTTTCTCAAAAAAAAAATTTTTTTTAGTACTTTTTTTTAAATAAAAGTTTTTTTTTTTTAAATCTTTTTTTTTTTTTATTTAATTGCATTTAAGTTATTTCGTATAGGATGAACGCTTGTTTACACTTTTTAGTCTTCGAATATACATCCTTGCTTATGAGTCATTCTTACGGACCATTTGTTATTCTTACATGGCCTTCCGTTATCCTTGAAGTCAAACTTTTCAATAAAATTTTTTAAAAGTTATTCCCATCGGATTTTGATGTATGGGAGTTTGATGTAGAATCATATCCTAAATAACTTTTGTTCTTGCACTTTTTTGATAAGATGCACCGTTTTTGAGATATTCAAAGTTCATGCAAAATTCAATTTTTTATACCCGTATGGTGAAACCAAAGGGTATATTAAATTTGCCTTACCGTTTGTAACGCCAAGTTCCCGTTATCACACACAAAAATTAATTAGACCAGTGTGTTTAGAATGATAAAAATAATTAATTTTTGCATGTCCGTCCGTCCGTCTGTCCGTCTGTGGCGCGGATTGCGGGCGCATGGATTTAGCTAGAGAGCTAGAGTTCGTTAATGGGAAAATGGACCATTAGAATACGAACGAAAACGTTTTTTGCGAATATCTAAAAAACGGTGCATCTTATCAAAAAAGTGCAACAATAAAAATTATTTAGGATATGATTCTACATAAAACTCCCATACATCAAAATCCGATTGGAATAACTTTTAAAAAACCTTATTGAAAAGTTGACTTTAAATTGGAATTTTGATACAACTCTTCGCCGTTCACTTAAATCACCATACGGGTTTTCAATAATTGCCAGATTGGCAATTATAGCTTTTGTTATGTTTATTTAATCATTTGCTTATAAATAAGAATCAGAATTATTATCTCTTTATTTTTTTTTCTTATACAATGAATTAATTTTGTTATTGTTATATTTATTTTCAAAATATATAACTATTTTTTTTAAATATGTTTTTTTAATTTTATATTATATTCCTATATAGTACATTCCTATTCCATAATTTAAATTTAATCGTTTTTGCTGTAGGGAAAAATGTAGGGAAAAATGACCCCCCAAGCAGGGAAAAATCATACGTGTTGTACCTACACATAGGGAATTTTGCTCTTGAACTTTCGGCAACACTGGCTACGAAAGACATCTAAGAACAGGATTTATTAGACGCGTTTAATAGCTAAATTGACGTCTAAGAGCAGGATTTAAACCAGCTAGCTTTTTATAACGCCTAGAAATTGTATTAAACAAAATATATCACTCTTATTTGCTTTCTTGTTTTTCCAATAAAGTTAATTAAAACCACTGTAGCGGCTCCGGGCGGTATTTTTTTAAAAAACTTACATTAACCTAATTAATCTGAAAACACACGTTAAAATACTTTTTAAGTGCGACAGAAAAACATTACAAAAGCAATAATTGCCAATTTGGCAATTATTGAAAACCTGTGTTTACGCACAGCTCGAGTAAACGTATAATCGGAACAGAAACAAATAAGAAACCAGCACTTTTAATTGTAAAATATATTAACCTTATATTTTCAATTTTAATATATATATAATTCAATCAATTCTAAATCGTCAAAGTTGTTGAATGAAATGTTTGTAAATAATTAAATCCTTTACAATAATTCTAGTGACATTAATTCAAAGTTATAAAATTTGCGTTTAGTAATAATTCAATGATGATTCAAATTCCAATTGCTGATAATTCAATGATGATTCAAATTCTGATGCGGAATCCAATATTGTTGCAATTCTTGGTACTGCGTTGATTATAAAATAATGTACCAGACACGGTTGATGGGTTGACTAAATAGCGGTTGACCAGGCACGGCTGGTATGTTGGTCGCAAAAACGACTGTTGGCTGCAACAACAGCGGTTGACCAGTCAAAGCTGGTAGATTTGTCGTGAAAACGACGGTTGGCTGCAAAAACAGCGGTTGACCAGTCAAAGCTGGTAGATTTGTCGCGAAAACGACGGTTGGCTGCAAAAACAGCGGTTGACCAGTCAAAGCTGGTAGATTTGTCGCGAAAACGACGGTTGGCTGCAAAAACAGCGGTTGACCAGTCAAAGCTGGTAGATTTGTCGCGAAAACGACGGTTGGCTGCAAAAACAGCGGTTGACCAGTCAAAGCTGGTAGGTTTGTCGCAAAAACGACGGTTGGCTGCAAAAACAGCGGTTGACCAGTCACAGCTGGTAGATTTGTCGCGAAAACGATGGTTGGCTGCAAAAACAGCGGTTGACCAGTCAAAGCTGGTAGATTTGTCGCGAAAACGACGGTTGGCTGCAAAGACAGCGGTTGAGCAGTCAAAGCTGGTAGATTTGTCGCGAAAACGATGGTTGGCTGCAAAAACAGCGGTTGACCAGTCAGAGCTGGTAGATCGGAATCCTTCCACAGCTGGATGAATTCTGATCTCGCTGAGTGCGTTGCTCTGTTTTTATAGGCACTCTACCGGATGTATTCGATCTTCTAGAAAAATCTGACAGTTCTCAGCACCTCTACGTCAAAACCCTACAAATGTTTCATGTTTATTACTTTTGAATTTGACGTTTTAAGTTTGTTGTGTTTTCCATGATGATCATAAAAAGGTAAATTTTTTATGTTATTTTTGTAAATATCCTTTGGACTTTTCTAGGTTTTCCCGGTTCATGGATAAGAAATGAGATTCGTTTTGGTAAGTTTTTATCTCAATGTATATTTAATAGTAATTTTGAATGTTGATTTATTTTTAGGTTAGGATCTTCCGGCGGTACGGAACATACTCCCCGCCTTGAAATATCGAAGAATTTCAATGAACACATGTTGCGATAGGTTGCTATTAGTTATGTTGATTGATATGCATTAATTTGTTGTTCATTAATTTTAATTTTATTATTCCGAATGGTGTTTTGAATTTAAATTTGACTCGGTTTAATTTTAGGACCTTGTTCCTGTCGAAGTTGATCACGGCCTGGATGGTATCTTCGGGAACTTTGGAATCTCTGCACGATGTCGATGGAAGATTTGGTGGTGGTTCTGATTTGCAAATTCGTTTTAATTTGTCATCAATGTGACAATGAAGTGCTTGGACCTGATGTCGTTTGTTTACGGATTTTGCGGAATTTGTATCGGAATTGGTTTCTACATTTACCAAAGCTGTGGCGAGTAAAGTCTGAGCGGATTGATGTTGTGACGTGAGTGCGGTGACTTCACTAGTTGATGGTGTGGAGTCTGATGTATGTATTAATGATTGGAATAAATCATGGAATGTTACCCAATCAGAATAATTACCAGAGAAGTTTGGTAAACTGATTCTTGGAAGTTTGACTGTGTTGGAGTTTGAATTTGTATTTTCTACGAGAGTTTGGTTAGTGATCTCAGGCGTCACTAGTGGTATTTTAAGCTCTTCTAGTTCAGAGCAAAATGATGTGTAAAGTTCCTCGATTGTAAAATAAATATCTTTTTTAAAATATTCATCGTCTTTGTAATTTTTTGGACGGCAAGTATAAAGTTTTCGATTATTTGCCTTGAACTCGATCCAATACTCATTCAAACAGGAAATTTTTTTGTTGATGTAGGCGTGAGATTTGCGTGTAGCTGAATCTTTCTTAAAATTTCGTTTCAGATTAGTGATTTGTTCAGCGAGCATGTCCTGATGGACTAAAATCTCCTCATATGGAGTGAGAGTTGTGTCTTCTTCACTCATGATTGCAAATCGTATGCAACTTTGGATTGAATTGATTGATAATTTACTAAGTTTGTTTTATTTGTTTCTATCCGGCTCGAAGGACCAAAATGTTTACGCACAGCTCGAGTAAACGTGTAATCGGAACAGAAACAAATAAGAAACCAGCACTTTTAATTGTAAAATATATTAACCTTATATTTTCAATTTTAATATATATATAATTCAATCAATTCTAAATCGTCAAAGTTGTTGAATGAAATGTTTGTAAATAATTAAATCCTTTACAATAATTCTAGTGGCATTAATTCAAAGTTATAAAATTTGCGTTTAGTAATAATTCAATGATGATTCAAATTCCAATTGCTGATAATTCAATGATGATTCAAATTCTGATGCGGAATCCAATATTGTTGCAATTCTTGGTACTGCGTTGATTATAAAATAATGTACCAGACACGGTTGATGGGTTGACTAAATAGCGGTTGACCAGGCACGGCTGGTATGTTGATCGCAAAAACGACGGTTGGCTGCAACAACAGCGGTTGACCAGTCAAAGCTGGTAGATTTGTCGCGAAAACGACGGTTGGCTGCAAAAACAGCGGTTGACCAGTCAAAGCTGGTAGATTTGTCGCGAAAACGACGGTTGGCTGCAAAAACAGCGGTTGACCAGTCAAAGCTGGTAGATTTGTCGCGAAAACGACGGTTGGCTGCAAAAACAGCGGTTGACCAGTCAAAGCTGGTAGATTTGTCGCGAAAACGACGGTTGGCTGCAAAAACAGCGGTTGACCAGTCAAAGCTGGTAGATTTGTCGCGAAAACGACGGTTGGCTGCAAAAACAGCGGTTGACCAGTCAAAGCTGGTAGATTTGTCGCAAAAACGACGGTTGGCTGCAAAAACAGCGGTTGACCAGTCAAAGCTGGTAGGTTTGTCGCAAAAACGACGGTTGGCTGCAAAAACAGCGGTTGACCAGTCAGAGCTGGTAGATCGGAATTCTTCCACAGCTGGATGAATTCTGATCTCGCTGAGTGCGTTGCTCTGTTTTTATAGGCACTCTACCGGATGTATTCGATCTTCTAGAAAAATCTGACAGTTCTCAGCACCTCTACGTCAAAACCCTACAAATGTTTCATGTTTATTACTTTTGAATTTGACGTTTTAAGTTTGTTGTGTTTTCCATGATGATCATAAAAAGGTAAATTTTTTATGTTATTTTTGTAAATATCCTTTGGACTTTTCTAGGTTTTCCCGGTTCATGGATAAGAAATGAGATTCGTTTTGGTAAGTTTTTATCTCAATGTATATTTAATAGGAATTTTGAATGTTGATTTATTTTTAGGTTAGGATCTTCCGGCGGTACGGAACAACCTGTATAGTGTTTTAAGTGAACGGCGAACAGTTGTATCAAAATTCCACTTCAAAGTCAAACTTTTCAATAAAATTTTTAAAAATTTAATCCAATCGGATTTTGATGTATGGAAGTTTTATGTAGAATCATATCCTAAATAACTTATGTTGGTTTCACCATAGGGGTATAAAAAGTTTAAAATGTAACAATCAAACATAGGGGCGTAAAACAATAATCAACAGGACATTAAATTCATCACTTTTGTAGATCATCATTTTGGATTTTAATTAATTTTGGAAAATAATTAATTTCTGCATGTCCGTCCGTGCGTCCGTCTGTCTGTCTGTCTGTCCGTCCGTCTGTCTGTCCGTCTGTCTGTGGCGCGGATTGCGGGCGCACGGATTGAGCTACAGACTTGAAATTTTGCACAGGTCCGTTGTTCGTAAAATGCGGTGCTAAGTTCGTTAATGGGCAAAAATGGACCATTAGGGGGGGTACCCCCCATACGAATGAAAACGTTTTTTGTGAATATCTCAAAAACGGTGCATCTTATCAAAAAAGTGCAAGAACAAAAGTTATTTAGGATATGATTCTACATAAAACTCCCATACATCAAAATCCGATTGGAATAAATTTTAAAAAATATTTTTGAAAAGTTTGACTCCAAAGTGGAATTTTAATACAACTGTTTGCCGTTCACTTAAATCACCATACGGGTTTTCAATAATTGGCAGATTAGCAATTATAGCTTTTGTTATGTTTGATCACGCGATTGGTTCTATGCGTTACAAACGGTATATTAGTTCATTAAGCCAATGGAAATGATACTCATATATAGGCTATGAAAAATCTGATTGACAAAAATGTCCGGCTTATTACAAAAATATTGTCCCGGTTCGCGATAAGCAGGTTCCGGCTTCTCCAGGTTCATATTGTAGGAAAAAAGTCTTTCAAATCACGGGACTTTGAAAATCATTCGGTTTAGGTAGGTTTCCGGCTTACACAGGGTCTGGCTTATACAGGGTGCGGACAAATTATCCGTGATTAAACTTTAGTCTATTACTTGTTTTGTAGCAAACACTCAAAAAATATTTTTTTTTTATTTAAGAAGTTTATTAGTAAGTTTTATAAAAATCAAGGTCATATTTCAAAATGGCCACCCTTAGCTTGGATACAGGCTTTACAACGCCTTGGGAAGTCATCTAAAATAGCCGCTAGCTCTTCTGTGGAAATTTGGTCCCAAGCTCGAATTAAACTGGACTTTAGCTGATCAATTGAAGTGTGTAGAGTACCGCAGGCCCTTGACTCAAGAATTTACCACACCGAATAATCCATTGGATTCAAGTCTGGGGAATTGGAAGGCCACTCTTCCTTAGTCAACATTGATGGAAAAATTTGCTGGCACAGCTCAATGGTTTTTTTTGCTCCATGAGATGGTGCCCAGTCTTGTTGGAATGTCCAACCATTATTTTCACCAAAGTGCTGTCGTGCCGTGCCCACGGTGCAACAGTATCTCTCAGAAGATCTTGGTAAACTTTTTGGTCAATCTTAACTCCTTTTTCAATAAAAATTAAGGGAGTTTTCCCACTGGCCGTTATCCCTGCCCAAACCATCACAGAAGCGGGATGATGGCTTCTGGTGACTCTCTTACGATCCTTGGTACCCTTCGGGAGCAATTTTCTATCATCCTGGTGATTGTGATGTCGTTCCACTGTAAAAAAATTTTCGTCCGTAAACAGAATTTTACAATGACGGCCCTCAGAAAACTTTTGCATCAAAATTTTCGATTTTTTCAACCGATTGAGTTTCATTTCATCATTTAAGTGGTGACACTTGGAAAGCTTGTGAGACGTCAGCCGTAAATCACGATGGACAATGTTTCTTACCGATTTTTCATCAATTCTAAGTGATTTTGCCATGTTGCGCATCGAAACACCAGAATTTCTCTTAATTCGGCGTCGAATAATTTCCCTCATCTTAGGCGTCAGTTTACGGCCTCTGCCAGGACGGTCTTTTAGAGTACTCTTTTAGAGTACCCAGGTTTTGAAAACGTTTAATAGTATCTCTAACGGTTGAATCAGCCATTTTCAGCTCCTTAGCAATCCACGCAGGCTTCCTTCCTTGTTTGTGAAATTCAACAATAACACTACGCAGTATACTTGCCCTCATTTTTACAACCCAAATATAAAAAAAAATCTTTTGTTTCGTTTTATAACTTTAATAATGTGTTTCCGAATAAAAAATTATATTTGGTAATAATATATTTGAAAATATGTTTCTTTAAAAGGGAAGAAAAGATATCACGGATAATTAATCCGCACCCTGTATATATGTAATATGTATATAGCAGATAATGGTAAAAGGAAAAAAATGTGGAAAATGTTATTGTTTTTAATTCTTTCCTATATTGAACAACCAAAAAACCCTAAATTTTCGAGATAATCGCAAAAAAAAAGATTTTTAACTTAATTAGCGGTAATAAAAAATGGGTGACCACAATTATGTATATAATGTTTTATAGGGCTTATAGGTCCAATTAAACAAATGTTTTTAATAGTCCATAAATATCTTCTTTTTAATCTCGACGTTTCGCCTGTTTCCACTTGGCGTTTTCAGGAGCTAATACATGTGAACACAATAATTCCCATTAGGAACAATACTATGTAATTAAATCTAGTACTTACAATTTATTCGACAAAAATAAATAAAACCACAATTACTACATATATAATAAATTAAATTAACTAAAGAAATTTGGCTACGGACGTTGCAATTACACTAAGCTCTTTAAAAATCATGTACTTCTGAACTTCATGTACTCAAGTACTTCATGTACTTGCCTTTGAGCCAGATTACACACGGCAACTTTCGGGCTTACTTAAGCCGATTTTTGGGAGAAACGACTGAGGAGGGAAAAGTTGCCACTCGAAATCATGGCTTATCGACAATCTGCATACATGCAAAGCGTGTGAACCGGTTTGGGAAAAGTACTAGGCAGAAATCATTTTCGTTCTGACCGTCAGCAGGTAAACATCTTGGAAAGTATATGAGCAGCAGCAATTTCAATGGTTTGAGGCCACACACACCCATGTAAACTTGTGTAGCATATGCAAACAGGATTGGCTTATTTAAGCCACAAGTGTAAGCACATTGGCTTATTAAGCCCAAAAGTTGCCGGCTTACTTAAGCCAAATGTAATCTGGGCCTTTCTGAAGACTGTTATTTTAAAATAGCACAGTATGTGGCGTTTACATCGTCCACAGTGTCCGACTTTCTATTCATGCTTTTTTCGGTACGATAAATGTGAAGAGCTTCTAGTATGTATCGTTTCTTTTGATGTTTCTCTGTATCTAGAATTTTTGTTTTTTCGAAGTCAGGTGTATGGCCTTGTTCCACGCAATGATAGGTGAGTGCTGTTGCTGCTTCTAGTTTTTAAGTCCGACTTATGTCCTGCGATTCTGTTTTTGAGATACTGCTTTGTTGTCCCAACATACCCCATATCACAGCCTGATGTTTGATTACCCCCGCAAGGTATGTTGTAAATTCTTCCGGAATGCAATTTCCGTATTTTTGTTGCATTCTTTTAGTACTCTCGACGTAGCTTCAGATACTCCCGGAATATATGTCAAACTCATATATTTTTTGTTGTCTTGAGTCTCTTCCATTGAATTTTCCGGGTTATCAGTAAACTTACATCTATGTACGATGCGCCGTATTATTCTGTTTATTAATTTCTAAAATCTTAAATACATCCTTTTGTGCTTGTTGCCAATATTCTTCACTGGTAGTTCAAAAATTCTTCTTGCGTAATTGGTAGCGGTGTTTAACACCTGGTAACGTGGATGTGTTGAGTGGTAATTCAACAATCGACCAGACGCCAAATCTTTTTTATACCATTTGGTTTTTTAATTTTTGTGCACACGCATTATTGTGATATCTAAATAGTTAAGTTTATTATCTATTTCCTTGTCTACTGTAAAGTTTAATTTCTCTAAAATTGATTGAATCTCATTTGTCTTTAGGAACATTTGAAAACAAAGATACTACGTCAAATGAAACGTGACTTTCGTCTTTTTCAATAGTAATATTGTTCAATTCGTTGATGACATCCTTGGAATTTTTAATGTTGTATTTTGAGTTTTTTGTGATTTCCTTTAAGTTGTTTGCTAAAAACTTCGACAGTTTATAAGACGGTGATCCAATAGATGGCACGATCGGTCTTAAGGGATGGCCTTCTTTGTGTATTTTTGGGAGACCATACATCTTGGGTGGTTGAGCGGTATATGTTGTCATTTGAGTTTTTTGGTAGTCGTCAACAATATTCAAATTATGAAGTTTTTTGATAAAATCATTGTTTATTCTCTGTAGTCTGCTCGTTGGGTCATCCCTCTGTTTTCTATAGTCCCTATAGTCCATTGCAACTGTGATATTTCCTTTGTCAGCTTGTAGAATAACTATGTCCTTGTTATGATTCAAAAACTTTTTGGTAGTTTTTTGGATCGCAACGAAGAATTTTCCATGTGAATCATTTTTGTGTTTTGAATTGTTAGAGAGAATATTGCAAAATTTAGCTCTGGCAATATCCTTTTCCTTCTCTTCTATTTCAGCCGCTTGTATCTGCATCGGCAATTGCATGTAGTAGAGGAAAGTCCGTGTGATCATATGGCAAAGCGAACTTGGATTCTGCATCGACAATTGCATGTAGTAGAGGAAAGTCCGTATGATCATATGGCAAAGCGAACTTGTTACCTAGGGAGAGTAAAAGCTCTACCTCTCTCGGAAAGCTCTTTTTCGTTGTATTTTTGAACGCCATCGAGTTAAATGTCAAACCAAGCCTGTTTATAAGTTCTGTTAATAACGTTTCAAACTTTTTGGTGTTGGTCTTTTCCTCTGATGCTAACGAGTGTTCGTATATTTTGTGCTGTCGATCAAACAGCTGATCACTCTGTGCTGGTATTGTCTATAATAAATAAACTATAATATATATATATATATAAAAATATAATATAATATCGTCTATAATAATATTTTATATATATATAAACAGCTGGTATCGTCTCCATGATGTTTTCGCGTCGTTGTTTGATGTTATTATTAAGATCTTTTAATGCTCGAAATTTTTCCCTTATTTTAAGGTTTAATATCTTTACGTGAAAATATCCCAAAGTGTTTTTAAACATTCGCGTCGTCCCCAAATCTGCCATCAATTTTTGTACGTGCCTTGTACTATTTGTTATGAATTTTGGTGTAATTCCATATTCTCTACATTAGAATAGAAAATTCCTTGATGCTGTGACCTTTGCTTTTTTCTTCATTATTTTGTTTATTTCCTTGATTCTCTGACATATTTCATATCCGTAATGAGATCTAATGTGTTCATATGAGATTTCCATATTCCCAGTTTTTCGCCCACTGGTATAAATTTTAATAGAAAATGGGTGACCACAATTATGTATATAATGTTTTATAGGGCTTATAGGTCAAATTAAACAAATGTTTTTAATAGTCCATAAATATTTTCTTTTTAATCTCGACGTTTCGCCTGTTTCCACTTGGCGTCTTCAGGAGCTAATACATGTGGACGTCGATAGTACTAAAAGAATGCAACAAAAATACGGAAATTGCATTCCGGAAGAAAAAAAACAGTAGGGAGTTTATTTACTAGACTCAAGGATAAGACCTCGAAATGGCATCAACATAATGTCATTTACAACATATCTTGCGGGAGTAATCAAACATCAGGCTGTGATATGGGGTATGTTGGGACAACAAAGCAGTATCTCAAAAACAGAATCGCAGGACATAAGTCGGACTTAAAAACTAGAAGCAGCAACAGCACTCACCTATCATTGCGTGAAACAAGGCCATACACCTGACTTCGAAAAAACAAGAATTCTAGATACAGAGAAACATCAAAAGAAACGATACATACTAGAAGCTCTTCACATTTATCGTACCGAAAAAAGCATGAATAGAAAGTCGGACACTGTGGACGATGTAAATGCCACATACTGTGCTATTTTAAAATAACAGTCTTCAGAAAGGCAAGTACATGAAGTACTTGAGTACATGAAGTTCAGAAGTACATGATTTTTAAAGAGCTTAGTGTAATTGCAACGTCCGTAGCCAAATTTCTTTAGTTAATTTAATTTATTATATATGTAGTAATTGTGGTTTTATTTATTTTTGTCGAATAAATTGTAAGTACTAGATTTAATTACATAGTATTGTTCCTAATGAGAATTATTGTGTTCACATGTATTAGCTCCTGAAAACGCCAAGTGGAAACAGGCGAAACGTCGAGATTAAAAAGAAAATATTTATGGACTATTAAAAACATTTGTTTAATTTGACCTATAAGCCCTATAAAAAATTATATTAATTAGCGGTATATCTCGCTAACGGGTTGAGGTATCAACTTCTAGTTAATATAGAAGTATAGAAATTTTCAATGTCTCAAAATTCTTCCATGCATAAAGCTATCGAAAAATACGTAGCTTGGAAGTAAATCAAGAAAAGCCAAATTTCGTTTTTTTTTTTCAAAACAAACTCATTCGTTTTTTTAAACAGTTCAAATAAGAATAAAGATATTAAAATTCTCTACATTTTTTTCCTTTTATAGTAAACCGATCTTGTATCGCTATCGACATATTTCTGATTTTGTAAAAAAAAAACATTTTTCTTTATCTAAACTAAAAAAAATTTCCGGGTTATAATGTAAATTACATCGGCATGTTGGTTTTCTTTTAGAAAGTCATGTGCTGTTCACGTAAGATTTTTTTTTGTTTTTTTACCATGACCATATTAAAATTTTGTGTTCAAAAATGATGGAAATAGCCCAACAACACTTCTATATTTCCTAAAAATTGTTTTTTAATAGATTCGTTTTGAATACAATAAGATAACACTTTGAATGCAACAGCTGGATTCATATTGGAACATCATTTCTAAATTCAATGTTTTCAAAAAAAAAGACTAAGACTAAGGAAATATTTACGAGCAGAAATACTAAAGAGCGGATATCATTTTTGTTTATTTTTGTAAACTCATGTAAATAATTTGATTTAAGTGTTGTGAGAAATACTTTATTTTCAAAGTTGTTGATCTATTCATAAATAACAAATTTTACTTTTCAAATATGATGAATAGTATCATGTTACAAAACCGTAATTCTTAAGCATTATTTCAGAGTTGAGTTGAACTACATTATTCCTTTCTTTCACAGACGTGGCCTTTTAGTTATCAGCAAATACACCGCAAGTCAACAATAGTATCCGATCAAATTTAGGAGGATAAAAGCAACTGTTTAAATAGTACAGATGATTGAATTCACGGTCATAAAACAATAAAAAATAGACTAATTAATTTGTTGAACATAATATTGCAAAATATTAGAATGTAAAATTTTTACAACATTGAAGGAAAAAAAATTTCTTTTGGTCCAATATAAAAAAAACAAAATTTTTGTTTGTATAGTAACTAACAGTTTAAAAATTATATTTGATATTATCTACGAATAAGAATGACAGGAAGACAGAATTTGCACATATACAGTGTCCGTGAGTGAAGCATTTTTTCTGAATAGCCCCCAAAGAGATTTTACTGTCCGAAAAGTCACATTTTTTCACATTTTCACAGCATGTCACGTTATTTTATGTTTTTATCATTAATAAGCGGTGAGTTTTGCATCGAAATTAATTTAGTTTGCGCGAATTAAGTCAGTAAATTAAACAAAATTCGATGAAAACCGAAACGTCTACGAAAAAAACATTTATGATAATTCCTACAAATTCACGCACTCGCGAAACCTCGTTTTGCTTTTAACAAAGTTTTGCTACACGCCCAAAACAAATTTTATCATCAAAGTTATGTAAAATGTTGTTTTTTCGTCAGCATACGCGAAATTAATTTTTAATCGTAACACTTAATGGCGCACCATTAAACAACAAAAACAAGAAGAAGAGCGATCTATCGAAAAAAGCAGTGGCGTATCAAAGCAAATGAATTGCTTTATCTAAGGTTTTCTAAATTTGTCCATTTTTCCCTACGTCACTACATTAAACTTAATAGTGTTCGTTGTTACTCACACCAACAAGAAAAATGCTTCAATTTTTTGGCTTTATTGTCTTCCTGTTATTCTTCTTCGTAGGATATTATGGTTTTAAGTCAAATAAAAAATCTTGATTATTAAAACAAATATTTGTTATAAAATTAATTTTAGGTTAATGGTGTTCCTGATTTATGTATTTTAGAAAACAAAAGAAAAAAATAAAGCTCTAAAAAGTTGGTTTAAGATGTATTATACGGATATTGCCTCTGCTTTATATGTTTATACCCGTATGGTGAAACCAAAGGGTATATTAACCCTAATCAGCTCAGGCTAATTTTGTCCTTAATCGACCCAGGCGGTGACTCACAGTCACCATGTCGGAAAATAGAATAATTTAATAAAAAAAAAATTTTAAGTTTGCAGTTTTTAATTGAGTTAATAATATTTATTTATATAATACTAGCAGACCCTTCGTTGGCATCTAAAAGTTTTTTTGTGTAAATTCGTAATAAGCAGATTCGTAATAAACAACCCTGAAAACCTCCCAAAGCCTGTTTTTTTCGAGAAAAATTGGAAAAATGACATTTCCGTTATCATTACAGGACCTCCCGTTTAGCATTTGAAAAATCGAACACTGGATTCGCGATCAGCGACCTCGAAAACCCCTTAGTGTCAATTGTTTCAAGAAAAATTGGAAAAAGGACATTTGCGTTATCCTTACAGGACCTTCCGTTTCGAATTTTGAAAATCTAATACCGGATTCATGATCAGCGGTACCAAAAACCCCCTTATGTCGATTTTCCGAGGAAAAACGGGAAAAAGGATATTTATCCTTACAGGACCTTTCGTTTCGAATTTTGAAAATCTAATATCGGATTCGTGATCAGCGATCCCAAACATAATGCCAATGTTCCCGGGGAATAATGGGAAAAAGGATATTTGCGTTATCCTTTCAGGAACTTCCGTTTCGAATTTTGAAAATCTAATACCGGATTCGTGATCAGCGACCCCAAAAACCCTATAATTCAAATTTTTCCGGGGAAAAATGGGAAAAAGGATATTTTCATTATCCTTACAGGACCTTCCGTTTCGAATTTTGAAAATCTAATATCGGATTCGTGATCAGCGACCCCAAAAACCCTATAATGCCAATCTTTCCGGGGAGAAATGGGAAAAAGGATATTTTCTTATCCTTACACGACCTTCCGTTTCGAATTTTGAAAATCTAATACCGGATTCGTGATCAGCGACCCCAAAAACCCCATAGTGCCAATTTTTCCGGGGAAAAATGGGAAAAAGGATATTTTCATTATCCTTACAGGACCTTTCGTTTCGAATTTTGAAAATCTACATAGCTAAAAACCTGCTCCTGGCAACACAGATCATTTTGCAAGAAACCGCGTAAAAATCGGTCCAGTAGTTTTTGAGTTTTGTAATCTCAGACAGTCAGACAAACA
Source organism: Chrysopilus asiliformis (assembly GCA_964034945.1). Lineage (NCBI taxonomy): Eukaryota > Metazoa > Arthropoda > Insecta > Diptera > Rhagionidae > Chrysopilus > Chrysopilus asiliformis. Next base: position 55,993,765 of record OZ035962.1, read on the forward strand.
GACAAACATCCGTTTTTATATATATAGGTATGTATATATTGCAATGTATGACGAAACATCAGTAATTTATCCCCTCCTCTCTCCACTTCCTCACTCCACCTTCCACCCTCCTACCACTTCTCCCTTCCCCCTTCCCCTTCCCCTTCCCCTTCCCCTTCCCCTTCCCCTTCCCCTTCCCCTTCCCCTTCCCCTTCCCCTTCCCCTTCCCCTTCCCCTTCCCCTTCCCCTTCCCCTTCCCCTTCCCCTTCCCCTTCCCCTTCCCCTTCCCCTTCCCCTTCCCCTTCCCCTTCCCCTTCCCCTTCCCCTTCCCCTTCCCCTTCCCCTTCCCCTTCCCCTTCCCCTTCCCCTTTGATGCAGCTACCTGAAAATTGAAAAAGAGGAAATTTTAGTAAATCGCCGAAATTTAGATATTACTTCCCTTCGAAGGAGCTCACCGAACCTTTCGTCTGTCTTCTGTAAAATTGTTGGAGTTCTTTCACTTCAAAAGCTAAAACGATTTTCCATCTCGGTCCGATTCATCTAAATCTTCGATACTTGGTTTTTTTGATTTACTCACTAATTTTCCTAAAATTAAAATAGAAACATTAAATTAAAAAAATGATTTCACTCGCAGTTTTAAAACAATATTTCATTACACCGAATGCATGCATTACAAGATACAAAGGCATAAAACAAAACAATCACAATATCTGGCATTTTGAAAATCGTTGCTAAATTGTGATAACCAAAAATGTTTCTTCACTAGATGAACGTTTTAGCCAAATGTTGTTAACCCTTCGAACTATTGCAACATTAGGACCAATTGATTAAAACTAATCAACAGGACTATGTTCACCAACATTTAACATATTTTCCAACACCAATTCTGTACTTTAACTACAAAAAATTCACAATTTTTTAAAACGTCACAACAATTACCATCCATTTCGACTTTTCGTTTTCTTTTTGATGTCATCAAATGGCACTGATAAAGTCGAGGCGATAAAATAAAACACAACAACAACAATAAGGCAAAACAGTAAGCAATAAAAGCGAATAGCAAAGAAAACAAATCCAAAAATTGTCAATATCTCTTGTTATATATTTGATCATCACGATAGTTTTTTTTAGCATGTCAGTAAATATCATGATAGTGCTCATGATAGTTTTTACGTTGGTAGATAGCAGAAATTTCTTACATGCAAATCTTACTGAAGGACAAACCAAATTAAAATAAAATAAACTCACCTGCGTATAATATTGATTCGCTGACCTGTTTTAATTTGGATCTTTGATTGCATCTTATCATTTTTTTTTTGCATTCTGAAATAAAAATGGGAGATTTGAATTTTTTTGGAATAAATGCGATAGACACTATTAACTACGATTTCTACTTACCTGATAGTCTTTTAAATCGTCGATCACTTTCATTAATTTTTGTTTGAATTTTTTTAAATTTCATTACCGTAAAAAGTACTCTAACTTTCCTTGAAATTAATTCATGGGATAGTTGATTTTTTGTAATAGATTAATATGTGGGTGTTTAATCTCCTCTTTGCGACGTGGAACTTTCTTCCACTTCCTGTCCATTTTCATTTAGCAGCAAGTAGAAGGACAGCACATTTTCTTTTTGGTTACTTCAGCAGCATTTTGCTGCGTTTAAAGTTTTAAGTTTAGTGGAGTTGTTTAACGATGTTTTCCACCATCGAATATTAAGAATAAGTAGTGGTTAGGAGCTAAAATGGACCATTATCGGGAAAGGGTAAGGTGAATTAAATTTTGGTTAGGACAAAAAATCATAGGGTAATATTCTCAGGGTCACATGCTCCTGGTCTGGAGTAAATTCGAAGAATCAAATACCACAAATTCGAAGGGCGGAATGATCACCATTTGGCGGAGGAAGCAGGCGATTTACCTCTTTCAACACCAAGAATTTTCTTTGGGGCCAAAAACATATGGGCGGACTTCCAGCACTTCCTTTAAAAACGTCGATAGACTCGACCAAGTTTAGTAGCTTAACAAAAAGATATTAAACGTATCGTCAAGTAAGATTAGATTTAATCAAATATTTTAGTGAATAGTGCAAATTTCTTTTAAGTAGATAGTGTGGAATCCTCGTGGTATTGAGGTTAAAACAGAAGACACGTGTGCCCCTTTCCCGGCTATAAATTATCCAACAAGTTAAATTATCCAATAAAATAATTACCCAATAATTTAAGATTAGCCTTTAAAATATCCAAGGAGATAAATTATCCGTTAAATTATCAAATGGCTTTAAATTAAACCATAATTTTTAAGTCACATTTATTTGCGCATCGATTACTGGTGTTAACCACCTTTAATTTTCTTCAAGCTAAATTTTACTTCGAATTTACCCGGACGTGGATTTCATTGAAGTCTCATCATATCGCTTATTTCGAAGGATTTCGTCTAGCACAAATGTTTCGTTTAATTAAAATTATTAGTACTTAAATTATTTCAAAGTTATGTGTAAATTCATGTGTCAACCAGACCCACATCCTTTTTTTAAAGATTTTCAAAGATAGGTGGTTTCTGCGAGCAAAAGGGCCCTATTGTGCACATAAATCTCACCCCTTAAATGTTAGATTTCAATTATCAATACAATTTTCCGTATTTAAATGTGGCGAAGGTCATTGTACTAAATTTAATATTACGCTAATGTTCAGCGATTTCTTATATGCTAACATTATAGGTAGAATAAAATATTTCTTAATTAGATTTAATGCTAATTACTTAAAATATAACTATTTATAAAAAGGTTATTAATTTATTATAACTAGATTAAAACTATTTCCACAATTAAATCAACTTGCGCTATAAAATTTTATATTCCGTTGCGTCTTTGTTTTGATATTACCAAATTAAAAGGTTAATAATGTACCTATTTATGAGCTTTTTATTTATGGGTGGCTGGAGACGATGAGAGATGAGAAAGATATTTTCCGAAAGCCTGGTTTTTCCAGGATTACTTGAGACTGGAATATAGATGAAAATCAATGCAGCGATGCCGATTTGATTCTGTTTCAAAATTTTCTCCCTTCCTTATCCTTCAATCCTTTCACCATCCCGTTGTGTTGTTTGTAGGCAAAATTTTGTCATGGCCGCAAATATCCTTAGTGCTTGGAAAGAACCCCCCCACATCCGGCGAGCTAAGCCCCCCTTGTTGCCTACATCCCCTCCTTATGAGGACCCTCCTTATTTGTGTAATCCCCCTGCGGTCATAACAATGGCGCCCAACGTGGGGCCTGAAGTATGGCAAGGGAACTCCTTAACGTGGTCATAACACCTTCCCCTTCCCCTTCCCCTTCCCCTTCCCCTTCCCCTTCCCCTTCCCCTTCCCCTTCCCCTTCCCCTTCCCCTTCCCCTTCCCCTTCCCCTTCCCCTTCCCCTTCCCCTTCCCCTTCCCCTTCCCCTTCCCCTTCCCCTTCCCCTTCCCCTTCCCCTTCCCCTTCCCCTTCCCCTTCCCCTTCCCCTTCCCCTTCCCCTTCCCCTTCCCCTTCCCCTTCCCCTTCCCCTTCCCCTTCCCCTTCCCCTTCCCCTTCCCCTTCCCCTTCCCCTTCCCCTTCCCCTTCCCCTTCCCCTTCCCCTTCCCCTTCCCCTTCCCCTTCCCCTTCCCCTTCCCCTTCCCCTTCCCCTTCCCCTTCCCCTTCCCCTTCCCCTTCCCCTTCCCCTTCCCCTTCCCCTTCCCCTTCCCCTTCCCCTTCCCCTTCCCCTTCCCCTTCCCCTTCCCCTTCCCCTTCCCCTTCCCCTTCCCCTTCCCCTTCCCCTTCCCCTTCCCCTTCCCCTTCCCCTTCCCCTTCCCCTTCCCCTTCCCCTTCCCCTTCCCCTTCCCCTTCCCCTTCCCCTTCCCCTTCCCCTTCCCCTTCCCCTTCCCCTTCCCCTTCCCCTTCCCCTTCCCCTTCCCCTTCCCATTCCCCTTCCCCTTCCCCTTCCCCTTCCCCGCCCCAGGAAACTAATTTTAGGACTAGAGGGACTAATTATACCCGTATGGTGACACCAAAGCGTATATTAACTTTGCCTTACCGTTTGTAACGCCAAGATCCCGTCATCACACACAAAAATGAATTACACCAGTGTGTTTAGAATGATAAACATAAAAACATAACAAAAGCTATAATTGCCAATCTGGCAATCATTGGAGACCCGTATGGTGATATTCGTATCAAAATTCGAACAGTTATACCAAAATTCCACTTTGAAGTCAAACTTTCCAATAAGATTTTTTAAAATTTATTCCAATCGGATTTTGATGTATGGGAGTTTTATGTAGAATCATATCCTAAATAACTTTTGTTCTTGCACTTTTTTGATAAGATGAACCGTTTTCGAGATATTCACAAAAAACGATTTCGTTCGTATGGGGGGTACCCCCCCGAATGGTCCATTTTTGCCCATTAACGAACTTAGCCTCGCATTTTACGAAAAACGGATCTGTGCAAACTTTCAAGTCTCTAGCTCAATCCGTGCGCCCGCAATCCGCGCCACAGACAGACAGACGGACGGACAGACGGACAGACGGACGGTTTTTTGTAAAATGCGAGGCTAAGTTCGTTAATGGACAAAAATGGACCATTAGGGGGGGTACCCCCCATACGAACGAAAACGTTTTTTGTGAATAGCTCAAAAACGGTGCATCTCATTACAAAAGCCCAAGAACAAAAGTTATTTAGGATATGATTCTGCATAAAACTTCCATACATCAAAATCCGATTGGAATAAATTTTAAAAAATCTTATTGGAAAGTTTGACTTCAAAGTGCAATTTTGGTACTACTGTTCGAATTTTGATACGAATATCACCATACGGGTCTCCAATGATTGCCAGATTGGTAATCATAGCTTTTGTTATGTTTTTTTAGATAGATTTAATATAGCCACTCTACTTAAAGATTTGTTTAAATTTCCTTTGGTATCAATTTTCGGTTTCATCTTTCGACAAGATTTCGCAAAAAATACCAGAGCTAGCCATGAAATTTTACAGAGAAGTTTGGTCCTGATGTGGAAATCCGTTAACCGGAAGTAGCCAAAACGGCGGCTTTTTAAAAACTATGCGGTTTTTTTGCGATTTATTCCGAAACTAACCATTTTCCAGTAGTCTTTTGTATTACAAAACTTGGAGACAATAAAATTTGCTACATTTATGTCTTTTACTAGAACTCCGTATCTCAAGCCGTTATGAAGATATGTCGGTATTTAAAAAAAAATTGGTTTTTGCGAATATCTCGAAAACTAACGGTTTTTGATGGTTCAACGTATAAGAAGAATTAAAATCGTGTCAAATCTACAGGGGTGGGGGAAGGGGAATGGAAAGGGGAAGGGAAAGAGGGAGGGGTAAGGGAAGGGGAAAAGGGGGGGGGGAGGGAAGGGAGAAGTGGAAGGAGGGAGGTAGGTGGAGGGAGGAAGTGGAGAGAGGAGGGGATAAATTACTGAATTTTCGTCATACATTGCAATATATACATATCTATACACATATATACAAATGGATGTTTGTCTGCTTCTCTGTCTCTCTGTTTGTCTGTCTGTCTGAGATTACAAAACTCAAAAACTACTGGACCGATTTTTACGCGGTTTTTTGCAAAATGATCTGTGTTGCCAGGAGCAGGTTTTTAGCTATGTAGATTTTCAAAATTTGAAACGGAAAGTCCTGTAAGGATAATGAAAATATCCTTTTTCCCATTTTTCCCCGGAAAAATTTGCATTATAGGGTTTTTGGGGTCGCTGATCACGAATCCGGTATTAGATTTTCAAAATTCGAAACGGAAGGTCCTGTAAGGATAATGAAAATATCCTTTTTCCGATTTTCCCCGGAAAAATTTGCATTATAGGGTTTTTGGGGTCGTTGATCATGAATCCGGTATTAGATTTTCAAAATTCGAAACGGAAGGTCCTGTAAGGATAACGCAAATGTCCTTTTTCCAATTTTCCTTGAAACAATTGACACTAGTGGGTTTTCGAGGTCGCTGATCGCGAATCCGGTGTTCGATTTTTCAAATGCTAAACGGGAGGTCCTGTAATGATAACGGAAATGTCCTTTTTCCAATTTTTCTCGTAAAAAAACAGGCTTTGGGAGGTTTTCAGGGTTGCTTATCACGAATCTGGAGTTGGAATTTCAAAATTCGAAACGGAAGGTCCTATAAGAATAACATTTTTTCCCAAAACTTTTTAAGTTATTTATGTTTTTTTTTGGCATTCTAAAATTTACACAAAAAAACTTTTAGCTGCCAACGAAGGGTCTGCTAGTATATATATATAAATTGTTTTACGATAAATTGTTCACGATAAAATTGTTCACGATAAATTGTTTACGATAAATTGACCGGCACCCGATTGGACCATAATAAATCAGTTATAGCTGTGGCAATTTACATTTCTCCCAACCAATCAATAAATACAATTATTGAATTTATCCACGATAATTTGCTAAAGTAAACATCAGAAATATCGCGGATTTTTAAAAAGATTACGATAAAATTCCTATGATTTTAAGTGGAAATTTTAATGTGAATTTTGGATTGGATACAGCGCTCCCTTTGATTGAGTTCCTCAACACCAAATTAAATTTAAAAATGTGCTCCAGTCGCACTGAATCGACAACAAGATGGAAAACAGTAATTGACGCTGTATTTCAAAGATATATTGATCAAACCCAAACCAAAGCATTCATTTTATACTTTAGTTATCAAAAGCCGCTCGTGTCATTTATTGAAATTGAAAACAAAGAGTCTGAATAAAAATATAATATAACTTTTGAACTTGGTACCAATAATTATAATAAATAAACGCTATAACTATCCCACTCCTGATACAGCATTCGTCTCATTCTCTCGCTGTTTAGTTTTCCTAAGGTTTCACTTCTACCGCGTGTGCACTGCACACACATGTTTTTTTATCCCCTACTATGCTCCGATATTTTGCGAAACAGAACCAAAGTGATACCAAAAAAAAGCAAGGTGTCTGTCTCGCAGAGACGGCCAGAAGACGTGGATCCGCCTACAACGATCGCCAATAGATATTTAAGTAAGAAATTTTAGGGAAAAGGAAATTAAGGAAACAAATTTTTATTTAAAACATAACAAAAGCTATAATTGCCAATCTGGCAATTATTGAAAATCCGTATGGTGATTTAAGTGAACGGCGAACAGTTATATCGAAATTCCAGTTTGAAGTCAAACTTTCTAATTAGATTTTTTTAAATTTATTCCAATCGGATTTTGATGTATGGGAGTTTTATGTAGAATCATATCCTAAATAACTTTTGTTCTTGCACTTTTTTGATAAGATGCACCGTTTTTGAGATATTCGGTTTCATAATTTTATAATATAATAATTTTATTTATAAACATAACAAAAGCTATAATTGCCAATCTGGCAATTATTGAAAACCCGTATGGTGATTTAAGTGAATGGCGAACAGTTTTATCAAAATTCCACTTTGAAGGCAAATTTTCCAATAAGATTTTTTAAAATTTATTCCAATCGGATTTTCATGTATGGGAGTTTTATGTAGAATCATGTGCTAAACAACTTTTGTTCTTGCACTTTTTTGATAAGATGCACCGTTTTCGAGATATTCGCAAAAATCGTTTTCGTTCGTATAGGGGGTACCCCCCTAATGGTCCATTTTTGCCCATTAACGAACTTAGCCTCGCATTTTACGAAAAACGAATCTGCGCAAAATTTCAAGTCTCTAGCTGAATCCGTGCGCCTGCAATCCGCGCCACAGACAGACGGACGGACAGACGGACGGACAGACAGACAGACGGACGGACATGGAAAATTCAATTTTTTTTATCATTCTAAACACACTGGTGTAATTCATTTTTGTGTGTGATGACGGGATCTTGGCGTTACAAACGGTAAAGCAAAGTTAATATACCCTTTGGTTTCACCATACGGGTATAATAATAATTTTATATAATAATTTTATTTATAAGTAATTGATTTATGATAAGAGAAGTATGAAGTAAATATCATACATACAGTGTTCAAAACACTCCCATTTCTAGTGTTTCGTTCAAATTAGTTATATATATAATGACGAAGGTTTTATATAAATTTACTACTATTTCATCGATTCTACTACTATTTTTCGGCCGATTTACTACGATTTCGAAGATCAAAAATCTCACAACCCTGAACACAACTATAATGCTGGGAGCGAAATATCGTTCTCTCACTAGTAAAATACATACTTATATGTGTTTGTGCATCATACCCTACAGCCAGTGTTGCCGGAGACCTCAAGCCCAAAATCGCTGAAATGAGGAAGAAAAATCTCAAAAGTCTCCGAAATTATAGACAAAAATCGCTAGTTTTGAGACTTTTTTTTAATGCATATTTAAACATATATCTTGTTTTCAAATCGCTTTTATTCTTCGTTTTTAACAATAATAAAATATAATAATAAAAAAAAAACTTTGTCTTCTTAAAAAACACAAAAATAAAAAATTGTTAAGTTCTTCTTAGAAAAATAATAACTAAATAAACTTCAAGTCAAAATATCTACATAAAATTTACTCACATCTGAGATCAAAGATTTATTTATGTCTAAATCCACTGTTATTAGGTCTTAATTCAATTTTCATTAACTTTTTGCATTTTTATCAAATGTTCTTGTGTAACATAAATGTAAAAAATTGTGAAAAATGATGTTTATTAGCAAAACACAGTTTTTTTAAGAAATTTTTCAAAATCGCTGAAAATCTCCGAAAAGTCCCCAAAAGACCACTAAAATCTCAAATCTCAACACGTGCTTTTTAAGGCATGAAAGTCGCTAGAAATGAGACAAGTCGCTGAAAATGGCAACACTGCCAACAGCCATCGCTCATTCATTTTTATGCGAGCCGCTTTAACAAGAAGCGAAAACTTAAATAGAAATCATTTTCGTTCCCAAGAACGAGAGTCGGAAACCACAGCAAACGATTTTGCCGTTAAGAGCGACACTTTTCAGAGCGAAAAGAACGAAATAACATGACATTCAATACATCAGATTCAATCAATACACACAAAGGAGAAGCATAAAAAGAGTAAAAATGTGAAATCTGTACTACAAGCAGCAAACACAGCATAACAGCGGCAGTGAAAATTTAGATTTTGATTCTTAAAAAGATAATTGAACATAGTTTAACATAACAAAATACCCTAAACAATGCTTTAATGTAGGCCGGATCTTATAACACAGTTTCTGTTCGGATGTCACCACAAACTATCGAGTATCATCGATTGCAAATTTCTTATCATGGCAACAAGCCGATTTTCTAATTTGTACCCCCATAACCAAAATCCAAGACGTATCCACGTCAAAACCTTTCTTTGCTGGTAAAACTGTTACGGTGACTGTGAGTCACCGCCTGCATGGATTAGGTATCAAGCGGATAAAAGTGAAATATTATTGTTGTAGTAAAACATTTTAATTTTTTTTTTCGTTTTTAAATAGTATTGGCTTAAAAAACAAAGTCAAGGAGCATGAATGCAATAACTTTTTTAACATTCGTAACAATCACTCTCAAAACTGAGACGGTGACTCAAAGTCTTTGGGTGGGCGGATTAGGGTAACTAAGGAAAAACGGCCTAAGAAGATATCATCCTGAAACTTTTAACAGATGTTGGTACTAAAGTCTTTATTGTTTTTGCAAAGTATAAATCCTGTACCCTCCTTATTTTCGGTGGGAGAGGGGTTCAAAGCAAAATATAAAAGTATTTTTTTCTCGAAAACGGCTGAACCGATTTGGATGAAAAAAATATATATTGTACAGACTAATGGGGCAATGTTGTAAAAAAATTTAAAAAAAAATTGGACAAAAAAAAGTTGGTGAAAAAAAATATTAAAGTTTAAAAAAAAAAAATTTCTTAGATCCTCTTAATTGACCACTCTGAGTTTTTGTCGAAAAAATCCGTGAAAATTGTACTTTCAATATACGGGAATGGTCACTGATGTGGAACTTTGCGAAATTCACGCATATATGTGTGTCGACCCTATGTACTTTTTCCTAAAATTACCCCAATTGGATTTTGATGTATGGGAGATTTATGTAAAACCATATTCTAAATATTTTTTACTTGTCACTTTTCTGTACGACACACCGTTCTCATGATATTTGCGTTTTTATTTATATGGAGGTGGAGAAACCTGGTTGTCTGATTTCATACATTTTTGAGCTAATCTTAGTTTTGATAAAAAAAATACTTTTTACAAAATTCTAGCTCCTTAGCTCAACTTGTTCGCGGGTTGTTGTGGTGACTGGCGAATAGATGATTTTTTTTAACTTTCGAGCAAGGCTAAGTTCGTTAATGGGCAAAAATGGACCATGGGCGGGGGGTACCTCCCATACGAACGAAAAAGTTTTTTGCGAATATCTCATAAATGGTGCATCTTATCAAACAGTTATTTAGGATATAAAACTCCCATACATTTTTTTTGTAGTTCCAGACAGAGCTTAGGGGAAGACCCTTTAATGCCGAAGCACAGCTCGGGATGGTCGGAAGGACAAAAGGAGATGCCGATTTATGTTCTCCTTGAACTTTTGCGGGTTATGGTCCGGGGGGAACACATCGGATGGTAAATCGTTCCAAAGTCTTGTTGTTCGAGGAATGAAGGAACCCCTAAACTATACTGTACGAAAACGGGGAGGCTCAAGGAAGAAGTCGTGCGCACGTGCAGCTGCACGAGAGGGTCTAGGGAAAATATACCGTAGAGGAATAAGTTGGGAAATTTCGATTGAGCATTTCCCATGGAAATATATATAGAATATGCTGAGTACCCCAACAGAGCGACGATGCTCGAGAGACGGTAATAAATCTGTCAAAGACATGTCTCCAATCAATCGGATCGCACGTTTTTGAATTCGGTTCAGCAGTTGCAGGACAGTTTTTGGGGCTCCGGCCCAAATGTTCGAATTGTACGCAAATCTCGGTCGAATGTAGGTCTTGTACATGCTGAGTACGTCGATTGGCGCGAAATATTTTTTGCAGCATCCTGGCAAGCCACGCTTTGCTTCCAAAGGAAGCGTCGCAGCTAGGCACTGCGACGCTTCCTTTGCTATTTTAAAAATATGGTCGCTCCATTGGAGCTTCTCATTTATTTCGATGCCCAGTATTCTGATGTTTTTAGAGTCATTAATGGACTCATTCATAAATTCGACCGTTTCGGGCGATTTTTCGCATTTCATCGACAACAGCATTGATTGGGTTTTAGAAGCTTTGAATTCCACACGGTTGATTCTGCCCCAAACCAGAACTGTGTTTAAATCAGAATTCAAAGATCTAATTTGCTCACTGCGTTTCGATCGAACTGCAATGGCGTTCGATTCTGCAGGTGAGCTGAAATGGTAGGAGGCGTCAAGGGAGCTGTCATCTGCGAAACAGTAAAGCGGATTGAGAGTGAGAGACAGCAGATCATTGATAAATATTAAGAAGAGCGTAGGAGCTAGAACTGAGCCTTGAGGGACACCAGAGTTAATTTTGCAGAAATCAGACTTGAATCCATCCAATAGAACCCGTATTGAACGATCAGAAAGGTAGCTCTCAATCCATTTGGAAATACCAGAAATTAGACCGATAGCTTTTATCTTTGTCAGTAAAGCTTTGTGCCAAACACGATCGAAAGCTTTGGAGATGTCCAAAGCTATTGTTTTTGATTCGCCAAAATTATGGTCACTTTTATTCCAACGCTCGGTCAAGCAAACCAAAAGATCACCTGTGGAGTGGCGCGCACGAAAGCCATATAGACGATCGTTGATTATGTTATTGGGCTCTAAGAAGTTTGTAATTTTTCTGTTAATCAAAGTTTCCATAACCTTGGCTAGTATGGAAGTCAGAGCTATAAGCCTATAATTTGAGGGGTCGCATTTGTCACCTTTTTTTTGGGTTTGGGCTGGACATTAGTTGCTTTCCAAAAAGAGGCACAGATCCTCGGGGAGAAACTGTGGTAAAATAGAGAGCTAAGGTGACGGCAAATTTTTCAAAACATGTGGGGGAATGCCATCTGGTTCTGTGGATTTGTTCACGTCAATCTCTTGCAGAATTTTAACTATTTGTCTTTTGCGGATGGAAAGTTTTGGAGAGACAATCTCAGAGATGGTGGGTTCGGGTGGTAATTGGTTGGATTCCGGGAGACTCGAGTTTGTTGCGAATTCCGCCGTTAAAACGTTTGCCTTGCCAACGGGATCGACAACCACTTCATTATCACAGATTAGTGGAGAAGTTGAAGATTTTGTGAAATTGTTTTTTTACCGCTTTCACCATTGATCAAAAGGATTTTTGCCCTTTCGGGCAGGTTAAAATTTTCATCTTTTGGTCGAAGTCATGTTTAGCACGCCGCAGTACAGACTTGGAGGTGTTACGAGCGTTTATAAACAACGAGGGGGTTTCTTCGTTAGGGTTTTTCTTCAATTCAGAAAACGCCGTCTTTTTTGTTTTAATGGCGTCGCGACACGCTTTTGTGAACCAGCTGTTGGATTCACACTTCACCAGAGTCGAACTGCACGGTATGTAGGACATCATACCAAGTGTGATTACGTTCGTGACCTTTGCAGTCGCAACGTCAATTTCGCCTTCCCTGAAACTAGCAGACCACTTGTAAGCTGCAAAATTCTGGTTCAAGCTCTCCCAGTTGGCTTTTTTAAAATGCCAAACAGTCCTATGCGGGGCTTTAATTGTATTTTTCGGTGGCAAATGAACAGCTTACCAGACAGTGATCAGATCCTCCCAGGGGAGGCAAGACAGAAATACTATATTTAGACGGATTTGTAGTTAAAAATAAATCCAACAGATATGAGGTGTGTCCTGCAACATCTGGAATCCACCTCGTAGGTTTGTCTACGATTTGCGTCAACAAGTTTGATTCGACGAAGAGTTCCGCGTGCAAACCAACAGGTATGAGAAAGGAAGCCACTTATCATTATTGACGTTGAAATGACCCCCAACAACAATTTCAGCGTCAGGATTTGATGCAGTAATTGGATCAATGGATTCAGACAATTTGTCCAACTCAACCAAGGTGTTCTCGGTGGAACAATTAGGACTTCGGTAAATGAAACAGAGGTAGATGTGCTTGCGCATATGGAGCTTTAACCACATGAAATTAAATTCTTGATTAGCGCATTTTCCTAAATTAGGAAGAAGTGAGTAAGGCACATCGTTGCGGATATAAATTGCGATACCCCTTTGACGAAAAAATACTGGCACTAAATGGTACCCGCTTACCTAAAATTGACCTGAGTCGCATTCACGGTCAACTTTAGTCTCACCCAAAGCCAGTACCAGTGTTTATACCCGTATGGTGAAACCAAAGGGTATATTAACTTTGCCTTACCGTTTGTAACGCCAAGATCCCGTCATCACACATAAAAATGAATTACACCAGTGTGTTTAGAATGATAAAAATAATTAATTTTTGCATGTCCGTCCGTCTGTCTGTCTGTCCGTCCGTCTGTCTGTCTGTCTGTCTGCCTGTGGCGCGGCTTGCGGGCGCACGGATTGAGCTAGAGACTTGAAATTTTGCGCAGATCCGTTTTTCGTAAAATGCGAGGCTAAGTTCGTTAATGGGCAAAAATGGACCATTAGGGGGGGTACCCCCCATACGAACGAAAACGATTTTTGCGAATATCTCAAAAACGGTGCATCTCATCAAAAAAGTGCAAGAACAAAAGTTATTTAGAATATGATTCTACTTAAACTCCCATACATCGAAATCCGATTGGAATAAATTTTAAAAAATCTTATTGGAAAGTTTGACTTCAAAGTGGAATTTTGGTACAACTGTTCGAATTTTGATACGAATATCACCATACGGGTCTCCAATGATTACCAGATTGGCAATTATAGCTTTTGTTATGTTTTTTTAGTAAGGTACACTGCCGGTCAAAAAAACTTGACCGATGATAAAAAAAAACAAATTTTTTGACTTTTCACTCATGTTTCATGTATTGTAAATGTTTAATTCGACAATTTCTGAAAGAATGTACATAACTGAAGCTTATGCAACATTTTGAAATTATTATTCGATGAACATGATGAAAGAAAAAAAAATGATCTGAAATATACAATTTAAACGCATTTTTCATAGAAGTGACCACCTTTTGCTCATTACACATGAACGGTCATACTCGTGATAATAACAAGGAATCAAATGATGAAAAATTGTCGTTGGCGATTGTTGACAGTACATAAACAATGATGCGTGATCGGGTGCGCTCGGTCGACTTGGCCGCGTTTCCTCGTGCCGAGGCGATTGCAGCCGAGAAAAGTCGATAATAGTCGAATATCGATCAATTCAAAATTGAAAATGTCTATTCTCTTATCATTCACCTTGAATGTATATAAAAAACCTTAACTAGCACATACAATGGGAGTGAAAAATCGAAAAATTGGTTTTTTTTATCATCGGTCAAGTTTTTTTGACCGGCAGTGTAGATGTAAACAGAAAGATGGTTCTCCCTAATTCCGCGAACATTACAAAAATCAAATTTAAAAAAAAAATTAAAAAAAAAGTTACCCGTATTTTTTTGTTTGGTGGAATATCGTCCGGTAGGCGGAGGGGAGGAGGTCAAAGTCGGCGATAACTGGATATTACAAAAACTTTAAAAATTTGTAACTTCTGAACGGCTTTACCGATTGAGATGATATTAAACATTTTGGAAAGGTGATTAATATTTTTTGACTCCCTCCCCCTCACCGTCATATTGTAAAATTCAATTTAGTGACAAAATTTAAAATATCTCGAGAAAGACATTTTTCGCTAAATAAAATTTTGGGGTAAATGCGTTGTGGATTTTTAAAAAAAATTCAAAAAAATCGAATACATGAAAATTTTATATATTTGACTGATTTTCGATTGGTTTTTATGTTGTATGTACATAATAATAAAATTAATTAGAAATTCATTTAAAAGAAAATGTTTAAAATATATCACCATTAGAAAATTTTTTTACTTTTAGAAAGTATCCGCCTGGAATAAATCCGTGAAAATTTTGAGTTCCTGGAAGTGTATTGACACTTTTAAACCTTCTTTGAAGTTGTTGCTGTTTTACCTCATATTCTCTCTGTGTTGCAAATTCAAAAGCTGTTTGTATATTGAGGCTTTTTGTCCAATTGTACAAATCTTGAGCTGTTATAGTGTGGCCGTACTCATTTGATAAACTGGCTCTTGTGGCCATTCTTTTCACTGTTCTACCGATGCCATCGCACGGACCTTTTAGAACGTTTACTACCAGAAAAGAGTTTGCAGCAACGATTATTAAAAAAAAACAAAAGCTATAATTGCCAATCTGGCAATTATTGAAAACCCGTATGGTGATTTAAGTGAACAGCGAAAAGTTGTATCAAAATTCCAGTTTGAAGTCAAATTTTCCAATAAGATTTTTATACCCGTATGGTGAAACCAAAGGGTATATTAACTTTGCCTTACCGTTTGTAACGCCAAGATCCCGTCATCGCACAAAAAAATGAATTACACCAGTGTGTTTAGAATGATGAAAAAAGTTGAATTTAGCATGTCCGTCCGTCTGTCTGTCTGTCTGTCTGTCCGTCCGTCCGTCTGTCTGTCTGTCTGTGGCGCGGATTGCGGGCGCATGGATTGAGCTAGAGACTTGAAATTTTATACAGATCCGTTTTTCGTAAAATGTGAGGCTAAGTTCGTTAATGGGCAAAAATGGACCATTAGGGGGGGTACCCCCCATACAAACGAAATCATTTTTTGTGAATATCTCAAAAACGGTGCATCTTATCAAAAAAGTCCAAGAACAAAAGTTATTTAGGATATGATTGTACATAAAACTCCCATACATCAAAATCCGATTGGAATAAATTTTAAAAAATCTTATTGGAAAGTTTGACTTCAAAGTGGAATTTTGGTATAACTGTTCGAATTTTGATACGAATATCACCATACGGGTCTCCAATGATTGCCAGATTGGCAATTATAGCTTTTGTTATGTTTTAAAATTTATTCCAATCGGATTTTCATGTATGGGAGTTTTATGTAGAATCATATCCTAAATAACTTTTGTTCTTAGACTTTTTTGATAAAATTCACCGTTTTTGAGATATTCAGAAAAAAAGTTTTCGTTCGTATGGGGGTACCCCCCCTAATAGACCATTTTTGCCCATTAAAGAACTTAGCCTCACATTTTACGAAAAACGGATCTGTACAAAATTTCAAGTCTCTAGCTCAATCCGTGCGCCCGCAATCTGCGCCACAGACAGACGGACGGACGGACGGATATGCTAAATTCAACTTTTTTATACCCGTATGGTGAAACCAAAGGGTATATTAACTTTGCCTTACCGTTTGTAACGCCAAGATCCCGTCATCACATACAAAAATGAATTACACCAGTGTGTTTAGAATGATAAAAAGAATTGAATTTTGCATGTCCGTCCGTCTGTCTGTCTGTCCGTCTGTCTGTCTGTCTGTCCGTCTGTCTGTCCGTCCGTCTGTCTGTGGCGCGGATTGCGTGCGTACGGATTGAGCTAGAGACTTGAAATTTTGCGCAGATCTGTTTTTCGTAAAATGCGAGGCTAAGTTCGTTCATGGGCAAAAATGGACTATTAGGGGGGGGTACCCCCCGTACGAACGAAAAAGTTTTTTGCGAATATCTCCAAAACGGCGCATCTTACCAAAAAAGTGAAAGAACAAAAGTTATTTAGGATATGATTCTACATAAAACTCCCATACATCAAAATCCGATTGGAATAAATTTTAAAAAATCTTATTGGAAAGTTTGACTTCAAAGTGGAATTTTGGTACAACTGTTCGAATTTTGATACGAATATCACCATACGGGTCTCCAATGATTGCCAGATTGGCAATTATAGCTTTTGTTATGTTTATCATTCTAAACACACTGGTGTAATTCATTTTTTTGTGTGATGACGGGATCTTGGCGTTACAAACGGTAAGGCAAAGTTAGTATACCCTTTGGTTTCACCATACGGGTATAATTAGGTTTCACTTTTTATACCCGTATGGTGAAACCAAAGGGTATATTAACTTTGCCTTACCGTTTGTAACGCCAAGATCCCGTCATCACACAAAAAAATGAATTACACCAGCGTGTTTAGAATGATAAAAAAAATAGAATTTTGTATGTCCGTCCGTCTGTCTGTGGCGCGGATTGCGGGCGCATGGATTGAGCTAGAGACTTGAAATTTTGCGCAGATCCGTTTTTCGTAAAATGCAAGGCTAAGTTCGTTAATGGGCAAAAATGGACCATTAGAGGGGTACCCCCCATAGGAACGAAAATGTTTTTCGCGAATATCTCAAAAACTGTATATCTTATCAAAAAAGTGCAAGAACAAAAGTTATTTAGGATATCATTCTACATAAAACTCCCATACATCAAAATCCGATTGGAACAAGTTTTAAAAAAAATCTTGTTGGAAAATTTGAATTCAAATGAAATTTTGATACGCCGTTCAATTAAATCACCATACGGGTTTTCAATAATTGCCAGATTGGCAATTATAGCTTTTGTTATGTTTATTTACTTTCACTGCCTTTTGGAGGGATTGCGAGAAGCTCAAACAAATTATTTGTTAATGGGACACCAAAGTATTGAACAATTGCCACTACAAATCATTCATCATTCTTTCAGTAATTTTTAGTTCGAGCCAATGTTTGTAGAAATCTCCCATAGCCAATTGCTCCTCTTGCAGATGCATAGTAATTTTTTGACTGGAGTGAAAACTGCAATGAATTCCTCAGCAAACTTCAACTCTTCCTCTGTAAGCTTAAGCTCTTTATAAATATTCTCATATGATTTGCAATATTCTTTTAATTCCAAAAGTCGTTTAACCATATCAAACGTTGAATTCCATCTCGTGCATATTATAGGCATTTTAAAATTTTGTCGGTGCAACATAGCTCGATGAGTGAGCGTTCTTAGCGATAGCACGACACTAAGAAGTCGGTGAATTTTTGCTTTAATTTGTTTATCTTTTAACACATCCTTGACCGCCAGTTGGATGGTGTGTGCAGCGCAACGAATGCTATTTATTAGAAAATCAGATTTATTTTCCGAAATAATTAGTCACCGTATTTGAGAAACGCTTCCTAATCCATTTTCGATTTCATTATCACTGTCGTAATTAATTTCTTGTCTATTATTTTCATCCTGGTCCATTTCTGCATCCTCTATTTCCTCACTATCCAATTCGTCGTTAAGAAGACTGGTCGCTTTCAGCATATTTCGACCATTATCAGTAGTAATGGAATAAATTTGATCAGCGCTGAGACCGTAATTCTTTAAGATATCAATAAAAACACTTTTAATGTATGTTGCAGTGTGCCTCTCTGTAAGTTCGACCATAGCTAATGTCCTAATTATAATCTTATTGTCAACTATAAACTGTACGTTGATTCCTAATATAGACCTGTTTAACCCTTTCATGCATACGTTTTTGGTATCCGAGGGTTTTTGGGGTCGCTGATTACGAATCTGAAGTCAAAACTTCAAAATTCAAAATGGCGGATCCAATATGGCAGTCAAAAAAGATAAAATTCAATAGATTACGCTGAAAACTAGTACGTAATTTTATCTTTTTTGACCGCCATATTGGATCCGCCATTTTGAATTTTTGACTTCAGATTCATAATCAGCGACCCCAAAAACCTTTATAAAGCTGATTACCGATTTTTTAACTGTAATAGATTTGCCACAGTTACATTTAATCTGCAAAATAGCTACTTTTTTGCTCTTTATTTATTTATAAAATGCAGTAATTATAAAAAACATAACAAAAGCTATAATTGCCAATCTGGCAATCATTGGAGACCCGTATGGTGATATTCGTATCAAAATTCGAACAGTTATACCAAAATTCCACTTTGAAGTCAAACTTTCCAATAAGATTTTTTAAAATTTATTCCAATCGGATTTTGATGTATGGGAGTTTTATGTAGAATCATATCCTAAATAACTTTTGTTCTTGCACTTTTTTGATAAGATGAACCGTTTTCGAGATATTCACAAAAAACGATTTCGTTCGTATGGGGGGTACCCCCCCGAATGGTCCATTTTTGCCCATTAACGAACTTAGCCTCGCATTTTACGAAAAACGGATCTGTGCAAACTTTCAAGTCTCTAGCTCAATCCGTGCGCCCGCAATCCGCGCCACAGACAGACAGACGGACGGACAGACGGACAGACGGACGGACAGACGGACAGACGGACGGACAGACGGACAGACGGACGGACATGCAAAAATTAAATATTTTTATCATTCTAAACACACTGGTGTAATTCATTTTTTTGTGCGATGACGGGATCTTAGCGTTACAAACGGTAAGGCAAAGTTAGTATACCCTTTGGTTTCACCATACGGGTATAAAAAAATTGAATTTTGCATGTCCGTCCGTCTGTCTGTCTGTCTGTCCGTCTGTCTGTCCGTCCGTCTGTCTGTGGCGCGGATTGCGGGCGCACGGATTGAGCTACAGACTTGAAATTTTGCACAGATCCGTTTTTTGTAAAATGCGAGGCTAAGTTCGTTAATGGACAAAAATGGACCATTAGGGGGGGTACCCCCCATACGAACGAAAACGTTTTTTGTGAATAGCTCAAAAACGGTGCATCTCATTACAAAAGCCCAAGAACAAAAGTTATTTAGGATATGATTCTGCATAAAACTTCCATACATCAAAATCCGATTGGAATAAATTTTAAAAAATCTTATTGGAAAGTTTGACTTCAAAGTGCAATTTTGGTACTACTGTTCGAATTTTGATACGAATATCACCATACGGGTCTCCAATGATTGCCAGATTGGTAATTATAGCTTTTGTTATGTTTTTTTAGATAGATTTAATATAGCCACTCTACTTAAAGATTTGTTTAAATTTCCTTTGGTATCAATTTTCGGTTTCATCTTTCGACAAGATTTCGCAAAAAATACCAGAGCTAGCCATGAAATTTTACAGAGAAGTTTGGTCCTGATGTGGAAATCCGTTAACCGGAAGTAGCCAAAACGGCGGCTTTTTAAAAACTATGCGGTTTTTTTGCGATTTATTCCGAAACTAACCATTTTCCAGTAGTCTTTTGTATTACAAAACTTGGAGACAATAAAATTTGCTACATTTATGTCTTTTACTAGAACTCCGTATCTCAAGCCGTTATGAAGATATGTCGGTATTTAAAAAAAAATAGTTTTTTGCGAATATCTCGAAAACTAACGGTTTTTGATGGTTCAACGTATAAGAAGAATTAAAATCGTGTCAAATCTACAGGGGTGGGGGAAGGGGAATGGAAAGGGGAAGGGAAAGAGGGAGGGGTAAGGGAAGGGGAAAAGGGGGGGGAGGGAAGGGAGAAGTGGAAGGAGGGAGGTAGGTGGAGGGAGGAAGTGGAGAGAGGAGGGGATAAATTACTGAATTTTCGTCATACATTGCAATATATACATATCTATACACATATATACAAATGGATGTTTGTCTGCTTCTCTGTCTCTCTGTTTGTCTGTCTGTCTGAGATTACAAAACTCAAAAACTACTGGACCGATTTTTACGCGGTTTTTTGCAAAATGATCTGTGTTGCCAGGAGCAGGTTTTTAGCTATGTAGATTTTCAAAATTTGAAACGGAAAGTCCTGTAAGGATAATGAAAATATCCTTTTTCCCATTTTTCCCCGGAAAAATTTGCATTATAGGGTTTTTGGGGTCGCTGATCACGAATCCGGTATTAGATTTTCAAAATTCGAAACGGAAGGTCCTGTAAGGATAATGAAAATATCCTTTTTCCGATTTTCCCCGGAAAAATTTGCATTATAGGGTTTTTGGGGTCGTTGATCATGAATCCGGTATTAGATTTTCAAAATTCGAAACGGAAGGTCCTGTAAGGATAACGCAAATGTCCTTTTTCCAATTTTCCTTGAAACAATTGACACTAGTGGGTTTTCGAGGTCGCTGATCGCGAATCCGGTGTTCGATTTTTCAAATGCTAAACGGGAGGTCCTGTAATGATAACGGAAATGTCCTTTTTCCAATTTTTCTCGTAAAAAAACAGGCTTTGGGAGGTTTTCAGGGTTGCTTATCACGAATCTGGAGTTGGAATTTCAAAATTCGAAACGGAAGGTCCTATAAGAATAACATTTTTTCCCAAAACTTTTTAAGTTATTTATGTTTTTTTTTGGCATTCTAAAATTTACACAAAAAAACTTTTAGCTGCCAACGAAGGGTCTGCTAGTATATATATATAAATTGTTTTACGATAAATTGTTCACGATAAAATTGTTCACGATAAATTGTTTACGATAAATTGACCGGCACCCGATTGGACCATAATAAATCAGTTATAGCTGTGGCAATTTACATTTCTCCCAACCAATCAATAAATACAATTATTGAATTTATCCACGATAATTTGCTAAAGTAAACATCAGAAATATCGCGGATTTTTAAAAAGATTACGATAAAATTCCTATGATTTTAAGTGGAAATTTTAATGTGAATTTTGGATTGGATACAGCGCTCCCTTTGATTGAGTTCCTCAACACCAAATTAAATTTAAAAATGTGCTCCAGTCGCACTGAATCGACAACAAGATGGAAAACAGTAATTGACGCTGTATTTCAAAGATATATTGATCAAACCCAAACCAAAGCATTCATTTTATACTTTAGTTATCAAAAGCCGCTCGTGTCATTTATTGAAATTGAAAACAAAGAGTCTGAATAAAAATATAATATAACTTTTGAACTTGGTACCAATAATTATAATAAATAAACGCTATAACTATCCCACTCCTGATACAGCATTCGTCTCATTCTCTCGCTGTTTAGTTTTCCTAAGGTTTCACTTCTACCGCGTGTGCACTGCACACACATGTTTTTTTATCCCCTACTATGCTCCGATATTTTGCGAAACAGAACCAAAGTGATACCAAAAAAAAGCAAGGTGTCTGTCTCGCAGAGACGGCCAGAAGACGTGGATCCGCCTACAACGATCGCCAATAGATATTTAAGTAAGAAATTTTAGGGAAAAGGAAATTAAGGAAACAAATTTTTATTTAAAACATAACAAAAGCTATAATTGCCAATCTGGCAATTATTGAAAATCCGTATGGTGATTTAAGTGAACGGCGAACAGTTGTATCGAAATTCCAGTTTGAAGTCAAACTTTCTAATTAGATTTTTTTAAATTTATTCCAATCGGATTTTGATGTATGGGAGTTTTATGTAGAATCATATCCTAAATAACTTTTGTTCTTGCACTTTTTTGATAAGATGCACCGTTTTTGAGATATTCGGTTTCATAATTTTATAATATAATAATTTTATTTATAAACATAACAAAAGCTATAATTGCCAATCTGGCAATTATTGAAAACCCGTATGGTGATTTAAGTGAATGGCGAACAGTTTTATCAAAATTCCACTTTGAAGGCAAATTTTCCAATAAGATTTTTTAAAATTTATTCCAATCGGATTTTCATGTATGGGAGTTTTATGTAGAATCATGTGCTAAACAACTTTTGTTCTTGCACTTTTTTGATAAGATGCACCGTTTTCGAGATATTCGCAAAAATCGTTTTCGTTCGTATAGGGGGTACCCCCCTAATGGTCCATTTTTGCCCATTAACGAACTTAGCCTCGCATTTTACGAAAAACGAATCTGCGCAAAATTTCAAGTCTCTAGCTGAATCCGTGCGCCTGCAATCCGCGCCACAGACAGACGGACGGACAGACGGACGGACAGACAGACAGATAGACAGACGGACGGACATGGAAAATTCAATTTTTTTTATCATTCTAAACACACTGGTGTAATTCATTTTTGTGTGTGATGACGGGATCTTGGCGTTACAAACGGTAAAGCAAAGTTAATATACCCTTTGGTTTCACCATACGGGTATAATAATAATTTTATATAATAATTTTATTTATAAGTAATTGATTTATGATAAGAGAAGTATGAAGTAAATATCATACATACAGTGTTCAAAACACTCCCATTTCTAGTGTTTCGTTCAAATTAGTTATATATATAATGACGAAGGTTTTATATAAATTTACTACTATTTCATCGATTCTACTACTATTTTTCGGCCGATTTACTACGATTTCGAAGATCAAAAATCTCACAACCCTGAACACAACTATAATGCTGGGAGCGAAATATCGTTCTCTCACTAGTAAAATACATACTTATATGTGTTTGTGCATCATACCCTACAGCCAGTGTTGCCGGAGACCTCAAGCCCAAAATCGCTGAAATGAGGAAGAAAAATCTCAAAAGTCTCCGAAATTATAGACAAAAATCGCTAGTTTTGAGACTTTTTTTTAATGCATATTTAAACATATATCTTGTTTTCAAATCGCTTTTATTCTTCGTTTTTAACAATAATAAAATATAATAATAAAAAAAAAACTTTGTCTTCTTAAAAAACACAAAAATAAAAAATTGTTAAGTTCTTCTTAGAAAAATAATAACTAAATAAACTTCAAGTCAAAATATCTACATAAAATTTACTCACATCTGAGATCAAAGATTTATTTATGTCTAAATCCACTGTTATTAGGTCTTAATTCAATTTTCATTAACTTTTTGCATTTTTATCAAATGTTCTTGTGTAACATAAATGTAAAAAATTGTGAAAAATGATGTTTATTAGCAAAACACAGTTTTTTTAAGAAATTTTTCAAAATCGCTGAAAATCTCCGAAAAGTCCCCAAAAGACCACTAAAATCTCAAATCTCAACACGTGCTTTTTAAGGCATGAAAGTCGCTAGAAATGAGACAAGTCGCTGAAAATGGCAACACTGCCAACAGCCATCGCTCATTCATTTTTATGCGAGCCGCTTTAACAAGAAGCGAAAACTTAAATAGAAATCATTTTCGTTCCCAAGAACGAGAGTCGGAAACCACAGCAAACGATTTTGCCGTTAAGAGCGACACTTTTCAGAGCGAAAAGAACGAAATAACATGACATTCAATACATCAGATTCAATCAATACACACAAAGGAGAAGCATAAAAAGAGTAAAAATGTGAAATCTGTACTACAAGCAGCAAACACAGCATAACAGCGGCAGTGAAAATTTAGATTTTGATTCTTAAAAAGATAATTGAACATAGTTTAACATAACAAAATACCCTAAACAATGCTTTAATGTAGGCCGGATCTTATAACACAGTTTCTGTTCGGATGTCACCACAAACTATCGAGTATCATCGATTGCAAATTTCTTATCATGGCAACAAGCCGATTTTCTAATTTGTACCCCCATAACCAAAATCCAAGACGTATCCACGTCAAAACCTTTCTTTGCTGGTAAAACTGTTACGGTGACTGTGAGTCACCGCCTGCATGGATTAGGTATCAAGCGGATAAAAGTGAAATATTATTGTTGTAGTAAAACATTTTAATTTTTTTTTTCGTTTTTAAATAGTATTGGCTTAAAAAACAAAGTCAAGGAGCATGAATGCAATAACTTTTTTAACATTCGTAACAATCACTCTCAAAACTGAGACGGTGACTCAAAGTCTTTGGGTGGGCGGATTAGGGTAACTAAGGAAAAACGGCCTAAGAAGATATCATCCTGAAACTTTTAACAGATGTTGGTACTAAAGTCTTTATTGTTTTTGCAAAGTATGAATCCTGTACCCTCCTTATTTTCGGTGGGAGAGGGGTTCAAAGCAAAATATAAAAGTATTTTTTTCTCGAAAACGGCTGAACCGATTTGGATGAAAAAAATATATATTGTACAGACTAATGGGGCAATGTTGTAAAAAAATTTAAAAAAAAATTGGACAAAAAAAAGTTGGTGAAAAAAAATATTAAAGTTTTAAAAAAAAAAATTTCTTAGATCCTCTTAATTGACCACTCTGAGTTTTTGTCGAAAAAATCCGTGAAAATTGTACTTTCAATATACGGGAATGGTCACTGATGTGGAACTTTGCGAAATTCACGCATATATGTGTGTCGACCCTATGTATCTCCCACTGTACTTTTTCCTAAAATTACCCCAATTGGATTTTGATGTATGGGAGATTTATGTAAAACCATATTCTAAATATTTTTTACTTGTCACTTTTCTGTACGACACACCGTTCTCATGATATTTGCGTTTTTATTTATATGGAGGTGGAGAAACCTGGTTGTCTGATTTCATACATTTTTGAGCTAATCTTAGTTTTGATAAAAAAAATACTTTTTACAAAATTCTAGCTCCTTAGCTCAACTTGTTCGCGGGTTGTTGTGGTGACTGGCGAATAGATGATTTTTTTTAACTTTCGAGCAAGGCTAAGTTCGTTAATGGGCAAAAATGGACCATGGGCGGGGGGTACCTCCCATACGAACGAAAAAGTTTTTTGCGAATATCTCATAAATGGTGCATCTTATCAAAAAGTTATTTAGGATATAAAACTCCCATACATTTTTTTTGTAGTTCCAGACAGAGCTTAGGGGAAGACCCTTTAATGCCGAAGCACAGCTCGGGATGGTCGGAAGGACAAAAGGAGATGCCGATTTATGTTCTCCTTGAACTTTTGCGGGTTATGGTCCGGGGGGAACACATCGGATGGTAAATCGTTCCAAAGTCTTGTTGTTCGAGGAATGAAGGAACCCCTAAACTATACTGTACGAAAACGGGGAGGCTCAAGGAAGAAGTCGTGCGCACGTGCAGCTGCACGAGAGGGTCTAGGGAAAATATACCGTAGAGGAATAAGTTGGGAAATTTCGATTGAGCATTTCCCATGGAAATATATATAGAATATGCTGAGTACCCCAACAGAGCGACGATGCTCGAGAGACGGTAATAAATCTGTCAAAGACATGTCTCCAATCAATCGGATCGCACGTTTTTGAATTCGGTTCAGCAGTTGCAGGACAGTTTTTGGGGCTCCGGCCCAAATGTTCGAATTGTACGCAAATCTCGGTCGAATGTAGGTCTTGTACATGCTGAGTACGTCGATTGGCGCGAAATATTTTTTGCAGCATCCTGGCAAGCCACGCTTTGCTTCCAAAGGAAGCGTCGCAGCTAGGCACTGCGACGCTTCCTTTGCTATTTTAAAAATATGGTCGCTCCATTGGAGCTTCTCATTTATTTCGATGCCCAGTATTCTGATGTTTTTAGAGTCATTAATGGACTCATTCATAAATTCGACCGTTTCGGGCGATTTTTCGCATTTCATCGACAACAGCATTGATTGGGTTTTAGAAGCTTTGAATTCCACACGGTTGATTCTGCCCCAAACCAGAACTGTGTTTAAATCAGAATTCAAAGATCTAATTTGCTCACTGCGTTTCGATCGAACTGCAATGGCGTTCGATTCTGCAGGTGAGCTGAAATGGTAGGAGGCGTCAAGGGAGCTGTCATCTGCGAAACAGTAAAGCGGATTGAGAGTGAGAGACAGCAGATCATTGATAAATATTAAGAAGAGCGTAGGAGCTAGAACTGAGCCTTGAGGGACACCAGAGTTAATTTTGCAGAAATCAGACTTGAATCCATCCAATAGAACCCGTATTGAACGATCAGAAAGGTAGCTCTCAATCCATTTGGAAATACCAGAAATTAGACCGATAGCTTTTATCTTTGTCAGTAAAGCTTTGTGCCAAACACGATCGAAAGCTTTGGAGATGTCCAAAGCTATTGTTTTTGATTCGCCAAAATTATGGTCACTTTTATTCCAACGCTCGGTCAAGCAAACCAAAAGATCACCTGTGGAGTGGCGCGCACGAAAGCCATATAGACGATCGTTGATTATGTTATTGGGCTCTAAGAAGTTTGTAATTTTTCTGTTAATCAAAGTTTCCATAACCTTGGCTAGTATGGAAGTCAGAGCTATAAGCCTATAATTTGAGGGGTCGCATTTGTCACCTTTTTTTTGGGTTTGGGCTGGACATTAGTTGCTTTCCAAAAAGAGGCACAGATCCTCTGGGAGAAACTGTGGTAAAATAGAGAGCTAAGGTGACGGCAAATTTTTCAAAACATGTGGGGGAATGCCATCTGGTTCTGTGGATTTGTTCACGTCAATCTCTTGCAGAATTTTAACTATTTGTCTTTTGCGGATGGAAAGTTTTGGAGAGACAATCTCAGAGATGGTGGGTTCGGGTGGTAATTGGTTGGATTGCGGGAGACTCGAGTTTGTTGCGAATTCCGCCGTTAAAACGTTTGCCTTGCCAACGGGATCGACAACCACTTCATTATCACAGATTAGTGGAGAAGTTGAAGATTTTGTGAAATTGTTTTTTTACCGCTTTCACCATTGATCAAAAGGATTTTTGCCCTTTCGGGCAGGTTAAAATTTTCATCTTTTGGTCGAAGTCATGTTTAGCACGCCGCAGTACAGACTTGGAGGTGTTACGAGCGTTTATAAACAACGAGGGGGTTTCTTCGTTAGGGTTTTTCTTCAATTCAGAAAACGCCGTCTTTTTTGTTTTAATGGCGTCGCGACACGCTTTTGTGAACCAGCTGTTGGATTCACACTTCACCAGAGTCGAACTGCACGGTATGTAGGACATCATACCAAGTGTGATTACGTTCGTGACCTTTGCAGTCGCAACGTCAATTTCGCCTTCCCTGAAACTAGCAGACCACTTGTAAGCTGCAAAATTCTGGTTCAAGCTCTCCCAGTTGGCTTTTTTAAAATGCCAAACAGTCCTATGCGGGGCTTTAATTGTATTTTTCGGTGGCAAATGAACAGCTTACCAGACAGTGATCAGATCCTCCCAGGGGAGGCAAGACAGAAATACTATATTTAGACGGATTTGTAGTTAAAAATAAATCCAACAGATATGAGGTGTGTCCTGCAACATCTGGAATCCACCTCGTAGGTTTGTCTACGATTTGCGTCAACAAGTTTGATTCGACGAAGAGTTCCGCGTGCAAACCAACAGGTATGAGAAAGGAAGCCACTTATCATTATTGACGTTGAAATGACCCCCAACAACAATTTCAGCGTCAGGATTTGATGCAGTAATTGGATCAATGGATTCAGACAATTTGTCCAACTCAACCAAGGTGTTCTCGGTGGAACAATTAGGACTTCGGTAAATGAAACAGAGGTAGATGTGCTTGCGCATATGGAGCTTTAACCAGATGAAATTAAATTCTTGATTAGCGCATTTTCCTAAATTAGGAAGAAGTGAGTAAGGCACATCGTTGCGGATATAAATTGCGATACCCCTTTGACGAAAAAATACTGGCACTAAATGGTACCCGCTTACCTAAAATTGACCTGAGTCGCATTCACGGTCAACTTTAGTCTCACCCAAAGCCAGTACCAGTGTTTATACCCGTATGGTGAAACCAAAGGGTATATTAACTTTGCCTTACCGTTTGTAACGCCAAGATCCCGTCATCACACATAAAAATGAATTACACCAGTGTGTTTAGAATGATAAAAATAATTAATTTTTGCATGTCCGTCCGTCTGTCTGTCTGTCCGTCCGTCTGTCTGTCTGTCTGTCTGCCTGTGGCGCGGCTTGCGGGCGCACGGATTGAGCTAGAGACTTGAAATTTTGCGCAGATCCGTTTTTCGTAAAATGCGAGGCTAAGTTCGTTAATGGGCAAAAATGGACCATTAGGGGGGGTACCCCCCATACGAACGAAAACGATTTTTGCGAATATCTCAAAAACGGTGCATCTCATCAAAAAAGTGCAAGAACAAAAGTTATTTAGAATATGATTCTACTTAAACTCCCATACATCGAAATCCGATTGGAATAAATTTTAAAAAATCTTATTGGAAAGTTTGACTTCAAAGTGGAATTTTGGTACAACTGTTCGAATTTTGATACGAATATCACCATACGGGTCTCCAATGATTACCAGATTGGCAATTATAGCTTTTGTTATGTTTTTTTAGTAAGGTACACTGCCGGTCAAAAAAACTTGACCGATGATAAAAAAAAACAAATTTTTTGACTTTTCACTCATGTTTCATGTATTGTAAATGTTTAATTTGACAATTTCTGAAAGAATGTACATAACTGAAGCTTATGCAACATTTTGAAATTATTATTCGATGAACATGATGAAAGAAAAAAAAATGATCTGAAATATACAATTTAAACGCATTTTTCATAGAAGTGACCACCTTTTGCTCATTACACATGAACGGTCATACTCGTGATAATAACAAGGAATCAAATGATGAAAAATTGTCGTTGGCGATTGTTGACAGTACATAAACAATGATGCGTGATCGGGTGCGCTCGGTCGACTTGGCCGCGTTTCCTCGTGCCGAGGCGATTGCAGCCGAGAAAAGTCGATAATAGTCGAATATCGATCAATTCAAAATTGAAAATGTCTATTCTCTTATCATTCACCTTGAATGTATATAAAAAACCTTAACTAGCACATACAATGGGAGTGAAAAATCGAAAAATTGGTTTTTTTTATCATCGGTCAAGTTTTTTTGACCGGCAGTGTAGATGTAAACAGAAAGATGGTTCTCCCTAATTCCGCGAACATTACAAAAATCAAATTTAAAAAAAAAATTAAAAAAAAAGTTACCCGTATTTTTTTGTTTGGTGGAATATCGTCCGGTAGGCGGAGGGGAGGAGGTCAAAGTCGGCGATAACTGGATATTACAAAAACTTTAAAAATTTGTAACTTCTGAACGGCTTTACCGATTGAGATGATATTAAACATTTTGGAAAGGTGATTAATATTTTTTGACTCCCTCCCCCTCACCGTCATATTGTAAAATTCAATTTAGTGACAAAATTTAAAATATCTCGAGAAAGACATTTTTCGCTAAATAAAATTTTGGGGTAAATGCGTTGTGGATTTTTAAAAAAAATTCAAAAAAATCGAATACATGAAAATTTTATATATTTGACTGATTTTCGATTGGTTTTTATGTTGTATGTACATAATAATAAAATTAATTAGAAATTCATTTAAAAGAAAATGTTTAAAATATATCACCATTAGAAAATTTTTTTACTTTTAGAAAGTATCCGCCTGGAATAAATCCGTAAAAATTTTGAGTTCCTGGAAGTGTATTGACACTTTTAAACCTTCTTTGAAGTTGTTGCTGTTTTACCTCATATTCTCTCTGTGTTGCAAATTCAAAAGCTGTTTGTATATTGAGGCTTTTTGTCCAATTGTACAAATCTTGAGCTGTTATAGTGTGGCCGTACTCATTTGATAAACTGGCTCTTGTGGCCATTCTTTTCACTGTTCTACCGATGCCATCGCACGGACCTTTTAGAACGTTTACTACCAGAAAAGAGTTTGCAGCAACGATTATTTAAAAAAAACAAAAGCTATAATTGCCAATCTGGCAATTATTGAAAACCCGTATGGTGATTTAAGTGAACAGCGAAAAGTTGTATCAAAATTCCAGT
Source organism: Chrysopilus asiliformis (assembly GCA_964034945.1). Taxonomy (NCBI): domain Eukaryota; kingdom Metazoa; phylum Arthropoda; class Insecta; order Diptera; family Rhagionidae; genus Chrysopilus; species Chrysopilus asiliformis. The sequence continues at coordinate 56,024,049 of OZ035962.1, forward strand.
TTGAAGTCAAATTTTCCAATAAGATTTTTATACCCGTATGGTGAAACCAAAGGGTATATTAACTTTGCCTTACCGTTTGTAACGCCAAGATCCCGTCATCGCACAAAAAAATGAATTACACCAGTGTGTTTAGAATGATGAAAAAAGTTGAATTTAGCATGTCCGTCCGTCTGTCTGTCTGTCTGTCTGTCCGTCCGTCCGTCTGTCTGTCTGTCTGTGGCGCGGATTGCGGGCGCATGGATTGAGCTAGAGACTTGAAATTTTATACAGATCCGTTTTTCGTAAAATGTGAGGCTAAGTTCGTTAATGGGCAAAAATGGACCATTAGGGGGGGTACCCCCCATACAAACGAAATCATTTTTTGTGAATATCTCAAAAACGGTGCATCTTATCAAAAAAGTCCAAGAACAAAAGTTATTTAGGATATGATTGTACATAAAACTCCCATACATCAAAATCCGATTGGAATAAATTTTAAAAAATCTTATTGGAAAGTTTGACTTCAAAGTGGAATTTTGGTATAACTGTTCGAATTTTGATACGAATATCACCATACGGGTCTCCAATGATTGCCAGATTGGCAATTATAGCTTTTGTTATGTTTTAAAATTTATTCCAATCGGATTTTCATGTATGGGAGTTTTATGTAGAATCATATCCTAAATAACTTTTGTTCTTAGACTTTTTTGATAAAATTCACCGTTTTTGAGATATTCAGAAAAAAAGTTTTCGTTCGTATGGGGGTACCCCCCCTAATAGACCATTTTTGCCCATTAAAGAACTTAGCCTCACATTTTACGAAAAACGGATCTGTACAAAATTTCAAGTCTCTAGCTCAATCCGTGCGCCCGCAATCTGCGCCACAGACAGACGGACGGACGGACGGATATGCTAAATTCAACTTTTTTATACCCGTATGGTGAAACCAAAGGGTATATTAACTTTGCCTTACCGTTTGTAACGCCAAGATCCCGTCATCACATACAAAAATGAATTACACCAGTGTGTTTAGAATGATAAAAAGAATTGAATTTTGCATGTCCGTCCGTCTGTCTGTCTGTCCGTCTGTCTGTCTGTCTGTCCGTCTGTCTGTCCGTCCGTCTGTCTGTGGCGCGGATTGCGTGCGTACGGATTGAGCTAGAGACTTGAAATTTTGCGCAGATCTGTTTTTCGTAAAATGCGAGGCTAAGTTCGTTCATGGGCAAAAATGGACTATTAGGGGGGGGTACCCCCCGTACGAACGAAAAAGTTTTTTGCGAATATCTCCAAAACGGCGCATCTTACCAAAAAAGTGAAAGAACAAAAGTTATTTAGGATATGATTCTACATAAAACTCCCATACATCAAAATCCGATTGGAATAAATTTTAAAAAATCTTATTGGAAAGTTTGACTTCAAAGTGGAATTTTGGTACAACTGTTCGAATTTTGATACGAATATCACCATACGGGTCTCCAATGATTGCCAGATTGGCAATTATAGCTTTTGTTATGTTTATCATTCTAAACACACTGGTGTAATTCATTTTTTTGTGTGATGACGGGATCTTGGCGTTACAAACGGTAAGGCAAAGTTAGTATACCCTTTGGTTTCACCATACGGGTATAATTAGGTTTCACTTTTTATACCCGTATGGTGAAACCAAAGGGTATATTAACTTTGCCTTACCGTTTGTAACGCCAAGATCCCGTCATCACACAAAAAAATGAATTACACCAGCGTGTTTAGAATGATAAAAAAAATAGAATTTTGTATGTCCGTCCGTCTGTCTGTGGCGCGGATTGCGGGCGCATGGATTGAGCTAGAGACTTGAAATTTTGCGCAGATCCGTTTTTCGTAAAATGCAAGGCTAAGTTCGTTAATGGGCAAAAATGGACCATTAGAGGGGTACCCCCCATAGGAACGAAAATGTTTTTCGCGAATATCTCAAAAATTGTATATCTTATCAAAAAAGTGCAAGAACAAAAGTTATTTAGGATATCATTCTACATAAAACTCCCATACATCAAAATCCGATTGGAACAAGTTTTAAAAAAAATCTTGTTGGAAAATTTGAATTCAAATGAAATTTTGATACGCCGTTCAATTAAATCACCATACGGGTTTTCAATAATTGCCAGATTGGCAATTATAGCTTTTGTTATGTTTATTTACTTTCACTGCCTTTTGGAGGGATTGCGAGAAGCTCAAACAAATTATTTGTTAATGGGACACCAAAGTATTGAACAATTGCCACTACAAATCATTCATCATTCTTTCAGTAATTTTTAGTTCGAGCCAATGTTTGTAGAAATCTCCCATAGCCAATTGCTCCTCTTGCAGATGCATAGTAATTTTTTGACTGGAGTGAAAACTGCAATGAATTCCTCAGCAAACTTCAACTCTTCCTCTGTAAGCTTAAGCTCTTTATAAATATTCTCATATGATTTGCAATATTCTTTTAATTCCAAAAGTCGTTTAACCATATCAAACGTTGAATTCCATCTCGTGCATATTATAGGCATTTTAAAATTTTGTCGGTGCAACATAGCTCGATGAGTGAGCGTTCTTAGCGATAGCACGACACTAAGAAGTCGGTGAATTTTTGCTTTAATTTGTTTATCTTTTAACACATCCTTGACCGCCAGTTGGATGGTGTGTGCAGCGCAACGAATGCTATTTATTAGAAAATCAGATTTATTTTCCGAAATAATTAGTCACCGTATTTGAGAAACGCTTCCTAATCCATTTTCGATTTCATTATCACTGTCGTAATTAATTTCTTGTCTATTATTTTCATCCTGGTCCATTTCTGCATCCTCTATTTCCTCACTATCCAATTCGTCGTTAAGAAGACTGGTCGCTTTCAGCATATTTCGACCATTATCAGTAGTAATGGAATAAATTTGATCAGCGCTGAGACCGTAATTCTTTAAGATATCAATAAAAACACTTTTAATGTATGTTGCAGTGTGCCTCTCTGTAAGTTCGACCATAGCTAATGTCCTAATTATAATCTTATTGTCAACTATAAACTGTACGTTGATTCCTAATATAGACCTGTTTAACCCTTTCATGCATACGTTTTTGGTATCCGAGGGTTTTTGGGGTCGCTGATTACGAATCTGAAGTCAAAACTTCAAAATTCAAAATGGCGGATCCAATATGGCAGTCAAAAAAGATAAAATTCAATAGATTACGCTGAAAACTAGTACGTAATTTTATCTTTTTTGACCGCCATATTGGATCCGCCATTTTGAATTTTTGACTTCAGATTCATAATCAGCGACCCCAAAAACCTTTATAAAGCTGATTACCGATTTTTTAACTGTAATAGATTTGCCACAGTTACATTTAATCTGCAAAATAGCTACTTTTTTGCTCTTTATTTATTTATAAAATGCAGCAATTATAAAAAACATAACAAAAGCTATAATTGCCAATCTGGCAATCATTGGAGACCCGTATGGTGATATTCGTATCAAAATTCGAACAGTTATACCAAAATTTCACTTTGAAGTCAAACTTTCCAATAAGATTTTTGAAAAATTTATTCCAATCGGATTTTGATGTATGGGAGTTTTATGTAGAATAATATCCTGAATAACTTTTGTTCTTGGACTTTTTTGATACGGTGCACGGTTTTTGAGATATTCGCGAAAAACGTTTTCATTCCTATGGGGGGTACCCCCCCCCCCCCCTAATGGTCCATTTTTGCCCATTAACGAACTTAGCCTCGCATTTTACGAAAAACGGATCTGGGCAAAATTTCAAGTCTCTAGCTCAATCCATGCGCCCGCAATCCGCGCCACAGACAGACGGACAGACAGACAGACGGACAGACAGACAGACAGACAGACGGACAGACAGACAGACGGACAGACGGACCGACATGCAAAATTCATTTTTTTTTATCATTCTAAACACACTGGTGTAATTCATTTTTTGTGTGATGACGGGATCTTGGCGTTACAAACGGTAAGGCAAAGTTAATATACCTTTTGGTTTCACCATACGGGTATAAAAATGAATATTTGTCTGTAATATTTTCTGTTTGTTTCCAAAAATCTCACAAACTACCAGTCCGATTGAGTTCAAATTTATACATAAAGTATGTTTTGAAGATAGGATGGTTTGTATATACAGTGCGATTATTTTGCATTACTCCTTCCCCCCGCCCCCATACAGTTATGTCAAATTTAAGACTGTAGAAAGAATTTAAGAATTTACTTTTTAGTAGGCCACGTTTTATTTTTAATCAAAAAATAATTATGTCAATATCTGAAGGGGGAAGGGGGGGAAGGGGGAAGGGGATGGGGAAGGGGGAAGGGGAAGGGGGGGGAGGAAGGGGGGAGGGGAAGGGCGGGGGTGGAAGGGGGGGGGGGGAGGAAGGGGGGAGGGGGAGTTGGGGAGGGTAGGGGGGATAAATTAATGATGTTTCGTCTCACACACACACATACACACACACATATATACATATATATATATATATATATATGTAAGAACAATTTATCGTAAGGAATATTATTTTTACAAATTCGGGCGCCCGGGCGCCCTACGATAAATAATATTCCTTACGATAAATTGTCTTACGATAAATTGTTCTTACGATAAATTGTCTTACGATAAATTGTTCTTACGATAAATTGTCTTACGATAAATTGTTCTTACGATAAATTGTTCTTACGATAAATTGTTCTTACGATAAATTGTTTTACGATAAATTGTTCACGATAAATTGTTTTACGATAAATTGTTCACGATAAATTGTCCGCGAATCGCTACAAGGTGGTAAATCGCGAGTAGATAAGTCATTCGCACGCCTCGTTTCATGCGAATGTACATTAGATACTTTAACTAAAACGAACGAACATTTCAAGGTTTTGTTAGCTATTTTATACATAAGCAAAGCTAGTTCAAAAAGCTTTAGTTTTCCAATCGGTAAATTTTTTTCATTATATAACAACGCCGAAGGTGTCAATCGAGGCAGATTGTTTATTGCCCTCAATGCCTTGTTCTGAAGAACTTTGATTTCTTGTAACAAATATGCCGGTATATCAGACCATATAGGGTTTAAATACGACAAAAGTGAGTGAATGTGAGCAAAATATATTTTATAAAGAGTAGACTTTGGTAAAATATGCCGTAGTCTCCAAATACAAGCGACAAATGGTATTATTTTCGATTTAACTTTTTGAACATGTCGATCCCATTTCATGTTTTTGAAGTGAAAACTTCTTTAGCGCCGTTGTGAGTGATTTCAAATTCGATGAAACGAAAAAGCGACAGTAAAAAGAGATAGGATTTTTTAGCCTGCGAGAAAATGAGATAGAATACAGATGGGTGCCGGTCAATTTATCGTAAACAAGAGTGATGGATAGGGGGAAGGGCGGAAGGGAGAAGTGGTAGGAGGGAGTTAGGTGGAGGGAGGAAGTGGAGAGAGGAGGGGATAAATTATTGATGTTTCGTCATACATTGCAATATATACATATCTATATATATAAAAATGGATGTTTGTCTGTTTGTCTGTCTGTCTGTTTGTTTGTCTGTCTGAGATTACAAAACTCAAAAACTACTGGACCGATTTTTACGCGGTTTTTTGCAAAATGATCTTGTTGCCAGGAGCAGGTTTTTAGCTATGTAGAATTCAAAACGGAAGGTCCTGTAAGGATAATGAAAATATCCTTTTTCCCGTTTTTCCCAGGGAAAAGTGGCATTATAGGGTTTTTGGGGTCGCTGATCACGAATCCGGTATTAGATTTTCAAAATTCGAAACGGAAGGTCGTGTAAGGATAAGAAAATATCCTTTTTCCCATTTCTCCCCGGAAAGATTGGCATTATAGGGTTTTTGGGGTCGCTGATCACGAATCCGGTATTAGATTTTCAAAATTCGAAACTAAAGGTCCTGTAAGGATAATGAAAATATCCTTTTTCCCATTTTTCCCCGGAAAAATTGGCACTATGGGGTTTTTGGGGTCGCTGATCACGAATCCGGTATTAGATTTTCAAAATTCGAAACGGAAGGTCGTGTAAGGATAAGAAAATATCCTTTTTCCCATTTCTCCCCGGAAAGATTGGCATTATAGGGTTTTTGGGGTCGCTGATCACGAATCCGATATTAGATTTTCAAAATTCGAAACGAAAGGTCCTGTAAGGATAAATACCCTTTTTCCCGTTTTTCCTCGGAAAAATCGGCATAAGGGGGTTTTTTGGGGTCGCTGATCATGAATCCGGTATTAGATTTTCCAAATTCGAAACGGAAGGTCCTGTAAGGATTACGCAAATGTCCTTTTTCCAATTTTTCTTGAAACAATTGACACTAAGGGGTTTTCGAGGTCGTTGATCGCGAATCCGGTGTTCGATTTTTCAAATGCTAAACGGGAGGTCCTGTAATGATAATGGAAATGTATGTACTTTTTCCAATTTTTCTCGCAAAAAAAAACAAAGCTTTGGGGGTTGCTTATCACGAATCTGGAGTTGGAATTTCAAAATTCGAAACGGAAGGTCTTATAGGATAACATTTTTTCCCAAAACTTTTTAAGTTATTTATGGTTTTTTGGCATTCTAAAATTTACACAAAAAAACTTTTAGCTGCCAACGAAGGGTCTGCTAGTATATATATATAAATTGTTTTACCTATTAGAATTTCTCGGCTTATAAGCCGAGAAATTCCAATAGGATTCAATGCTAAAAGGTCGAGTATAAACCATGAATCAGAAATGGTTCAATGGTTAAACACTAAATTGTTTTACTATAAATTGTTCACGATAAAATTGTTCACGATAAATTGTTTACGATAAATTGACCGGCACCCGATTGGACCATAATAAATCAGTTATAGCTGTGGCAATTTACATTTCTCCCAACCAATCAATAAATACAATTATTGAATTTATCCACGATAATTTGCTAAAGTAAACATCAGAAATATCGCGGATTTTTAAAAAGATCACGATAAAATTCCTATGATTTTAAGTGGAAATTTTAATGTGAATTTTGCATTGGATACAGCGCTCCCTTTGATTGAGTTCCTCAACACCAAATTAAATTTAAAAATGTGCTCCAGTCACACTGAATCGACAACAAGATCGAAAACAGTAATTGACGCTGTATTTCAAAGATATATTGATCAAACCCAAACCAAAGCATTCATTTTATACTTTAGTTATCATAAGCCGCTCGTGTCATTTATTGAAATTGAAAACAAAGAGTCTGAATAAAAATATAATATAACTTTTGAACTTGGTACCAATAATTATAATAAATAAACGCTATAACTATCCCACTCCTGATACCGCATTCGTCTCATTCTCTCGCTGTTTAATTTTCCTAAGGTTTCACTTCTACCGCGTGTGCACACATGTTTTTTTTGTATATTCAAACCTAAGTAAATTAAATCTTCAATTTCCGATATAGCCCGATTTTCCACCAAGAGTTGAAAAGACCTGGGGATGTTATTTTTAAAAACTATAAATTTTGTTTTGGTATAATTAATTTTAAGATTGTTATTATCGAAGTATTCCTTCAGTTTATCGAGATCGGATTGCATTGCATATTTTAAGTCGTCTTGTGTATTTTCACTATATAAAAGTAACGCGTCGTCCGCATATAAAATTAAAACTCCATTCAAGTCTATTTCAAATGTATCATCAATATACATTATAAAGATTAAAGGCCCTAATATCGATCCCTGCGGGACTCCCCGAATAAGTTCCATTTCGCAACTCTCATAGTTATTGAACTTTACGCGCTGACGTCGATCAGTCAGATAATTCATTAAAAGTTCAACACTACCGTCGCTAAAACACAGTTTTTTGAGTTTGAGGGTAATAACTCATGGTCTATAGAATCAAAAGCCTTATGTAGGTCAATAGTAATTAATGCCGTGTTTCTTTTTTTTTAGATGGATAGCTGTAATCTATTGACTACTTCTAGGCATGCTGACAACGTACTAGAATTTGGGGTAAAACCAAATTGATTGGAATGAAGAATTTTGTGCTTAGATAGATGTTCCCATATTTGATCTGCAAGAATTTTTTCAAACGGTTTTGATAATATAGGAAGAATAGAAATCGGTCGATAGTTGTTAGCTACAGTTTTATCGCCACCCTTATGAATCGGAATTACCCTAGCTGTCTTCAGTTCCACCGGAATACGAGCTGTTTGAATGAATTCATTGTAATATTTAGTTAACAGAATTATTTTGGAATCATTTAATAATTTGACTTGAGATATCGAGATATTATCATATCCAGCACTTACGTTAGTTTTAAGTTCTTTGATAAAATCTTTTACTTGCGCTACTGTTACTGTGTTGAAATTAAAGCAAGGTTCTGTAAATAGTAGTTTGAGATCAAAATTGAAATTATATGAGTTAATGGATTGGCGAAGAGAGAAATTTGCTACATTAACAAAATATTGATTAAGTCCATTAACAATTTCCGTTGGGGAACTGACTATACAATCGTTTATATTCATGACATCTGGAAATGTTTTTGTACTCTTGTGCTTATTGTATAGGGTGTAGTTAATAATTTGCCATAATTTTCGAGAGTTCTGCAAGTTTTCATTATGCTGTTCACGGATATACAGTGAGTATAAAAAGTCAGCGTACAGTGACGATTTTTGAATAAAATACTAAATATAGCAAACACTGTATTTATTTTTCAAATTCTGGTTACAAGATTTTGTTGCCTGGACAATTCTTTACAGATCTGTAAAAAAAATAATCAAAAAAATAATAATTTATTACTTAAATTTATTACTTTAACTAAAAATATGCTTTTTTAAGAGCGCAAAAAGTCGCCGTACAGCTATTAAAACAACCAATAAATATGGGCTAATTTACCGTTAGTATTTGGTTGGGTATCCAATAGATCGAATTACTGCTTGAAGTTGCCTGGGCAGCGATTCTACCAACTCCCGGGTCACTTCCGGGTCACTTCCGGGGTTATTTTTGCCCAATTCTTCTTGCAACACCGTCTTAAGCGTTTTCTCGCTAGTAATAGTGTGGCTGCGGATTTTCTTGTCAAGCAAGTCCCATAGATGTTCGAGGGGGTTTATATCAGGAGAATGGGCTGGCGTTTAGAAATATTTGGGAGTGTTGTAGAGTAGCCATAAGCGTGTATTGAGTGATCTATGCTTCAAATCGTGATCCTGCATAAACACAAACGTGTCCTTAGTCCCATTTCTTCAGCGCTAGCATGTAAATTTTGTTTTTATTTGTCAACTAGCTTGAAAGAACCCGGCGTTGCCCGGGTAGTAATAAATTTTTGAATATGAAAAAATCCTTTTTTTTCAAAAGTATTTTGATGTATAGAAAAATTATGCAGTAATTATATTTCAAACAATTTTTTGTTCATAATTTTTTTGGTTTTACGCACTGTTTTCAAGAAAATTGCAAATATTTTGTCCATCTGCTTGGGAGAAAGGGAATAGAGCGAATTCCCTTATTGCCAGACACTTAAGATTTTTGCATTTATGTTGTAACATATGTTGAACAACCATAAAATAGTTTCAGAGCTAGCTGAGAAGGGGATTGGTCGAAAATTTACCCTGACAGATATCCAACATTAAAAATTGTATAAAAATCCGTTCTGTAGTTTAGTAGATAGTAGGAGAGGGGGCTCACACCATGTAGAGCGGAGTAGTTTGAGTGGATGAAAATATCTTTTATGATTGACCTGCCCAACACTGAAAACCGTATTCAAATCCCTTCAGTTGTTCAGAAGATAATAGGCGAGGGGGTGAAAGGGGAGCCGATACCGCGACCACACCTAACTATAAACCGTGGTCATGATACATAGTCTATGTTGGTTCAGTAGTTCTTGAGTTTATACGGTACTCCATCTCACAAATCAAAAAAATTTATAACTCTATCTCACAAATAAAAAAAACGCTTCCGCAGTTTGTTGCTGCACTCCAGATTGGGGATATGAGAATCATATTGAAGTATATTAGATTTAGTTGTAACGTATCAAACCAATCGCTGGACAGAAAAATAAACTACACCAGGGTGTTTGGGATGACAAAAGATTTTGATTTTGGCATGTCAGATCGTCTGTCTATCTGTCGTCTGTCCGTCTATATATCCGTGAATATCATAACTTTCGGAAAGATTGAGCTAGAGATTTGAAATATTTACAGTTGCGTTTCTCGTAAATGGCAATGATAAGTTCTTGAACTGGCAAAATCGGACCATTCCCTTCTCCATATAAATGAGACTTTTTTCGCAATTTTCTCGAAAACGGTGAATCGCATTGAAAAATTTATAAAGCTCAAATGTGTTTTGAATATGATTTTACATAACTTATCTATACATCAAAATTTAGTTAGACTACCTCTTTCCCCTCCCCGATACAAATTTTCTTTATTTTCTCGAAAACTGTGCATCGTATCGAAAAGTTATAAAAATATTTGTTTAGAATATGATTTTATACAACTTATCTATTCAGTTGGACCACTCCTACCTCCCTCTCCCATACAAATAGATTTTTTTTAAATAAACGAATTGGTCGGTGACAAAGTACCTTATTTAAATTCGTTCTCCAAAAAATGAATAACTTAAATTATCAAATCGTTCAACACCAATCCATTTAATTTTACTTGGTCACTGAGTAAATACCTTGATTCACTTCGTTGTACACAAAATAAAATACTTTCGACGATTTAAAAGTGGGAAAAACAGCGATAATTTGCGCACTATATCGATAAACAACCGCTTCGCATCGATCATCAATAAGGAAAGGGCGAATATATTTCTCAGTTGTCAAACGCGAGTCTGAGAGCGTGACGCCATCTGTTGGCGATAAAATTATTGTGAGGTACAAAATTTTCCGTTTTTCAATTCCAAATACAATATTTTCTCCTTCCATACCAAAATCCCATACAAAATGCAAATTTCAATTTTTCCGATATTCCCGTTTTTCCCCAAAATTTTTCTCGACTTTTCCAACAAAACGAAAAAAGATTCGAGATTTGTGATTTGGAATTACTGAAAGTGCAAACCAGAAAACCGCTCCCCTGAAAGTATGCAATTTCGGTTTTCCAAGATTTTCCAACTTTTCCGGTAGAAATTTCCAATTTTCGGCTCCGTTGTGTTTTTATATGTTGCAATACGAATCCAACAAAAAAAACCCCATGCAAATCGGATTATATTCAGCCGAGTTATGGATAGTCAAACGGACCACGATTCATTTTTATATATAAAGATATACACATACTGGTCCATAACCTCATCAATAAAATGCAGCCTACCCACCCCCCGCCCCGCTCATGCCGTCCCATACCCTGACTCCATACTTGAGGTTTTCCTTTTGAAACTCCATATTCTTTTTACGCCACAAAATTGGCCTTTCTTCCGATTGGAAAATGTTAAATTTACTCTCGTCAGTAATATTTACTATTTACTGACTAATATTTACTGACGAGAGTAAATTTAACATTTTCCAATCGGAAGAAAGGCCAATTTTGTGGCGTAAAAAGAATATGGAGTTTCAAAAGGAAAACCTCAAGTATGGAGTCAGGGTATGGGACGGCATGAGCCGGGCGGGGGCTGGGTAGGCTGCATTTTATTGATGAGGTTATGGACCAGTATGTGTATATTGACAAATAAAAACAAAATTTACATGCTAGCGCTGAAGAAACGGGACTAAGGACACGTTTGTGTTTATGCAGGATCACGATTTGAAGCATAGATCACTCAATACACGTTTATGTCTGCTCTACAACACTCCCAAATATTTCTAAACGCCAGCCCATTCTCCTGATATAAACCCCCTCGAACATTTATGGGACTTGCTTGACAAGAAAATCCGCAGCCACACTATTACTAGCGAGAAAACGCTTAAGACGGTGTAGCAAGAAGAATTGGGCAAAAATAACCCCGGAAGTGACCCGGAAGTGACCCGGGAGTTGGTAGAATCGCTGCCCAGGCAACTTCAAGCAGTAATTCGATCTATTGGATACCCAACCAAATACTAACGGTAAATTAGCCCATATTTATTGGTTGTTTTAATAGCTGTACGGTGACTTTTTGCGCTCTTAAAAAAGCATATTTTTAGTTCAAGTAATAAATTTAAGTAATAAATTATTATTTTTTTGATTATTTTTTTTACAGATCTGTAAAGAATTGTCCAGGCAACAAAATCTTGTAACCAGAATTTGAAAAATAAATACAGTGTTTGCTATATTTAGTATTTTATTCAAAAATCGTCACTGTACGCTGACTTTTTACACTCACTGTATGTTTTTTTGACATTTCTTTTCTTCTTCTCAAATAACACTTTAATATTTTTAAATCGCGAGGCAAGAATGGTATTATTCGGGTATTTTTTTATCAATTTATATAAACGTTCCTTTTCTTTAGAAATGTTTAGCAGTTCTGGCATAATAAATGTTTTCAGGATACGATTTTTTGAATTAATAACTTTCTTCTTCGTGTTTTTAGCTAATGACTCGAACCATTTGTCAAATAATTCAGAAAAAGGCCTATCGCTTTGTAAATCAACTCTATTGAAGTCTTCCATAACCTTTACTTTATCTATCACATTGAAGTAATTAAATTTTTCAGAACTAAAGGAATTTTGCACATTCACCTGAAGCAACATTGAATTATGATCGCTAAGAGATGATTCAAAAATTTACACGATGTACTCATATTGCAATCAGTCTGTTATAAAATGGTCTATAATTGTAGAGGAGGATTGCGTTGTTCTTGTTGGCATGTTTGCTGAAACAGAATTCAAAATTAAATAACCATTTGTATTTAGATAATTACAATAAGCTTGAACTGTAGGTCCATTAAGAAGATTTAAGTTGAAATCCATTAAAAAGATTTAAGTTGAAATCGCCGGCTACAATACAATCTTTAAAATTTTCTGTAAGTTTGTATATTCGCAAATTTTTCTTCAGATGGGAAAAGCCACGTTTCGCTTATGATCAACACATCGATAGCAAAACCAAATCCATAGATCATGGTCTTAATGTCATCAATCTTGTTTAATATACTCCTGGCATTTAAATATAATATTTTTAGTTCATTTAAAGAGTTTCCATTGATTATTTTAGAAATATCTGGATTGAAATAATGACTTACATTTAAATCTATATATAAAAAAATAAAAAATAAAATTTAAAAAAAAAGCTTTTATTAAAAAAGAATGCACTAAAAAGAAAAAAATAATTTTCTGGACGTTGTGTATCACAAATATAAAAGCGAGATAAATTTTTATTTTATTGTTTTATGCTTTATCTCGCTTTTTAAAAGCTTTTATATTTGTGATACACAGCGTCCAGAAAATTATTTTTTTCTTTTTAGTGCATTCTTTTTTAATAAAAGCTTTTTTTTCAAATTTTCTTTTTATTTTTTTTATTTTGTTCTTTTTAGTCTTCGAATATATATCCTTACATTTGAGATATCCTTACAGGCTTTTTAATGACAGATTCGGATTCAGCGACCCCAAAAACCACCAGAATAGATTTTTTTCCGGAAAATTTGGAGAAAAGGATAATCACGTTATCCTTACAGGACCTTCCGTTATCCTTACTGACTTTTTAATGACAGATTCGGATTCAGCGACCCCAAAAACCCCCAGAATAGATTTTTTTCCGGAAAATTTGGAGAAAAGGATAATCACGTTATCCTTACAGGACCTTCCGTTATCCTTACAAGGACGAAGTAGTGAAAATATTGTATTGTCATCGGACTTATATAAGTGTGCAAAATTTCAAGTCAATCGGACAAGTGGAAGTGGGTCAAAATTGGGTTGCAAGATTTGATCTGACAGACAAACAGACAGACAAACAGACAAACAGACACGAAGGCAAGCTAAATAAAAGCTTTTAAAAATGAATCGTGGTCCGTTTGACTATCCATTACTCGGCTGAATATAATCCGATTTGCATGGGGTTTTTTTGTTGGATTCGTATTGCAACAGGTAAAAACACAACGGAGCCGAAAATTGAAAATTTCTACCGGAAAAGCTGGAAAATCTTGGAAAACCGAAATTGCATACTTTCAGGGGAGCGGTTTTCTGGTTTGCACTTTCAGTAATTCCAAATCAAAAATGCCGAATCCTTTTTCGTTTTGTTGGAAAAGTCGAGAAAAATTTCGGGGAAAAGCAGGAATATCGGAAAAATTGAAATTTGCATATTGTATGAGATTATGGTATGGAAAGAGAAAAAATTGTATTTGGAACTGAAAAACGATTCGCGGACAATTTAACGTGGACAATTTATCGTAAAACAATTTATCGTGAACAATTTATCGTAAAACAATTTATCGTAAGAACAATTTATCGTAAGAACAATTTATCGTAAGAACAATTTATCGTAAAACAATTTATCGTAAAACAATTTATCGTAAAAATTTTGTCGTAAGGAATATTATTTTTACAAATTCGGGCGCCCGAATTTGTAAAAATAATATTCCTTACGACAAAATTTTTACGATAAATTGTTTTACGATAAATTGTTTTACGATAAATTGTTCTTACGATAAATTGTTCTTACGATAAATTGTTCTTACGATAAATTGTTTTACGATAAATTGTTCACGATAAATTGTTTTACGATAAATTGTCCACGTTAAATTGTCCGCGAATCGTTTTTCAGTTCCAAATACAATTTTTTCTCTTTCCATACCATAATCTCATACAATATGCAAATTTCAATTTTTCCGATATTCCTGCTTTTCCCCGAAATTTTTCTCGACTTTTCCAACAAAACGAAAAAGGATTCGGCATTTTTGATTTGGAATTACTGAAAGTGCAAACCAGAAAACCGCTCCCCTGAAAGTATGCAATTTCGGTTTTCCAAGATTTTCCAGCTTTTCCGGTAGAAATTTTCAATTTTCGGCTCCGTTGTGTTTTTACCTGTTGCAATACGAATCCAACAAAAAAACCCCATGCAAATCGGATTATATTCAGCCGAGTAATGGATAGTCAAACGGACCACGATTCATTTTTAAAAGCTTTTATTTAGCTTGCCTTCGTGTCTGTTTGTCTGTTTGTCTGTCTGTTTGTCTGTCAGATCAAATCTTGCAACCCAATTTTGACCCACTTCCACTTGTCCGATTGACTTGAAATTTTGCACACTTATATAAGTCCGATGACAATACAATATTTTCACTACTTCGTCCTTGTAAGGATAACGGAAGGTCCTGTAAGGATAACGTGATTATCCTTTTCTCCAAATTTTCCGGAAAAAAATCTATTCTGGGGGTTTTTGGGGTCGCTGAATCCGAATCTGTCATTAAAAAGTCAGTAAGGATAACGGAAGGTCCTGTAAGGATAACGTGATTATCCTTTTCTCCAAATTTTCCGGAAAAAAATCTATTCTGGTGGTTTTTGGGGTCGCTGAATCCGAATCTGTCATTAAAAAGCCTGTAAGGATATCTCAAATGTAAGGATATATATTCGAAGACTAAAAAGAACAAAATAAAAAAAATAAAAAGAAAATTTGAAAAAAAAGCTTTTATTAAAAAAGAATGCACTAAAAAGAAAAAAATAATTTTCTGGACGCTGTGTATCACAAATATAAAAGCTTTTAAAAAGCGAGATAAAGCATAAAACAATAAAATAAAAATTTATCTCGCTTTTATATTTGTGATACACAACGTCCAGAAAATTATTTTTTTCTTTTTAGTGCATTCTTTTTTAATAAAAGCTTTTTTTTTAAATTTTATTTTTTATTTTTTTATATATAGATTTAAATGTAAGTCATTATTTCAATCCAGATATTTCTAAAATAATCAATGGAAACTCTTTAAATGAACTAAAAATATTATATTTAAATGCCAGGAGTATATTAAACAAGATTGATGACATTGAGACCATGATCTATGGATTTGGTTTTGCTATCGATGTGTTGATCATAAGCGAAACGTGGCTTTTCCCATCTGAAGAAAAATTTGCGAATATACAAACTTACAGAAAATTTTAAAGATTGTATTGTAGCCGGCGATTTCAACTTAAATCTTTTTAATGGATTTCAACTTAAATCTTCTTAATGGACCTACAGTTCAAGCTTATTGTAATTATCTAAATACAAATGGTTATTTAATTTTGAATTCTGTTTCAGCAAACATGCCAACAAGAACAACGCAATCCTCCTCTACAATTATAGACCATTTTATAACAGACTGATTGCAATATGAGTACATCGTGTAAATTTTTGAATCATCTCTTAGCGATCATAATTCAATGTTGCTTCAGGTGAATGTGCAAAATTCCTTTAGTTCTGAAAAATTTAATTACTTCAATGTGATAGATAAAGTAAAGGTTATGGAAGACTTCAATAGAGTTGATTTACAAAGCGATAGGCCTTTTTCTGAATTATTTGACAAATGGTTCGAGTCATTAGCTAAAAACACGAAGAAGAAAGTTATTAATTCAAAAAATCGTATCCTGAAAACATTTATTATGCCAGAACTGCTAAACATTTCTAAAGAAAAGGAACGTTTATATAAATTGATAAAAAAATACCCGAATAATACCATTCTTGCCTCGCGATTTAAAAATATTAAAGTGTTATTTGAGAAGAAGAAAAGAAATGTCAAAAAAACATACAGTGAGTGTAAAAAGTCAGCGTACAGTGACGATTTTTGAATAAAATACTAAATATAGCAAACACTGTATTTATTTTTCAAATTCTGGTTACAAGATTTTGTTGCCTGGACAATTCTTTACAGATCTGTAAAAAAAATAATCAAAAAAATAATAATTTATTACTTAAATTTATTACTTGAACTAAAAATATGCTTTTTTAAGAGCGCAAAAAGTCACCGTACAGCTATTAAAACAACCAATAAATATGGGCTAATTTACCGTTAGTATTTGGTTGGGTATCCAATAGATCGAATTACTGCTTGAAGTTGCCTGGGCAGCGATTCTACCAACTCCCGGGTCACTTCCGGGTCACTTCCGGGGTTATTTTTGCCCAATTCTTCTTGCTACACCGTCTTAAGCGTTTTCTCGCTAGTAATAGTGTGGCTGCGGATTTTCTTGTCAAGCAAGTCCCATAAATGTTCGAGGGGGTTTATATCAGGAGAATGGGCTGGCGTTTAGAAATATTTGGGAGTGTTGTAGAGCAGACATAAACGTGTATTGAGTGATCTATGCTTCAAATCGTGATCCTGCATAAACACAAACGTGTCCTTAGTCCCGTTTCTTCAGCGCTAGCATGTAAATTTTGTTTTTATTTGTCAATATACACATACTGGTCCATAACCTCATCAATAAAATGCAGCCTACCCAGCCCCCGCCCGGCTCATGCCGTCCCATACCCTGACTCCATACTTGAGGTTTTCCTTTTGAAACTCCATATTCTTTTTACGCCACAAAATTGGCCTTTCTTCCGATTGGAAAATGTTAAATTTACTCTCGTCAGTAAATATTAGTCAGTAAATAGTAAATATTACTGACGAGAGTAAATTTAACATTTTCCAATCGGAAGAAAGGCCAATTTTGTGGCGTAAAAAGAATATGGAGTTTCAAAAGGAAAACCTCAAGTATGGAGTCAGGGTATGGGACGGCATGAGCGGGGCGGGGGGTGGGTAGGCTGCATTTTATTGATGAGGTTATGGACCAGTATGTGTATATCTTTATATATAAAAATGAATCGTGGTCCGTTTGACTATCCATAGTTATATTTATATATATATATATATATATATATATATATATATATATATATATATATATATATATATATATATATATATGTGTGTGTGTGTGTGTGTGTGTGTGTATGTGTGTGTGTGTGTGTGTGTGTGACGAAACATAGATAATTTATCCCCTTCCCCCTTCCCCTTCCCCCTTCCCTTTCCCCTTCCCCTTCCCCTTCCCCTTCCCCTTCCCCTTCCCCTTCCCCTTCCCCTTCCCCTTCCCCTTCCCCTTCCCCTTCCCCTTCCCCTTCCCCTTCCCCTTCCCCTTCCCCTTCCCCTTCCCCTTCCCCTTCCCCTTCCCCTTCCCCTTCCCCTTCCCCTTCCCCTTCCCCTTCCCCTTCCCCCTACCCCCTTTCCACTACCTCCCCTTCCCCCCACAACCTTCCCCCATTCCCCCTCCCCCCTCCCCCCTTCCACCATCCCCCCTTCCCCCTACCCACCCACTCACCCGGCCCAACCCATCCCCCACCCAACCCATCACAATAATCTTCATTACGATAAATTGTTCTTACGATAAATTGTTCTTACGATAAATTGTTCTTACGATAAATTGTTCTTACGATAAATTGTTCTTACGATAAATTGTTCTACGATAAATTGTTCACGATAAATTGTTCACGATAATTTGTTTACGATAAATTGACCGGCACCCCTGAAAAACGGATAATTTTGTCCTTCACGATAAATTTATCGCCAACAGATGGTGTTACGCTCTCAGACTCACATTTGACGGCTGAGAAATGTATTCGCTCATTCCTCATTGATGATCGATGCGAAGCGGTTGTTTATCCATATAGTGCGCAACTTATCGCTGTTTTTCCCACTTTTAAATCGTCGAAAGTATTTTATTTTGTGTACAACGAAGTGAATCAAGGAATTTACTCAGTGACCACGTGAACGTAAATAGATTGGTGTTGAATTTTGTGATTTTTTCCAGAACATAGTGATTTCCAAAAGTGAGGTTAGCGGCACATCGAATCTGGACTTGCATCAACACAAATTTCCTTTATCCATCCACTGCTTTTGTGCGATTTGATAATTTAAATTATTCATTTTGTGGAGAACGAATTTAAATAAGGTATTTTGTCACTGACCAATTCGTTTATTTAAAAAAAAATCTATTTGTTTGGGAGAGGGAGGTAGGAGTGGTCCAACTGAATATATTAGTTGTATAAAATCATATTCTAAACAAATTTCGTCTTTATAAACTTTTCGATACGATGCACAGTTTTCGAGAAAATAAAGAAAAAGTATTCAATTTGTATCGGGGAGGGGAAAGAGGTAGTCTAACTAAATTTTGATATATAGATAAGTTATGTAAAATTATATTCAAAAGACATTTTAGCTTTATAAATTTTTCAATCCGATTCACCTTTTTTGAGAAAATTGCGAAAAAAGTCTCATTTATATGGAGAAGGGAATGGTCCGATTTTGCCAGTTCAAGAACTTAGCATTGCCATTTACGAGAAACGCAACTGTAAATATTTCAAATCTCTAGCTCAATCCTTCCGAAAGTTATGATATTCACGGATATATAGACGGACAGACGACAGATAGACAGACGATCGGACATGCTAAAATCGATATCTTTTGTCATCCCAAACACCCTGGTGTAGTTCATTTTTGTGTCCAGCGATTGGTTTGATACGTTAAAACTAACAGCCTTATTCTAGCTACGGTCACTAGTCACAACTCGGTCACAAAAGCGAGGTGAATCACAAGTTCTGACTTTTTGGTATTCTCCGCGTTCAGTCACAATTTTGACTGATCTCAGCTACTGTCAAAACTGTGACTGACTCACAAGCAGGTAACAAGACAAACAACAAAGTAAGTTTTCTCAATTGAAGCATACAAAGTGATATAAGAATGGAAAGTGTTGTTTTGTTCCTAAATCGTCGTATTCTTAACCAGCAAGAAAGGTTTATATACGTTTTTTATCTACTTACAATACGTTAAAATGTACAATATATTTCTAGACTGCAACGGCGGCGGATTCTACGCAATTTGAGAGACAAATCAGATTGTTTTGCATTGGACGAGGAACTTTTCCGGAAACTTTTCAGATTCCCCAAAGCTCTGTGTCGAGACCTAATTGCGGGATTAAGTATTCATGATGAACAAGCGTCATCATTGCCATTTACATGTCGAGTACGTTTTTTGTCACTTCATAAAAGGAAATATTAGCTCTTTACTATATTTCTTCATAGTTCTTATCAGTATTGTATTTCTTGGCGCATGGTTCATACCAAAAATGCATCGCAAATAATTACTTATTGTCAATGAGCCAACCAACAGTTTCCAGGAATGTGACATATATTTGTAACTTATTGGTGAGGAAGAAATCTTCAACTATTCACTTCCCACAAACCATCGATGAAAAGTTACAATTAAAAGGAAAGTATGTAATTGTTTTGTAATGGCTTAATTTGTATGCATTAACTACCTAAACCTCTAAAGGTTTTATGAAAAATTTAACATTAAAGGGACTATAGGTGCTATTGATTGTACGCATATTTTGATTATTTGCCCTCCAATTAATAACCGAGTCACTCCTGGCCACCTGTATATGAATAGAAAAGGATACTACAGTATAAATGTAGAAGCAGTAAGTTTTACGACTGTATTTTTATGCACTGTAATTATTTTAACTTCCTTTTTAAAGGTTTGCGATCAAGACTTAATATTTTTGCATATAAATGCTAAGTTTCCGGGTTCGTGTCACGATTCTGGAATTTGGGCCACCTCTTCTATCCGGGTTCATTTGCGACAAGAATTTAATCCGAGGCAATTCACATGGTTAATTGGTGATTCCGGGTATCCTCTGGAGCCATGGCTCCTCACACCATTCTCTGAACCATCAACTCGGGAAGAAGAGAAATTTAACACTATTCATGCAAAGGCCCGAAACTCCATCGAAAGAGCATTTGGTGTCTTAAAATCGTGTTTCAGGTGAGTTCTGCTATCAAAATGTTTTAATGAAAATGTTGTCGCAGCCAGATATACTACGGATAACGTCAGTCGTGTAAAAAACGAAAGATATATGGAGCTAAAAATGTGGAGACTTCCGTTCAAAGTTACCGGTAATTTTTGGCTCGATTTTATTTTGTTATAACTTCATAGTCAATTCGCAAACTTCGTAATTTATTTGAAACAAAAAAAATTTCATAACTTTTATTATGTATCGAGTTAACTACGTGAAAAATCCAATTTAAAGATATCTTCCCTTTACTTAGATTCTCTGTATAACTATCAGAGCGACAGTTTTAATGCGAAGAGATCGGACAATAATTAGAATAACGACACACATTTATTTTTTACAGATGTTTACATAAGCATCGTACGCTGCACTATTCCCATAAACAAGCTGGTATAATAATTTATGCTTGTGCAATTTTGCACAATATTCTACGGCAGAACAATATCGATGTTGCGGACGAAACCATTCCTGAAGCCAGTAGCGATATCATCGAAGAGAATATATTCCAAACATCAGAGTTTTTTCGTGAAGGAAGACAAATCCGACAAAACTATGCAAATAGTTTACCTTAAAAATTGTTCTTTTTAAAATTCTTTTTATTTATAAAAAAATAAATAACATAAGTTCTTAGTAAACATAAACAATATTTCATTAATATTAAAAAATGACCCGAAAAATCAAAAAAAAAAAAAACAACTGTGGTAAACACTTGCCAAAGACTTTTTTGCATTAAAAGAGGCAGAGCGCATATTACAAAAATCAAATCATTTCGTATGAAAAAGATATGTTAGAAAAATGGAAATTGTTGATCCAGAAAGTAAGGCCACGTATCTTGACAGACGCATACAGGGAATTCACAGTACTTCTTCACTACTTTTTATACCCGTATGGTGAAACCAAAGGGTATATTAACTTTGCCTTACCGTTTGTAACGCCAAGATCTCGTCATCGCACACAAAAATGAATTACACCAGTGTGTTTAGAATGATGAAAAAAGTAGAATTTAGCATGTCCGTCCGTCCGTCTGTCTGTCTGTCTGTCCGTCTGTGGCGCGGATTGCGGGCGCACGGATTGAGCTAGAGACTTGAAATTTTGCGCAGATCCGTTTTTCGTAAAATGCGAGGCTAAGTTCGTTAATGGGCAAAAATGGACCATTAGGGGGGGTACCCCCCATACGAACGAAAACGTTTTTTGCAAATATCTTAAAAACGGTGCATCTTATCACAAAAGTGCAAGAACAAAAGTTATTTAGGATATAATTCTACATAAAACTCCCATACATCAAAATCCGATTGGAATAAATTTTAAAAAATCTTTTTGGAAAGTTTGAGTTCAAATTGGAATTTTGGTATAACTGTTCGAATTTTGATACGAATATCACCATACGGGTCTCCAATGATTGCCAGATTGGCAATTATAGCTTTTGTTATGTTTATTATACCCGTATGGTGAAACCAAAGGGTATATTAACTTTGCCTTACCGTTTGTAACGCCAAGATCCCGTCATCGCACAAAAAAATAAATTACACCAGTGTGTTTAGAATGATAAAAATATTTAATTTTTGCATGTCCGTCCGTCTGTCTGTCTGTCTGTCTGTCCGTCCGTCTGTCTGTCTGTCTGTCCGTCTGTCTGTCTGTGGCGCGGATTGCGGGCGCACGGATTGAGCTAGAGACTTGAAATTTTGCGTGGATCCGTTTTTCGTAAAATGCGAGGCTAAGTTCGTTAATGGGCAAAAATGGACCATTAGGGGGGGTACCCCCCATACGAACGAAATCGTTTTTTGTGAATATCTCAAAAACGGTGCATCTTATCAAAAAAGTCCAAGAACAAAAGTTATTTAGGATATGATTCTACATAAAACTCCCATACATCAAAATCCGATTGGAATAAATTTTAAAAAATCTTTTTGGAAAGTTTGAGTTCAAATTGGAATTTTGGTATAACTGTTCGAATTTTGATACGAATATCACCATACGGGTCTCCAATGATTGCCAGATTGGCAATTATAGCTTTTGTTATGTTTTTAGTTATTTATTAATTTTGCCAGTAGATCTGCTACTCTTTCTAATACAGTTGTTAAATTTTTCTGCTGCTCTAGTAACTGTCGATTAAATTCTTCTTCTCGCTCGTCTCGTCGTCGCAACATCTCTAATACTTCGTCCAGACTGTCTTTGTCAGAAGACCTTTTAGCCCGCGGCAATTTATTTGTTTTATCATCCAAACAAGTTTCACTAACTGTGACGCTTGCATCGAGAAGAGGTTGATCGTACGTAAACATCATTTCATCCTGCATTGCAAAAAATATATCAATGTTGCTTTTAAAAAAAATGTTTTTTTTACCTCTATTCCCAGAATTGGCAAGCCTTCAAGGCCGTCTATAACAACTTTACCAAAAGTTTCCAAAGCACGTTGCTCCAAACAATTTATAGCCTCATCTTCCGGTGGCCCTCCTCCTGTTAATATTTTGGACGCTTTGGCTTTCCGTGCACGAGAGCGTAACTGGTTTTTCCAGTGGCTCAAAGTCTAAACTCACAAATTCTAACCTCACATACAAGATTTACTTATAATAAATTATGCACCTCCTTCCATTTTTTTGGTGTGCGCTCCGGTCCCTTTAAGGCATTTAACTCATTAGACAATGCTTCCTACAATACATCCATTCTTTTTGGATTTTTCGGATCATTTTTGCCGCTTTGAATCTCCGGGTGCTGGCGAATGAAAGCTAGGTAGCATTCCAATTGTTCTGTTGATGTTCGTTTATATTTTGCACTAGCTATTAAAGGAACGTGTTTTATCATTATAAGCAGTAAAAAATATATTATTGAACTTACCAGGCTCCATTACTCCAGATTATTGTGGGAATATCAATTTTTCTACAAATGTTAAAAGTACTGAAAACTGTCAAAGTTATTCACCAGACTGAAATATCTTTAAGGTGAATTTCTTGTCAGTGTTCTTTGTGACCATGGATTCAGAATACGAAATACTCGGTCAGTCACAAAGAAAGTAACAAGCCGATCGTCTCTAACGAGTTGTGACTTGTGACCAGTCATAATGCCAGAATCGGACTGTAAATCTAATATACTTCAATATGATTCTCATATAGTGTGGAGGTCCCCAATCTGGAGTGCAGCAACAAACTTATTGGGGTGCGGAAGCATTTTTTTTAATTTGTGACATGGAGTAACGTATAAACTCAAGAACTACTGCACCAACATAGACTATGTATCATGACCACGGTTTATAGTTAGGTGTGGTCGCGGTATCGGCTCCCCTTTCATCCCATCGCCTGTTATCTTCTGAACCACTGAAGGGATTTGAATACGGTTTTCAGTGTTGGGCAGGTCAATCATAAAAGAAATTTTCATGCACTCAAACTACTCCACTCTACATGGTGCGAGCCCCCTCTCCTGCTATTTACTAAACTACAGAACGGATTTTTATACAATTTTTAGTGTTGGATAGGTTATCTGTCAGGGCAAATTTTCGACATATCCCCTTCTCAGCTATCTCTGAAACTATTTTATGGTTGTTCAACATATGTTACAACATAAATGCAAAAATCTTAAGTGTCTGGCAATAAGGGAATTCGCTCTATTCCCTTTCTCCCAAGCAGATGGAAAAATATTTGCAATTTTCTTGAAAACAGTGCGTTAAACCAAAAAAATTATGAACAAAAAATTGTTTGAAATATAATTACTGCATAATTTTTCTATACATCAAAATACTTTTGAAATAAAAAGGATTTTTTCATATTCAAAAATTTATTACTACCCGGGCAACGCCGGGTTCTTTCAAGCTAGTTCATAATAAATATTAGAAACAAAAATTCTGGTATTAAAAAACTATGATTAGATATACTTAAAGAAAGTTTAATAATAATAAAAGAAAGTCTACTTAGTGTTTGGCAGAAGTTTAGCAATATCTTCCGAACATTTAATTAGTCTCGCTTCGGTGTTGTCTCCCTGTCGAATAAACACTCTTCCATTAGATGTCCAGATGTATTTATAAAGATCTTTCAATCTGCCACGAGCTTCCAGGAGAAGAGATCTTGTCATCGGTGTTAAATATTCAAAAATCTTGACCACTTTGTCCAGATGTTCTGATGAGTTTGCACATATTTTCTTGTTTTTTTTACATTGAAGGAATTGCTTTTTTGAATATTCATCCCGAAAGACGATGATAGTTGGGGGCAGTTGGTCTTGGGATCTCAACTTCAATCTATAGCATCGTATAATTTCATCCGTCGGCAGTTGATTGGCGGAGACGATATCTTTGACTGTTTTATTTAAATCCTGGTTTGGGGAACTTGGGATTCCGTGGGCGATAGCTTGGTTGGCGATTTCTTTTTGGTGCTGCTGGTTGACTTCCGCCTTGAGAAGCGAAATTTCGTCGAAGCATTTTGACAGGTTCTTTTGAAGGGTTATGTTATTATTTTTAATCTCAGCTATCTCCTTATTCAAGATATCTTTATCCTGCTTTAGATCATTAAACAGATTGTACAAAAGTTCCATGCTTTCGGCGATTCCTTTAACATATTTGACAATATCTGTGAGGCTAGGATTTCCTTGATCAAAATTCAATGAGTTTGCTGAGAGTAAATTTCCCTCGTGAGATGACTTGCAATTTACACTACAGAACCAAAGAGGTTCCTTGCTGGCGGCTTCGTATTCTTTTCGTGACATTTTTAGGCACTTAATGTGGAACCAACGGTCGCAGGTGTCACATTGTAGAGCTCTTTCGCAGTCCAAAATTTTTTCGGTGCATATTTTGCAATTTGAGTCTCCCATAACCTTGCTTTTAAATCTCCAGAAGTAACAAAAGTTAGTAGATTTTAAAATATTTGTTGTTGAAGGAGTACCAAATTAAAATAAATGTATTTCAATCAAAATTTACTAATTGAAGTTAAACTTGTAACAAAATAAAAATTATTAATATTGAGCGCCAAAATTGTGTGTTTACTATACGACAGTGCTGCCAGTTTTAAACCGATTGGAAACAACTCGAAACCAATTATCGCAGTTGCCTTCAGAAAGACGGTCAATGGCATCAGAAGAACACCGTGCAAATTTATTAAATAGCGAGCTGCAGCGCAATTTCAGGACAAATGAAACAGACGAAGAAATTGAAGTGCGGCGAGCAAGGGATCGCAGGCAACATGCAGAAGAGCGATAAAATGAAACAACCGAAGTGCATGACCAACGTGTCGAACAAGTACGCAGACGATTTGCCGAAAACAGAAGACGTATTATTGCTCCATTTGAATGATTTGCATTCGATTACGATCCAGTAATCAACTACAGTGAACATGAATTAGTTGTTATTGGTCCAATGGACAAATTGTGTCCATATTGTCATGCACTTAGGTATCAAGGCGAAACACCAGGAATGTGCTGTGCTAATGGAAAAATTATATTGCCGGTATTAAATCCGCCACCAGAGTAAATTTATTGAAAGTGATATTTATTAAAGAAGCAAAATCAAAATTCCTTCAAATTCATTTAGGTAATACATCCGATTCCAGGCACTTCTTAAACAACATTCGCAAATACAATTCCTGTTTCCAAATGACATCGTTCGGTGCGACTAAAATCGTCCGTTCAAAGTTCAAGGACAAATATATCATCGAGCTGGATCATTACTGCCGCTTCTAGATGAAGAGCACAAATGTTTGCAAATTTATTTCATGGGAGGAGCGTATGATATTGCACAAGCTCAACAATGCGGAAGACTCAATCCAGGTACCAAACATAGAATTATTGGAGATATTCAATATCTGTTACATGAGCACAACGCATTGGTTCGATTGTTCAAAACCGCAATTGATAGAATGCCATCGGAGGACTATTCGATTGTCGTCAGAGCTGATCAAAGACCACCTGGACAACACGAACGCCGATTCAACGCACCTACAATCAATGAAGTTGCTATTTTGATTGTTGGTGAACAATTTGAACGTCGTGACATAATAATCCAACGCCGTAATGCCCAATTACAAAGAGTTGCTGAAACACATCGCTCATACGATGCACTACAATATCCAGTAATCTTTTGGCAAGGTGAAGATGGATATCATTTCACCATTAAACAAGTAAATCCATCTACCGGTGAAAGAAATACAACGACAAATACTTTTAACATAATTTTTATTAATTAATTAATGACGAACATAATCGAAGCGACAATCCTGACTGGCAAGTTCAAAGGAGAGGATGTGTTATTGCCACGGATACCTATGATACCCACTGATATGCCATTCCAATTCAAACGGTTGCAGTTTCCAGTACGACTGGCATTTGCAATGACAATCAATAAAGCGCAAGGCCAGTCGCTACAAGTTTGTGGAATCAACTTGGAAAATCCATGTTTTGCCCATGGACAGCTGTATGTAGCATGCTCACGCGTTGGCAAACCAAAAGATTTGTTCGTTTACGCTCCACACAGCATCACAAAGAATGTTGTCTATCCACTTGCATTAGAATAAGTTTTTATTTCATTCTCATTATATCTTAAAATTATATTTAAAAAAAAATGTAAATGAAAACAAACAAAAATAATTTTATTTATCGTCAAAATCACAATTATAACGAAAATTTGGAAAGATATTGACATAGTATTTCGATCATGACATAGTATTTCGATAAAGAAAAAATGTCGTCAACTCCTCACTCCTCTCCTGCAATTCAAGAGGAATTTTGGTCCAGTTTTCACCGTTAGGGAAGTCAGCCCTAAAAGAAAATTTTTCTCCCACTAAAATCAACTCCGCTTTCTGTGATCGCCTCTTCTGCTGCCTCCTAAACTACTCAATGGATTTTGATATGGTTTTGACCAATAGAGAGGTCTTCTCTCAAAGAAGCCGGTAGGCCGAGGAGGAAGTGGGTCGGGGATGAAGCTCGGAGCGGTTCGGGGCGGAGCCTCTATTTATTATTATAAAAAAAAATTTCAAAAAAAAACAAAAAACTTTTCTTTCAATCCCGGTTCGTTCCCTTTCCCCTCACACCTCCGCACTTCCCACCCAACAGTCCCTATTTCCACATCACAACTTACCAAAGAAAAAAATATGCATATTCCTCTTGCGTTGCTCAGGAGCACAACAATTTACTCTTCTGAAATTAATCATTAGGAATTCAATTCTGTGGTCACAAGGAAAAACTGCTTAAGTCGAAAAACCGTTTTTTGAATAATTTGGGTTTAAAGTTTGTAATGATCGTTGAGTGAAGAAATTTTTTTAAGCGAAAAGAAAAGATTTACAACTCCTGATTTTGTCCGAGCGACAGAGTTCATTTTCGGAAAGATTTGTTGCATTGCCAACGCATACTCCAATTTAAAAAAAAGATTTAACAAAAAAAGCAAATGCGTTGGCCAAGCAACTAATCACGATAAAAAATCAAAAATCTAACAACACGCTTTGTCTCAAACAAAAGGCATTATTAAAATTCAATAAATTTTTTTGAATAATGACCGATTTTAAAGTTCTGGTTCGACCACAAAAACGATCGAGTTGCCTAAGATTAGTTAATATGATTCGAATTTAAAATGTACTTAAGAACGTTTGTTTAAAATTAGAAAGAAATTTTTTTTAAAAAAAGAAGATTGAAATAAATTAGTTTTAAAATAATATTAGTTTAACTTATCAGATTATTAATATCACAACGAAATTTTGAACTATCACAGCAAGGAAATTAGTTATTCGAAAAAGCGAAATCCTCATATGGCAGCACTGGCGAACGAGTAGTGTGGTTTTTGATAAGCAGAGAAGATTCGTGTATTTTTATAATCTTATGGTCTAAACTTTATTCAATCAGTGATTAAATTAGTTATTCGAAAAAGCGAAATCCTCATATGGCAGCACTGGCGAACGAGTAGTGTGGTTTTTGATAAGCAGAGAAGATTCGTGTATTTTTATAATCTTATGGTCTAAACTTTATTCAATCAGTGATTAAATTCATCAAATAACGATAATTAAACGAAATAATAACACTCCGTTAAACAAAGTTATAATATATAAACAATAAGGACTTTTTAATTGCGCACAATAAAGTGAGGTTATATTTCACACGAACTTAAATTTTACACCGAAAATTTTCATATTTCCATTCCTTCACTTATGGCTGGAACCAGAAAAAAAGCGAACCAAAGCTATAGCTGTCCGAAGTGTAAACTCGAAATAAAAATTGAAGATGCTGTTCAATGTGATCAGTGCAACAATTGGTTACACAAAGGTTGCTCCGGAATGTCGGACGAACAGTTTGAAATGGCTTCCAAAATTGAGCAATCATTATGGACATGTTTAATGTGCCGCAATGGAGGCCCATTTTTCTATTGTTTATAAACATAAATCTTAATATTAACTTTCATATTAACGTAGTTCTTCTTATATATTCTTTATTAATATGTCAATTTAAATTGAATTTTAAACAACTATATGAATTATTTTTATTGATAGTTTACTCTTGTTATCATGAAATTGAATCTCGCTGCTATCATAGTTATGAATTTCAATGAAATTTGTTTTTAAGAATGTAAGATCCATATATTCTACCTTTATGAAAAGACTGTTATTGCCGATTTCACTCCCCTTTTTAGTTCACAAAGATAATGTTACCTGATATTAATGATGGTGAGGTTTGTGCTAGGAATAGCCATGCCAATATTGGTAACGCTTGGTTTAAAATCGGACATTTTAACGCACAAAGTATAAATCCTTCATATAAGACCGCGAAATGGGACGAAGTCGTTGATGTGATAACTGGTGGTAACTTTGATGCAATTGCGATAACAGAAACCTGGCTTAAATCAACAACAAACAATAACGCAGTTGCAATAAAGAACTATCAATTGTTCCGTCAAGATAGGCCAAACCGACGGAGAGGAGGCGTTTGTTGGTATATTAGGAACCGATTCAATTGTCGTTTGATTTCTACTGGATGTATTGAAGGAGTAGAGTTTCTTTTGATCGAGGTACAAGTTATTCCAGCGATTTTAGTCGGCGTTGTTTACTGCCCAAATGGGAATATAGGTTCTCTTTCTGACACTTTGTTTGATAGCTTGGCCCCAGATTGACCAAATAGTGGCGCTTTTAATGCGAAACTAGCCTCTACGAGGCCTGCTCTAAAGTTAGCATGTCACAAACCGTTGTTTGGAGAAAAAGTAGTAAGTGTTAGAAGACCGCAAAAGATTTCGCCAGCACTTAGTGTTTTTCTCCCAAAAAATAGTTTGTAACGTGATAACTCTAGGGTAGGTTATCACTCGTAGACGCCTAGTTTCGTACTAAAAGCCCACTGTTTGGCCAAGCTCAGGCCAAGCTAGTTTTATTTTAAAATTGGTCAATATTTAAGTTTTTCGTTTGATTGAATTTACTGAAATATCTTATGTGAACAATTTTTTCAAATATTTCGAGAACCGTTACAGATATTTTTACCCGCGAAGAAAAAATTTCCCTTCCGGGTGTCCACTATATTGTATACCTATATAACTAAGGTCCAGTATAGCGAACAGCAGTTTCGAATTATTATTACGTATTATTATTATATTATTGTATTATTATTATTATTATTAGCATCTCTATAGTGAAAGACGAAAAATTTTGTTATTCTATATAACGAAAAACTATTTGTTACGTAAATAATGTGTGTTATACGTGAAACCGTCGCGAAAAATTAAACTTTTAAGGTAATGTAACCAGTTTAAGTGGGATTTGTAACGCTTATACATACATTAAAGCATTATCCCACTTAAGAATAAATCGTATTAAAATTTACCTCAACCTAAAATCTCATTATGATAATGTTCATAAAAACATACAGCCATGTTCAAAAGTGTTAGCTACCCCCATTTTTTACAAAGAAATCATAGATTTTGATAGAGCATTTGTGGAGTATTTTGAAGAAAAATATCCGGAAACACAGAAATAACATTAGAAGATACCCTGAAAAGGGCTATTCAGGAGGAATGGGATTTTATAAGTGACGACACGAAAATAGGCTTGTAGCGACAATGCCGAAAAGACTCGCTGCTGTAATAAGGCCTAGGGGTGGGCCCACGTAATATTAGTCAGATAAATAAATTTTGATATTCTTAAAATCACATTGTTTCACTGTGTATATAATAACACGTAAACAGGAAAAAATTGATTTTGAAATGGTACCTAACACTTTTGAACATGGCTGTTGATCTTTAATGCGCATTTCGTTATAACGAACCCGATTTAACGTACGGGCTGAACATTATATATGTAGGTCGATATATTGGGCCTCCACTGTATTTTGCAGTCACTGAGTTTCAGTTCATACAAAATTATTGGGCAAAGTGACTGTATTACCGAAGATAGAGGTAAATCTTTTGCGGTCTTCTAGCACTTACTACTTTTTCTCCAAACAACGGTTTGTGACATGCTAACTTTAGAGCAGGCCTCGTAGAGGCTAGTTTCGCATTAAAAGCGCCACTATTTGGTCAATCTGGGGCCAAGCTGAGGCCAAGCTAGTTTCACCTTAAAATTTCACCATATTTAAGTTTTTCGTATTTTAGTTGTAATATTTTACACAATCTGTTCTATTCTAACATAGTCGGTTGTCTTTAAACTTTGATCGACGTACATATTGTGTGACACAAGGAGGTAATAGTAAGCCTCGTAGAGACTAGTTAGGCCCTATATTCACCATTAACATGAGTTTTTTTTAAATAATGTATCAATCGGGTTATTTACTTTAATAAAAAAAAGTATGACTTCAAAAAAATGTATACAATTTTACTGTGCCATACCTTTTTTAATTGTATAAATTATTGTATTTTGAATTCTATAACTCCAACATCCACACATTTTTATACACATTCACACATATTTATACACATTCACACATATTTAGATATTCGCGATTGGCATGATTAGTAAATCTCCCTGGGAAAAGCATTTCTATATTTTATTTCAATTTTCAACACCTTTTTAGACATAAGAAAAGTTGAAATTAAAAACAACAAAATTCTAGCTATTGACACAAATAAATTACCTGAGAGGACAACGTATATTTGCCCGTGGGAGAAAACGGGCTCGTACCACACAATCCCCACTTTGTCAAATGTCTGGCCTTGAGATTTGTTGATGGTCATGGAAAACGCAGGTCGAATGGGAAAATACAATATAATAATAGCTTTGTCAAAATTTTCCGCTTATAATTAATCATTAAAGTTAAATTTCCAACAACGACAGAGTATTGAAAAACTAAGTTATTTACATAAGTTTTAATGAAAAACTTGATGATTTATTTGAGTAAAATTATGAAATCAAATTTATTATTTTTCACATCGAATGGACCATTCCTTAGATTTTTTAGATACAGTTAAACCTGTATAAGCCGGGCCCTGTATAAGCCGGGCTCTGTATAAGCCGGAAACCTACCTAAGCCGAACAGTTTTCTCTGTGGTCACAAGGAAAAACTGCTTAAGTCGAAAAAGCGTGTTTTGAGTAATTTGGGTTTATAGTTTTGATTATTTTTTTTTGCAAGCAAAACTGACTTAGGTTATATGGTTTTTGCTCTACCATTCCTCATAGGGGTACAGCATCAAAACCAAATTTTGACAGAATATAGAACTGGATAAGGAGAATTCAAATATGCACCAACCTTTAAAACTACATAACTCGACTTAAGCGGTTTTTCCTTGTGACCACAGATTTCTAAAGCATAGAACAAATCGCCCGATCAAAAAATTAGTTACAGTAGTGTGTTTAGCATGACATAAAAATTTGATTTGCCCTAGTCAGTGGGTAAATCGGAATATTTGCTCTCCCCTCCCCCATACAAATAAAAAAGATTTTAGAATTTTTTGAAAAATACTTTGAGCCAAAAAGGTTCTAAAGACCAAAATAAATCTATAGTTTGAATTCTAATTGGAGTTCTATCAAAATTTTAACAGAAAAATCAATGTAAAATGATTTTGTTCGTTTCCAAGCTCCGGAAGGGTTATTCAAACCCACAGCAATAGTTTATGCTAAAAACCATATCCGCAAGTTTTGAAAATGCATAAAATCTTGCCCAAAGTTATTAACTTATGTTATAAAAAGACGCTTCAAGTAGATCTTGTTTCAGCAAGGAGAAGGAAGACATAGTTTAGAGGAAAAATTTCTTTCATAAAAACGTCAGACAACAGTTTTATTGGGAGTATTTTTCATCTCTCGTCTCTAATTGAAATCAATTCGAAATCTTCCTACTTTTTATTGTCACATGTATGTCGAAGAAACATATTTTTTTATAAACCGGATCATTGTTCAAGAACTGGGACATTTTTAGGCTCAAAAGTAATGCACAAATTCAAAAATTTACACTACGAGGTTTCATCGCATAGTTTTGTATATAGTTACATTATCGTAAAACAAAATAAAAACCCGTGTTTTTTACTCCAAAAAGTGTATATAGTTACATTATCGTAAAACAAAATAAAAACCCGTGTTTTTTACTCCAACCTGTATAAGCCAGAAATCTGTATAAGCCAGAAGCCGGACAAATTTCTTGGTTCTGTGCGAGTCTGGCTAAAACAGGTTTTCCTGTATTGGATCATTTCAGATCATTTGATGTTTAACAAAAAAAAATTAATATATGAATATACTCAAAACTCGATAAAGCTTCACAAAAACCAAATTTACCACAAAGAAAAACCTCTAAAAATCATTTAAACAAACAAATTTTGTCATGGGACTGAAAAATCTGCAATTAGGCCATAGTCCCCGTGTTGCAGTTGGCCTGCCCTTAAAAACTTCGTCCAAATCGGTTGAGTACTTCTCAAATTTTGAACACAAGCCTTAAAACCTATAAGGTTATTATAATATATGAATAACATTTAAACAATAAAATCAAAAATTAAAAAAAAAATCCCACAGGAGGAGTTGAACCCACAGAAACATTTACTCGGAGCTAATCTTTTCCACGCTACACTAATCAATCACTCAAAAATTCGGTGACGAAAATACGTTTAAAAAACTCTGTTGATTTACCCGTCAAACATAATATTTTTTGAATATATAAATACGTCAAACACTTTTTTGAATTCATGATTTCGATCAAAGTTTGCTTAATTTGTTGCACCTATAATACATTTAAACAACTAATGCCAGAATTGTGAGTGGCTCAATCGCTATGTATGTTGGGGTGCAAGCTATTGGTCCCTGGTTCGAATCCTATGTGCCGCAATTTTTATTATTTTTAAAATAAGCTTGTAGGTGAGGGGAGAAGTGGGAGCGGGGTCGACTTATTTAAGAAAAACAATTTGAAATAAGCGCCTTTAGTATAATAGGATCTGTTCTAGGGATGTTAATGTTGTTCTAGCTGGGGACTTCAACGCAAATCTCTTAAATCCAAATATACTTAATACGACTGTCAGATTCTTTGATCAATTCGGGTTACAAGTAAGTAACTACAACAACACACCAACTTATGTTCAGTCTCAATCGGAATCGCTTTTAGATTTTTTTGTATCCAGTAAAGATTTGAACCTGCAAACGTTACCAAATAAAGATATTTCTGGAATTTCCAGGCACTCTTTAATCTCTGCAAAAATAGAAATTACTAAATCAAAAGCAGTAGTAGCATATAAATTTCGCAATTTTTCCAAAGTCAACGTGGCTGACCTGCTTGCTGAATCAAAAGATATATTAAACCCCATTTACAGTTTGTTAAGTGCCAATGACCAAGTAAATTTTATCAATGAGAAAATATCTTACCTCTTTGAAAAATTTGTCCCTCTTGATACTTTCGACGAGAGTAAAACTAGGCCACCTTGGCTTTGTAATAGCATCAGTCAGGCACGTTTAACGCGAGATCTAATGTATAAGACATATAAACGTCATCGGGACGAAATTAACTGGAGATCTTTTTGCAAAGCAAGAAATAGAGTTAACCGTATGATCAGAGATGCGAAAATCGAATTTAGTAAAGTTTATTTGTCGCCAAATCAACCTTCACAAAGTCTTTGTAAGAAACTTAAGTATATTGGGGTTGCCAAGTCTAATTCAAGTTCTGTTTCAGTATCTCCTGAGGAATTAAATAATTTTTTTGCTCCTTGAGTACAGTTCCTAAATTACCGGATTTTAACACAAATGATGAATGTGTAAATAGTTTACATTTATGCAACACTGATCTGACTGAGGTGTACAGAGCGTTATATAGTATTAAATCGAATGCAGTAGGTACTGATGGGGTATCGTTAAAGTTCATCAAGCTTATTTTCCCGGTGGCTGGTAGAATACTTGTCTTCGTCATAAATACTGCCATAACTAAGTCTGAATTTCCTTCCGCTTGGAAAATGGGGAAAGTTATTCCTATACCCAAAACAAAAGCACCATCTCAGCCAAATGATTATAGACCTATTAGTGTGCTACCTTGCCTCTCTAAGCTAATTGAGTTTATAGTAAAGAATCAAATAACTTCTCACCTATCCAGATACAACCTTTTATATACCTGGCAGTCAGGTTTTCGTAAAGGATATAACACAACCTCAACCATTCTTGATGTGACCGAGGAAATCAGACAATCGATGGATCGTGATCTCTACACAATCTTGACTTTATTTGATTTCAGAAAAGCTTTTGATAACGTCGATCACGCACCCTTAATTAGAAAACTATTCACCCAGTTTAGATTTTCTTCCATTACATGCAAATTCATTGGCTCGTACCTCACGAATAGGTATCAGGTTGTTCAAGTAGGGGAAAGGCAGTCGAATCCTAATATTATTTGCAAGGGTGTTCCTCAAGGATCAATCCTGGGCCCAATACTGTTTCTGCTCTTTATAAATGATATATTCCGAGTACCCAAACATTGTAAAGTTCGTCTTTTTGCTGATGATCTACAAATGACTTGTACAGGAGATCTTGCTGACCCTGATAACATGTAAATGAAGACACATGTAATGAAGACAATTGTTTTACATGTAAATGAAGACATTGAGAGTATTTTGGATTGGTCGTTTAATAATTTTCTCCCTATTAATCCTGCGAAAACCCAAGTTATCGCATTCTATAAGAAGTCTATAAGTGAACTATTACCACCAGTTATTGTTGATAATATACAAATTCCCTACATTAATAAGGTGACTAACTTAGGAATAGTGCTTGATGAAACTCTTTCTTTCGAGGGACACGTAAGTCTTATAATTTAAAAAACTTTTGCTGTACTCTCCAGGTTGCATTCTATAAATCTCCCTCTACAAATGGAATTGAAAAAGAAACTGGTTCTCGCGCTTATAATGCCATTTTTTACATACGGCGGTGAAATATATTCCGGGTGTTCGGTGACTAATCGTAATAGGCTAGTCAAATGCTTCAATGCTGTAACGAGGTTTATTTACAACTTAAAAAAATTTGACCATGTATCTGCGTACGTACGCGACTTTATTGGAACCGAACTCCTTAAGTATCTAGATTTCAGAGCTGTTCTATACTTATTCAGATTGATTAAAACAGGTTCATCCCCTTTTTATACCCGTATGGTGAAACCAAAGGGTATATTAACTTTGCCTTACCGTTTGTAACGCCAAGATCCCGTCATCGCACAAAAAAATGAATTACACCAGTGTGTTTAGAATGATAAAAAAAAGCTAAATTTAGCATGTCCGTCCGTCTGTCCGTCTGTCTGTCCGTCCGTCTGTCTGTCCGTCCGTCTGTCCGTCTGTCTGTCTGTGGCGCGGATTGCGGGCGCACGGATTAAGCTAGAGACTTGAAAGTTTGCACAGATCCAATTTTCGTAAAATGCGAGGCTAAGTTCGTTAATGGACAAAAATGGACTATTAGGGGGGGTACCCCCCATACGAACGAAATCGTTTTTTGTGAATATCTCAAAAACAGTGCATCTTATCAAAAAAGTCCAAGAACAAAAGTTATTTAGGATATGATTCTACATAAAACTCCCATACATCAAAATCATATTGGAATAAATTTTAAAAAATCTTATTGGAAAGTTTGACTTCAAATTGGAATTTTGGTATAACTGTTCGAATTTTGATACGAATATCACCATACGGCTCTCCAATAATTGCCAGATTGGCAATTATAGCTTTTGTTATGTTTTAAAAAACAGCGTCAGGTTTCTTAGCTCAAAAAGACTCTTACATATTAAGATACCTATACATAGTCATAAAATAATGGACCTTTCATTTTTTGTCAGATCTGCGAAACTATGGAATGAGCTACCGGATGAGCTACATTAAAAGTAAAAGATTTTTTGAGCTACCAAGACCACCTGAATAGTTTTTATACCCGTATGGTGAAACCAAAGGGTATATTAACTTTGCCTTACCGTTTGTAACGCCAATATCCCGTCATCGCACAAAAAAATGAATTACACCAGTGTGTTTAGAATGATAAAAAAAATTCAATTTTGCATGTCCGTCCGTCTGTCCGTCTGTCTGTCCGTCCGTCCGTCCGTCTGTGGCGCGGATTACGGGCGCACGGATTGAGCTACAGACTTGAAATTTTGCGTGGATCCGTTTTTCGTAAAATGCGAGGCTAAGTTCGTTAATGGGCAAAAATGGACCATTAGGGGGGGTACCCCCCATACGAACGAAATCGTTTTTTGTGAATATCTCAAAAACGGTGCATCTTATCAAAAAAGTCCAAGAACAAAAGTTATTTAGGATATGATTCTACATAAAACTCCCATACATCAAAATCCGATTGGAATAAATTTTAAAAAATCTTATTGGAAAGTTTGACTTCAAAGTGGAATTCTGGTACAACTGTTCGAATTTTGATACGAATATCACCATACGAGTCTCCAATGATTGCCAGATTGGCAATTATAGCTTTTGTTATGTTTCTATCAACTTCTGCTTCTTCCTGCTACCACTTCAGCGATTACGTTTCATTTCAGTTCGTTCCGTTTTATACTTTATACTAGCAGACCCTACGAATGCCAGCTTAAAGTTTTTTGTATAAATTTTAGAATGCAAAAAAACCATAAATAATTTAAAAACTTTTGGGAAAAAATATTATTCTTACAGGACCTTGCGTTTCGAATTTTGAAATTTGAACAACAGATTCGTGATAAGCAACCATGAAAACCTCCTAAAGCCAGTTTTTGCGAGAAAAATTGGAAAAAGGATATTTGCGTTATCCTTACAGGACCTTCCGTTTAGACTTTTTAAAAACTATTACCGGATGCGTGATCAGCGACCCCGAAAATCCCATAATGCCAATTTTTCCGGGGAAATTTTGGAAAAAGAATATTTTCGTTATCCTGACAGGACCTTCCGTTTCGATTTTTAAAAATCCCACTGCAGAGCTGTGATCAGCGAGCTCAGAAACCCCCTAATGCAATTTTTCCGGGGAAAAATGGGAAAAAGGATATTTTCATTACCCTTACAGGACCTTCCGTTTCGAGTTTTGAAAATCCAACACCGGATCCGTCATCAGCGAACCCAAAAACCCCATAATGCAATTTTTTTCTCGGATAAAATGAGAAGGATACTTCGTTATCCTTACAGGTCTTTCCGTTTCGAACTTTGAAATTCCAACACCGGATTCGTGATCAGCGACCCCAAGAACCCCATAATGGCAATTTTTCCGGGGAAAAATATGGAAAAAGGATATTTGCGTTATCCTTATAGGACCTTCCGTTTCGAATTTTGAAATTCCAACA
Source organism: Chrysopilus asiliformis (assembly GCA_964034945.1). Lineage (NCBI taxonomy): Eukaryota > Metazoa > Arthropoda > Insecta > Diptera > Rhagionidae > Chrysopilus > Chrysopilus asiliformis. The sequence continues at coordinate 56,062,295 of OZ035962.1, forward strand.
CCGGATTCGTGATCAGCGACCCCAAAAACCCCATAATGGCAATTTTCCCGGGGAAAAATGGGAAAAAGGATATTTGCGTTATCCTTACAGGACCTTCCCTTTAGCATTTGAAAAATCGAACACCGGATTCGCGATCATAGACCTCGAAAATCCCTTAGTGGCAATTGCATCAAGAAAAATTGGAAAAAAGACATTTGCGTTAATCTTGCAGGACTTTTCGGTTAGAATTTTGAAATTCCAACACCGGATTCGTGATCATTTTCCGGGGAAAAATGGGAAAAAGGATATTTTCATTATCCTTACAGGACCTTCCTTTTCGAATTTTGAAAATATAATACCGGATTCGTGATCAGCGCCCCCAAAAACCCCCTTATACAGATTTTTCCGAGGAAGAACGGGAAAAAGGATATTTATCCTTACAGGACTTTTCGTTTCGAATTTTGAAAATCTAATATCGGATTCGTGATCAGCGATCCCAAACATAAAGCCAATTTTCCCGGGGAATAACGGGAAAAAGGATATTTCCGTTATCCTTTCAGGACCTTCCATTTAGAATTTTAAAAATCTAACACCGGATTCGCGGTCAGCGACCCCGGAAACCTTATGCCGATTTTTCCCAGGAAAAACGCGAAAAAGGATATTTGCGTTATCCTTACAGGACTTTCCGTTTCGAATTTTAAAAATCTAATACCGGATTCGCGGTCAGCGACCCCGGAAACCTTATGCCGATTTTTCCCAGGGAAAACGGGAAAAAGGATATTTGCGTTATCCTTACAGGACCTTCCGTTTAGAATTTTGAAAATCTAATACCGGATTCGTGATCAGCGCCCCAAAAACCCCCTTATACCGATTTTTCCGAGGAAGAACGGGAAAAAGGATATTTGCGTTATCCTTAAAGAACCTTCCGTTTCGAATTTTTAAATTCCAACAGCAGAGCCGTGATCAGCGACCCCAATAACCCTATAATGCTAATTTTTCCGGGGAAAAATGGGAAAAAGGATATTGCGTTTCCTTACAGGACCCTCCGTTTCGAATTTTGAAATTCCAACACCGGATTCGTGATTAGCGACCCCAAGAACCCCATAATGGCAATTTTTCCGGAGAAAAATGGGAAAAAGGATATTTGCGTTATATTTACAGGACCTTCCGTTTCGAATTTTGAAAATATAATACCGGATTCGTGATCAGCGCCCCCAAAAACCCCCTTATACAGATTTTTCCGAGGAAGAACGGGAAACAGGATATTTATCCTTACAGGACCTTTCGTTTCGAATTTTGAAAATCTAATATCGGATTCGTGATCAGCAACCCCAAAAACCCCATACCACCAATTTTTCCGGCGAAAAATCGGAAAAAGGATATTTGTATTATCCTTACAGGACCTTCCGTTTCGAACTTTGAAAATCTAATATCGAATTCGTGATCAGCGACCCCAAAAACCCCATAATGGCAATTTTTCCGGGGAAAAATGGGAAAAAGGATATTTTCATTATCCTTACAGGACCTTCCGTTTCGAATTTTGAAAATCTAATACCGGATTCGTGATCAGCGACCCCAAAAACCCTATAATGCAAATTTTTCTGGGGAAAAATGGGAAAAAGGATATTTTCATTATCCTTACAGGACCTTCCGTTTCGAATTTTGAAAATCTAATACCGGATTCGTGATCAGCGACCCCAAAAACCCTATAATGCAAATTTTTCCGGGGAAAAATGGGAAAAAGGATATTTTCATTATCCTTACAGGACCTTTCGTTTTGAATTTTGAAAATCTGCATAGCTAAAAACCTGCTCCTGGCAACGCAGATCATTTTGCAAAAAACCGCGTAAAAATCGGTCCAGTAGTTCTTGAGTTTTGTAATCTCAAACCAACCAACAAACAAACTTCCATTTTTATATATATAGATTAATTAAAGTTCCTACGCCAAATATTGCTCGCAATTTAGTTGAACTTTTTTTCCCCCCCTTATTATTATATCTGTTCAAATTGGGGTGACATCGAGCAAATTAAACCTAATATTTAATATAATTAAGTAAGTTAGTGATTAAATACAAATATTTAAATACCAAAGAAGTCTATGGTGACAGATCCATATGGATCATTTATATTATTGAATTGTTAAATTATATTATTGAATTGTTAAGTTGAATTAGTTAATAAGAAAACTGTAACCTTTATATAAGGCAACATGCCTTTTGGTTAGTAACAATAAACAAATAAATAAATAAATAAAAAATCCTAAATTATTTTAATTGTAAATTACACCTACGAATCTTTGGTTTCATGTCACAGTTAGGTTTGCCTTTACCTAGGTGAAATCCTACATAGTGCGAGATGTATAAAAATATCATAAATTAAAATACAGAAAAGCTAAGTCTAAGTGTATAAACGAATTTAAAAATATTAATCATTAAAACTTAAGACTACAAGTGTAAATAGCAAATATAATAAATTTGAATTTTTTTATAACAAAATACAAAGAGTGGACAAAAATTGAATTCATTCCACGGAAAAAGTGAACAAAAAAACAACAACCACTAATTAAAATATAATAATAATTAAAATACTACAACAAATATACATATATATATATTCGACGTAAACCGAATTAGAAGGAAAAGATTACACATGCAGAGGACGACGACGTTATTTCTAAAATTCAGAGCTCTTCAACCTGAGGGTCAGGTACAGCAGTTCCCGTATATCTCATCATCTCGGCCATCAACGTTCAGCGACGCGTCATCCAAAATTAACGTATGTAAAATTTATGAATAGTCAGGGTATTTTTTTTTATATAGCGTAGGGTTATAAAATAAATTTAATAAAATAGACTTATAACTAAGTAAAAGGTTTCATAACTAAAATTATATCACATAATTAAGACTTAGAATTGATGTATCACAGATTTTTATCACAGTCGAATAGTTTTTTTGTGTGGCCACATTTGATATGCAAATGTTAAATTTAAAATTATTAAATTTAGGAATATTAGCATACATTGAATTTTGTTATCTTAAGTGGATAATCTATATATTTAAAAGGCAAAGCGATTTTGTATGGATTTCTTTCGACAGAGCTCCTGCAGTTCCTATTGAACCGATTTTTATGATTCTTTTTTTAAATGAAAGCTCTATAGCTGTAGATATGTCCGTTTTACTTTTTTTTCAAATTTTAATAATACTTTATTAGTGATTTGCCTTTCAAAATTATCAATATGCCGCTAACTAAGTCTTCAATGTTAACACGACATTCCATACTGTCTGATCAGCGCAGTGAGTTAGAGGTTGGACTACCATGCGCCATGCACCGGGTTCAATTCTTATCGGTGAAAAAAAATTTTTTTTTTCTTTTCAAATTCTTTTTTGTTGATTTTTTTACTTTTATTAATATTTTATTACTTAATTTATCTTTAAGTTTACATTTTTACTACTCAATAAGTGTTAGACTACAATGCGCCAGATGTGCGGGTTCGATTCCGAGTGGTGACAAAATGTTTTTTTTTATTTTTTTTGACCTTAAATTACTTATTTTATTTATATTATACTTCTTTAGGCGCGTTGGGCGATTTTTGGATGGGTAAAATCTCATGAGTTCGCGTCACCGACATGATAATTTAACAGCTTAAGAATGCTGATTTGCTTTCATTTGATTTTTTTATAAAAAAAAATCGATTTTTTTTGGAAAATATCATACAGCAAAATAACAAAAAAAATCGATTTTTTTTTTGAAAATATACAGCAAAATAAAAAATTACACGGAAAATTTCTGAACAGCACGTGGCATTCTTATACAGAAAGAATTAAATATCTCTAGCCATTTTTAGTATAAGAAAATCATGTGCTGCTCAGGAATTCAAACCTTAATATGCATATTGACTTTTAGTTTAACCTGACGCCCAGCCCAAACCCCTGAAGATAGAGACTTGAAACTTTCAGAATATGTCCCACCATCGAGATTTTTCGAAATTTTAGCGCTAAGGGGGTGAATGGGGGGTAAAGGGGGTTTGGGTATTTTTGAACCGTGATTTTCGCCATAAATCCTGCTCAATAGGAGGCTGAAAAGTATCACTCGGGGGTTTTTGTGGTCGCTGATCCCGAATCCGGTTTTTTTAGATTTTCAAAATTCAAAACGGAAGGTCCTGTAAGGATAATGCAAATGCAAGAAATAACTTTTAGAAAATTATCTTTAGATGTATCCATTTTACTTTTCCACCAATTTTTAATAATATTTTACTAGATGCAGACCCATCGTTGTCGAGCTAAAGTTTTTTTTGCACAAAAAACTTCCAGATATAACTTTTAGAAAATAAACGTGTTCGCTTCAAGACTTTCGGTTTTGAATTTTAAAACTCTAATACCCAATTAGTTTTTTCAGCCTCCTCATGGGCAAGCTAACTTCAGTCATAAAATATTATCATCACGGACAATGGTGAAAATCTGATCAAAATCGTTTTCGGTTTATAATTAGTGTCTCTATTTTTCTTTTAAACAGTTTTCACATACAAAAAAAAAACACAAAAATCACAAAGAAAAAAATTTGTTTTAACTAAATGAAAAAAAAAATTAAATTAAAAAAACAAAATCTTGGCACCAGCAACCCCGGGCTTCGAGCATGGGTATTTTACCCCTTCATTAAACGCCCAGCTGCGATCCGTGTTAAGATCGAAGACTCATCTATATATTTAAAAGGCAAAGCGATTTTCTATGTATTTCTTTCGACACAGTTGCAGCTTAGAATCGATTTTGATTATTCTTTTTTTAAAGGAAAGCTCTCTATCTGTAGATGTGTCCACATTACTTTTTTCCCATCTATATAATAAAAACTGTAACGGGGACAATTTTTGTAATTTTGGATTTTCTCAAAAATATTGACATACATTGATGTATTTGGTCGTATAATACTGAAGCCAAAAATGACATTTTTATATGGTGAAACCAAAGGGTATATTAACTTTGCCTTACCGTTTGTAACGCCAAAACCCCGGCATCACACATAAAAATGTATTACACCAGTGTGTTTAGAATGATAAACAAAATTGATTTTTGCATGTCCGTCTGTGGCGCGGATTGCGGGCGCACGGATTGAGCTAGAGACTTGAAATTTTGAGCAGATCCGTTTTTCGTAAAATGCGAGGCTAAGTTCGTTAATGGACAAAAATTGACTATTATAGATACGAACGAAAACGTTTTTTGCGAATATCTCAAAAACGGTGCATCTTATCTAAAAAGTCCAAGAACAAAAGTTATTTAGGATATTATTCTAAATAAAACTCCCATACATCAAAATCCTATTGGAACAAATTTTAAAAAATCTTATTGGAAAGTTTGACTTCAAACTGGAATTTTGATACAACTGTTCCAATTTTGATAGGAATATCACTATACGAGTGTCTAATAATTGCCAGACTGGCAATTATAGGTTTTGTTATGCTTAAAATTTATGTTTGTCCGTCCGTCTGTAAGTCGGTCGGTATTTCTGTCTGTTTGACTGAATGTTTGTTCCGGCATCACGCAAAAACGGCGCGGCCGATTTTGATCAAACTTTGCACACAGGGACAGTTATTGACAGAATAAGGGATCTTATTCTTTTTGATGTCAATCCCCGTTTCTTCTGATATCTCTTACTCAAGGGTGTCGGATCCAGTTTAATAGCAACCCCTTTCCCTCTCTTGAAACCTCTTTATGCGCTTTAGGGTTTCGGATCCGGTTTTCACCATGAGAGAGGTCAGCCCGCAGGGAAAATTTTTGCTCACTAATATCTACCCCTCCTTTTTATGTGTTAGCTATACATAAAATCTTTTTTCGGACAAAAAACAGTATATTTCACCTAAAAATTTGAAAAAGCAGTAAATCGATTTGAAAAAACAGTATTTTTCGCAGTATAAATTTTATTCAATGAAAATTTGTGTCTTTGCTTTTAATTTCGACATTTTTTTTCTTTTAAATTAACAATGGAAAGCAAAATCAAAGTAACGCGTTCTGAAGAAGGATGAATAATGACAAGACAGTAATCGATGGGGAAAGGAAGAAGCGAATCTATATGACATGTTGCCATCAATACTTCGCTGTTCGTCGTTTGAATGTATTTACACTTGCCATGTGATGCCACTGTTTTGTGTTACCACTGACGTATTGCATTGCTATTAATAAATTTGAATTTCGAAACGTTAAAGAATTAAAGTTTTCTGAGTATTTAAATACAGTATTTTGGGGAAAAAAGCAATTATGCAGTATTGGAGTCTGAAAAACAATATAATACTGCGAAAAACAGTATAGATACCATCGTTATGTATAGCCCTCACCTGCTATCTTCTGCAATTCTAAAGGGATTTGGTGCTTCAATGTATGACATGAATTAAAAAGAATGACTTTTCCCACAATATTGTCTTTCCCCGTGTGGATAACCACCTTTTACCGTTATTGAATATATTGTAAGTAAACAGTACGATTTTGTAATACACCGTTGGGTCACAAAGAAAAATGTCTCTAAAAAAATTTCCTTTTTTCCTATATGCATTATATTTATATTTATATTACTATATGCATATGCATTTGAGTCGAGGCCGAAGGCCGAGTAAAGAGGAAGGCGAGAGCTGAAATATATTTAAATAATTTTACGTAACATCTCCATACATCAAATTCCAACAATTCAAGCGCGAGGGGCGAGGCCGAAGGCCGAGTAGTTGTGGAGGCCGTTGGCCGACGGGGGCAGGGAGGCCGAAGGCCGACCTGTGGAAGGGGGATGAACCGCGAAGCGGTTCGGGGCGCAGCCCCTAGTCTATCTATATATTTAAAAGGCAAAGCGATTTTGTATGGATTTCTTTCGACAGAGCTCCTGGAGTTCCTATTGAACCGATTTTGATGATTTTTTTTTTAAATGAAAGCTCTATAGCTGTAGATATGTCCGTTTTACTTTTTTTTCAATTTTTAATAATACTTTATTAGTGATTTGCCTTTCAAAATTATCAATATGCCGCTAACTAAGTCTTCAATGTTAACACGACATTCCATACTGTCTGATCAGCGCAGTGAGTTAGAAGTTGGACTACCATGCGCCAGGAACGGGTTCAATTCTTATCGGTGACGAAAAAATTTTTTTTTTTTTTTCATTTCAAATTTTTTTTTGTTGATTTATTTACTTTTTTTAATATTTTTTTAGGTACTTAATTTATCTTTAAGTTTACATTTTTACTCCTGAATAAGTGTTAGACTACAATGCGCCAGATGTGCGGGTTCGATTCCGAGTGGTGACAAAATGTTTTTTTTTTAATTTTTTTTTTGACCTTAAATTACTTATTTTATTTATATTATACTTCTTTAGGCGCGTTGGGCGATTTTTGGATGGGTAAAATCTTATGAGTTTGCGTCACCGACATGCTAATTTAACAGCTTAAGAATGCTGATTTGCTTTCATTTGATTTTTTTATAAAGAAAAAATCGATTTTTTTTGGAAGACAGTGCAGAGCAAAATAAAATTAGCGAGGAAATTTCTGAACAGCACGTGACTTTGTTATACAACAAAAAATCGATTTTTTTTGGAAAATATCATACGGTAAAATAAAATGAGACAGAAAATTTCTGAACAGCACGTGACTTTGTTATACAACAAAAAATCGATTTTTTTTTTTGGAAAATATCATACGATAAAATAAAATGAGACAGAAAATTTCTGAACAGCACGTGACTTTGTTATACAACAAAAAATCGATTTTTTTTCGGAAAATATCATACGATAAAATAAAATGAGACAGAAAATTTCTGAACAGCACGTGACTTTGTTATACAACAAAAAATCGATTTTTTTTTTGGAAAATATCATACGGTAAAATAAAATGAGTCAGAAAATTTCTGAACAGCACGTGACTTTGTTATACAACAAAAAATCGATTTTTTTTGGATAATATCATACGGTAAAATAAAATGAGACAGAAAATTTCTGAACAGCACGTGACTTTGTTATACAACAAAAAATCGATTTTTTTCGGAAAATATCATACGGTAAAATAAAATGAGACAGAATATTTCTAACAGCACGTGGCATTCTTATACAGAAAAAATTAAATATCTCTAGCCATTTTTAGTATAAGAAAATCATGTGCTGCTCAGGAATTCAAACCTTAATATGCATATTGACTTTTATTTAAAATTTACTGTTTATTAGCATATATTTTCGAAATTTCAGGTTGAAAAATATATAGGTATAAATACACGACAATATAATTATTACCTTACATATATTATTGTTTTCATTTCTGTTGGCAGTCCCCAATGACTGCGTGTTTTTTATTACTTCATTTATCTTTAAAATTTATATTCTTACTACTGAATAAGTGTAAACTACATCGCGCCAGGTACGGGTTCAATTCTGAGCGGTGGCAAAATATTTTTATTTAATTTTTTTTTGTTGAAATTGAGTTTTTTTAAACGTAAAATTAAAAATATCTGTTACGCATCGTCTTTTATTGGAAAAAGTGAAAACCATCTTCTCTATATATAAAATCGTTTAATCTGACGCCCAGCCCAAACCCCTGAAGATAGAGACTTGAAACTTTCAGAATATGTCCCAACCATCGCGTAGGCGCTCACTAAGGCGAGATTTTTCGAAATTTTAACGCTAAGGGGGTGAACGGGGGGTGAAGGGGGTTTGGGTGTTTTTAAACCGTGATTTTCGCCATGAATCCTGCTCAATAGGAGGCTGAAAAGTATCACTCGGGGGTTTTTGGGGTCGCTGATCGAATCCGGTGTTAGATTTTCAAAATTCAAAACGGAAGTTTCTGTAAGGATAATGCAAATATCCTTTTTCCCATTTTTTCCGGGAAAAAATGTCATTAGGGGGTTTTCGGGGTCGCTGATCACGAATCTATATATTTAAAAGGCAAAGCGATTTTGTTTGGATTTCTTTCCGCAGAGCTCCAGCGGCTCCAATTTTGATGATCCTTTTTTAAATGAAAGCTCTATAGCTGTAGATATGTCCGTTTTACTTTTTTTCAATTTTTAATAATAATTTATTAGTTATTTGCCTTTCAAAATTATAAATATGCCGCTAACTAAGTCTTCAATGTTAACACGACATTCCATACTGTCTGATCAGCGCAGTGAGTTAGAAGTTGGACTACCATGCGCCATGCACAGGGTTCAATCTTATCGGTGAAAAAATTCTTTTTTTTTCTTTTCAAATTCTTTTTTGTTGATTTATTTACTTTTTTTAATATTTTATTACTTAATTTATCTTTAAGTTTACATTTTTACTCCTGAATAAGTGTTAGACTACAATGCGCCAGATGTGCGGGTTCGATTCCGAGTGGTGACAAAATGTTTTTTTTTATTTTTTTTTTACCTTAAATTACTTATTTTATTTATATTATACTTCTTTAGGCGCGTTGGGCGATTTTTGGATGGGTAAAATCTCATGAGTTCGCGTCACCGACATGCTAATTTAACAGCTTAAGAATGCTGATTTGCTTCCATTTGATTTTTTTATACAGAAAAAATCGATTTTTTTTGAAAAATATCATACAGCAAAAGAGACAGAAAATTTCTGAACAACACGTGACTTTGTTATAAAGGGTGGTTAAATTTTAAGGGCTGATGTTGAATGTGAACCACACCTAAACGTCCAGTTTTTTTCTGCATTTCATTTGACATTTCTCAATTTCAGACTAACTCAATTTGAACCATGGAAAGATACACAATCGAGCAACGCGTTAAAGTTATTCAGGCTTATTATGAAAATGGGCGTTCAAATCAAAATGCATATCGTGCACTTCGTGAAATACGGCCCGATGATGCCGCATTGGTTTTTCGACAATCACTCTTGGATTATCATTCGCCCAAATGCGGCTGTTCTGCTTATTGACGAATCCACTGAGGTGAAAATGTGCCTCATCACTGAAGATGATTTTCTTCGAAAATTGATCGCCCATTTTCATAATAAGCCTGAATAACTTTAACGCGTTGCTCGATTGTGTATCTTTCCATGGTTCAAATTGAGTTAGTCTGAAATTGAGAAATGTCAAATGAAATCCAGAAAAAAACTTGACGTTTAGGTGTGGTTCACATTCAACATCGGCCCTTAAAATTTAACCACCCTTTACAACAAAAAATCGATTTTTTTAGAAAACATAACAAAAGCTATAATTGCCAATCTGGCAATCATTGGAGACCCGTATGGTGATATTCGTATCAAAACTCGAACAGTTGTACCAAAATTCCACTTTGAAGTCAAACTTTCCAATAAGATTTTTTAAAATTTATTCCAATCAGATTTTGATGTATGGGAGTTTTACGTAGAATCATATCCTAAATAACTTTTGTTCTTTCACTTTTTTGATAAGATGCACCGTTTTTCGCTGATCCCGAATCCGGTTTTTTCAGATTTCAAAATTCAAAACGGAAGGTCCTGTAAGGATAATGCAAATGCAAGAAATAACTTTTAGAAAATTATCTTTAGATGTGTCCATTTTACTTTTCCACCAATTTTTAATAATATTTTACTAGATGCAGACCCATCGTTGTCGGGCTAAAGTTTTTTTGCACAAAAAACTTCCAGAAATAACTTTTAGAAAATAAACGTGTTCGCTTCAAGACTTTCGGTTTTGAATTTTTAAATTCTAATACCCAATTAGTTTTTCCAGCCTCCTCACGGGCAAGCTAACTTCAGTCATAAAATATTCTCATCACGGACAATGGTGAAAATCTGATCAAAATCGTTTTCGGTTTATAATTAGTGTCTCTATTTTTGTTTTAAACAGTTTTCACATACAAAAAAAACACGAAAATCACAAAGAAAAAAATTTGTTTTAACTAAATGAAAAAAAAAAATTAAATTGAAAAAACAAAACCTTGGCACCAGCAACCCTGGCTTCGAGCATGGGTATTTTACCCCTTCATTAAACGCCCAGCTGCGATCCGTGTTGTTAAGATCGAAGACTCATCTATATATTTAAAAGGCAAAGCGATTTTGTATGTATTTCTTTCGACACAGCTCCAGCTTAGAATCGATTTTGATTATTCTTTTTTTAAAGGAAAGCTCTCTATCTGTAGATGTGTCCACTTTACCTTTTTCCCATCTATATAAAAAAAAATGTAAGGGGGACAATTTTTGTAAATTTGGATTTTCTCAAAAATATTGACATACATTGATGTATTTGGTCGTATAATACTGATGGCAAAAATGACATTTTTATACCCGTATGGTGAAACCAAAGGGTATATTAACTTTGCCTTACCGTTTGTAACGCCAAGACCCCGTCATCACACATAAAATGTATTACACCAGTGTGTTTAGAATGACAAACAAAATTGATTTTTGCATGTCCGTCTGTGGCGCGGATTGCGAGCGCACAGATTGAGCTAGAGACTTGAAATTTTGCGCAGATCCGTTTTTCGTAAAATGCAAGGTTTAGTTCGTTAAAGGGCAAAAATGGATTATTAGGGGGTACCCCCCATACGAACGAAAATATTTTTTGCGAATATCTCAAAAACTGTTCATATTATCAAATAAGTGCAAGAACAAAAGTTATTTAGGATATGATTCTAAATAAAACTCCCAAACATCAAAATCCTATTGGAACAAATTTTAAAAAATCTTATTGGAAAGTTTGACTACAAACTGGAATTTTGATACAACTGTTCCAATTTTGATAGGAATATCACTATACGAGTTTCTAATAATTGCCAGACTGGCAAATATAGGTTTTGTTATGCTTAAAATTTATGTTTGTCCGTCCGTCTGTATGTCGGTCGGTATTTCTGTCTGTTTGACTGAATGTTTGTTCCGGCATCACGCAAAAACGGCGCGGCCGATTTTGATCAAACTTTGCACACAGGTACAGTTATTGACAGAATAAAGGATCTGATTCTTTTTGATGTCAATCCCCGTTTCTTCTGATATCTCTTACTCAAGGGTGTCGGATCCAGTTTAATAGCAACCCCTTTCCCTCTCTTGAAACCTCTTTATGCGCTTAAGGGTTTCGGATCCGATTTTCACCATGAGAGAGGTCAGCCCGCAGGGAAAATTTTTGCTCACTAATATCTACCCCTCCTTTTTATGTATAGCTAACGATGGTATCGTTTTTCGGACAAAAAACAGTATATTTCACCTAACAATTTAAAAAAGCAGTAAATCGATTTGAAAAAACAGTATTTTTCGCAGTATAAATTTTATTCAATGAAAATTTGTGTCTTTGCTTTTAATTTCGAAATTTTTATTCTTTTAAATTAACAATGGAAAGCAAAATCAAAGTAACGCGTTCTGAAGAAGGATGAATAATGACAAGACAGTAATCGATGGGGAAAGGAAGAAACGAATCTATATGAAATGTTGCCATCAATACTTCGCTGTTCGTCGTTTGAATGTATTTACACTTGCCATGTGATGCCACTGTTTTGTGTTACCACTGACGTATTGCATTGCTATTAATAAATTTGAATTTCGAAACGTTAAAGAATTAAAGTTTTCTGAGTATTTAAATACAGTATTTTGGGGAAAAAAGCAATTATGCAGTATTGGAGTCTGAAAAACAATATAATACTGCGAAAAACAGTATAGATACCATCGTTATGTATAGCTCTCACCTGCTATCTTCTGCAATTCTAAAGGGATTTGGTGCTTCAATGTATGACATGAATTAAAAAGAATGACATTTCCCACAATATTGTCTTTCCCCGTGTGGATAACCACCTTTTACCGTTATTGAATATATTGTAAGTAAACAGTACGATTTTGTAATACACCGTTGGGTCACAAAGAAAAATGTCTCTAAAAAAATTTCCCTTTTTCGGGTTAACTATATGCATTTGAGTCGAGGCCGAAGGCCGAGTAAAGAGTAAGGCGAGAGCTGAAATATATTTAAACAATTTTACGTAACATCTCCATACATCAAATTCCAACAATTCAAGCGCGAGGGGCGGGGCCGAAGGCCGAGTAGTTGTGGAGGCCGTTGGCCGACGGGGGCAGGGAGGCCGAAGGCCGACCTGTGGAAGGGGGATGAACCGCGAAGCGGTTCGGGGCGCAGCCCCTAGTATAATGTTTATTAACGAAAACATGATATTCTTTTTATTTAATTGTTTCGATCTTGAGGGTAGGATCATGGCAGTTTGATTCGTTATAAAATGAGAGAGAGACAGTTCCTTTTCGTGAAGGGAGGAGGCGATAGGATTATGCAGTCAATAAAGTAAAATACTCTTAGTAATTTTGTTGTCTAAAGTTTCAGTTAAGGTTACAAATCAGCGTTGACTGGCCGATTTGAAAATGGTCAGAAATATAGTTCTGAAAAGGGTGGGCACAGTCAGAAATCACCAATCTATTCCATACATTTTATTTTGCTAATTGTAGAAATTTGAATTTTCTGTTTTGTCTCCTAATTTTACCCCGTCTGGCAGTTTCCTAAAGCAATTAGGGTCAAAATCCCTATTCTAAACATTGTTTTGCTGCTACCCCTATTGGCATACCAACATATTGTGTGAAGTACGAAGGAATAGCTAAACCCTCGACCCCGTCTCAAGAGCTAGCTATTGGTATGCCGCTACTCCCCTTACTCCGCACCGCATCGAATGCTGACCTTAGGTAGGCGACTCGGTCTTCGCATTCGTTCAGTGTACACCACAAGTTTTGATTAATTTCTGGAAAAAATGGGTTATTCTTTTAAACAAAAAATGTTTTCCAGTTTGAAGTAAACACATTAAAGACTACTTTATACTCAAAAGAATCTTAAAATCCAATTTGGTTAAAGTGTTATCATAAAACAAAATACTTAGGCGTTTCTTCCATATTATTTAATAAGTTTTTCCAAAACCATAGTAAAGCAAAACTGACTTAGCCTCGCATTTTACGAAAAAGGAATCTGCGCAAAATTTCAAGTCTGTAGCTCAATCCGTGCGCCCGCAATCCGCGCCACAGACAGACAGACGGACGGACAGACGGACGGACAGACGGACGGACAGACGGACGGTGTGGTGAAGAGGTATTTTCATGTTTAAACAAGAATTATGTACTTTGGACCCTCGGTTCACTTGGGTTCATCGTAAGAATAATGGCAAACATGAATATACGAACTTCCGCATTAAAGTTCAATAACTTGATAAACAAATACTGTATATGCAAGTTAAGCAATTACCTAAATAGGTCATGAGTTGTTAATGTCAAACCAGAACATTGTACTTTGCACTGGTGATCGATCGGTGATTGATTTCTTTAAGTTAAGAAGGTAATTGTAATTTAGATTTTGATCAAGAAGGTTGTTCAAGAAAGTTTTGTCAGTTAAGTTTAAGTTAAGTGAGTTTAATAAATGAATTAATTAAAAAAGAGTGTTTGCTTTAATAAACCTTCCTTTCTAACATCCGTAACACGACAACGGACGGACATGCAAAAATTAAATATTTTTATCATTCTAAACACACTGGTGTAATTCATTTTTGTGCGCGATGACGAGATCTTGGCGTTACAAACGGTAAGGCAAAGTTAATATACCCTTTGGTTTCACCATATGGGTATAAAAAAGAATTTTGCATGTCCGTCCGTCTGTGGCGCGGATTGCGGGCGCACGAATTGAGCTAGAGACTTGAAATTTTACGCAGATTCGTTTTTCGTAAAATGCGAGGCCAAGTTCGTTCATGGGCAAAAATGGACTATTAGGGGGGGTGCCCCCCATACAAACGAAAAGGTTTTTTGCGAATATCTCAAAAACGGTGCATCTTATCAAAAAAGTCCAAGAACAAAAGTTATTTAGGATATGATTCTACATAAAACTTCTATACATTATAATCCAATTGGAATAAATTTTAAAAAATCTTATTGGAAAGTTTGACTTCAAAGTGGAATTTTGATACTACTGTTCACCGTTCACTTAAATCACCATACGAGTTTTCAATAATTGCCAGATTGGCAATTATAGCTTTTGTTATGTTTTAAATTACTTATGAGTTTGAAAGCTCATGAGTTATATATGAGTTTTTATGAATGAGCATATCGTGTGCTGAAATTTTATCTTGTTGAAATAATGGATTTGATGTTGTTGAAGAGTTAATTTACATGTTTCTTTATACTAGGGGCTCCGCCCCGAACCGCTCCGCGGTTCATCCCCGCCCCACTCGTCGGCCTTCGGCCTCCGCGTCCACTTCCTCCTCGGCCTACCGGCCTCAAAAACTACTCGGCCTTCGGCCTCGAATGAGGCCTGTGGAATGACCATTCCAGTGAAAAAAAGACCGCATCGAAATGCAGTCAGTAGTTTAGGATAAGCAAGGATAAGCAAGAGGGTTGATTTTATTCGAGCAAAAATTTCTTTGAGAGAAGACCTCTCTCTTGGTCAAAACCATATCAAAATCCATTGAGTAGTTTAGGAGGCAGCAGAAGAGGCGATCACAGAAAGCGGAGTTGATTTTAGTGGGAGAAAAATTTTCTGTTAGGGCTGACTTCCCTAACGGTGAAAACTGGACCAAAATTCCTCTTGAATTGCAGGAGAGGAGTGAGGAGTTGACGACATTTTTTCTTTATCGAAATACTATGTCATGATCGAAATACTATGTCAATATCTTTCCAAATTTTCGTTATAATTGTGATTTTGACGATAGATAAAATTATTTTTGTTTGTTTTCATTTAAATTTTTTTTTAAATATAATTTTAAGATATAATGAGAATGAAATAAAAACTTATTCTAATGCAAGTGGATAGACAACATTCTTTGTGATGCTGTGTGGAGCGTAAACGAACAAATCTTTTGGTTTGCCAACGCGTGAGCATGCTACATACAGCTGTCCATGGGCAAAACATGGATTTTCCAAGTTGATTCCACAAACTTGTAGCGACTGGCCTTGCGCTTTATTGATTGTCATTGCAAATGCCAGTCGTGCTGGAAACTGCAACCGTTTGAATTGGAATGGCATATCAGTGGGTATCATAGGTATCCGTGGCAATAACACATCCTCTCCTTTGAACTTGCCAGTCAGGATTGTCGCTTCGATTATGTTCGTCATTAATTAATTAATAAAAATTATGTTAAAAGTATTTGTCGTTGTATTTCTTTCACCGGTAGATGGATTTACTTGTTTAATGGTGAAATGATATCCATCTTCACCTTGCCAAAAGATTACTGGATATTGTAGTGCATCGTATGAGCGATGTGTTTCAGCAACTCTTTGTAATTGGGCATTACGGCGTTGGATTATTATGTCACGACGTTCAAATTGTTCACCAACAATCAAAATAGCAACTTCATTGATTGTAGGTGCGTTGAATCGGCGTTCGTGTTGTCCAGGTGGTCTTTGATCAGCTCTGACGACAATCGAATAGTCCTCCGATGGCATTCTATCAATTGCGGTTTTGAACAATCGAACCAATGCGTTGTGCTCATGTAACAGATATTGAATATCTCCAATAATTCTATGTTTGGTACCTGGATTGAGTCTTCCGCATTGTTGAGCTTGTGCAATATCATACGCTCCTCCCATGAAATAAATTTGCAAACATTTGTGCTCTTCATCTAGAAGCGGCAGTAATGATCCAGCTCGATGATATATTTGTCCTTGAACTTTGAACGGACGATTTTAGTCGCACCGAACGATGTCATTTGGAAACAGGAATTGTATTTGCGAATGTTGTTTAAGAAGTGCCTGGAATCGGATGTATTACCTAAATGAATTTGAAGGAATTTTGATTTTGCTTCTTTAATAAATATCACTTTCAATAAATTTACTCTGGTGGCGGATTTAATACCGGCAATATAATTTTTCCATTAGCACAGCACATTCCTGGTGTTTCGCCTTGATCCCTAAGTGCATGACAATATGGACACAATTTGTCCATTGGACCAATAACAACTAATTCATGTTCACTGTAGTTGATTACTGGATCGTAATCGAATGCAAATCATTCAAATGGAGCAATAATACGTCTTCTGTTTTCGGCAAATCGTCTGCGTACTTGTTCGACACGTTGGTCATGCACTTCAGTTGTTTCATTTGATCGCTCTTCTGCATGTTGCCTGCGATCCCTTGCTCGCCGCACTTCACTTTCTTCGTCTGTTTCATTTGTCCTGAAATTGCGCTGCAGTTCGCTATTTAATAAATTTGCACGGTGTTCTTCTGATGCCATTGACCGTCTTTCTGAACGCAACTGCGATAATTGGTTTCCAGTTGTTTCCAATCGGTTTAAGCGATGTTGTTC
The DNA here is from genome assembly GCA_964034945.1 of Chrysopilus asiliformis. Taxonomy (NCBI): domain Eukaryota; kingdom Metazoa; phylum Arthropoda; class Insecta; order Diptera; family Rhagionidae; genus Chrysopilus; species Chrysopilus asiliformis. Next base: position 56,079,456 of record OZ035962.1, read on the forward strand.
ACTTTCATTTGCCCGTGAAATTCTAACTCTGCGCAATTTCCGGCAGTAGCGTCCAATATTTGCGCGTGGCATTGTATTTATATGTAAATTTTCAATCAAAACTTTTTGAAAGCACGCACAATTAACGATAAACTTTTTGAAAACACGCACAATTTACGATAAACTTTTTGAAAACACGCACAATTAACGATAAACTTTTTGAAAACACGCACAAAGATATTGACATAATTATTTTTTGATTAAAAATAAAACGTGGCCTACTAAAAAGTAAATTCTTAAATTCTTTCTACAGTCTTAAATTTGACATAACTGTATGGGGGCGGGGGGAAGGAGTAATGCAAAATAATCGCACTGTATATACAAACCATCATCTCTTCAAAACATACTTTATGTATAAATTTGAACTCAATCGGACTGGTAGTTTGTGAGATTTTTGGAAACAAACAGAAAATATTACAGACAAATATTCATTTTTATCTATTACTAGCAGACCCTTCGTTGGCAGCTAAAAGTTTTTGGTATAAATTTTAGAATGCCAAAAAACCATAAATAACTTAAAAAGTTTTGGGGAAAAATGTTTTCCTTACAGGACCTTCCGTTTCGAATTTTGAAATTCCAACTCCAGATTCGTGATAAGCAACCCTAAAAACCTCCCAAAGACTGTTTTTGCGAGAAAAATTGGAAAAAGGACATTTCCGTTATCGTTACAGGACCTTCCGTTTAGCAGCGACCTCGAAAACCCCTTAGTGGCAATCGTTTCAAGAAAAATTGGAAGAAAGACATTTGCGTTAACCTTGCAGGACTTTTCGGTTAGAATTTTGAAATTCCAACACCGGATTCGTGATCAGCGACCCCAAAAACCCCCTAATGACGATTTTTCCCAGTGAAAACTGGAAAAAGGATATTTGCGTTATTCTTACAGGACCTTCCGTTTCGAATTTTGAAAATCTAATATCGGATTCGTGATCAGCGATGCCAAACATAATGCCAATTTTCCTGGGGAATAATAGGAAAAAGGATATTTGCGTTATCCTTTCAGGACCTTCCGTTTCGAATTTTCAAAATATGATACCGGATTCGTGATCAGCGACCCCAAAAACCCTATAATTCAAATTTTGCCGGGAAAAATGGGAAAAAGGATATTTTCGTTATCCTTACAGGACCTTCCGCTTCGAATTTTGAAAATCTAATATCGGATTCGTGATCAGCGACCCCAAAAACCCCATAATGACAATTTTTCCGGGGAAAAATGGGAAAAAGGATATTTTCATTATTTTCAAAATTCGAAACGGAAGGTCCGTTCCGTTTCGAATTTTGAAAATCTAATACCGGATTCGTGATCAGCGACCCCAAAAACCCTATAATGCCAATTTTTCCGGGCAAAAATGGGAAAAAGGATATTTTCATTATCCTTACAGGACCTTCCGTTTCGAATTTTGAAAATCTAATACCGGATTCGTGATCAGCGACCCCAAAAACCCCATAGTGCCACTTTTTCCGGGGAAAATTGGGAGAAAGGATGTTTTCATTATCCTTGCAGGACCTTCCGTTTCGAATTTTGAAAATCTAATACCGGATTCGTGATCAGCGAACCCAAAAACCCTATAATGCAAATTTTTCCGGGGAAAAATGGGAAAAAAGATATTTTCATTATCCTTACAGGACTTTCCGTTTCAAATTTTGAAAATCTACATAGCTAAAAACCTGCTCCTGGCAACACAGATCATTTTGCAAAAAACCGCGTAAAAATCGGTCCAGTAGTTTTCGAGTTCTGTAATCTCAAACAAACAGACAGACAGACAGACAAACATCCATTTTTATATATATAGATATAGTTAAGTACAATCTTAAGAACAGAATTAAATACATTTACAAACATATGAGTCAGTGACTCAGGAGTCATCTTGATTCATAATATCACAGATTGTATAATCAGGTGTCGATTTGTCACCCTTAATAATAAGATCATTTTTTGTGCAGATGACCCTTCGTCATCTTAAGATAAGCTTTTAGATCATTCTATTTGTCACATGAATTTCTTTGTTAGATTAAGGTATAAAAAGGCTTATTATGTAAATAAAGAATCAATATTCATTCTACCGTCAAACCTGGTGTTTTAATATTCAGTGGTGGAACGAAAGTTCCACAAATTATATTTTTTTAAGTTCAAGAATAAAGTTTTCTTAACTGGCGCCCGAGCAGGGACCGGTGTCTTAAACCCAGTGTTAACAAAATCTTATGTGAAGGTGCTACATAGATTTAAATTTGAAAAACTCAAAGAGTTAACTTTGGAGATCTGTACTTAGATTAGAAAGACTCTAATCATATATCAGAAAGACTCTGATAGTGAAGTGTACTAAATATTGGAAAAACTTCAATATACTGAAAAATTTCAGAAAAACTCTGATTCAGTAACAAGTGCACAAGTGCAGTGCTACGATTGGAAAGACTTCAGTCAAGTGCACAAGTACTGCATATAAAAGTCAATAAACTTGACGAGTACAGAGTGATTGTGTAGTGAGTTCCGAGCCATTAGTAGGAGGTGGTCGATTGTAAAGTCATCATCCAAAAAGGAACAACTCGGCCCTATCTTTCACGAGCAACGGTCCCGAGTGTGCAACAAAGCCCGAGGTAACAGCGCACTTTAAAGAACCTGTAAGGAAGGTGATCTTGCAGCAAGGACTCTATATTGACAGTGCATTCTAAAATCTACGGAGGAAGGTGCCAGTGCAAATAGGAAATCCATCATCCAAGGATGAAAGCAACCATTTTATTGTAAGTGAATTAGAATTTTTATGAAAAAACATATAAAACTAAATTAAAATTTTTATAAAAAAATATAAAAAAAAAAAACAAAATCAAAATATATAAACTCCTCATACAAAATACAAGTGAATTAAAATTTTTAAACAAAATATAAAGAAATTGTACAATAATTTAAGAGAAAGGTTACAATAAACAATAAGAAAAATTATAAACAAACTAGAGTAAGATACAATTAAAAAAAAAGAGGAAAAAAACCTTTTTAAGTTGATATTTCCTGAAAAATCAAAAGTCGAGTTCAAGTACAAGTCGAAATACGCGCAAGTTTTAGCAAACAGCTCCGAAACCGTCAGATATATCAATTATTGGTAATTGAATAAAACACTATGGCTACAATTCAAGAAGCTGTAGATATTATCCGAGCAGAGGTTTTGAATCTGACCGGTTCAATTAATGCCCAAATTAGAGTGACAAATGACATTCAGAAACAATTCATTGCCTTTCAAGAAGAAATTCAAAAATCCATACCCACACCCGTGAAATGTTCTGAAGAACCCCCATTAGTCAGACCAGCCACTGAAAACGTTCTAGAGGACTATAAGATTATAAAGACCAAGCCTCTGTATAGAGCAATAATCCGGTCAATACGACAGAAGATTATTGACGAGGCAGACACTGCATTGATAGCGTACAACACGCCAGAAGAAGATTGGTCTGCTATAAAAAGATGTCTTTCCCTGCACTACGCAGATAAAAGAGACATCCGAACACTTGAGTATCAATTGTACTCACTCCATCAGGGTAAGAGAACAATCGACGAATTCTTCGGTGAAATAAACCACCACCTTACCTTGATTATCAACAAGATTCAGACTGAAAGCCTTAGTCCTGGAACTGCTACCTGTATGATCGAAGCGCATCGGAACAGAGCCTTAGACACCTTTATTAGAGGATTAAATGGTGATCTGTCAAGATTAATTGCCATCAAAACACCAAGATCTCTCCCAGAAGCATATTCTGTTTGCCTTGATTTACAAAACATGAATTACAGGGCAACTAATTTCCTTAACAAGAATAATATAACAAAGCCAATTGTCACTCCTCATAATTCCCTAACCCCACCTTTAGTACCGCCAAGAAAATACCCTCCTGTGCCTTTGCCAAGAAGTTATAATTCTCCTATGGCAACACCCTCGCCATGGCAGCATAGTCCCCAACAACTCACTCAACCTCAAAGAAATCTCCTTTATAATTCTCAGTACAAACCCCCGGTATATCCTAGAGTAAACCAGAATAATAAACCCGTCCCAATGGACGTCGACCAAACCATACAAACTCGCCAAATGAACTACATAAACAGACCTCAATTTCAAGCCCGTCCACAACAATACCCTCAACAACAATCAAATGCTGCTTCCCCTGCATTTAAAAGACCAACACAGAATGGACCATCACCACCAGCAAAACTCCAAAGAGTCTTCCATAATGACACTGAGGACATAGAACAAGAATATATAGAATCAATGCCAGAAATGTATGACGATTATTACAACGAAGAAGAAGCTCTAGAAGAAGATCAAGAATTAAACCTTCTCAATATTTTTAATCATGAAAATCAGGAAGTAAATATTATCATTGGTGAAGAAGTCAATGCACTCGACGATAAGATCAGTGCCACACCCTATCTAAATTATCACACACCCGGTGGAAAAGCTCTTCGTTTCCTTGTTGATACAGGAGCCAATAAAAATTTTATCAAACCTGAACATGCCACGAATTCAAAGTTAGTTGAAAAACCGTTCTTCATTAATTCGGTCGGAGGTAAAGTAAAAATAGAAAAATCAACCACAAGAAACATATTTTCATACTTTGGAAACAATACTCCCATCAAATTCTATTTATTACCTTCACTGACATCCTTTGATGGAATCATCGGAGATGACACTCTAAGATTGTTGAGCGCAGTAATTGATAGAGGCAAATCTACTCTAACAATAGCTCCGGGAATAACAATACCCTTGGAAATGAGACAATCTATAAACGTAAATTCCATTAACATTCGGAACGATCATCTTACTGACATTCAGAAGGAAAGATTAGACGAGATAATACACCAATTTAAACCCATCTTCGGTACACTAGACAATAAAATCACCGCAGTTACGAATGTCAGAGCGGAAATAAAAACTTCCACTGATACCCCTATTTATGCAAAGACCTATCCCTATCCTGTTCACATGAGAAGTGAAGTCGATAACCAAATAAAGAAGTTGCTGGAAGACAACGTAATTCAACCCTCAAACTCCCCATATAACTCCCCTATATGGGTAGTTCCAAAAAAAATTAGATGCTTCCGGTGAAAGGAAGTATAGAATGGTTATTGACTACAAAAAACTGAACGACGTCACGGTTCCCGACAGATATCCTCTACCCGATATCACTAACACATTTGCAAATTTGGGAAAAGCACAATACTTCACCACAATTGACTTAACGTCTGGGTTTCATCAAATTTTACTCAAAAAAGAAGATATACCCAAAACCGCATTTTCCACATTGAACGGGAAGTACGAATTTTTAAGACTTCCGTTCGGGGTCAAAAACGGACCTTCTATCTTTCAGAGAATGGTCGATGACGTGCTAAGGGAGCACATTGGAAAAATATGTTACGTCTACATAGACGACATAATAATCTTCAGCGAAACGATCGAACAACATTACGAAGATATAAGGAAAGTCTTTTTAAAGCTTCAAGAATCAAATTTGAAAGTCAACTTGGACAAAACGGAGTTCTTGTGACTAGAAACTGAATTTTTAGGCTTTATCATATCTAAAAATGGCATAAAACCAGATCCAAAAAAAATCCAATCTATACTGAATGTTCAAGAACCTACAAATCTAATGGCGTTTTCGACTGGCATGCTCTTTTTGCTCTGAAGTTGCTCTAAATTTGCTCACTCTGAGATCTTGTGTTCGACTGAGATTTTTTGATCGCTCGAAAAAGAGTTACGTGTTCGAGTGACGCAAGTACTCCGTATGCGAGCACTAAAAGAGCATTTTTCGAGCAATTTTGTGATCTGCCTAATGTAGTCAGATTTGAGTTGCTCTTTTGAGGTTAAGGCTAACAAAATCGTGTGGAATCGTAAATGGAAGATATTTATGATTTTGATTTCTTGGATTCTTCTTCCTCTAGTGAAGAAGAATTTCATTTGGTCAGAAATATATTAGTGCAGTGTCAACTTAAGGGGAATATATCAAAATTAATTTTAATTTGTTTTATGCTTCTTCTTGTTCTTTGAGAAATGCTCGACTCCCAAGCAGAGGTGCTCGAAATCTACTCGAGATCTGCTCGAAATACCTTGCTCTAAACTGGGGTAGAGCGTGCTCTGAATCTGCCCTGAATCTGCCAGTCGAAAACGTCATAAAAGAACTTAAATCCTTCCTTGGCTTGTCTTCTTACTATCGGAAATTCATAAAGGACTATGCCAAGATCGCAAAACCACTGACTTCATTAACTGGAGGAGAGCTAGCAGGAATCAGAAAAAATCAATCTAAAAAAATTTCAATAAAACTAAATGAGGAACAAAGGAAATCATTTAACGCGATCAAAGAGTTGCTAACATCAACAGACATACTAATATTCCCAGACTTTGACAAACCCTTTATATTAAAAACCGACGCTTCAAACCAAGCAATGGGTGCCGTCCTTTCCCAAGGAGATATTGGAAAGGATAAACCCATAACATATATTTCTCGAAGTCTCAACTCTACTGAACAAAACTATGCAACAAACGAAAAAGAGATGCTTGCAATAGTTTGGGCATTGGACAACCTTCGTAATTACTTATATGGTGCAAAAAAGCTAAAAATTCTTACCGAACATCAACCACTAACTTACGCATTGAGCAACAAGAACAACAACGCGAAGTTAAAAAGATGGAAGGCAAGGCTAGAAGAATATAACTACGAATTAGTATACAAACCAGGAAGAACAAACTTAGTGGCAGACGCTCTTTCAAGAATGAACATAAGTGAATGCAATCCTACGACAGTGACACAACACAGTGCAGAAGAGGACTCAACAGATTTAATCCCCAGTACTGAGGTTCCAATTAATGTTTTCAGGAATCAGGTAATATTGATGGAAGGAGATGAAGAAGGACGTACCTACGAACTACCACATCCTGGTTATCATAGGAAGACAATAATAAAAAATTATTTCAGTGAAGAATCTTTGAAGGAAATACTAAAAACCGAAATGCGATCAGATGTAACGAACGGGTTGAAAGCCCTTGAACATCTGATGCAATTGATCCAAGATATTTATAAAGAACATTTTGGAAGAAATTTGAAAATAAGATTCACACAGAAAATCGTCACCGACGTTATCGATGAAGAACAATTGTTGGAAATAATCCATAGGGAACACAGACTCGCTCACAGAGGAGTCTCGGAAAATAAAGAAAAAATTATCCAACAATACTATTTCCCTAACATGACCGCAAAAATTAAAAAAATTATCAAAAATTGTAGTGTCTGTAGAGAAAGCTATTCCTTACTTCAATAGACAAATTTTCAAAATTCGCTAAAATATTCCCAATAGATAACAAATCATCCTTATATCTTAAGGATAAAGTGTTCCAATTAGTTCACTACTATACCACACCTAGAATGTTAGTAATGGATAGAGACAAGGCAATAACATCACCCATAGTTACAGAATTCCTGAGGAATGTTGGAATCGAGATCTATTTAACACCATCATCCCGAAGCGAAGTAAATGGGCAGGTAGAACGAGTACATTCTACCATACAGGAAATTATTCGTTGCTTACAAAAGGAACACAGAACATTACCAATTGCACAACTAACCGCAATTGCAACCGATCGATACAACAATTCAATCCACAGTACGATAAAGGAGACGCCGGCTACCATCTTTTATGGTAGAAAACCATCGAGAACCTTGGACGAATTAACAGCTGCTCGAGACGAATCCAATTTAAAAACAAAAGACTTAATCGAAAAAATCCAAAAACAACGCCTTAGTTATGAAAATAATAAACGCACAAATCCCAAAAAATACAATACAGGCGATGTAATTTACACAAAAGCCCCTGGAAGGAAATGTAAATTAAAACAGAAATACACAAAGGAAATAGTTAAGGATGACCACAGGGTTACCGTCACTACCCTAAGTGGTAGGAAAATTCACAAGTCAAATATAAAAAACGACTAACAAATTCAGGCCTGCTACTTATACCATCCCTTAATTTTTCAGCCTCGCCATCCTCTGGTTGGTCAGCGCAAGCGTTCAGATCTTCGAATACACCAACACCCCCCTCGCAACAATAAATGCAGGACCAGCCAAAATAACAGAAGGAAATTTCGACATAATCTTACCGGATACATCCAAGCCCATGAAACACTAATTTCAATTGTTAACTTGAAAATTAACAACACATCTCCATTAAAATCAAAGATTGAACATCTGCAGAACAATATAGAGAAACAATTACAAGAATTAAAACCTCGTCATATGAAGAGATCCATCAACTGGATAGGCTCCGCATGGAAGTGGATTGCTGGCAGCCCAGACGCATACGATTTGGAATCCCTCATAAATTCACAAAATGAGATTGTCGAAAGTCATAATCGACAATTATTGGTCACTAAAAACATATTTGACATCGCAGATAAAATCATGAAGAATTACAATAACATAATGGACAACGACCTGGCTCAAAACATATTCAACAAGTTACTACTGATGAAACAAGAAATAGATCAGGTTACTGACGCTATTCATTGGGCAAAAAAAGGGATAATAAACACAAAACTTCTAGATCAAATAGAGCTACATCAGGTAATTACGGCAATGAAGAATCTACCATATAAAAATGAAGCCGAAGCTTTAAATTTCGCTAACCCCTCTGTAGCCGTTAGAGATGAACTAATACTTTATATAGTTTCAATCCCCTTAACAGAAGAAACCGATTATAATCACTTAATTATCAAACCAATTACCAATAATAAAAAACAAATACATTTGAATCATAACAATATTTTAGTAAGTAAACTCGACTATTTTGCTATAAAAAAGCGTTGTAACACTTTTCAGGAGGTAGAAATTTGCAAAAGGAATGAAATACAAAAATTGCGTCAAGAATCATGTATTGTCAAATTAATTAAAGGAATTGATGCAAATTGCACTAGCAAATACAATATCGAAACGGTAATAGAAGAAATCAATAATAACCTTATTTTCGTAGACAATTTTGAAGGAAAACTCAAAAATGAATGTGAAAATGAAGAAAAACCCTTACATGGAAGTTTTTTAATAAAGTTACATAATTGCTCAATAATAATTGGAAATCAAAGATTTCAATCCAGCGAAATACAAAATTATCTACCGTTACCCCCCATTTTTCAGGTAAACCTTAAAGAAAGAGATACAAAAATAAATATAGACAAAATACACCTTGATAATCTAAAACACTTAAAGAGAATAAAACAAGTAAATGATAATGCAATAATTAATGATATTGTATTGTATTTGATAATAGCAGTAATAATTGTATTAATTGTAATGATTATCACTTGGTTACGAAAAAATAAAGATTTTAAAATTTTGAACATTACACCACAAAACATACAGGAAGAAATCCAATTAAATTAAAGTATAACTAATTATCTTACTTTTTGAGGACAAAAAGATTTAAGGAGGGAGGAGTTAAGTACAATCTTAAGAACAGAATTAAATACATTTACAAACATATGAGTCAGTGACTCAGGAGTCATCTTGATTCATAATATCACAGATTGTATAATCAGGTGTCGATTTGTCACCCTTAATAATAAGATCATTTTTTGTGCAGATGACCCTTCGTCATCTTAAGATAAGCTTTTAGATCATTCTATTTGTCACATGAATTTCTTTGTTAGATTAAGGTATAAAAAGGCTTATTATGTAAATAAAGAATCAATATTCATTCTACCGTCAAACCTGGTGTTTTAATATTCAGTGGTGGAACGAAAGTTCCACAAATTATATTTGAATAAAGTTTTCATATCTATATATATAAAAATGGATGTTTGTCTGTCTGTTTGGCTGTCTGTCTGTTTGTTTGAGATTACAAAACTCAAAAACTACTGGACCGATTTTTACGCGGTTTTTTGCAAAATGATTTGCGTTGCCAGGAGCAGGTTTTTAGCTATGTAGATTTTCAAAATTCGAAACGGAAGGTCCTGTAAGGATAATGAAAATATCCTTTTTCCCATTTCTCCCCGGAAAAATTTGCATTATAGGGTTTTTGGGGTCGCTGATCACGAATCCGGTATTAGATTTTCAAAATTTGAAACGGAAGGTCCTGTAAGGATAATGAAAATATCCTTTTTCCCATTTCTCCCCGGAAAAATTTGCATTATGGGGTTTTTGGGATCGCTGATCACGGCTCTGCTGTTGGAATTTTAAAATTCGAAACGGAAGGTCCTGTAAGGATAACGAAAATATCCTTTTTTCCATTTTTACCGGGGAAAATCGGCATTATGGGGTTTTTGGGATCGCTGATCACGAATTCGGTATTAGATTTTCAAAGTTCGAAACAGAAGGTCCTGTAAGGATAATGAAAATATCCTTTTTCCCATTTCTCCCCGGAAAAATTTGCATTATGGGGTCACTAATCACGAATCCGATATTAGATTTTCACAATTTGAATCGAAAGGTTCTGTAAGGATAACACAAATATCCTTTTTCCCATTTTTTCCCGAAAAAATTGTCATTATGGGGTTTTTGGGGTCGCTGATCACGAATCCGGTGTTGGAATTTCAAAACTCGAAAGGGAAGGTCCTGCAAGGATAACGAAAATATCCTTTTTCCTATTTTCCCGGGAAAAATCGGCATTATGGGGTTTTTAGGTCGCTGATCACGAATCCGGTATTAGATTTTCGAAATTAGAAACGAAAGGTCCTGAAAGGATGACGCAAATATCCTTTTTCTCATTTTCCCCGGAAAAATTGACATTATGTTTGGGATCGCTGATCACGAATCCGATATTAGATTTTCAAAATTCGAAACGGAAGGTCCTGTAAGGATAACGAAAATATCCTTTTTCCCATTTTTCCCCGGAAAAATTTGCATTATGGGGTTTTTGGGGTCGCTGATCACGAATCCGGTATTAGATTTTCAAAATTCGAAACGGAAGGTTCTGTAAGGATAACTCACATATCCTTTTTCCCATTTTTCCCCGGAAAAATTGGCATTATAGGGTTTTGGGGAAAAATCTGTATAAGGGGGTTTTTGGGGCGCTGATCACGAATCCGATATTAGATTTTCAAAATTCGAAACGGAAGGTCCTGTAAGAATAACGCAAATATCCTTTTTCCAGTTTTTACTGGGAAAAATCGTCATTAGGGGGTTTTTGGGGTCACTGATCACGAATCCGGTGTTGGAATTTCAAAATTCTAACCGAAAAGTCCTGCAAGGTTAACGCAAATGTCCTTTTTCCAATTTTTCTTGAAACAATTGCCACTAAGGGGTTTTCGAGGCGGCTGATCGCGAATCCGGTGTTCGATTTTTCAAATGCTAAACGGAAGGTCCTGTAAGGATAACGTTTTTTTCCCAAAAGTTTTTAAGTTATTTATGGTTTTTTGGCATTCTAAAATTTATACAAAAAACTTTTAGCTGCCATCGAAGGGTCTGCTAGTATATATATAAAGATAATAATCTTTAAGGCCGCCCTCCATTACCATGACTTCGGCAATTGCAAAAAAATAGAGACACATTTATGTGAACATACAGGAAGATAAGAATCAACTGCAAAAATTTGTCGGCAACTGAAAGAATAATTTCCCCTGTTTTTTTATGGCGATTTTATGGCGATTTCTACTACAATCACACATTGTAAGCACGGATACATTCAAACTGTTATTATAGCGTGATGTCATTTTTCTCCTTCGCATGCATAGTCAAAAGCTTTGTTACCATGCCAATTTGAACATTATATTCATAGCATAAGGTTTGATATGATTGCTAAGTAAACCGGAGCATTCCCAGTTTTGATGTTAAATATGAAGATCAGAGTGTTCAATTCAATTCGTTGTTTCACATTCAGCCATAGCAACGTCTGCAACATTAGTTTGATAGATGTAAATCTATTGACTTTCAGAATTGATCTCATAGCCTTATTTTGCAACTTCTGTAATCTTTCAATAGATTCTTCCGTACACAAATATAAAATAGTACTACAATATTCAAAGTGCGGTTTTATTATTGCGTTATAAATATTAATTGCATTCAGATTTGACAAATTCTTTCTAATTCTTTTGAAAAAACTTATTTTTTTAGATAACTTATCACAAATATAGTTTATATGCTCTTTAAAGTTAAGTTTATTGTCAATTATCGCTCCGAGGTATTTTATTGTATCAACCACTTCAATTCTTTTGTTATCTATCACAAAGTCCATAGTAAGCTCGCCACTAAAAGTCATTAATTTGGTTTTTTTAATGTTAAGTTTCAATTTATTCATCTTGAACCACTCATTTAATGCATTCAAGTCATCGTTCAATCTATCTTGACACTCATTTTTATTTTTTCGCGATATATAAACTAACGCATCATCCGCAAACAGCATTAATTTGCAAAATTTTAAACCCATAACCAAATCATTGATATATATTAAGAATAATAAGGTTCCCAACACAGATCCTTGCGGAACTCCTAATTCATTCACCAACGATGATGAGATATTGTCATCCATTTTAGTTCTTTGCGTTCTCATAACAAGGTATGACTTAAACCACTTTAACTCTTTCCCAGTAACACCATACACTGAAAGTTTATTTAAAAGAATTTCTCTTGTAATGAAACTCCCTGAAAAATCGAAAAAAAAAATCGCACGGCACTGCATTGGTAAAAAAAAGTAGAAAATCAAGGCCAAGCGACGACAGATCCTTTGTGCCTCGGGATCGTTGCAGCCACCAAAAATTTACCGTTCAGTTTGGTCCCCAATTGTCAAAAATTTACACAGCGAAATGAAACTCACCGAAAAATGAAACTATTTCATTCCTTTTGATATGGCTGTGCCTGCTACCAACGAAAATATCCCGTTCGTTTTTTTTGTGATCCGTTGGCTAAGAACAGCAAGACAGTGTTGGCTGAAAATTGATGGCGCGTGGTGCGAAAACGGATCGGGCAAATTGAGAAGAATTTGTGGCGGGTCGAAGTTCATTTGATCGACAGGTTGAATGCGGGAGATAGGAATAGACAAAACTCATTAACTGGATTATGGTGAAATGTATTTAATATCACCGATCACCTGAGATTTTTTGTTCGTCGTCGTGTGACGATTTCTTTTGTTCCGCGAACGGCAGTGTGTGGCAGTGTTAAATTGACTGCAATAAAAGTATTTGACCGCTGTCTGAGCCGCAGCGCAGCCACAAAACATTTGCCCGTTTGTCTTGAGCCACAGCAGCACACAGCAGTAGCGATTGCCCGCTGCAACTAAAACATTTGCTCGTTGTCTTGAGTCACAGCAGCAAACAGCAGCAGCGATTGTCAGCTGCATCTAAAACATTTGCTCGTTGTCTTGAGCTACAGCCGCACACAGCAGCAGCGATTGCCCGCTGCATCTAAAACATTTGCTCGTTGTCTTGAGCCGCAGCAGCAAACAGCAGCAGCGATTGCCCGCTGCCTCCAAAACATTTGCTCGTTGTCTTGAGCCACAGCAGCACACCGCAGCCGTAATAGGACCACTGCCGCCTTATCATCAGCAACAGCATTGTGCGCTGCCTCCGACCAAAGTAGCCGCGCCGCAGCAGGGCGCTGTCTTGAACCGCAACAGCAATCAACAGCAACCGCCAGTGTACATCGAGAAGCAACATTGCGGTTTCGCAAATTTTTTTTCTTTTTGTTTTTCCCCCTTCAGGGACTAGTTTAAACCGCGCGTAGTTTATTGCAAGTTTTGCTTTTCTTTTCTTTCGCGCTTAACATTTGGCAAAAAGAGGGAATCGCGTCCTTTTTTTCTAAAATTTGACATTTCAGGATTCATCGGCTCCAGGAGGTGCTGAGCGCACCATCACCAGGAACACCGAGTAAGTCAATTTATTTTATCATTTCTATTATTAATAATATTAATATCGTAATTGCCATTGAATATAACGTTTTTACGAATAATCAAAATAGTTTTCACGTGTGTTTAATATAAATTGATCGCGTGGGGAATTGTATTATCTTTTTAAAAAAATGTTAAGTACGTTTTAGAGTAAAACTCATTGAAAATTAGAATAATTTGAATTTTTATTAATGATATTTTGTAATTTATTAAATTGTTTTGGATACGAATTTAAACTATATTGGAAATTTAAACTTACCACTGAATTTTTGTGATATTGTAATTTTTATGAGCCGATATTGGACTATTACATGTATAAAAAAAATAGAACGTTTTTCATTTTGAAACGTCGCAAATTCTCAATGTGGTGAATAACGACCTGAGGAGAGAGAGAGAGAAGCCGAGGATAGATGGAAGCATCCGGCGGGATGCTTAAATTGTTCCCCCCCTAGTCTGATACATGTCCGTCCGTAAGTAGTTTCCGTTCCGCCACCTTCCCAAGTAGAGTGTTTGGCCCTTCAGGCCCGTCTTGATTAACTTTGTCCGTGGTCGAAGGAGTTGAGCTAGCCGTTCTCCTTTGGCCACCCCTCTTCGTGCTCGTCACGACTACGAAGAAACCCACCCCCATAACACTCTATCGACCGTTTCAAACGCTCTTTTCAAATCTAGAAAAACAGCATACAGTAAATTTTCTTCAAGCTCTTTTTTCCATTCATATATTGTCCAATTAAGTGATGTTTCACACGAATGTTTTTTCGGAAAACCCGATTGTTCCTTTATTAAAATATCATTATTTTCCAAATATTTCTCTAACTGAATTTGCACTAACTTTAGGCCGAAATTCTTCACATTTAATAGTGTTATTAATTTTTTTTACCGGTACAATAACTGACTCCCTCCAACACCTTGGAAAATCTCCGTTTATCATAGAACCATTAATAATCCGTTTATCATAGAACCATTAATAATCCGTTTATCATAGAACCATTAATAATTTTTAGCAACACATCACTCAAAATTTCCCATTGGTCCAACAATATCCCAACATTCATTCTCTCGACGTCATACTTTCTTTTCATGCCTTTACAAATTATTAAAAGTTAAAAAATGAATTTGAATATCGTCGTACTAACGTGGTTTGTTTGCAGTTGCACAGTTTCTGTGTCAGTTCAGTTTGTGAAAGTATTTTCGATTAAATGCTTCGAAAGGGATTTTTTTTGGTACCACGTGATTTTTGAACAGGATTTTCTTTATTTTAGAATTACAAGCTGAAATTTGTAGTAATATTTTGCAGCATTTATAAAGTCACTATTGCATTGAATTATTCTTAGCAAAATGGGCAGAAACAGCAATAATTTAATAAGTAAATATTTTCTACAAAATACGGAGAAAAATGAACAAATTTCCCAAATCGAAGATTGTAGAGCAAAAATAGCGCGGAATCTTTTGTCTAATTTACGTCGGCACATTAAAGTTTTCCACAAAGATATTTTCCACGAATATCAAATGTCTCTTTTGAATGAAAAATAGATAAAAAAATCTGAATCAAAATATATCAAAATTAATGTAAATAAAACAACATAAAACAGTCTTGCGTTGATCTCGTTGCTAATGCTGGCTGCTCCTTAAATGTACTTAATTCACGTAGTTTTCGACAACTTACTGGTCCAGTTTTGCAGGCGTTATCGTTAACTATCAATTCAGAAAATATAAGAAATGGAATTGCTCAGTCTGCTTTGGCAATAAGAAAAGATATTGGAAATCTCTTAAAGAATAGATTGTTTTCATTGAAAATTGATGAGGCTACGCGCTTAACCCTTTGTTGCATAGTGTTGTTGTACAGCAACACCTTTTCTAATTCAGTTTTTTAATATTATCACATATATTTCATGCACTTATATTGACTAAATTTATTTCGTAAGTATCCTAGGACATCAATTGTTATAAAAAAAAAGTAATATGCACTTTTTTTATAATTACTGCATTTTATAAATAAATAAAGAGCAAAAAAGTAGCTATTTTGCAGATTAAATGTAACTGTGGCAAATCTATTACAGTAAAAAAATCGGTAATCAGCTTTATAAAGGTTTTTGGGGTCGCTGATTATGAATCTGAAGTCAAAAATTCAAAATGGCGGATCCAATATGGCGGTCAAAAAAGATAAAATTACGTACTAGTTTTCAGCGTAATCTATTGAATTTTATCTTTTTTGACTGCCATATTGGATCCGCCATTTTGAATTTTGAAGTTTTGACTTCAGATTCGTAATCAGCGACCCCAAAAACCCTCGGATACCAAAAACGTATGCATGAAAGGGTTAAACAGGTCTATATTAGGAATCAACGTACAGTTTATAGTTGACAATAAGATTATAATTAGGACATTAGCTATGGTCGAACTTACAGAGAGGCACACTGCAACATACATTAAAAGTGTTTTTATTGATATCTTAAAGAATTACGGTCTCAGCGCTGATCAAATTTATTCCATTACTACTGATAATGGTCGAAATATGCTGAAAGCGACCAGTCTTCTTAACGACGAATTGGATAGTGAGGAAATAGAGGATGCAGAAATGGACCAGGATGAAAATAATAGACAAGAAATTAATTACGACAGTGATAATGAAATCGAAAATGGATTAGGAAGCGTTTCTCAAATACGGTGACTAATTATTTCGGAAAATAAATCTGATTTTCTAATAAATAGCATTCGTTGCGCTGCACACACCATCCAACTGGCGGTCAAGGATGTGTTAAAAGATAAACAAATTAAAGCAAAAATTCACCGACTTCTTAGTGTCGTGCTATCGCTAAGAACGCTCACTCATCGAGCTATGTTGCAACGACAAAATTTTAAAATGCCTATAATATGCACGAGATGGAATTCAACGTTTGATATGGTTAAACGACTTTTGGAATTAAAAGAATATTGCAAATCATATGAGAATATTTATAAAGAGCTTAAGCTTACAGAGGAAGAGTTGAAGTTTGCTGAGGAATTCATTGCAGTTTTCACTCCAGTCAAAAAATTACTATGCATCTGCAAGAGGAGCAATTGGTTATGGGAGATTTCTACAAACATTGGCTCGAACTAAAAATTACTGAAAGAATGATGAATGATTTGTAGTGGCAATTGTTCAATACTTTGGTGTCCCATTAACAAATAATTTGTTTGAGCTTCTCGCAATCCCTCCAAAAGGCAGTGAAAGTAAATAAAAAGTGAAACCTAATTTTAATAATCGTTGCTGCAAACCCTTTTCTGGTAGTAAATGTTCTAAAAGGTCCGTGCGATGGCATCGGTAGAACAGTGAAAAGAATGGCCACAAGAGCCAGTTTATCAAATGAGTACGGCCACACTATAACAGCTCAAGATTTGTACAATTGGACAAAAAGCCTCAATATACAAACAGCTTTTGAATTTGCAACACAGAGAGAATATGAGGTAAAACAGCAACAACTTCAAAGAAGGTTTAAAAGTGTCAATACACTTCCAGGAACTCAAAATTTTCACGGATTTATTCCAGGCGGATACTTTCTAAAAGTAAAAAAATTTTCTAATGGTGATATATTTTAAACATTTTCTTTTAAATGAATTTCTAATTAATTTTATTATTATGTACATACAACATAAAAACCAATCGAAAATCAGTCAAATATATAAAATTTTCATGTATTCGATTTTTTTGAATTTTTTTTTAAAATCCACAACGCATTTACCCCCAAATTTTATTTAGCGAAAAATGTCTTTCTCGAGATATTTTAAATTTTGTCACTAAATTGAATTTTACAATATGACGGTGAGGGTGAGGGAGTCAAAAAATATTAATCACCTTTCCAAAATGTTTAATATCATCTCAATCGGTAAAGCCGTTCAGAAGTTACAAATTTTTAAAGTTTTTGTAATATCCAGTTATCGCCGACTTTGACATCCTCCCCTCCGCCTACCGGAGGATATTCCACCAAACAAAAAAATACGGGTAACTTTTTTTAGGTCCCTAACAACATCCAAATGAAAACATAACAAAAGCTATAATTGCCAGTCTGGCAATTATTGAAAACCCGTATGGTGATTTAATTGAACGGCGTATCAAAATTTCATTTGAATTCAAATTTTCTAATAAGATTTTTTTAAAACTTGTTCCAATCGGATTTTGATGTATGGGAGTTTTATGTAGAATCATATCCTAAATAACTTTTGTTCTTGCACTTTTTTGATAAGATGCACCGGTTTTGAGATATTCGCAAAAATCACCTTCGTTCGTATGGTCCATTTTTGCCCATTAACGAACTTAGCCTCGCATTTTACGAAAAACGAATCCACGCAAAATTTCAAGTCTCTAGCTCAATCCGTGCGCCCGCAATCCGCGCCACAGACAGACGGACAGACAGACGGACAGACGGACGGACATGCAAAATTCAATTTTTTTTATCATTCTAAACACACTGGTGTAATTCATTTTTTTGTGCGATGACGGGATCTTGGCGTTACAAACGGTAAGGCAAAGTTAATATACCCTGTGTGACGGCCCTGACCGTCACCCCTTAATTATCACATCGCCGGCCCTGGCTGGCGGAGACACAAACTGCACCTTCAGCAGAAGCGTTTCCATTGGCCAGAGGCGAAACCGGACACCGCTGGCATCGTAAGTAATAAAACGCTTGCGATGCACAAGTGGCTGTTCACGGTTTCGGCTGGTGATACGAAAACGCGCTGACACTGCGGATTCCGTGGACCGACGCCAACAGCTTAAAGGGCTGCTGGAGTCGAATATGAAAAACTCAAGCAGAAGAAAAACGGGAGTCAATCAGTGAACAACAGTAAATAATTACAAAGTAAATTACAAACCGTAAATAATTGCAAAGTGAACTACAAATAAGTGAATAATTGTAAAGTGAATTACAATTGACAATTTTAATAAATATTATTTAATTGATATAATTAGTTTCATTCGAACCACGACAATTTGGCGCAGCCGGTGAAGTTTTTTTTGTCGTTTTTGTGTTTTTACTCACTTTCTCGCATAAGTGGAGGAACAGTTGTAAAGTGAAAAACGACATAAGTGAAAAGACAGCTGAAAATTAAAGTGAAAAACAACATAAGTGGAAAGACAGCTGAAAATTAAAGTGAAAAACAACATAAGTGAAAAAATAGTTGGAAATTTAGAAGTGAAAAACTAAACTAAAACTAAGATCAAAAAAAAAAAAGTGAAAGGAAAACTCTGAACAACAGCTGAGTAAGGAAAATCAGAAATAAGTAAGTAAAATCTCTTTCTTCATTTTCTTATTAGTGGTTTAATATTGTGAATTTGTGTAGTGTAAAGGAATTAAACAAGAATAGAGTAATTTTATAACGACTTTTCGTTTTCTTAAATGCCCGAATCTTGATACAAGTGCTGGGGCCCCGAGCTAGAATACCACCAATTGCCAAAATACAACTTGTTCAGTGGACGGGTACTGCTCTGCTTTGCTAATTTCAGAGCCCAAATCTTACCATGTTCCACAGGATCAAAATCTAAAATGCAAAAAGTTCTATGATTGGCTCGGGTTAACCAGTGCTTGAAAATTTTCCGGTCGTCTCGAAGTCCATCAAAATCCAAATTGTCAAAATAGTGACATCACTCTACTATCCTAAATTGAGAGCCAAATTGTGTCACTATGAAGACGAAATCTAACTTGTGGAGCTCGAGACACCAAGAAAGGAAAATCTTATCAGGGCAATAGAAAGAAAAGGTTTTCTCTAGGAACAGAATTCAAAAAATTCCTTCACAAAATTAAATTCAATATAGATTGTGATAAATAAAATAAAATATACATATATCTAATCATATTGGTAGAAATTTAGTAGAATTTTAATATTTCAGAAAACAAAATACAAACGATTATTCCATATTTTAGATAATAGTAAATAAAGTGTATTATGTAAGTTTAACAAAATAATTTCAATAAATACAGTAAAAAATATCGTAAATAATAAACCAATAATAATAAAGTAACTTTTACCCCGTCTATAAAAATCCATCCATATAAATGTTCCTTTCCATTCCTATTAAAATAATTCTCATTTCATACCAATTTTGGAAGTAAAAAAAAAAGGGAGAAAATAGAGATAAATTAAAAATATATTCCAAGTCAGTTAAGGCCAGTGAACAAATCCACTTTTAGTAGCCATTCCGTGTTAAGATCAGTGACAAATACCTGGAACTTTTCATTCATTTACTTTTCATTCATGACGGTTATAATTTCCATTTTTCCTTTTTCGTAACATTCTACAAAGGTGATAATCAAATTTCCATTTCTCCCTACAAAAGAAAATCTACATTATTCGCTAACTGCAGTAGTCATTAACTGAATATCTTCTACACATGTTTATTAGGTAACCCGGTAATTACCTCGTTAACCCCCCATGAACTAGTAAAAATCTACGGCCAATAATCCACACCAAAAGTTAAAATTTAAAAAGAAATTTTTTTTTATCCCTCTCTCACTATTTAATTAAATTTACACTGAATGAAAACTCAAACAAAAACCTGATAAATTAAAAAGATCCTTTTCTAAACACCACTAATTAACAGTATCTGAATTAAAAGCTGTTCGGGAATCGATTCACGGTAAAATGCATAAGTGATTTCCGCAATAGGAAAAAACTAGTAGAACCCTATTATAACACCTTTTCTTGGTTTTTTTTTCTCTTCCCCTCAAAATTGCAAAATTTTATCAAAAATTCGGAAGTTGATTCCCCAATTAACGTACAAATTAAATGCCCTTCGAAAGTAACATTCTCACAAGGGAGGAACTCAAAAGGGTTAATGATTCAGAATTAGAGGCACAACACCTAGCAGAAGAAACCCACAAACTAAAAAAAGATTTAGAGAAATCGGAGTCAAAACTAAGAAACGTAAAAGAAATTCTTTCTGCAGAAATAAGTCTAAGAATTCCCCCTCAAGAATTTAAAAAGTTCGAATCAGCACTAGAAAACATCCCAGAAAAAGACGAACAAATAGAAAAACAAATAATTAGAATAATAGAAGCAATAAAATCTGAAGAAAAACAGTTCCAGGACGAAAGTGAAAACACAAAAAATAAAATAAAATTTCTCTTAGACGAAATCGAAAGCTTAAGACAGCAATTAAAAGAGGCAACGGAACGAGTAAACTTATACGAAGAAGAAACTAATCCGGAAAACAAAGTTACGACAAATCAGGCAATAACAACCAATCTCCAAAGGAACCAACAAGAAGAAGAGGTAGCCTCACTAAAAAACCAACTGTCGAAACTCACAGCTGTGCTAAAGAAAAGGGATCAGGAAAAGAGCAAGGCTGAACTGCAGGTGAAAGAAATCCAGAAATCTTTAAACGAATATAAAGAAGCACTAGGAGACAACAACAGTAAACACCTGAAAATCCAACAACTGAAAAAATACAAAATGGCTAACTCAACAGAAGGCTACGAAAAGGTCATGGATATGTGCAGCAAGTACATTCCAATCTTCTCAGGACAACGTTCCCCGAAATTGACTAATGAAGTGCTGAGATTCATAGCCATAGCCAAAGACTTGAATGATAGACTATCAGAAGACGAGAAAAATGCGTTTACATCATGTATACGGTATAGGCTAACGGACGACGCATACCACTTGGTAAGCACGGAAAATCCGGAAAACGTAAAAGACACTTTAGATTTACTAAAAAAAAATTACGTCGCGAAAAAAGGATTTGAGGAGGTTAGATCCGAAATGACATCGAGTAAACAGAGGCCTGGAGAAAGTGTTGGAGATTATGCAGACCGACTGAAGCATCTGCTCGACGAAACGAGATATGCAGTAGAAGCAGAATACCCAACGGGCCACGAAGGACTCATGAAGGAAGCCGAAAAGGAAGTGGTAACCACTTATAAGAAGGGACTAATAAATTATCAAATCCGCCAACTTCTGGTAGGGAATAGAGCGAAGACCCTAGAGGAAATAAAAGAAGAAGCGAAATTCCTCGAAACGGACATCAAACGACTCAATATAAGCGAACCGAGCCCACTACAGCAACAAGGCCCCTATAACAGAAACTGGACAGGAGGATACCCTAACGGAAATAGAAATGTTCCCCCGCCAAACCCTAGAAACAACAATCAACCAATCATTTGTAGTTTTTGCGGAAAAAGGGGGCACCAAGAACGAGATTGCTATGCAAAAGGAAATCAAACCTTCTGCACAAAATGCAACACTTACGGTCACGATAGAACAAGCTGCCGAGGCCCGCAACAACAGGTAAGAGTCCTAAACGACTTAAATCCCATAACCAACGAACGTGTGTTGTATTGCCAGTTTTGTAAAACAACCGACCATTTCACAGAAATCTGTGTCCGCAAATACAAGGCCGAACTGGAGAACCAGGGAAACGAAAACCGGCAGTCCGGGAGCACGACGGTCACTGCCAACCCAAATCCCGAACCAATGTAACGTGCAACCCACCAAACTTCCCAGCTCCAGAAGTTAACGACCCAACCAAACAAGAAGTGAATTTTTTAGGAAAATACAATATTAGACTAAACGTCGACATAGCAAAATTCCCAAACCTTATGATGCTGGTGGACACCGGGTCCGACTGCAACATTTTAAAACTTAGCAAACTAAAAGAAATAATTCCCATTAATGTCAAGGAAAGCATAATGATAGGAGGTATCTTTGGTTCAACAAACAATTCCATTGGCACTTGCCACGCAAAGATTGAAATAGGCAGTCGCAAATACGACTGCAAATTTCATATCATCCATGATACAGACTCAATACCTTCGGACGGTATATTAGGTATACCCTTTCTGAAGGAAAAAGCAGTAATAGACTGTGTACAAAATAAACTTACAGTCATAACGAATTCCGCAACCTCAGTTGCACCCACAATTGGCCCACTAAAACAAAGTTTACCAAAGTCTCTTTTCGGCCATGTGGACATAAACTTAAAAACTCCTGAAAGAGTATTAAAAAACTATAAAATCACCCACAAAACATCTACAAACCAAGAACTGGTTACGGGAATCGACAGTGACATATTCAGAAAACGCGCTGAAAACATAGCTGAGAACATGAGGGACAAGATGCAAGCGATGCAAACGGCTATATCGGCGGCGACGCACGCCCTGAAATTAGTTAAAGAAAACAAAGAAAAAATAGAAGCAAAAATAATGATAGCAAAAGCAACCCCTGAAGTCTCTGCCCCTGATAATAACACCCCACTGAAATCTCTGCCCCTAATACAATTACCCCTTAAGTCTCTGCCCCTGATAAACCCTAAGTCTTTGCCCCTGATAAACCCACCCCCTCTATCTATGCCCCTGGTACGATCTCCCCCTAAAACTCTAGAATTAGAGGAGGTATATGGGGGGGAGATAGAGGCAGGTATGCATGCAATAAAGAAAAATGTAATGGAAAATATAATGATAATAAAAAAAACAGCCCCTGAACCCCTGCCCCTGCTAGCTTGTAAGTCTCTGCCCCTGTTACCCCAGTCTCTGCCCCTATTACCCCCGTCTCTGCCCCTGATACCCCCGTCTCTGCCCCTGATACCCCCGTCTCTGCCCCTGATACCCCCGTCTCTGCCCCTGATACCCCCGTCTCTGCCCCTTATACCCCCGTCTCTGCCCCCAATTATACCTAAATCTTTGTCCCTGATAGACAACCTTCGAAAGGAACTGTCTATCATTGAGGAGAGGGAAGCTAAATCAATCCAACCTCGCACGGCGATTGACCAAGCGAACTCTCCAACCAACCCTAAATCTTTGTCCCTGATAGACAACCCTCGAAAGGAACTGTCTATCATTGAGGAGAGGGAAGCTAAATCAGTCCAACCTCGCATGGGGATTGACCAAGCGAATTCTCCAACTACCCTTAAGTCTTTATCCCTGATAGACCCACCCCCTCAGTCGCTGCCCCTGGCACACCCAACTCACAAGTCTCTGCTTATTTATCAACCCCCTATGACCCTACTGATGAATCACCCACCCCCTAAAACTATGCCACTTATACAACCACCACCTAAGCCACCCCCCTCAATATCTTCACCCTCACAGCATCCGCTCGTAATACTAACCCCAGGCAATGTAATGAAGACAACGGATAACGCAAATACCGTAATAAATAACCCCGGAAGGACTTTGACTGTTGCTGGGGGGATGGAAGCTAAATCAATCATAACTCGCATGTGGACTGACCGAGGAAACTCTCCACCACACTCTCCATGCAACGACGACCACCTTCTCCAAAAACTAGAGCCTAGGACCGAAAAAATCATAATGGTACCTAT
Organism: Chrysopilus asiliformis; assembly: GCA_964034945.1. Taxonomy (NCBI): domain Eukaryota; kingdom Metazoa; phylum Arthropoda; class Insecta; order Diptera; family Rhagionidae; genus Chrysopilus; species Chrysopilus asiliformis. The sequence continues at coordinate 56,103,623 of OZ035962.1, forward strand.
GAACACGGAAGAAGAAAGAGTTTGCATTAGAAAAGAAATTTTCCCCGGTGTGTTTTCTAGCAACACAATAGTTAGACCACAAGGCGGACACGCATACGTGGCAGTAATAAACGCCACCATGAACCAAATTACCCTTCCCCCTTTAGAACTAGAAACCGAACCCTTATCGAACTATCTGGTATATAAATCGGACACTCAAATTCCCCAAGAATACGCTGTCCAAGAAAACGCGTCTCGGATAGGATTAATGAGGGAATCAATAACCTTAGACGAAAACTTAAATAACGAAGAACGAGTTACCATCTCCCAACTCTGTGCCGAGTATAGCGATATTTTCCACTTACAAGGAGACAACCTCTCATATACTAACGCGAGCACCTTTAAATTACCCCTACTGGAAAACAAAGGACCCATATTCAAAATACAATACCGAATCCCAGCCGCTCATTCTGGGGAATGCGCACGTCAGATTAAAAACCTAATTCAAGAGGACATTATCGATCCGAGTACCAGCCCATTCAACTCCCCTGTAATTTTTGTACCCAAGAAAGGAACCAATGAGGACGGCACAAGAAAACTGAGACTGTGTGTAGATTTTAGAGAACTGAATAAAGTCTGCATCCCTTATGTGTACCCTCTACCCCGTATCGAGGAAATACTGGACCATTTAGGACACTCCCGGTATTTCACCACCCTCGATCTCGCTAGCGGATATCATCAGGTATTAATCGATCCTCCCGATCGAGAAAAAACGGCATTCAGTGTCAACTATGGGCACTACCAATACAAACGAATCCCTTTCGGATTAAAAAACGCACCTGGATTCTTTCAATCCCTCCTGAATGGTATCCTAACGGGGCTACAAGGAATCCATTGCTTTGTATATTTAGATGACGTAATAATTTTCGCCAACAATCTAAATACACACAACGACAAATTGCGTGAAGTTTTTCAACGATTTAGAAAAGCCAACCTAAAAATACAACCCACAAAATGTCAATTCCTACAACGGGAAATAATATATTTGGGACACATCTGCTCAGAACAAGGAGTCAGCCCAGACCCTAGACTAGTAGAAATAGTACAAAAATACCCACAACCCAAAACTCTTAAACAAGTGCAGTCATTTCTAGGACTAGCAAACTATTACCGCAAGTTCATCCAAAATTTTTCAAAATTAGCAAATCCTATAAACCGACTATTGAGAAAGGACGTCAAATTTCACTGGAGCAACCATTGTGAGGGATCTTTTCAAGGATTAAAAAACGCTTTAACGTCCCCCCCGGTTCTCTCGTACCCCGATTTCCAAAGAGAATTCGTACTCGTTACTGACGCAAGCGGCGAGTCGTTAGGAGCCATATTAGAACAAGAAGGTCATCCCATTAGTTACGCTAGTCGAACGCTGAATCCAGCAGAAAGAAATTACTCGACCACAGAGAGGGAACTTTTAGCAATAGTCTGGGCTACGCGAAATTTCAAGTGCTATTTATTAGGAAGACATTTCAATGTGATTACGGATCATCAGCCCCTAAAGGGAATCTTTAAGGTAAAAGACACAACCTGCCGTATGACAAGATTTCATCAAAAATTATCCGAATTCGACTTCGAAATCTTGTACAAGGCCGGAAAAAATAATCAGAATGCCGACTGCCTATCTAGAATCCCACCTCCAAACTCCGCGGCAAATGAAAATAAAAGGCATTGTTTAGTAATAACTCGAGCCCAAGCATCGACACATCCCCCACAAAACCCAAGCGGTCCCCAGGGAACACCCCCTATGAAAAAGCCACCTCAGAAACCGCCCCTTAGTAAAACAACCCCCCCAGTTTGCGATATTAACAATAGCAAAGATCCCAAACCCACCACATCTGACCCTCGTGGCGCAAGAGAAGTCACTGACCCCTATCAGGTAAAACTAATATTAAAGGACTACCACGACTCTAGATTCGGAGGCCATTTCGGCAACGCTAAAACGTACGCACGAATCCGCAAACATTTCCGATGGAAAAATATGAAAATGCAAATCGCGAGATACGTACGGACTTGCCGAAAATGCCAATTAAATAAATCAGCTAAAAAAATCAAAATGCCTTTAGTCTTACCCGAAGTGGCTCAACGACCCTTCGATAAGGTATACGTGGACATCGTCGGACCGTTGCCTCTGACCCCTAAAGGAAACCGATATATATTATCCTTTTTAGATGATCTAACGCGATATGTAGATTTTGTAGCCATTTCGGATCAAGAGGCGGCCACCGTGGCCCAAGCGCTGGTAGAACAAATCATAAGTCGATACTCGTTACCGAAGGTCTTGATAACGGATCAAGGAACTAACTTAACGAGCGCGATGTTCAAATCTATATGCAAACTACTAGGTATTAAAAAACTGCAAACGACGGCCTATCACCCGCAAGCAAATGCAGTAGAAAGACAACATTCCACTCTCGGAAATTACCTAAGGTGCCTAGTAGATGACAGCCCCCAAATTTGGGATGAATTTTTGAGAACGGCGGCCTTTGCGTACAATAACTCAAAGCATGAAGGCACAAAACTAACCCCAATGGAAACACTGTTCGGCTTCGTGGCAGAAATACCAGGAAATCTTCAAAGAAAACCCGAACCTTGTTATAACGCTGAAAGCTACCACATGCAGTTACGATTCAAACTCCAAAGAACCTTTGAATTAGCTCGAAAAAACCTAATTAAAGCAAACATGAAATCGAAGGGCTACCACGACCGAAAGGTCAACTCACAGGCCTTCCACATTGGAGAAGACGTGCTAATACAAAACGAAGCACGTCCTAATAAATTAACACCTATTTATAAAGCTCCTTACAAGATCGTAATTGTAAACTCCCCTGAAAACGTTACGATACAACAAGGAAGAAAATTAAAACGGGTACACGTAAATCGACTAAAGAAATTCACAACTAACCTCGAATAACACTCTTTACCTCCTTCCCCCTTTTTTTTATTGTAATTCTTCATCGTGCAGAAAATTGTATAAAACTTGAACTACTTAATTATTAATTGAAGTCGTCTTGTTATAATTTTAATTCATTTTCAATGAATTTTTCGCTATCACAAAATTTTCAATTGGTGACAAAACCTTTAATCTTTTAACAAACCTTAAGGCCTCAATTTTTATGTTAGAATTATATTATACTCTATTAATTTGGACTTCGTTTAGAGCAAATCAACATATTTTTTTTAATATGGAACTCCGGTAGGACTCAGGAATTTCTTTATCTTCCCGCCTGTACCTCCTCCAGTAGGGGGAGAACTCTCGAGGCAGATCTTTTTCCCATTTAGACGGAATTAGAACATTACCAGAGCAACTCTATCAACGAGGTGTTAAACTGAGTTATTAGTCAAATTTACTTATTACTCATTATTTCAGTTAACTGACAACAACTTCTGAACTCAACTGAGGTTCTTTTCACTCACTTTCTTGTTTTTGAGTTTTCAATCACTTTCACTTCACTAACCTTTAATAAGCACTTCGTGTGCCGCCGATAACCAAAATTCTAAAAACAAAAGGTAAATCGGTGATGCCTGATAATGGACCGGCATATATATATTTCCCTCTCTCTAGTACGCTATTATTACGCTGGTGCATAACGCGTAATATTGGCCGATACTCTAACTTCTTGGATAAAATCCAATGAAGATGAAACTCTTTCTGCCCTTGGCATGGAATTCCCAAGTTAATTTTCATTTATAAAATTTAACCCCATCTCCTATCCTTCTTTCGTCTCATCCATCTCCTTATTTTCGTCCTTCTCCTTGCCCCTCTTGGAGGAGCTGCACACCTTGACACTTATAATCCGTCCCCTTATTTCCAATGTTCCAATTAGGAAGTAGACCTATTCTTACCATAAGTATGGGAAAATATTATACAAAACCTCCCTCTGCACCGTTCTGCTTCTTGTGAGTTTTACGATGTTTCCATATTTCCTTACAACGCAGCCGGTTTAGAGCTAACTTCCCTTCGTTTTGTCCTCTTTCGCTTATCTTTATTTCACTTTTATTTTTACAAAGGTTCACTTTTAATTTTACAAAGGTTCACTTATAAAATTTTGATCAAATGCTTCTGCAGAATCTTTATTCCGGGAATTTCCATACAAAGCAAAATCACGTACAGAATGTAATTAATTATCTATTTTGGAAATGTGGGAACTGAAGTTTATGGATTGAAGTGCGTTTAACTATTGTTTTTTTTTTAAAAAAAAAAAACTTATTGAGTACCGTGTGCGAAGGAATTGATTTAGTTTGTGTACATCGACTTTTACTTGTTTCACGGTCAAATATGCTGTTCACTTTCCTTCAGTTCTCTGTTCCTTGATATTATTAAATTCAACATGATTACCATATTTCCTTACAACACAACTTCAATGACTTCAAACATGTGAGGAAGATTATCTGGCTCATTTCAGTCAGGCAATTACAAGGGAAAATCAAAAGTATACACCAAAATCCAATACACACCTCCCGTTCTCAACCATCATACCACTCCCCTATTCCAAATCGGGAGCCTAAATTTCCCTCTCTTTACCCAACTGTAATGACCCAATGTAAATAACCGCATCATACTAGCCATAAGTAATAACTCCAGTAAAAATAGAACACCGGCACTAGCGAACCGGCAACCAATCATGATACCTTAACCATTATACCATTCTAAGGTTTCAAAGAAAAAAAAAACAAACTAACATGCCGTGCACGTACTGCAAGAGACCGGATCATACAGTGGAAAATTGTAGGAAGAGGATCTACAACTTCTATAAAAGAAAACTCTCCGCGGAATATGCGAAACAAAAGATGCAGGAAATGACCCAAGGCACTGGCAGACCAAATAGGACAGGGGAACCGGTCCCATCAACTTCATCCGCTGCCCACCAAACCACTCAAGTTCCGCAAAGAAGGTCACGCCCGTCAACCTCCCGAAGCGCCGGCCCTCCAATAGAACGTCCAATATGCCGAGTACCACCTATGAACCACCTGGAAGACGAAGCACTACCACCACTAGATCGAACGTTCAGCCTCGCACTGTACTGGGATAACCGGAACATCTTAATGGTTAGGGTACAGACGGGATTTTCAGAGACGCCCCTGGTATTGGCCATTGACACCACATCCAACCACAGCGCCGTGTGTATTACGTCTATGGACTTATGGGAAGATATGCAGAACCCAGAAATGTTGATCCCCGAAATAGTCCGAACTCCAGGATACCCTACCCGAGAGCTGGCAGCCATAGGCACCGAAACCGCCTATATACACAGCCGACATATGAGGCAGGTGTTCCAGATAGTGCCACCCTTTGATGTCCGGGGAAGCATTATCGACGGAATTTTAGGAGCAGATTTCTTAAAAATCTTCCAATGTATCATAAACTACCCGCTCAAACAGCTAACAGGAAAATATCGGGAAAACCTATTGGCCAGGGGACCAAATTAGCCGGAATCATCTTAAAAAACTTGATGATAATCTAACGGTAATAATAAATAATTTTTCTTTCTCTTCCTTTATTCTTTTAGGCGTCGGACCTACAAACCACCGCAATACAGCATGTGTACCGATCTGTTGAATTGTTTGGGATTCTCGTTCTCGTGGATATCCGGACCAATAAAATACTTCCTCTACACCGGCGCCACATTGGCACTAATTTTCGGGGCAACCATCCTCCTAATTCTACTAATGAAACTTAAAAACTGCCTAGGACCCGCACAAGCCTTAACCACGGGATTACTACTAACCCGGCCCGTCCACGCGGCATTAATATTGTTCCAACAGACATACATGCCCATTTACAATCAGGTGGAAACTATTAATGTCCCACTGTTCGATGAGGACATAAGAAACACCTTGCAAACGGTAATTCACTTCGAACCCTTGATAAACGGACACAATGTCATTCAGGTCGAACTAGTACATGACTGCGAGTACCCGCAGCTCATGATACCCCATATCGAGGACGAGTGTTTCCCCATAAACCAAAACAAAAAACACCCCCTACATCTCTGTAAACCAGGTTACCAATCTTCAAGTACCACCCCCACAAGTCTTACAAAAAACGAGCTCGCCAATATAGGGCTAATAAGGAAAATGTACCCATCTTTTGATAACGGTAATCTAACCCAATTAAACTCAACAAGTAACGCCACCTACGAGTGGCTATGTGAAAAACCCTCCGTCAAAATCACTTTTCAAAACAACCAACAGCTACTTGTCAACGTAGATAACTTACCCTTATATGTGACCTTTAATGAAATCGAATTCCAGGACACTATTTCGGACTGCAAATCCGACTCCTGTCAGGTAGGATTCAAAGAGCTTGCCAGCCTTTATATAAAAAAATTCGATATGGTTAAGAAGGGCCGAGCAAAACGTAACACTTGCTACAGCATATCCCTTTTACCCTTAGTACCAACCAAGTTTGGAGGCGGATGCTCTGTGGATCTGCAACCAATAATTGACAAACTAAACGATGTAATTACAGAATTAAACATCGCGAATAACGAAACTGAACATAAATTCAAAATTGTAAGACAGTCTTTAGACAATTTATACAACTTCACCCTAATACAAGATAAAAAATTCGACATGATTACCCAATATTTACAACATGACACAATAACCCCAGAAAAATCTCAATATATCAGCAAATACATAGCAGAGTTCAAGGACATAAAAATCAAACAAGAGTCCATCTTAAGTAATATAATAAGCCGGGCACAGTCCACTGCTCAACAGAACTTCATGGCCATCAAGGACCATATCTTACTGCACACTTGGGCAACCGACTGCGCAAAGTATTCTCACTGCACAAGGGTTAACAACTTCATTAAGTCCAAGGTTCTTTACTGGGAAGAACTACTACTCCATAACTTCAACCCCAACATTAAACTAGTGGAAAGGGAAGGAAACATCTTCCTGAAATTTCAAGCACCAAGGAGCGTGGTCTGGGATTATAAAATAACTCCGGTATTGCCCGAGTACCAAATTTCAAGTGGGTGCACCCCAACCGAGTCTGGATTAATTTTCTGCCAGAAATGTTTCCATCAAAAAATTAAATTTCTGACCATCAACGCCAACGGAACCAATAACCATTTCGACCTGGCACTTAAAAATCGAGTAATACTAACAGAATTCGAATTCGAAACCAATTGTTTGATGGAAAAAATCGAAGATAAATACTTAGAAGTAGGAGGAGTCTGTTTACAGTATCAAGATGAAAATATGGTCATGGTACCGCACAGTAACTGCGAAGGCGACTCCACTATTAACACAGCCTTTTTAGTTACCAGGATTAACGTTCCAAACATAAAACATCGTAAAATAGAAATAAAATCGAATTTCCAATTGGAGTTCGAAATATTCAAAGAAACTAAAAATTATATACCCCTCATTAACCAATCCATAAACCTGAACTTGCAACAAATAATCAATGAACTCACTAAGGCACATACCCAAGAAATAAATCATATACGGTACTCGAAAGATATAATTAAAACCACCTTCAATATAAACTTGTTCCTGAGCTCGATGAACTCAGTTAGTATCTCCTTGATATCCATATGGTTGGCGCGAAACTCTAGAATCATGACTTTAATATTCGTCTATTTCAAGCAAATCATCAACAAACTAACGAGTGGATGTAAACCCACTCCTACCGTGCCATCAGAGTACGAAACCAAAGTTTTTGGGGATCCAAACACTCGTTTCACTTACCTATTCAATGGTTTCCACAAAGATTGGGGCCACAAAAAATTCACATTTAACACCAACACCGAACAGTGCGATCTTGTTGGTGGATACCTGATTGTGAAACTCGCCACAGAGGGCCCGTTCTACTTGTTTTCGGAGGTGACCAACTTAATAAAAAGGGATGCTATGGCAGAAAAAACCGCGGATGAAGTATAATTTTTCAATTCAGAATAATCAATAATCAACTATAGCTAACTCAACCCAAATAACAACCCCAACTAACAAATTTTTTTTTAATTAGAGAGGACCAACTAACGCGTGAGGAAGGACACGTCAACAACGACATAGAGTAAAGACATCATACGACCCAGTGCATACTACAAGGATATCTCCACGAACGAAAGATAAACCTCAACCCCGCTCCACTACTATTACTGTTGTTATCGCAGTTACATTCTGTTGGTTACCAACATTTCCACTCACACTTCCGCCGCCGGCGCCACTACCGCTGATGTTGTCGTTATTGCTCACCAATGCCTGATCGGACATCGGTCGCCAGTACAGGACGGAACAAAAACTCTGTCCATGAGAGCACCTAACGCATGATCATCGCAGAAGCCTCCTACCAGCAACAGGGGAACCTCTAACCTCGACAGCTACATCCTAAGGTCATGTCGAGTCATACGTGTTTTTTGTTCCTCATATTATTTTTTATATATATTTTATTTTGTTTTCGACTATAATATCTGTACTATAATTCCTGTCACTTAAGAATATTCTATAAGTTTTATATTACTGACGGTAGTATTGTGTTAAACTCCTGTTAATACATAAGTAATCATACATTAGTTACTCTACTTATTAATTGCATTTAGATTAAGTTATAACAATTCACTTAAATTAAAGTATAACAACCCACTTAGATTCGTGACACCACTCTGCCATTCTAAATTGAGAGCTAAATTGTGTCACTATGTAGACCGAGAACTAACTTGCAGGTTCCAATTGAACCCAATTGAAAAAAAAAAAAAAAACTGAATTCAATGAAAAACTCCCGTTTAGGTCAACCGACTGATTAAGATTTACTAAAAATTTCTGATACGGTATTATATATCGAACTTCTATGTTTTGAAATGTTAAGTAATTGTTATTAAGAAAATGTAATAGAAGTTTTCACTGACAGCATTGGGGGTGCCGGGGAGTGGGGCCGCCCATTTCAAATTAGCCAGGAGCCCCGAGGGCGCCCCCTATATATATATATTTAATAATAATAAAAAAAAAAAAAAAAAAATTTTCAGCCGGGGTCGCAACTGACCGATTGACAAAATGGACCGTGCATCTCAAATAAAGGGTTTCCCGCCCATAATGAGGAAATATACAAATATATATATATTAAAGAATAAAAGAGTGTAACGGCATCAGTCACGGTGCAGAATTGCGGACACCTAGGAATAATAATAATAAAAAATAAATAAATAAATGATGTAGCGCTTACGGTGCGCCACCGGCGGTGGTGCGAACCATGAAACACGGAGCGGCCCCGTTCAACGGCGCCCGCATATAAAATTCTTTAACAAATTTGATTCAAACAATCTTATTCTCAGAACAATTAAATCAATATTAACTCAAAACGTTTGTTATTTTAAAAATGTTTCGGATTTATAACAGAAAAACTTATAAAAAAAAAAATTTTTTTTTTGCGAAAATTTTGAATTTTAACCTTGTAACGATATTGTAAGGCGTCGGGCTAGGGACTTCGCAGTAGCCGTTAGTATCCTTTTCCATCGGATACTAACTTCTTACTTAGAGGGGGGAGTAATGTGACGGCCCTGACCGTCACCCCTTAATTATCACATCGCCGGCCCTGGCTGGCGGAGACACAAACTGCACCTTCAGCAGAAGCGTTTCCATTGGCCAGAGGCGAAACCGGACACCGCTGGCATCGTAAGTAATAAAACGCTTGCGATGCACAAGTGGCTGTTCACGGTTTCGGCTGGTGATACGAAAACGCGCTGACACTGCGGATTCCGTGGACCGACGCCAACAGCTTAAAGGGCTGCTGGAGTCGAATATGAAAAACTCAAGCAGAAGAAAAACGGGAGTCAATCAGTGAACAACAGTAAATAATTACAAAGTAAATTACAAACCGTAAATAATTGCAAAGTGAATTACAAATAAGTGAATAATTGTAAAGTGAATTACAATTGACAATTTTAATAAATATTATTTAATTGATATAATTAGTTTCATTCGAACCACGACACCTGATACGGTTGCCAAGGCTGAAAATAAAATCTTTTTTTCTTTCAAATTTCTTCTATTTATGGCTTCAATAAGCAATCGAAAAATTTTGTTGCCAAGACCAGATTTTTCAAAAAAAAATTCTATTAACAAATTTGTTTGTTAAATTGATATTAATTCCTGGTTCATTGTTTTAACTATTGTTCTTCTTCAGGACCATTGCACAAATTGAAAAGAATTAACGGAGTACTGTTGATTGTTCATTCCAATTTCGCCAGATGTTAACGAGAAAAGGGAGAATTCAAAAAAAATCTTTTTTTGAAAAAGGCAGTTGCTGTCTGGATTTCGTGGAGTTCATCTCCAATACGTTCTTTTTTTAATTTAAAGGATTTTGCTTTTTTTTTCAAAAAAAATTTAAAAGTTTAAATTTATAAAGTAAAATTTCTGAAAGTTTTAACAAAATCGTGTTAAAGTAGTTAAAAGCTAGAAGAAAACATAAAACGAGGTTTTCATAAAACAAAAGAAACATAAAAAACGTGGTTTTCATAAAACAAAAGAACAAATTAAAAATTTAAAACATAAAAACTTAAAACAAAGAAAAGCCTTTCCTTTTTTTAAAGGAACATAAAAAGGCACACGGAGATTCACTCAAATTGTTTTGTGCGTGATTTTTTTTACCTACATAAGTGGTGAGTTTTTTTTATAAAAAAAAGTGTTCTTTTAAATAACACAAAAAAAACGTAAATTATAGGTCTCATTTGCCTGGTGAAAAGTGAGGCCACTTATTTTGGGAAATTCTTATTTCCTCCCTTATGTTTTTGGGCTACGAAGAAGATTTGTGCAACGGTCCTCTCGTCCCCCTTCCATTTGTGTTACGTTAGCGGTCCTTGTTTTTTTGAGGTGTCCAGAGATCAATGGAGTTGGTTCGATTTGTATGCGACGGCAGATTCATCGGCGTCAACATAGCGTCAACATAATTGCAGAACATTGAATAGATTTAAAAAAAAAATTTGTCTAGGGAAGTTTAGTTGTCGTTTAAATTTTTTTTTTTGTAACACCACACACTTTGTGCTAATTTCCACCTTTAGTATCATTTTAGCTAATTCGAATCAAAGAAAATAAACACAAAAAGGAATCCAAGGATGTGCGCACATGATTGGAATCTTCAAACGTATGTACAATATATCAAACAAAGAAACTGGTGAGTTATTTTAAATTTTTCTTGCCAAGTGAAATTACATACAAAGTGTCGGTGATTTTTCATTTTATTTGCGTTAAAAATGTTCCCTGAATCAAAAAATTATTTTTTTTTGAAAATTTTCTAAATTCGATTTGAATGTTAATATTAATTTATTTTGTATTCCAAATTTCGATATTTAATTACATCACCCTTTGTCAGATGCATTCAAGATCTATGATTGTTACTTCTTTTTTTTTTACAATAAATTGAGAATTGTTTAACCCTGCTGTTAGGTTACAAAAAACTTACGAATCATAGGTTTCCGGACCATTTTGGTCCATACCATATTTCTATGAAAAAAGCCAACTAAAACATATTTTTTAAATATTTTAATTAACTGTTTTGTTAGAAAAATGTTTATTAAGTGTTAAATAAAATAATTCTCGTAAAAATTTATTTTGTGATTCCCCGAACTTAATTTTTGTGGTTCCCCAACTTTATTTTTGTGATTGCCCGAATTGAATTTCGTCATGAACTGAATTCAGCTTGTCTGATTTTAGTTCGTATTGTACTGTGTTCAGTTCAGTTTGAGTTTTCTTGACGAAATGGAACGTCGGCGTATTTGGGACACCAATGCTATTATTGAAATACTAAATGAAAGTGACCGGATATTTCAATTTCGGATATTGAATATGAAAATACCGATACAAGTGGTTCTGAAACAGAAAGTGAAAATGATATTACTGCAGCTAGCTCTGTTGATCCATTGTATATTGCAAAAAACAAAATGCAATGGAGTGCAACTCCGTTACCCCATCCCATTGGAAGCACTGTTGCGAATATTATCAATTTACAACTAGGACCAACTCGATTTGCTATATCCAGGTGCCAAGATATATTGTCTTTTTTTTGCTTTTTTTCCAGCAACCGTTAGAAAAAATAATTATTGAAAATACCAAAAAGTATTGCAGAGTCAAATTCGATGGTAAATGGAAGGATATGGATAAATACCCTTTGCGGGCATATATTGCTGTACTCATTCTTGCAGGCATATGTCGGTATGTACAGAAAGGTTTCCTTTTTTATTTTGGCAAAAGGGTGAACAAATTTATTTTTTTGGTAGCGGAAAAAATGAAGACTTGCATAGTTTGTTTGATAAAACTTTCGGTCGTCCAATTTTCCGAGCAATAATGTCGGAAGAAACATTCTACATGATTTCATCTGCGATTCGCTTCGATGATGTTGCTAACCGAAGACAAATGCGAAGTAGCGACAAGAGGGGTGTCCGTGGCCGCGTTCTCCCCTCACACCCCCTTTTAGATTCCTCATCACCCTTTCCTACATCAGAGAGTAGTCTACAATATTTTAAAAGGGAAATCTAAAAGTGGGAAATAATTTTTTGACTGCACGTTAATTCACTATACATTAATTCGGGGAGCCGACAGTTTATTCGGTGAGCCGACAGCGTCCATTTTTCTATTAGGACGAACTAATTTGTTTTGAAATCTGGTTTGGCTGGTAACATATATAATACTAGCAGACCCTACGTTGCCAGCTTAAAGTTTTTTGTACAAATTTTAGAATGCTAAAAAACGATAAATAATTTATAAACTTTTGGGACAAAATGTTTTCCTTACAGGACCTTCCGTTTTGAATTTTGAAAATCTAACACCGGATTCGTGATCAGCGACCCCGAAAACCCCTAATGCCATTTTTCCCGGAAAAAATGAGAAAAAGGATATTTGAGTTATCCTTACAGGACCTTCGTGATCAGCGACCCCAAAAACTCTATAATGCCAATTTTTTCGGGGAAGAATGGGAAAAAGTATATTTTCGTTATCCTTACAGGACCTTCCGTTTCGAATTTTGGAAATCTAATATACAGTGATCCCCCGCTATACGGACGCTCGTTTTACGGAAATTCGAAGTTACGGACATGACTAATATAGGAACAAATTCGCTATACGGATAAAAACATTCGCTATTACGGACAAAAAAAATTTTTTTTTTTGAATCACAGAAAAAAACCAAGAAAAAGTCCTCCATAATTATGTTGTATTTATTGTAAATGTACATACCTAATTTCTCCGAAATTTCTGACACATTTTGTGTATACACAAAAGTTTTACAACTGCCACAAAAATGTAACTGTTGATGAACAATTAGTTGCTTTCAGAGGACGATGCTCTTTTAGGCAATATATGCCCTCAAAACCTGCCAAAATAAAAAAAAACTACTAGAGAAATGTTTCTTTCTTTTTCTGACTCGAGTGAATGGAACGCAAGGACCAAAATGGTCTCTAAACCTAAGATTTGTAACTTTTTATTTTTCCCCCACCCATCTTAAGTTAGACCCTTGATTTTTTGATAATAACCTTATTTCATAAAAATACCCCATGAGCTAACGTTTCAAGTCGATATATTCCATCGTTAAAAAATTATGAAGAAAATTTTCGTAAATTGGTCCAAACCTAACAGCAGGGTTAACTATCAAAAAAAGATAAGTGGCATTCACCTCAAATGGAGTTGTTGGTTTTTCCTTTTTTTGTTTGAGTGTTTGTGCTTTATGTTTCCCCTCATGAGTGACTAAAAAAAATTTTTTATTTTATTGTTTTATACTTTATCTCGCTTTTTAAAAGCTTTTATATTTGTGATACACAGCGTCCAGAAAATTATTTTTTTCTTTTTAGTGCATTCTTTTTTAATAAAAGCTTTTTTTAAAAAAAAAATTTTTTATTTTTTTTATTTTGTTCTTTTTAGTCTTCGAATATATATCCTTACATTTGAGATGTCCTTACAGGCTTTTTAACTTGAGAATCGTATTCAGCGACCCCAAAAACCCCCAGAATAGATTTTTTTCCGGAAAATTTGGAGAAAGGGATAATCACGTTATCCTTACAGGACCTTCCGTTATCCTTACTGACTTTTTAATGACAGATTCGGATTCAGCGACCCCAAAAACCCCCAGAATAGATTTTTTTCCGGAAAATTTGTAGAAAAGGATAATCACGTTATCCTTACAGGACCTTCCGTTATCCTTACTGACTTTTTAATGACAGATTCGGATTCAGCGACCCCAAAAACCCCCAGAATAGATTTTTTTCCGGAAAATTTGGAGAAAAGGATAATCATGTTATCCTTACAGGACCTTCCGTTATCCTTACTGTCTTTTTAATGACAGATTCGGATTCAGCGACCCCAAAAACCCCCAGACTAGATTTTTTTCCGGAAAATTTGGAGAAAAGGATAATCACGTTATCCTTACAGGACCTTCCGTTATCCTTACAAGGACGAAGTAGTGAAAATATTGTATTGTCATCGGACTTATATAAGTGTGCAAAATTTCAAGTCAATCGGACAAGTGGAAGTGGGTCAAAATTTGATTGCAAGATTTGACCCCGACAAACAAACAGACAAACAAACAAGATAGCGAGCTAAATAAAAGCTTTTAAAAAAAAGTTGAATTTTGCATGTCCGTCCGTCCGTCTGTCCGTCCGTCTGGCCGTCTGCGTCTGTGGCGCGGATTGCGGGCGCACGGATTGAGCTAGACTTGAAATTTTGCGCAGATTCGTTTTTCGTAAAATGCAAGGCTAAGTTCGTTAATGGGCAAAAACGGACCTAGAGGAGGGGTACCCCCCATACGAACGAAAACGATTTTTGTGAATATCTCAAAAACGGTGCATCTTATCAAAAAAGTGCAAGAACAAAAGTTATTTAGGATATGATTCTACATAAAACTTTCATACATCAAAATCCGATTGGAATAAATTTTAAAAAATCTTATTGGCAAGTTAGACTTCAAAGTGGAATTTTGGTACAACTTTTCGAATTTTGATACGAATATCACCATACGGGTTTTCAGTAAATGCCAGATTGGCAATTATAGCTTTTGTTATGTGTTAAATATATAATTACACCGCCCGTATGTACAGATTCCGAATTCAGTCTTACTAAGTTAATGTTTCACGCTTAGTTCACAATCCAAAACACTTTCGGTAGTATGAGTTTCACTTGATACAATAAATTCGAATTGGTTTTGATGCACCAAAACCTCCAATTCATCAAAGTTATTTAACAGACTCTGGATATTTAAATATAAGCATTTAATTTCCTTTAGTTGCTAATAATTAACTTTTCTTATTTCAATTTTTAGTTTATTGCACTCCGTTGGTTATATCCTAAACATTTGTAACACCTTTTAACATAAGTGCCATCAAAAACTTTACACCTATCCCAACCAATATTTACTACTCCATTATTAATCGCGCTCTCAAAGCCCGCACTATCTATTTCAATAATTGCATTATAATATACATATTTCTCCATTTTTCTTTCAATAATCTTTACACACTTGATGTCACAATCTTTCAACATTTCATTTTGGTTTTTTAATTTCACTATAATTTCCTCCTCACGCAAGTTTTCCTTCATCCCAGATACAAACAATTTCGGGTTGTGCAGTTCTGGCACCACTACATCGTATTTCTCACCTAATTTCTCTTCTAGTACTTCCTTGATCTTGCCTGTATTACTTTTGCTATCCGTCTCCACAATTATAAGGCCGTTTTGTTTATTTTTGATTCCTGTGAACTGAATCTCCGTTGGATAGACACCGCTTTTAATCTCCTCCATTGTCTTCATACCGCTCTGATTTTGTTTTGGCCTCACTATAACAGGATGAATATTCTTTTTGCACACTGCTAAATAGGACTTGCTATCAGAATTACATGCAACATCACTTAATCTAGCTTTAAATACATCTTCCAACTTTTTCAATTCTTTTCCGACAGCTTTCAATTCACTTTCCTGCTTCGACAAAATTTTACCATGTTTTGTCAACTCACTTAACATGTGCTCAATATTATCATATTGTGCCACTAGCTTTTCTTTATTTTCAGAAATTCCTGTCATTATAACTTGCAGTTGATTTCCCAACCTTTGACGATGATCAATACATCCATCGCATATGAAGTAAATATTTTTCTTTTCAGATACATGGAATATATTGCTTCCAGTTGTTTCTTCCAGTTTGATTGCAATTCGCAATACAATCGAGAGGATCCACCATAAACCGTTATTATTTGCCGTTCTAATTATAGCCACTGTTCCAACTCAATAATTAAGTTTTTAACTAAACCGATCAAATGTATCGCCGTACTCGATCTCACACACCTTCGAGGATCACTTAGTTATAATTTCTTGATTAAATATTCATATAATTTACACTATTTTCCTCAAAATCGAAATAAAAAATTTCCTTCGCAAAACGCGTCACTACTCGGACGACGACCGAGCCAAGAGAAAAATTAAATTTTTAGAGGGGAAGTTTTTTGGGAATTTTTCTGAAACTTTTTTTAATCTTTCGGAAGATTTTTGGGAAAATTTTTGGTGGGAGAAATAAGGGAGGGAGGGGAGACTGTCTTTCCCCTCACCACTCTTTTTTCACCTTCAAACCCTTTCTCGTTCACATAAAAAGATTCAACTCGATATCTCTAACGATATAGGATCTAGTAAGGGATTTTTTTTGCTCTTTTATAATTTACTAGCAGACCCTACGTTGCCAGCTTTAAGTTTTTTGTATAAATTTTAGAATGTCAAAAAACCATAAATAATTTTAAAATTTTTGGGAAAAAATGTTATCCTTATAGGACCTTCCGTTTCGAATTTTGAAATTTCAACAACAGATTCGTGATAAGGAACCATGAAAACCTCCCAAATCCAGTTTTCGCGAGAAAAATTGGAAAAAGACGTTATAACCTGCCGTTTAGAATCTTATAACTTTAACACCGGATTCGCGATCAGCGACCCCAGAACCCCCATAACACCCATAATGGGGAAATTTTGGAAAAAGGATATTTGCGTTATTCTGACAGGACTTTCTGGTTAGAATTTTTAAATTCCAACACCGAATTTGTGATCAGCGACCCCGGAAACCCCCTTACGCCGATTTCCCCGGGAAAAACTGGGAAAAGGATATTTTCGTTATCCTTACAGGACCTTCCGTTTCGAATTTTGAAAATCTAATACCGGATTCGTGATCAGCGACCCGAAAAACCCTATAATGCTAATTTTCCGGGAAAAATGGGAAAAAGGATATTTTCGTTATCCTTACAGGGCCTTCCGCTTCGAATTTTAAAAATCTAATACCGGATTCCTGATCAGTGACCCCAAAAACCCCAATTTTTCCGGGAAAATTTTTCCGGAAAATGATATTTTCGTTATCTTTACAGGACCTTCTGTTTCGGATTTTGAAAATCTAACGCGGGATTCGTGAACAGCGGCCCGAAAAACCCCCTTATGCCGATTTTTCCCGGGAAAAATGATATTTCCCTTATTCGTACAGGGCCTTCCGCTTCGAATTTTAAAAATCTAATACCGGATTCCTGATCAGTGACCCCAAAAACCCCAATTTTTCCGGGAAAATTTTTCCGGAAAATGATATTTTCGTTATCTTTACAGGACCTTCTGTTTCGGATTTTGAAAATCTAACGCGGGATTCGTGAACAGCGGCCCGAAAAACCCCCTTATGCCGATTTTTCCCGGGAAAAATGATATTTCCCTTATTCGTACAGGACCTTCCGTTTCGAATTTTGAAAATCTAATACCGGATTCGTGATCAGCGACCCCAAATGCCAATTTTTCCGCGGAAGAATGGGAAAAAGGATGAAAAGGATATAAAAATTAGAAGAAAAAAATCAACCATTTCCCATAGAAATTTTTTCTAATAATAAATTTTTTTCCCAATAATACAAATTCTTGATTTCGGAAATCTAATAGCAAATTTTATTAATACAGTAGAATCCCGATAATTCATATTTCAAGGGACCAGCAAATTCATACGAATTAGCGGGATATACGAATTATCGGGGTACGAATTATCGGGATTCTACTGTATTTCTAATAACAAATTTTATTATTTCATGCAAATGTTTCAAAATTACCTGCCTATAAAATCAAAATTATCCGCGATCACCTCAAAAATTGAAGTGATGGGGCTCACTGCTGCTATCAATTATGAAATTGCAAAGTTCTGCAGCCAACTTCACAATCCCAAATCTCAGGGAAAAAAATCTGATGAAATCGGGTTTTCCAAAGTGGTACTTAGAAGAAGTGTACGCGTTTTAAAAGTGGTTTTTATGAAAGAAGGGCATTAAAGTAATACCAAAGATTATATATACTCTACATAGATAACCGAAGTCTAACAAGCAATTTTTGGAGGCGAAAAATGAGTTTGCCTCCAATATACTGCCGACAGCCACTGTTGCTGCTTTTAACTTGCGCTGCAACGAAGTTGAGTTGGATGCTATCCGCTGTGGATAGGAAAGACGGTGATCAACACAGAAAGAGTTATGAGGGGATTTATGGCTCGGATTGTGTGCTTTACGGTACATTTGAATTTCTTGTTTTGTTTGTTGCCTGCTACTCACTTTTAGTTATCGATGAATGAAGTTCTTGCATTCTTGCATTTGGACAAATTGATATAGATTTTACTGAAAACATATTGCATTTGTGCATCTCAAAAATTCCACAAAAAAAATTTATAAGAAATTAAAAATTATCAAGGAATGAAAAAAAAGTGTACTAAAAAATGTGCTTTTAAAAAACGAAAAAATTAGGTGCTTTCTGATAAAAGCGAGATAAATATTTTATTTCACCTTTTTGCTTTTACCTCACTTTTATTTCTGATATACAGCGTCTAAACTTTTTTTCTTTTTAGTACATTTTTTTTAAAAAAAAAACTTGTTTTTAATTTTTTAAAAGAATTTTTAGTCTATTATATTCTTGGCTTTGGGGCATTGTTACGGACTTCTTAACGCCAGCGACGCCAGATACCTCGAAATGAGGTTTTTTCCGGAAAATTTAAGTACTATCCTGGCAATGACCTCCGTTATCCTTACAGATTTCTGATCGTCAGAATCGAAATCAGTGACCCCAAAAATCCCAATTTTTCCCGGATAATTTGTGAAAAAGGATAATCACTAGGGCTGCCAAAAATATGCATTTGCATATTTCTTCTCGTTATGATTTTGGCTCCGGGAGTTTTTTATTCATCCGAATCAATAAGTCTAGAAGCGAATGAAGGTCACTTGTGGTTGCATATTTCGCATATTTGACACGTTAGTGCATATTTGCATATAAATACATATTTAGTTGCATATTTTACAATTTTTTTTGTACAATTTAAATTATAATTCGACTGTTTCAGCTAGAATAAATATTAAAAATAAATAAATGTGTGTTTTTACTTTCTAAATTTCAACCTCTTAATTTTACCTAAAAACATTTCCCGATCACTCCTTAGTCGATTGAAGTCATATTACAAAAATGTCTTTCTGTCTGTCAGTTTGTGTACAAGATTTCTCAAAACTAATAGAGCTAGATCCATGAAACTTTATAGGCATATTTGGTGCTAGAATGGAACGATCCTATCAACTTTTGGTGGAAATCCGTTAACCGGAAGTAACCAAAATGGCGGCTTTTTAAAAATCGCGAATTGGTTTTTCTCAATTTACTCCGAAACTACGCATTTTTAATAGTGTTAAGTATGGCAAAACCTGTAGAAAATAAAAATTCCTACAGTTTTGACTTTTGCTAGAACTCGATATCTCAAACTGTTACCGAGATACACCATTATTTTAAAAAAATTGATTTTTTGCCATTATCTCGAAAAAAATTGTTTTTTTGCTTACTATATGTATATGTGAGATGAATTAATGAGAATGGCATTCTGCACAATTTTGTCTTTTACCGTGAAAAATATATTTTTGCGAATTACCTACTTGCTAATTTGTCGAAAAAATACAATTTTCCACATTTTTACCTTTTACAGTAAATCGATATCTTTTACTGTTCTCAAGTTATCTCAAATTTTGTACGTTTTGAGGTTGTCTTTGGTTGACAAAACAATAGGGCTATAGCGTAAATTGCGCAGGGTCGTAGATTTTGTGGAAGGAAGTTTTGTGTTGGCCACAACTGATATTTTTCTACAAGTTTTAACCCCGATTATACCATAGACAATATGAAGTATTGAACATATTTTCGAAATATCTTAAAATTTAACAGTTGCAATTTAGAAACAAGTCTTCCTGTAAAAATTTTTTTTGTCAGTCAAAATGTCAATCTTTTTTACGATTCGCGGACAATTTATCGTGAACAATTTATCGTAAAACAATTTATCGTGAACAATTTATCGTAAAACAATTTATCGTAAGAACAATTTATCGTAAGAACAATTTATCGTAAGAACAATTTATCGTAAGACAATTTATCGTAAGAACAATTTATCGTAAGACAACAATTTACAGTTTAAATCAAGCATGTATTCTCACATGATTTTAATTTGAGATAAATCCATATTTTTTTTTTTTTTTGAAAAAGTTATGGACATTTTAAAGTTTTGAACATAGCTGTTTCTTGCACCCAAGAGTAAAAAAGCGGTTTTTAAAATTTATTTATGACTACAAAATACAGTCCAGACTTGTTAACTAGCCTTTATTTAGTACAAAACAAATAAAAAAATTAAAAAATATTCAATTTAACAAAACTCCCAGAATAAAAAAAAAATTTTTTGGAAAAAAATTCCGCGTCAAATTATATGAAACAATGCATCTTTTCTTTAATACCTTTTTACACAGGCCTCTAAAAAGTATGCTCTTTGCAGCCAAATGTGCGCATTCGTTTATTCTTGCATTTGGCATCAATAACTCATTTTCGCAGAAAAGTGGACATGACCGCTTTTTGCACCGAGGTCTTGAATTTTCATTTTAGAAAAACTTTACAATAGAAAAAGTTTACTTCCACAATTGCACGAAAGAAAAACTGCGCTCAAAAAAAAACTCGAGATATTAAAAAAGTCTGTTGGATTTACCAATTGCGCGTTTCAACTGCAGTTTTTTAACCCTCCGTCTACCATTGGGGTCAATTTGACCCCACAGCGATAAAATTTTTCTCTAATTCTAGCCGTAATAGTTTTTGGACTTTGTAACTTCTTGACATTGTTTCTTTAAAAATTCTTCATTGTATTTGGCTAGAATCTATTGACATTATTGAAGTTTTTTCTAAGCGTACTCAGACATTTTCAATAACAACTAAAGGAAAATGGCTTATTACCGATTGGGGTCTAATTGACCCCAACGGTAGTTCTAGCATGTTTTTTTTCGGTAGACGGAGGGTTAATAAAGTTTCTTCTCTAAAAAAGATTTCTCACTGCTTGAACTGGTTGATAACAGCTGCTTTTTTATTAAAAGCTTTTATTTAGCTCGCTATCTTGTTTATCTGTTTGTTTGTTTGTCGGGGTCAAATATTGCAATCAAATTTTGACCCACTTCCACTCATCCGATTGACTTGAAATTTTGCACACTTATATAAGTCCGATGACAATACAATATTTTCTCTACTTCGTCCTTGTAAGGATAAGAGAAGGTCCTGTAAGGATAACGTGATTATCCTTTTCTACAAATTTTCCGGAAAAAAATCTATCCTGGGGGTTTTTGGGGTCGCTGAATCCGAATCTGTCATTAAAAAGTCTGTAAGGATAACGGAAGGTCCTGTAAGGATAACGTGAATGACCTTTTCTCCAAATTTTCTGGAAAAAAAATCTATTCTGCGGGTTTTTGGGGTCGCTGAATCCGAATCTGTCATTAAAAAGTCAGTAAGGATAACGGAAGGTCCTGTAAGGATAACGTGATTATTCTTTTCCTCAAATTTTCCGGAAAAAATTCTCATCTGGGGGTTTTTGGGATCGCTGAATCCGATTCTGATGTTAACCAGTCTGTAAGGATAACGGAAGGTCCTGTACGGATAACGTGATTATCCTTTTTCTCAATTGTTCCGGGAAAAAATATATTCTGCGGGTTTTGGGGTTCGCTGAATACGATTCTCAAGTTAAAAAGCCTGTAAGGACATCTCAAATGTAAGGATATATTTTCGAAGACTAAAAAGAACAAAATAAAAAATATAAAAAAAATGTGAAAAAAAAGCTTTTATTAAAAAAGAATGCACTAAAAAGAAAAAAATAATTTTCTGGACGCTGTGTATCACATTCTTTTTTAATAAAAGCTTTTTTTTTTAATTTTTTTTTATTTTTTTTATTTTGTTCTTTTTGTGCCCGAGGTCTTCATATTTAGTTTTTCTGTCAGATAGCTATACCGCAGATAAAGATATATCGAAGATATCTTTAACTTGGGCATCTTCATGAAAATTCCAACTCGGTATAGCAACTCTCGAAATAAGGTTCCACAACTCCTGCACACTGGATACAATAAAACACCACCTTGATACAAACTATCGTGACGTCACATAAAGAGGTATTTTCTATAATTGTGTGTTCTTATTAAAGGATTTTCGAAGTGAAAGGTACGATGCAAATTATCCGTTATAGCTTTCGAGTAATTCACCACCTTTATATATTGTTTCGCGAAGCAAAGAACCGAAGAAATCAATGAAATCGTGGTCGAAATAGTGACCTTAAATTTATAATCAAAAGCAGCATCACGGCTTGTTTCTAATCACGAAGGCTATTGTTGTGAATGTTTTATTATCCGGTCGTGGCGCTGATAGCACTTCTGTCAAATGAAAACGATTTTCGGATTTCTTGTATGGTGTTTGGGATTTTTATCATATCATGATCCAGTGCCGCAATAACTTTTGAAACCTTAGCTACCACACGACCAGTGAGACTAGCCGAAACTTTTGAGAAATCAGCTCACGCCCTTAAAAAACAACCTGTCGCATAAAACCGTAAAGCCAACAATGGTTGATCTCTGGGTGGCATTGCTCTGCTTCTGAAAATATTTAATAACAATAAATAACAAATTTCGTTTTTGCCTATTATGATTAATACAGATTTTAGCTTCAATTCTAGGCAAAAGTGCTTGAAATGTTGCTTTTGTTAAGCGAAATCTCATAACAAATTCACTTTCACTCCAAGTATCAAAATGATTCACCCTTATTTACAGTACGTAGGGTCTTGAAATGATTGCTAGTTCATCACTGTCAGAGTCAGAAAAAATATTCACTTCCATTAACGAATCCATAGGTTTTTTCATACATTTTAACTTTCCGATTTCAATATTTTAATTTTATTCTATAACTGTCAACAACTGCTTTAAAAAAGGAGTGGTGGCGCTGGGGTAAAAATATACAGATATCTCGACCTCAGACAAAGAGATAACTTTACCCGAGAGATATCTTTATCTCGATGTTTTTTGCTACGAAGACTTCCATTTTTTTAGATATACTTAGTATATCTCCCAATTGGTGTTATCCGCAGTATATCTGGGACTGAAGACTTCGGGCATTAGTCTTCGAATATATATCCTTACATTTGAGATGTCCTTACAGGCTTTTTAACTTGAGAATCGTATTCAGCGACCCCAAAAACCCCCAGAATAGATTTTTTTCCGGAAAATTTGGAGAAAGGGATAATCACGTTATCCTTACAGGACCTTCCGTTGTCCTTACAGACTTTTTATTGGCAGATTCGGATTTAGCGACCTCAAAAACCCCCAGAATAGATTTTTTTCCGGAAAATTTGGAGAAAAGGATAATCACGTTATCCTTACAGGACCTTCCGTTATCCTTACTGACTTTTTAATGACAGATTCGGATTCAGCGACCTCAAAAACCCCCAGAATAGATTTTTTTCCGGAAAATTTGGAGAAAAGGATAATCACGTTATCCTTACAGGACCTTCCGTTATCCTTACTGACTTTTTAATGACAGATTCGGATTCAGCGACCTCAAAAATCCCCAGAATAGATTTTTTTCCGGAAAATTTGGAGAAAAGAATAATTACGTTATCCTTGCAGGACCTTCCGTTATCCTTACAGACTTTTTAATGACAGATTCGGATTCAGCGACCTCAAAAACCCCCAGAATAGATTTTTTTCCGGAAAATTTGGAGAAAAGGATAATCACGTTATCCTTACAGGACCTTCCGTTATCTTTACAAGGACGTGAAAATATTGTATTGTCATCGGACTTATAAGTGTGCAAAATTTCAAGTCAATCGGACAAGTGGAAGTGGGTCAAAATTGGGTTGCAAGATTTGATCTGACAGACAAACAGACAGGGGTGCGTTCCTTTATTCCCGAGTAAAGTAAAGGTTGGGTTTGTCAAAGTTAGAACAGCTGATTGCCAAAGTTGAAATTTTACCGACGTTAACTCTGATTAAAAGAACGCGATTTGGTTAACTTTGACAGCAGTGATGTGCACAACAATACATTAAAAAAAAATAGAATTCTTCTTGATGTCATATTTTTCATTTACAAGGACCACAATAAAACCCTCCATTATTCTGCACAAAACTCATTCGAAGCTACGAGACGAATTGACAGTTGATTGACAGTTGTAACCGTCTCGGTTAACTTTATCGCGTTCGTTAATTACAATTAAAGTTAACTTTCTCCAACTCAGCTCTCGAGCAGAGTTGAGAAAAGTAACTTTGACAGCTTAACTTAGGAACGGCAGTAAAGTTTACTGAGCGTTAACCGTAGGCATTTTTAGAACGCATTTCTCTTTACCGCGGTTAACCACGGTTAATAAAGGAACGCACCCCAGACAGACACGAAGGCAAGCTAAATACAAGCTTTTAAAAACGCGAAAACTGAAAAAATAAATTTTTGTCAGCACAAAAGAAAGAACAAAACTTTAAAACGAAAAAAAAACGATACTACGAGCCGAACCATAAAACCCCTCATAACTAACTCTTTCTGTGTTGATCACCGTCTTTCCTATCCACAGCGGATAGCATCCAACTCAAATTCGTTGCGGCGCAAGTTAAAAGCAGCAACAGTGGCTGTCGGCAGTATATTGGAGGCAAACTCATTTTTCGCCTCCAAAAATTGCTTGTTAGAATTCGGTTATCTATGTAGAGTATATATAATCTTTGGTAATACCCTCGTGTCATTTTGAAATCGGATTAAAGTGTTAAACGCAAATAAAGTGCAAAAACGTCCAATGTTTGACGTTTCTCGACTAGTCCTAAATAATGCTTGTAGTTCGTCCTCAACATATGCCAACTACTGTCAGCATTGATTAATTAAAAAACGGTTGAGGTAGAGATGTGTGTGTGGGTGGGGTTGCATCAGAGCTGGAGCAGCAGCAGTAGCAGTGGCGGGAGTTGGGGCGTCGGGATTGGGAGGATTTAGAAAGGGATAGTAAAAAACGGTTGAGAAGAGTACTCTGAATTGATAGTTATCAAGAGAAAAGTATTGAACTTGCAGTAGTTTGGGATAATACAGTTTATTTTTTTATATATATACATACTTGGATTCTTAACGAAATTAACAAATAATCAATCATAACAATCATAGCGTTCACTAGAATATTTACTGGAAATAAATAAATTTTATCATCGAATTTTTTTCCCTTCATATAATTTACTGCATACAGGTGATCAGTACACCGATTCTGAGCATAATCGATACTTATCGCCAGTGGAATGTCGAAAAGAGGGAATTTTTTAAAATTAGGAAATTTTCTTGAAGATCCGCAGCGATGAAGAATTTTTTACCTGCCCGATGTGAATTTTATAAGTTTCAAGTGTAAGAAGCAACCCAAAAATTCTCAATTTGACAGCCGCTAATGTTAGTGAAGTGCAGAACGAAATTTACAGCGAAAAACTTTATATATTGTTTTTAAAAATTTATAAAATACAATGAATTCCGCAGTACCCGTATATTATCATCTTAGGAGGAATCAAATGCGGATAATGAGGCGAAATTTACGGGACGCGTCAGATCCTTTTGCTCTTAATTAATGTGTTTTGTAGGTTTATAGGAATATATAGGCTTCCACAGGCCCTAGCAGTGGAATTAATTGAAAAATTGACTCCGCACATGACTGAAGTGGGGCCTAATCGAACTTCAATATCACCTGCTCTTCGTGTTTTGTGTGCGCTAAACTTCTACGCTAGTGGCAGCTACCAGCGACGAGTTGGATTAGATAATTTATCGTGCGAAAGTCAAACTATGGTTTCCAGAATTGTCCGGTAAGTTAGCGAACTCATCGCATCAGTGATGCGGGATTGTATTAAATTTCCTACAACGGCAGCAGAAATCACTGAAGCTAAAAATAGATTTGTGCAGCACACAAAGCTTCCGAATGTCATAGGATTAATAGATGGAACACACATCGCCTTAAGTGGACTTCGAAAAACCATAGAATATGCCTATGTCAACAGAAAAGGATGGCATTCTATTAATGTTCAAATAGTAATCATTTTGTCTATAAAGTCCTCAAAAATGTAACTCGTTATTATGTTTCAGATATGTGATGAACATTTAAGAATTTTAAATTTGAATGCACGTTATCCTGGATCTTCTCATGATGCATATATTTGGGCAAATAGCTTAGCGTCTATCCATATCGAGAGGCTGTATAGAAATTTTGGGCCGTTGTGGATTTTGGGTACCTATTTTCAATATTGATCATTTGTGTAATTTCAACTAAAGTTTAATGTTGTAACTTTTAACCTTCAAAGTCAATTTTTTAACATGTTATAAATAGTTAATGAACTTTTTTAGGAGACTCTGGATACCCTCTGGAACCGCATTTATTGACACCAGTGAGGAATCCTACTGATGAAAGACAGCGTCGTTATAATGAGGTCCATAGCATGGTGAAAAGTACTGTCGAGCGCTGTATAGGAGTGTTAAAAAGTCGCTTTCGGTAAGAAAATATTTTAAAGCAAATGATTATTTACAATTAGTATTTCTTATTTGCAGGTGCTTACATAAAAAAAGGAAGCTACGGTACTCCCACGAAGCTGCAGGGCAAATAATTTATGCATGCGGAATTCTTCATAACTTGTTAATTAATAAGGGATTTGTAAGTGACATTGAGATTGATGCTGCAAACGGCGATGAGGACGAAACCATATCTAACCATCAACATGTTAGAAATGGTAATCAGGAATATTTAATCAATTATGTATATGAAAATCTATAATTGTATAACAAAAAACCAATATATATTAAAAAATATTTTTTTAATTGTATAAAATATGTGTTTAATTTAATAACATTAATTACAGACAGTCAAGATAATATGTATAAGCGCACACATGTTTAAAAGTCTTAAATAATTTTTTAAATCAACTTAAATAACTAACAAATATTTACATATAATACATTTATTCAGGTGGATGTGCCAGTTTCTTTAATAAATTATTTGTCTCTTGCTGCGCTGATATTAGCACATTAATTGCAGTGACCAATTCTCCTTGTCTCGCATTGGCCTCCATTTGCTGTTGCTGTGTCTCACGAATTGCAGTAATCATTTCATCATATTTTAAATTGGCCTCTCTCTGTTGTTGCATCGTCTGACGAAGAATGGTAATTACATCTTCTTGCAGTTTTATGGATCGATGCACATAATTACTTGGGTTAGCCTTAAATCAAAATTTAACTTTGTTAGTTATTTATATTAGTAATAGTAAGATTATACATAAAATGAATATATAAAAATGCTGTTATAAAATAGACAATAGAGGAACATAAAAACTTCCGCTTCGAGTATTTCTCTGCCTCAAGGTTGTTGCTGGGGTTGCAGGCACACCTCCAGCTGTTTCTGCAGGCCTATGATTTGTCAAAGATGCAGATGGCGACATTGGTGCGGCAGCAGAAGTACACGGAACAGATGGCATGAGTGCAATTTGTGTTGTAGTAGTTGTTGGCGCGGCCGTCATTTGTGGATTTGACTCCATTTGTACAGTCAAAGATGTTGTGGCACTGGTGGACGAAACAGGCGGTACCGGTAAAGATGTTGTGGCACTGGTGGACGAAACAGGCGGTACCGGTAAAGATGTTGTGGCACTGGTGGACGAAACAGGCGGTACCGGTAAAGATGTTGTGGCACTGGTGGACGAAACAGGCGGTACCGGTAAAGATGTTGTGACACTGGTGGACGAAACAGGCGGTACCGGTAAAGATGTTGTGGCACTGGTGGACGAAACAGGCGGTACCGGTAAAGATGTTGTGGCACTGGTGGACGAAACAGGCGGTGCCGGTAAAGATGGTGTGGCACTGGTGGAGGGCATTTCGTCTTCGTTATTTTCAAAGTCCAAAAGTTCGGTAGGGAAAGGTATTCCCTGGGAAACAAATGAATAGTTTTTGTTCAAGAAATAAAATAGTCTGTTACTTTTGATAATATGTCGACCGTATAATAGTATTTGTCTTAGTTTGGCGGGCTTAGCGGTCCAATTTTAGGAAATAAAACAAAAGTAGTGTTTAATTTTCCAGCCTAACGTTTCGAGCCTTGTTTTGGCTCATCTTCAGAGGCCTATTTATAATATGTTTTATTAAACACCAATTATTTTACAATTATACACGGTGAAAAATCCTGGAGTGATTTTCAATCAAAACTGGATTACATATAGGTCCACTCCAAAATAGGATTAGATTTTAATCTAGTGGTTGGATTAAAAATATTTTTTTAATCTTTTTTATATTGACTTGTAATCCAAAAACATATTAAAATTTTCTAATACAAATTGGATTGAAAAATAGCAATGCTTGGATTACAATGATGTAATACTATTGGATTACATTTTAATCTAAAATTTCATTAGATTGTTTAATACTTTTTGGATTAAAATTTAATAAAAAAAATATATTGGATTCTAATCTGTTTTCATACTTACTCAAATAATTGAATCTTCTCTAGAATTGTAAATAAAATTGGAATTTTTGTTTTAAACTAATTTATTTTGAAGAAAAATTTTAAAGACATAAAAATACTTAACTAATAACAAAAGGTCAGTAATTTTAATATTTGCATGGATTTAAAGTTTTGAAAAGTTTAAAAAATTCATTTTTTTAAATAAATTTACATATATTATAAGTTCTCTGATGCTATGTTTTGATTTAAGTGAATTTCGAGGAATTCAGGGCATCACAACGATCATGAAAATGCATTCCGAACTACAGCAAATGTTACCTCTTCTAATAATTTTTCTGTCTTGAGAGCGTATGTAAACTTTTAGACCTTCCAAAATTTCCGCTGTTTTCGACATTTTCTGTTTTGAAATTGGGGTTTGATGAATTAATTTTGATGAATAATCAAAAAGTTTAAGATTTTTTAAGACTGAAAAGGGATTGGTGTTAGAAAAAATAAATACAAAATTTAATTTGCAATACCACGAACGACAAGATATGCCTTTTCAAATATCTGGTGTAAATTTTTTCCTGCATCCGCAAATTGCAACTCACGAAATCCAATTTAATCTGTATTAAAAAAATGCTTTCAAAAAATAATATACATACAATATATATGTCACATATTTACATGAATGCTTGAAGAATCTGATTACTTCAATTGGTTCAAAAGTTTTTCTTCATTCGTCCTTCTCAATTCCTTCATTTTTTATGAATTTCACTAACAAATAACTAAAATTATTGAAAAACCGAAGAACTTCGAAACATAAATGACAATTACAAAAAGTTTGCGTCACAGATTGCTTTTTTAAAGATATTAAGCAAATTGTGTTGGTTTTACTCCTTTTAGGATTAAAATTTAATATAAAAAGCATTAAACGGCAAAATATAATACAAAAAATTTGAAATCCAATACAAAAAAGTATTGGAATATTTGTAATAATTCGCATTTATTAAATTCTAATTCAAATTGTATTGGAATTTTGTCTAATAGAATTTTTGGATTGAAAAGTACTCCAGGATTTTTTGCCGTGTAATGATAAAAAAGAGACTTACGTTAAAAGATTATTTAAATGCACTCACTATGTTATAACTATTAATATTTAGCCGTAAAAACTTTTGCTACATTTACACGAATGACAAATTTGTCATTTTTTTCTTGTCATTATGTTAATTCCCGTGTAAATGGCATAATTTTTGTAATTTTTTCTGTCAGAAAATGTCAATCTCTCATAAACGAATGAACTTGTCCATTCTTTTATGCCAGATTGTCATTCGTGCAAACGCAATATTAGTTATGACAAAAGTTGAATACTAAAGTTGTCATAACTAATATTGCGTTTGCACGAATGACAATCTGGCATAAAAGAATGGACAAGTTCATTCTTTTATGAGAGATTGACATTTTCTGACAGAAAAAATTACAAAAATTATGCCATTTACACGGGAATTAACATAATGACAAGAAAAAAATGACAAATTTGTCATTCGTGTAAATGTAGCATTTGTCTAAATGTTATATTAAAATAAATAAATAAATAACATAGATAAAATACTTTAAATTAACAACCAAAAATGAACAAGAAAAACGAAAAGGAGAAAAAGTAAAACAGCTGACAGTGGTAACAGTTCAGTACAGCAACAGTTTTTAATGCGATGGTGTAGGTTACGTTATGTCTATTTCTCTTCTCTTTCTTTTGCGTGTGTTGATTTGAAAATCTTCTACTAATGCACAATATATCGCGTTCATGTCTTCAGTGTCACGTTTTTTGTTGTATGTGTTCTGTGTGTAGATGTGTAAAGCTTCAGTTGTCAAACGTTTATTGTAGTTACTTTGTGTGTCTATTATCTCTGTCTTGTCAAAGTCCGGTGTGTGACCAACTTCGAGATAATGCTCTACCACTGCAGTGTGATGAGGATTATCTCGTGCTCTTTTTAGGCTGCTCTTATGCCCAATCAATCGTTTCTCCAGAAATTGACCTGTTTGACCAACATAATTGAGAGAACAGGGTTCCCCTGTTCCCTCGTTGCCTTTACAAGGTATTTTGTAGATGATGTTTGATCTTTTTTGCTTCGAGATGGGATCTTTTAATTTCGTGAAAATATTGCCTAGAGTGAATTTGTTATTGTAAGCCAACATGGTATTGTTTGTATATTTTTTAATTACTCTAGTAATTTGTTCTGTAATCCCGTTTACATATGTTACGCTACGATAATATTGATCAATCACAGGACTTATGTTGGGCGGGATGATGTTATTCATATTATAACTTGCGATGGCAAGGGCTTTTTTAATGAAGTTATGGGGGTAATTGTTCTTAAATAAAACTACTTTAATATGTCTGATATTTGAGTTATGAAATTTGCTATCACTAAGGTTTAGAATCTGTTTTATGAATTGAACGGCCGTTTCCCAAAAACTTAACACGGCCGTTCAATTCATAAAACAGATTCTAAACCTTAGTGATAGCAAATTTCATAACTCAAATATCAGACATATTAAAGTAGTTTTATTTAAGAACAATTACCCCCATAACTTCATTAAAAAAGCCCTTGCCATCGCAAGTCATAATATGAATAACATCATCCCGCCCAACATAAGTCCTGTGATTGATCAATATTATCGTAGCATAACATATGTAAACGGGATTACAGAACAAATTACTAGAGTAATTAAAAAATATACAAACAATACCATGTTGGCTTACAATAACAAATTCACTCTACGCAATATTTTCACGAAATTAAAAGATCCCATCTCGAAGCAAAAAAGATCAAACATCATCTACAAAATACCTTGTAAAGGCAACGAGGGAACAGGGGAACCCTGTTCTCTCAATTATGTTGGTCAAACAGGTCAATTTCTGGAGAAACGATTGATTGGGCATAAGAGCAGCCTAAAAAGAGCACGAGATAATCCTCATCACACTGCAGTGGTAGAGCATTATCTCGAAGTTGGTCACACACCGGACTTTGACAACACAGAGATAAAAGACACACAAAGTAACTACAATAAACGTTTGACAACTGAAGCTTTACACATCTACACACAGAACACATACAACAAAAAACGTGACACTGAAGACATGAACGCGATATATTGTGCATTAGTAGAAGATTTTCAAATCAACACACGCAAAAGAAAGAGAAGAGAAATAGACATAACGTAACCTACACCATCGCATTAAAAACTGTTGCTGTACTGAACTGTTACCACTGTCAGCTGTTTTACTTTTTCTCCTTTTCGTTTTTCTTGTTCATTTTTGGTTGTTAATTTAAAGTATTTTATCTATGTTATTTATTTATTTATTTTAATATAACATTTAGACAAAGTTTTTACGGCTAAATATTAATAGTTATAACATAGTGAGTGCATTTAAATGATCTTTTAACGTAAGTCTCTTTTTTATCATTATAATTGTAAAATTATTGGTGTTTAATAACACATATTATAAATAGGCCTCTGAAGATGAGCCAAAACAAGGCTCGAAACATTAGGCTGGAAAATTAAACACTACTTTTGTTTTATTTCCTAAAATTGGACCGCTAAGCCCGCCAAACTAAGACAAATATTCTGTTACTTACCATTTCTTCAAAGCCTTGTTCACCCAGACTCTGCAGACCATTAATGCAGTTTAGGTCACAAAAATTAATTTTTTGTACCTCCTCTGCTGTTAAATTATTTTCCGGTAATTGGCCACCACCAGTTAATCCCTGCTCCCTTCTAATTTTCGTCACCTTTTTCTTCATTTTACTTTTTATGTCCGTCCAACACTAAAATATATAATTATTCGGCAAAACTACTTGACAAAAAAATATAAAGTTTTTTTTTTAATTAATATACCTTCTGCTACTGGGCGACACTTTTTTAATTTCCCAAACTATTTAATTCTCTTGAAATTTCTGTCCAAATCTCCTTCCGCAAGATATTCCCCGAAGGGTTTGTCCGACGATGTAATGCCGAAAAATTAGCCTCAATGAGGTCTATCAATTTTTTTTTTGGCAGTGGTGGGTCTAGGATTCTAAATTTACACATATATTTAATTTTTTATTCACCGTTAAAATATTATATTTACCCGTGGCATATTTTTTTAATTTTTTCACATCGATCGGCAAAACACACAATGTTTTCACTACCATATGAACCAAGTGATATCCCTTGGAAATGTCGATAAAAACATTGGAAATGTGGAATAGATTTTCAGACGTCAAACCATTAGTGTTACCCGAGTAAAGGAAATCGCATTGGAAGTCAAACCTGCATTAGTGTGCTGTATCCACCAACACAATTAAAAGAAAGTTGAATATGTGCACATAAGTCGCTTGTCGATAATTATCGACAGTTCCCTCAGAATCCCTATACAGGTTTTAGAAATACCTGAGGGGTCGTATGAAATATAAATTTATATATTCAGAATAATTTAAATAGTAGATATGTATGTCACCTTCGAGCGAATAACAATACTTTTATGATTAAACAAAATTACCCCTCAGTGAAGGAAGAGTACAAAACCCAGTTCTAGCATTTTGGGAAGTACGGTCTGGTAATACCAGTTAGTGTCGGGGGGAGAGAGTGTTCGATTCGGGGGAGTCGAGGCAGTTCTTTCTAGATGGGCGTCGAGTCTAGTTCGGCTTTAGTGGCGTATACCGATAGTCATGATCCTAGTTTTCTTTTCGAACCATTTTAGTCCCCTTTAATAATAATAATTCTATAGGATCTTGTTTGGAATTTAGTAGAAAGAAAAGTGATAATACCTCGAACGAACTGGAAGCTCATAAATTTCATAAATTAGATCTTTCAGTGAATATTATAAATGTAAATATTGTTAGAGTAGAGTGTGATTTAACAATATCGACATCTATATATATAAAAATGGAAGTTTGTTGGTTGGTTGGTTGGTTTGTTGGTTTCGTTGATTTCTGGATCGCTGATCCAGAATCCGGTGTTATATTTTTACGCAAATATCCTTTTTCTAATTTTGTCTCCGAAAAACTGGCTTTAGGGTTTTTTCCTGATCACGAGTTGGTTGTTGGAATTTGAGAGTTCTAAACGGAAAGTCCTTTTTCCCATTTATCCCCGCAAAATTGGCATTATACACAGAGAAAATGATGTTCAGTATTTTTAGATACAAAATGTCATACAGCAAAATTGCATAAAATGTACGCACTTGTTATAAAATTTTATGACATTGTGTATAGAAATCAGTACCATGATTATTTTTTTGGGTATTCAATGCAGATACCAAATGGGGTAAAAATTTGTACATCGAATTAATTATCAATGACATCAATTTAATAGTCAAAGCCAAAATCGAAAATGTACATATGAACAAATGATATTAAAATCAATTACCGTTGTGCATCCAATTCCCTGCTGTTAATGTTTGGATGCCTGCAGCAGGTAATTAGACTACTAGTAGAACTGCGCCACACTTGTGCATGACGAAAAAATTGCGACGATTTTGTTAGTCGATTCGTCAGTTCTAAAAACTCGATTTTAAAGCGATTCCAATAATTTTACATAAAACTGATGCAAAAAATCAGTTTTTGGAAAGCATTTCTTAGTTTAGACATTAGTTGGAATGCTTTTTTGAAATATTTTTTATGCCCATTTTTTTCAGATTTCGATAATTTTTTCCCATTTTCGAAAAATACTAAACGCGAATAGTATTTTTTCGAGGTCGTTTGAAGTTTTTGTAAGAAAAATCATTCAAAATAAATTATTTTCATTTCGCATCATATTGGCCGTCATAAAACATTTCCTCCATACGAATATTCAATATAGAAACAGAAAGAGATTCCATATCAACAAGAGAGATTTGTTTTTGTATAAAATCCAGATACCACTGATTTTATTTGTATAATTATGTGGATACATGCTATGACATTGATTGTTGATTCTATGCAAAATTATAAAAAGTGCTTAATGACATGTTGTAGATCAAATAAATGAACTTATGGCATCGGTTGATTTTTGATGCACAAAAATCATAAAATGAACGTACATTTAGTAATTTCTATGCACAAATTCCTCTGAGTGTAGGGTATTTGGGGTCGCTAATTACGAATCTGGTGTTGGAATTTCAAAATTCGGAACAGAAGGTCTTGTAAGGTAACGCAAATATCCTTTTTCCCATTTTTCTCCGGAGAAATTGGCATTACGGGGTTTTTGGGCTCGCTGATCACCAATCCGGTATTAGATTTGCAAAATTCGAAACGGAAGTTCCTGTAAGGATAGCGCAAATATCCTTTTTCCCATTATTCCCCGGGAACATTGGCATTATGTTTGGGATCGCTGATCACGAATCCGATATTAGATTTTAAAAATTCGAAACGAAAGGTCCTGTAAGGATAAATATCCTTTTTCCCGTTTTTCCTCGGAAAAATCGGTATAAGGGAGTTTTTGGGGTCGCTGGTCGCGAATCCGATGTTCGATTTTTCAAATGCTAAACGGGAGGTCCTGTAATGATAACGGAAATGTCATTTTTCCAATATTTCTCGCAAAAACAGACTTTGGGAGATGCTTTCACGTATTTGGAGTTGGAATTTCAAAATTCAAAACGGAAGGTCCTATAAGAATAACATTTTTCCCAAAACTTTTTAAGTTATTTATACAAAAAACTTTTAGCTGCCAACGAAGGGTCTGCTAGTATTAATAATAAACTAATAGTACTGTGACAACGACATCGGTGTTTTGAAAACATTTTCTTTCCGATGTTTTTATAACATCAAAGTTTCGTGTCTAATGTGTAGTATCCATCCGCATCTTAAGCCAGAAATACATGCTGCGATTGCATACCACGGTTGTACCGTGTGTGTTAAAAAATCATTGGTTGGGCGATATTGCACAGTTGTATGCCCAGGCCCACAAGTAAAAACCTGTGGTGCGCATTGTATGCTAAATTGAAATGGTTAAATGTCACCTTACGTTGTTGTTGTTAGATTAGATTTAGACTCTGTTTCAGTTTGTAGTCTGTCACGCAGTTCGCACTTGTTTCAAATAAGTGATTGTGTCGTGTTGTGTGTGCCAAAATTTTTATAATAACTTTTTAGTTAGAAGTTTATTGTGATTTTTACTTTCTTCTACAGAGTATAATAAAGTATTGTATTCATGAAAAATTTCGACCTCTTAATTTTGCCTAAAAAACATTTCCCGATCACTCCTGAGTCGATTGGAGTCATATTAAAAATATCAGTTGTGGTCAACACAAAACTTTCTTCTACAAAATCTACGACCCTGCGCAATTTACGCTAGAGCCCTGTCGCGTTGTCAACCTAAGACGACCTCCCAATAAATTCTTGGTTTATTCAAAAATATCAAAAACGTACAAAATTTGAGATAACTTGAGAACTGTAAAAGATATCAATTTACGGTAAATGGCAAAAATGTAGAAAATGTTAACATCTTTAATTATTCTTTTAACTGATTTGTCGAAAAACCGTTGGTTTGCAAATTATTCGCAAAAATATGATTTTTTACATATTAATGAAAATATCTCAATAACGGTAAAAGATAACGGATAACGGTAAAAGACAAAATTGTGCAGAATGCCATTCTCATTAATTCACTTCATACATTCAGTCAGCAAAAACCCGTTAGTTTTCGAGATAATCGCAAAAAACTGTTTTTTTGGAAATAACGGTTTATCTCGATAACATGTTGAGATATCGAGTTATAGCTAAAGACAAAAGTGTGGGAAATTTTATTTTCTCCAAGTTTTGTCATACTTAAGGCCACTAAAAAACGCGTAGTTTGGGAGTAAATCGAGAAAAACGAAATTGCGATTTTTGAAAAACCGCCATTTTGGATACTTCCGGTTAACGGATTTCCACCAAAAGTTGATAGGATCGTCGCATTTCAGGACCCAACATGCCTATAAAATTTCAAGGCGCTAGCTCTATTAGTTTTTGAGAAATCTTGTACACAGACTGACAGACTGACAGACTGACAGACTGACAGACAGACTGACAGACAGACTGACAGACAGAAAGACATTTTTTAAATATGACTCCAATCGACTCAGGAGTGATCGGGAAATGTTTTTTAGGCAAAATTAAGAGGTCGAAATTTTTCATGAATACAATACTTTATTATACTCCGTAGAAGAAAGTAAAAATGTCTTTCTGTCTGTCAGTCTGTCTGTCAGTCTGTGTACAAGATTTCTCAAAAACTAATAGAGCTAGCGCCATGAAATTTTATAGGCATGTTGGGTCCTGAAATGGGACGATCCTATCAACTTTTGGTGGAAATCCGTTAACCGGAAGTATCCAAAATGGCGGTTTTTCAAAAATCGCAATTTCGTTTTTCTCGATTTACTCCCAAACTACGCGATTTTTAGTGGCCTTAAGTATGACAAAACTTGGAGAAAATAAAATTTCCCACACTTTTGTCTTTAGCTATAACTCGATATCTC
Organism: Chrysopilus asiliformis; assembly: GCA_964034945.1. Taxonomy (NCBI): domain Eukaryota; kingdom Metazoa; phylum Arthropoda; class Insecta; order Diptera; family Rhagionidae; genus Chrysopilus; species Chrysopilus asiliformis. The sequence goes on from OZ035962.1 coordinate 56,140,824, forward strand.
CATCTGTTATCGAGATAAACCGTTATTTCCAAAAAAACAGTTTTTTGCGATTATCTCGAAAACTAACGGGTTTTTGCTGACTGAACGTATGAAGTGAATTAATGAGAATGGCATTCTGCACAATTTTGTTTCTTACCGTTATCCGTTATATTTTACCGTTACTGAGATATTTTCATTAATATGTAAAAAATAATATTTTTGCGAATAATTTGCAAACTAACGGTTTTTCGACAAATCAGTTAAAAGAATAATTAAAGATGTTAACATTTTCTACATTTTTGCCATTTACCGTAAATTGATATCTTTTACCGTTCTCAAGTTATCTCAAATTTTGTATGTTTTTGATATTTTTGAATAAACCAAGAATTTATTGGGAGGTCGTCTTAGGTTGACAACGCGACAGGGCTCTAGTGTAAATTGCGCAGGGTCGTAGATTTTGTAGAAGAAAGTTTTGTGTTGACCACAACTGATATTTTTAATTATTGACTATGACTCCCAAAAGTGAGTTCTGGAAATATTTTGCAAAAACCAAAGAGCCGACTGTATCATCCTGCAACCTTTGTGGAAAAAATTTAAAAACTTGTGGAAATACAACGAATTTAAAATGGCATCTTAGATCTAAGCATAAGGATATATATGCAGCATCAGGAATAACAAATCAATTCTCTACAAAAACGTCTACGAGCGTGTCTTTTAGGGGGGTAGAAACCCCGGCCTCAAAATCGACTTACACTTTACCAGCAGAAGAAATACCAGAATCAGAATCACAAGCAGAACCATGCACGAGCTTTTCTCTACAAAACCTACTACGTGGATCGGCTTCTAAGCAGTTGACATTAGAAAAGAGTTTTATTCACATTAAATCTTTCAAGGATGGAAAAGACAAGTTTAATAGAAATACTAATGGTAGTCTATATATGATATGTAAACATATGCCCACTGTTATGCCCGAAAGCAAAACTTTAAATTAAAAATACTGGATTTTAAAATGGGCGAAGTAAAACAAAGTGGTAAATTTATAATGAAATTAACAATTTAATAAATCAATTAAAAGAACAATTATTATAACAATTTAATCAAACTTAGATTAATATAAACAATAAAACTTGCAATTAATAATTGAAGAGAATGTATATCGTTGATAGCACGATTAAAGTATCGTTTATTATCGGAAAGTATTCCTTATAATAAACGATTTTAAATGAAATTGAAATATTTGTTTATTATTGGAAAGTATTCCATATAATAAACAAATCAAATGAAATAGTGAGAATGAAAAAACCTTAATGTAAAGGTATCGTTTATTATCGGAAAGTATTCCTTATAATAAACGATTTTTAAATTAAATTGAAATATTTGTTTATTATTGGAAAGTATTCCATATAATAAACAAATCAAATAATATAAACAAATGTATTCGATGCGAGAAAAACCCTAATACAATTATATGTAATTGTACGCGAGAAAAACCCAAATAATAGAAAAGTGGATCGTTTATAGTCGGAAAATATTCCTTACAATAAACGATTCAACTACAATCAGAATATTTGCTTATTATCGGAAAGTGTTCCTTATAATAAACAAACAAACTGAATGTTTGTCCCTAAGAATTCTTTTAAGACCTTACCGAGAGAGTGCTCAAGTGCTTCAGCCGAAAGAATTCCTGAGCTGTCGCATTACACGCGCTTTTATATGATTTTTTGGACTTATTTCGGTTACTGAGATTAAACTTAAATTTAATTTGACAAATAATATTAAATTAATGTACAGTAATATTTAAAATGACTAAACATAAATTAATGACTAAATATAAAACTAAATAGAAATATTAAAATTGAAAATTATGTTGCGAGTGGTCGGAACATTCTCCCACTCCAAAAAAAAACTTATGGTTATAATTAGGGCTGTCCATAGGGAATATTTGGGAAGGAATATATTCCCGGAATATTTTGGCACAAATTTGTTCCGAGAATATTTCATATGCGCGGGAATATTAAGAGAATATTGAGAGAATATTTCAGCGATTTCCCGCAAATTTCAATATCAAATTCACTGTTTTTTTTCTACGTGTATTTCTTATTACCCGACCTACACGCACGAAGACTTTATCGCCATCTATAATTAATAAAGAACGACGAAAAAATCTGCTTTCACTAACACAACTAAATAGCAATAAAAATTTTCCGTCGGTGAGAAATTTTGATTCATGTTAAAACTGATACAACTTGAAACAACAGCGTGTGGACTCGAAGCGTGGTCGTTCATATTTGTTGTTACAACTGTGTGTGGAAAGGCCCAATAAAGAAAGCAAAGAAAGTGTTGGTCCAATCACACTTTTACATGCTTACATATACTCATTTGAATCATTTCACATATACTCATTTGAGTCATTTCATTCTTTTTATTAGAAACAGTAAATTGAAAACGGTAAACTCTTTGCCTTTACGTTAAAATGAATTTCGCAATTGACTTCCATAATGTCATTTTAATCCAATCAGTGCGGTTGTCTACAGCAGTGCTCCGCAACCAGTGTGCCGCGACACACTGGTGTGCCGGGAAATGATATTAGCTGTGCCGCGGTAAACAATTCAAATAGCTATTTAATAATTTCTTTCAGGATTTTTTTTTTAATTTTTGTATTATAATTATTTTATACACAATTTTTTTTATATTTTCTTTTGTGGTGTGCCCCGGATTTCCAGAAAAAAAATTAGTGTGCCGTATGCAAATAAAGGTTGCGGAGCACTGGTCTACAGTATTGAGTGTACATATATTTTCAAATTTATTCTTTCGAATATATAAAGTGCCGAAAATTAAGAGAGCTGATGATGAATTTCTCGGCTGATGTCGAATGCATTTTAAGTCAGTACAAATGTATTTTTGGTGATAACCGACAAAGTTTCACATTTGAAAATCTTAAAATGCATGTAATTTTGAAATGTAATACTCCTATGTATGCAAGAAAACACCGAATAAAGTGCATTTATTCCTTAAATGTATTTTTTCAGCTCTGTTTTTAATTTACACTAGATATAATTGACTTTTTTTGAGAATATTTCAGGGAATATTTACGGCATTTTTTGGAGAATATTGAATACATATTTCCGCCCTTTTATCGGAAATATTTGGACAGCCCTAGTTATAATAATAAAAAATCTGATCAAATAATTATAATTATTATTAGTTTTTATTTAAATTGCTTATCTTTATAATTTTTATATAAATTTTGTGATTTTTCGTAATATTTATTGTCATTGTTCCTCCTTGCTTGAGGAACAAAAAATATCTTTTTTGTTTTTGTTTTTTTATTTTCTCCCACGGAATCTTATCAAGATCCGACTGGAAAACGTTGACCTCGGCTCCTTCAACAGTAGTTATCGTAAATGTTTTTTTTTTGAGGATCAATTCTGGTAATATCCTCGAGCAACCTTGTCAAATTTCTGCCTGGAGTCGTTGGAATTTCTCTTCTTTTTTTCTAGGTGGAGGAGTGTTCCACAGTGGTGACTCTTGTGCTGGAATCGATTTTTCCCTAAATGGTGAGAATTTCAAATTGCGCCCTGGTGTTGGAGGCAATTTGTTTGCAGACATCTCCAGTTTTGATAATTTAGGCGATTCGTGAGAATAGATTTGATTAAGCCAATCGTTTTCTTCAGCACCCAAATTTATTTCTAACGATTCTGATTCCATTTTTTTTTCTTTTTTCTTTTTTCTTTGTTTTTCTTTTACTAAGAAAGAAACATTTAATTAATATATTAAATAGATTAAATTGAAATTTTCGTTGTGAGCTATTGATTTTAATTTGGCGATACATTTTTTCTATGTCTGCCGAGAAAACTATATTTTTTAATCTCCATCGTAATAAAATTGATGTGAGATTATCCTGAATTGTAGGTCCTACATACATGCATTCATTAAGACTTTTACCTGAACTTGTTTTTTGAGATGCATCAAATACAATTCTTACTCTGGTTGAACTACTAGATTCTTTGATAATTGCATGGTGTGGCAAATAATAATGATCACTAACTAAACGTTCATGATTAAAAAAAATTTCCCTTTTTAAAGAAATATCGTCTGCGTGATTTAAATTAAAATATTCATTGATTACATTTTTATAATCTTTATAAAAACCAGGATCTTTAGCAAATCTTCGTTCTAATTGGAAAAAACGTGATAAAGCAGCTTTCCTTGATTCTCCTAACTTTAAAATGGATTCATTAAATGGAAGAGTCACAACATATCGTCCATCTGATTGACGATAATGAGTTTCCTTAAATATTTTTTCACATTTATTTTCATCATCTGTCCACTTTTAAATTGAAGAAACTTCTTTGACTTCCCAAAACTTTTTAATTTGAGCCTGAAATTCTAATGTATTATGGCAAGTTGATATTTTCAAAACTTTGTTGTTTGAACTGATAGATTCACTTTCTACTGTACCCGAGATAATCCATCCTAAGTGTGAATTTTGAGCTAATAAAGAGGAATTAGATTCCTTTTTAATCCCTTCTAATAAAATCTTTGAATATACATCTGCACCCAAAATTATATCTATCAATCCTGGAGTTTGATAATGTGGATCTGCCAATGGTAAATTGGATAAAAATTCAAATTTATTGCATTTTACTTTTTTGGGTGGCGTCATTTTAGCTACATTTTTTAAAACTAAAGCTTCTACTTCGGTGTGGAATTCTTCATTATATAAAGATTTAAAGGAAAATCTTATTCTAGAATTACAGTTTATCAATTTTTGTCCTCCAAGACCTGATACCTGAGCATTTATTTGTTCCTTTTGCAATCCTAATCTTTGTGCCAAAGATTCAGACACAAATGCAGATTGTGAACCTTGATCTATTAAAGCACGTGCTATGTGAACTCCGGTATTTGTGATGATTTTAATTAATGCTGTAGCGAGTAAAACGAAAGAATCAATATCTGTACTAAAATGTGATGCTACATTTTGTGTAGCTACCTTAGATTTCTCTAAAATTTCTTTTGGTTGAGATTTATCTGATTGTTGAAAATATTCTTTATGTAGTAAAGTGTTATATCTTTTCCCACATTTTAAACAATTAAATTTACTTAGACATTGATTAAGCATGTGTTTTGTGCTAAGACAATTAAAACGCATTTTATTCTTCTTTAAGAATTCAGTACGATTTTGTACATCCATATTGATAAATTTAGAGCATAATGCTAATTTATGTGCTTCAGAACACAAGGAACATTTGAAAACAACGTTGGAATGGAGAGATTGAGAATTTTTGATATTCTTTTGGATATTTAAATTTTGAAATGATTTCTTTGATTGCGTAATTTCAAGAGTGCGATATCTTTTTTCTAAAAATTCTTGCAAAACTTGAAATTTGGGAATTTTGTCTAATTCATGAATTTTTTGTTCCCATAAAATGAGTGTCTGGATGTAATTTTTGAACTGTTATGTGAATAACAATTGCATCCCACGAATCTGTAGAAATGCCTAAATTGTTTAATGTTAGAAGACATTCCGTAGTGATATCTAATAATCGTTTGATATTAGCTGCATTATCAGTGATAATGACAGATTGAGAAAGTAATTTCGTCAGTGCAGTAGAAACTAAAACGCGTTGATTTGGATATCTTTGAACGAGTATTTTTCATGCAGGTTCATAATTTAATTCTCTTATTTGATAGGAATGAATTAAGCGTTCACCTTCTCCAGTAGGTTTTGATTTTAAATAATGAAATTTGTGAATTATTGAAATTGTGGGATCATCATGTATCATTGTTTTGAATAGATCATGGAACGAGGGCCATAAATAATAATCACCTGCAAAGCTAGGGATTTCAATAGGAGGAAGTTTGATTGGTTTTATTATTGATAAAACGTCATGTGATTGATTTCTAGAAGCATTCATATTATTATGTGATGACTGTTGCAGTGCTTCAATAGCGTCATTAAATTCACTATCTGTATCTAAATAAAACTCTTGAGCTTTATTTAATAATTCCTCAAATTGTTGAGACAATGTTTGATTTTCTATTGCATTTACAAACTCAATATCTAACTCAGATATTTGAGTCCAATAACTTCGCAGTAATTTTTGCTTAGTTGTAATTGAAACTGCTGTTTGTCTTTTACCATCTGTGATAAATTTGTTTCGAATTGTCTTCATTCGACTAAAAATTCGAAACAATTTTTGAATTAGAATTGTAGTATCTGATGATACCGAATATTGTTCAATAGTTTCAATTGGCTCAGACATGTTAGGTTAGGTTAGGTTAGGTTAGAGTGGCTGCCAAAAAGGCACACTTAGGCCAGAAATGGCCCATTGTGATACCACGCGAATCTTGACGATCCATTTCTCTATACCTCGAACCATTTGGAGCTTCTGATGAAGCGGAGTAGATCTGCAACGCTTGTGGCGCTTAGGTCTTCTAGATCGTTTAGGAAGAAACTACCCAAATGAGTTCTTCTGCGTTGAGCTAGTGCTGGGCAATGACAGAGAAGATGAGTTGTCGACTCCTCTTCGTCCACATCCCCACAGCTTCTACAAAAGTCGTTTGAGGGAGCTCCGAGCCTGTCGGCATGTCTGCCTATTAGGCAGTGCCCTGTAATTATTCCCACTACCGTGCTGATCGCATTTCTTTGTAGTGAGAGGAGTCTACTGGAGCGTTTTTTGTCTAGCTTAGGCCAGATACGTTTGGTGACGGTACACGTTCTCTCCCGTGTCCATCTCTGGTTTGCCTTGTTTAGCGTTTCAGAACTTAGTATGAGTTTGCACGTTGCCAGAGGTATGCCTATACTCTCTTTTGCAGGTAAAGTTGGCGCAATCGTGCCTCTCCTAGCAAGTTCGTCGGCTTTCTCGTTCCCATCTATGTCACTATGTCCTGGCACCCAGACGATGTTGATATTGAAGTATTCAGACATCTCATTGAGAGATGCCTTACACTCCCGTGCCACCTTTGATGTGAGTGCGATAGATTCTAGGGATTTTATTGCCGCTTGGCTGTCAGTAAAAATGCTAATATCTCTAGATGATACAACATTATTTTTGAGCCACTCGGTGACGTCTTTGATTGCCATCATTTCGGCCTGAAATACGCTACAGTGATCCGGTAGGCGGAGGCATTGACTGATCTTTAAATGACCAGAGTAGATCCCCCTGCCCACTCTCCCATCCAATTTGGATCCATCTGTGTAAAAGTGTACTGTGTTACAGTTTTGTATAGTACGATCCTCCCATTGTTGCCTGGAAGGGATGATAGTGGTGAAGTTCCTTTCAAAGAACGGTTTGGATATAGTATAATCTATATTTCTCGGGACTTCCTGAAAATTCTTAAGAATACTGGAATGCTCTTTTTCAGTACTATACCATGTTAATGAGGCTTTTAGTCTTATGGCTGCGCGTGCCGCCATCTGCTTGCCGTATAGGTCTAGGGGAACCAAATGTAGAAGGGTTTCCAGTGCCTTCGTGGGAGTCGTTGTCAATGCTCCGCTTATGCACACTGACGCCATTCTTTGTATTTTCCCTAGCAAACCTCGGTGTACGACTTTATCTAAAGCTGTCCACCAGACGATTACCCCATACATAAGTATGGGTCTGATAACGGACGTGTAGAGCCAGTGAACCATGTATGGTTTCATTCCCCATTTTGATCCAATGGCTCGTTTACACGAGTAGAGGGCCACTGAGGCTTTTTTAACCCTTTCCTGAGTATTCAATTTCCAGTCTAGCTTCCTATCTAGAATAATACCCAGGTATTTGGCCCTGTCTGTCCAGACTAGGCTGGTACCATTTATGGAGGGTGGGTCGATTAGAGGAATTTTATATTTCCTGGTGAAGAGGACTATTTCGCTTTTCAGCGGATTAACCGCTAAACCGCATTTGTTTGTCCAGGTAGATAGTTTATAGAGAGCGTTCTGAGTTAGCTCTTTCAATGTTGTAGGATACTTTCCTGAAAAAGCTATAGCAACGTCGTCCGCGTAAGCTACCACTTTGCAGCCCTCCACTTCCAGGATTTGAAGCAATTCGTTAATTGCTAGTATCCAGAGAAGTGGGGAAAGTACTCCCCCTTGTGGGGTTCCTCTCTTTACATATCTTCTTGCAGATGAGTTCCCCAGCTTTGAATTGATAATCCTGCCTGTTAGCATTAGATTTATCAGTTCGCCTATAGGAGCCTCTACACCAAGATACTGTAATGCTCCCATGATAGCCCCGGGTGCGACATTGTTAAAGGCTCCTTCAATATCTAGAAAGGTAACCATTGTATATTCCTTGAGGTCCAGTGATTTTTCTATTGTGTGAACCAGAGTATGCATAGCTGTCTCCACGGACTTGCCCTTGCAGTATGCGTGTTGGGATGTAGATAACTTATTTGGGTCAATTTTTTGACGTATATGAGTATCTAACAATCTTTCTAGTGTCTTCAGAAGAAAAGACGAGAGGCTGATCGGTCTGAGATCCTTAGGTGAGCTATGTGTGTTTTTCCCTGCCTTGGGGATAAAAACGACGTTGACCTCTGTCCATTTTAAGGGAATATAGACTAGGGTAATGCAGGCTTGGAAAATTGTTTCGAGCCAGGGGAGGGCTAAGTCTGAAACTTTCTGAATTTCAGCTGGTATTATACCGTCCGGTCCGGGTGACTTAAACGGTTTAAAACTCTTAATTGCCCAAGTAATTTTTGTTTTATCGAGGAGTTTGCTATGAAGCCTGTTCTCCTCTCTATTTATCGGAATCTCCCTTCCTGGTGAGTCCTTAGAGCATCCCGGGAAATGGGTATCCATTAAGAGTTCTAGGGTTTCCAGGCTAGAACATGTCCATGTTTCGTCAGCTTTTTTTAGATAGCTGGGCATATTAGGAGTGGTAGAGAGGATTTTCCGAAGCCTAGCTGTTTCAGAGCACTCTTCTATTTTACCACAGAAGAGTTCCCAGGACTTACGCTGGGCTTTCCTCACCTCTTTTTTCAGGGTTCTCAACATCCCTTTATAAGAGTCCCAATCCTGTTGCAGTCTGGTAATTTTCGCTTTGTTGAAGAGCCTACGACTTTCCTTTCTGAGAGTCATAAGCTCCGGGGACCACCATGGCGGTCTTTTTTTGCCCCTTGGCTTACTCTCCGGGCAGGATAGGTCCATTGCTCCATTAAATGCCTTGGTTAGGTCCTCCACCATAGAATCCACATCCTGAGCCGTGGTGGGGGGTTTAGGAGTGCCCATAGGCAGCAGTTTGTTAAACGTGTCTCTATACAGGCCCCAGTTTGTCCTCCTTCGATTCCTAAAAATCGGAGGGGTTGGGGGCTGTATGTCGAGGCCGAATTGAATATATCTATGATCTGAGAAAGAGTGTTCCTTCAAAACCCTCCAGTCCTTGACCATGCAGGAGATGGAGTCAGAGACTAAGGTAATATCTAGAACCTCTTGTCTGTTAGTAGTAACGAAGGTGGGTTCATTGCCAACGTTACAGATGTTTAGGTTAGTACTTAGAATATATTCAAAAAGTGACTCACCTCTGTCGTTTATGTCCGTACTTCCCCAGACTATGTGATGCGCGTTAACATCACCTCCGATAAGAAGCCCGGTTTTATGTAGACCAGCGTCGGCGACAAGCCTCCCCAGATTATTCGGTGGCAGGGGCCCTTCCTGGTCGTGGGCGAGATAGGTCGAAGTTAGCCAGAGGCTGGTCGAGGCTAGCTCCAGCTTGATCGTAACCATATCTCTATCGCTGTAAGTTGGGAGTAGAAATGCGTTAAGGTTATGTTTTACCAATAAGCAAGCTCTTGGATTACTTTTGTTCCTATCGTATATGAGCTAATAGCCCGGTGAGTTGAGTCCACAAACCATGTTCCTTGCCACCCATGGTTCCTGGATCAACACGATGTCTTCTCCTCCTGTAGTCAGTCGGAGAAGTAAGGAGGCGGATGCCATTTTAGAGTGATGGAGATTTATCTGTAGTAGCCGCAGCATTAGAACTACTGGCCTCAGATACCTCCACCACAGTTGTGTTGGTGTCTTCTTCTGACTCCGACTCGAACAGAAGAAGACCTCTGAGTTCCTCAGCCATTCCCGAGCTCGATGACTGATAGCCATCTTCCAGCTGGAAAGAGGTGAGGCTCAAAGTGTCAGCAGCCGTTTCCGTCTCTGCTGCACTTATCAAAGTGTCAGCAGCCGTTTCCGTCTCTGCTGGCATTGCCAAAGTATCAGCAGCCGTTTCCGTCTCTGCTGTTTCGGGCATTATCGGACAGGTCTTCTCTGCCTCCTCCTTGTCCTTCTGGTAGACCTTAAGAGTGATCGAGCCGAAGCCATAACTGATCACCCCTCCGGTTTCCGCTAGAGGATCCAAGGACTCCTTGTTCACCACAATAGTGGCTACCCGAGAGTCACCCCTTGGCTCTTCCAGCTTTGCTACCTTCCAGTTGTGGGTTGGCAGAGAAGGGTTGCTGACCTTCACGATCTCCAAAATTGTGGTTGGATCGGAAGGTTCAACAGGGATCCAAGCGCGTGTCCTTGGTCTGCTCGGGATCTCATCCCTAGCAACGACTTCCAGATCCGCGCCCGGCCAGACCTCCCCGAGTTTGGAGACAGCTGTCCGTAGTAGTTCGGCCGATCTGGGATCTGCACAAGCTACTAATTTGACATGTCCTTGGTGATAACCACCATCGCGACATGTGGGGACGGGCCCAGGGTTTTCCCTGAGAATCTCGAGGAAGTTTGTGGCCAGCGCAACCTCAACTTTCCTCCATTGGGCGATGGAGATAGTGCCGTCATCGTGACTTTTGTCCACGACTGCCATCACCAGCTGGTCTTTCAGAAGCTCGCTGAACTGCTTCTTTTTGGAGAGTGGCTGTGTCTTGGCCCTCTTCGGGTCGGTTCCGTCCATAGGCGCTTCGTCAGTAGACCTCGGTCTTTTCGGCGCGGGGTTGCTACCCGAATTAGCCGTTGTCTCGGAGATGACCGATTCGGCCCACTCCAACTGTTTCCTGTCGTGGGCAGTCCGTTTCTGTACAGGTATCTGTCCCAGTCTAGCCAATACTCTGAAAGCTGCCCTTCTACGGCGATATGCTTTCCCGAAGGAGGACGTTTGTTGCGAGCTTGAGGCTGCGCAACCCGCTTCCTTCGAAGTGGTCGGCGCGTTGAGCGCTTTCGACGGCCCAGTCAGCTTGGTAGGCGCGGAGGGCGCTTTTGGCGGCGCGTTTAGCGCTTTTATCGTGTCTCCGGTTTTGCTTGAGCCAGGCTTGGTGACCAAAGCTCTTGCGCCGCCTTCCGACACCGACGGTTTTTTAGGACCTTGTTTCCGAGTTGCCCCGACAAGCGCACCAGATCCAGGTTTGGTGGCCAAAGACCTAGTGGCACCCGCCGCGGGTTTCCCAGAAACAGTTCCTAGGGGTGGTTTTTCCGGCTTTTTGAGAGATCCGGTATCTTTTGGATTGGATCTTTTTACGGAGAGATCCTTCTCCGTGGACCCTATTAGGGAGGGGTCCTTCTCCGCAGAAGTTGATGGTTCTATTTTGGTCCCACGAGTATTGGAGAAAGAATGTCCGCACCTGCAGAGCTCCTTTACAGGTGTAAGGCTGCTTGAAACTGGAGGGCGCCAGATATCCAGAGTTCGCATATTCGTGACTAGTATCCCACTAGCCATTCATCCATCGGCATATGCTGTTCCACCTTGGATTGGGGTTTTTTGTCAAGGGTTTCTCCTTTAGCGTCGCATTTTAGCCTAGAATAACTAGTTACCAGTGATCGCCACGAGGAGGCAATGCGTACACTTGCGAATCGTAACAGGGTTGACCCTCTGCTACAACCATCGATCCCCTCCCCACTGCCCGAAACATGACCGGAACAGTGATGAAGGACCTCGATGCTGTTACAGGTTACGGGGCCGACAGCAAGCTGCCAACCTATTCCCCCCCGCAACAGACGCCTGATCACCTCAGACATGTTAACAGACGGATAAAATTAATTGAAATAAAAATTGAAAATTTTAAAACAATTCACACTTTGAATTTTCACCAATTAAATATCCGGCTCGAAGGACCAAATGTTATGCCCGAAAGCAAAACTTTAAATTAAAAATACTGGATTTTAAAATGGGCGAAGTAAAACAAAGTGGTAAATTTATAATGAAATTAACAATTTAATAAATCAATTAAAAGAACAATTATTATAACAATTTAATCAAACTTAGATTAATATAAACAATAAAACTTGCAATTAATAATTGAAGAGAATGTATATCGTTGATAGCACGATTAAAGTATCGTTTATTATCGGAAAGTATTCCTTATAATAAACGATTTTAAATGAAATTGAAATATTTGTTTATTATTGGAAAGTATTCCATATAATAAACAAATCAAATGAAATAGTGAGAATGAAAAAACCTTAATGTAAAGGTATCGTTTATTATAGGAAAGTATTCCTTATAATAAACGATTTTATATTAAATTGAAATATTTGTTTATTATTGGAAAGTATTCCATATAATAAACAAATCAAATAATACAAACAAATGTATTCGATGCGAGAAAAACCCTAATACAATTATATGTAACTAGCAGACCCTTCGTTGGCAGCTAAAAGTTTTTTGTATATCTTTTAGAATGCCAAAAAACCATAGATAACTTAAAAAGTTTTGGGAAAAAATGTTATCCTTACAGGACCTTCCGTTTCGAATTTTGAAATTCCAACTTCAGATTCGTGATAAGCAACCCTGAAAACCTCCCAAAGCCGATTTTTGCGAGAAAAATTGGAAAAAGGACATTTCCGTTATCTTTACAGGACCTTCCGTTTAGCATTTGAAAAATCGAACACTGGATTCGCGATCAGCGACCTCGAAAACCCCCTAGTGTCAATTGTTTCAAGAAAAATTGGAAAAAGGACATTTGCGTTATCCTTACAGGACCTTCTCTCTCGAATTTTAAAAATCTAACATAGCTAAAAACCTGCTTCTGGCAACACAGATCATTTTGCAAAAAACCGCGTAAAAATCGGTCCAGTAGTTTTTGAGTTTTGTAATCTCAGACAGACAGACAAATAGACAAACATCCATTTTTATATATATAGATATGTATATATTGCAATGTATGACGAAACATCAGTAATTTATCCCCTCCTCTCTCCACTTCCTCCCTCTACCTACCACCCTCCTACCACTTCTTCCTTCCCCCCTTTCCCTTTCCCTTTCCCTTTCCCTTTCCCTTTCCCTTTCCCTTTCCCTTTCCCTTTCCCTTTCCCTTTCCCTTTCCCTTTCCCTTTCCCTTTCCCTTTCCCTTTCCCTTTCCCTTTCCCTTTCCCTTTCCCTTTCCCTTTCCCTTTCCCTTTCCCTTTCCCTTTCCCTTTCCCTTTCCCTTTCCCTTTCCCTTTCCCTTTCCCTTTCCCTTTCCCTTTCCCTTTCCCTTTCCCTTTCCCTTTCCCTTTCCCTTTCCCTTTCCCTTTCCCTTTCCCTTTCCCTTTCCCTTTCCCTTTCCCTTTCCCTTTCCCTTTCCCTTTCCCTTTCCCTTTCCCTTTCCCTTTCCCTTTCCCTTTCCCTTTCCCTTTCCCTTTCCCTTTCCCTTTCCCTTTCCCTTTCCCTTTCCCTTTCCCTTTCCCTTTCCCTTTCCCTTTCCCTTTCCCTTTCCCTTTCCCTTTCCCTTTCCCTTTCCCTTTCCCTTTCCCTTTCCCTTTCCCTTTCCCTTTCCCTTTCCCTTTCCCTTTCCCTTTCCCTTTCCCTTTCCCTTTCCCTTTCCCTTTCCCTTTCCCTTTCCCTTTCCCTTTCCCTTTCCCTTTCCCTTTCCCTTTCCCTTTCCCTTTCCCTTTCCCTTTCCCTTTCCCTTTCCCTTTCCCTTTCCCTTTCCCTTTCCCTTTCCCTTTCCCTTTCCCTTTCCCTTTCCCTTTCCCTTTCCCTTTCCCTTTCCCTTTCCCTTTCCCTTTCCCTTTCCCTTTCCCTTTCCCTTTCCCTTTCCCTTTCCCTTTCCCTTTCCCTTTCCCTTTCCCTTTCCCTTTCCCTTTCCCTTTCCCTTTCCCTTTCCCTTTCGCTTTCGCTTTCGCTTTCCCTTTCCCTTTCCCTTTCCCTTTCCCTTTCCCTTTCCCTTTCCCTTTCCCTTTCCCTTTCCCTTTCCCTTTCCCTTTCCCTTTCCCTTTCCCTTTCCCTTTCCCTTTCCCTTTCCCTTTCCCTTTCCCTTTCCCTTTCCCTTTCCCTTTCCCTTTCCCTTTCCCTTTCCCTTTCCCTTTCCCTTTCCCTTTCCCTTTCCCTTTCCCTTTCCCTTTCCCTTTCCCTTTCCCTTTCCCTTTCCCTTTCCCTTTCCCTTTCCCTTTCCCTTTCCCTTTCCCTTTCCCTTTCCCTTTCCCTTTCCCTTTCCCTTTCCCTTTCCCTTTCCCTTTCCCTTTCCCTTTCGCTTTCCCTTTCGCTTTCGCTTTCGCTTTCCCTTTCCCTTTCCCTTTCCCTTTCCCTTTCCCATTCCCTTTCCCTTTCCCTTTCCCTTTCCCTTTCCCTTTCCCTTTCCCTTTCCCTTTCCCTTTCCCTTTCCCTTTCCCATTCCCTTTCCCTTTCCCTTTCCCTTTCCCTTTCCCTTTCCCTTTCCCTTTCCCTTTCCCTTTCCCTTTCCCTTTCCCTTTCCCTTTCCCTTCCCTTTCCCCTTCCCCTACCCCTTCCCCTTCCCCTTCCATTCCCTTTCCCCTTCCCTTCCCTTTCCCCTTCCCTTTCCCCTTCCCCTTCCCCTTCCCCTTCCCCTTCCCCTTCCCCTTCCCCTTCCCCTTCCCCTTCCCCTTCCCCTTCCCCTTCCCCTTCCCCTTCCCCTTCCCCTTCCCCTTCCCCTTCCCCTTCCCCTTCTCCTTCTCCTTCTCCTTCCCCTACCCCTTACCCTGGGGGGGTAGATATTAGTGGGCGAAAAATCTCCCTAAGGGCTGACCTTCCTAAAGGAGAAAACCGAATCCGAATCTCTCATTGTTGTAGAAGGTAGCAGGCGAGGGGGTTTACTGAGAGGAGGGAGGGTAGATATTAGTGGGCGAAAAATCTTCCTAAGGGCTGACCTTCCTAAAGGAGAAAACCGAATCCGAATCTCTCATTGTTGTAGAAGATAGCAGGCGAGGGGGTTTACTGAGAGGAGGGAGGGTAGATATTAGTGGGCGAAAAATCTCCCTAAGGGCTGACCTTCCTAAAGGAGAAAACCGAATCCGAATCTCTCATTGTTGTAGAAGATAGCAGGCGAGGGGATTTACTGAGAGGAGGGAGGGTAGATATTAGTGGGCGAAAAATCTCCCTAAGGGCTGACCTTCCTAAAGGAGAAAACCGAATCCGAATCTCTCATTGTTGTAGAAGATAGCAGGCGAGGGGGTTTACTGAGAGGAGGGAGGGTAGATATTAGTGGGCGAAAAATTTCCTTGAGGAATGACTTCTATATTAATGAAAGCCGCACCCCAATCGGTTGAACGGTTCGAAAGTTATCAGGGAAGGGGTACCAAAGGAGAGGGGGGAGGTCAATAAAAAGTAGCCTATAACACTCGGGAATAGTGTAGCTTTCTATCAGTGAAAGAATTTTCAGAATCGGATCAGTGGTTCCAGAGATTACCCTGCACAAACAAACAAACAAACAAACAAACAAACAAACTTTACCTCTTTATATAATTAGTATAGATTAGTATAGATTGTACGCGAGAAAAACCCTAATAATAGAAAAATGGATCGTTTATAGTCGGAAAATATTCCTTACAATAAACGATTCAACTACAATCAGAATATTTGCTTATTATCGGAAAGTGTTCCTTATAATAAACAAACAAACTGAATGTTTGTCCCTAAGAATTCTTTTAAGACCTTACCGAGAGAGTGCTCAAGTGCTTCAGCCGAAAGAATTCCTGAGCTGTCGCATTACACGCGCTTTTATATGATTTTTTGGACTTATTTCGGTTACTGAGATTAAACTTAAATTTAATTTGACAAATAATATTAAATTAATGTACAGCAATATTTAAAATGACTAAACATAAATTAATGACTAAATATAAAACTAAATAGAAATATTAAAATTGAAAATTATGTTGCGAGTGGTCGGAACACCCACATCTGTTGTGGAAGATGAGGGATTCCTTCATCTTATGAAGTTGGCTGCCACGTTATACAAGCTAGATGACTACTTCACTTTTGGACACTAAATATGACTCGATATCTTTACTGATTAAGGAAAAGATAGCACAAGCTTCCTTTTTATGCCTTACCACCGACGTATGGACAGAGACTCACCAGACTAAGAGTTTCCTTGGGATTACAGTTCATTTTATTACAGACTCTCCAGACGGAAATAAAGCTCGCCTGGAAAGCATTATCATAGGTGTGGTTGAGCTGTCTGAAAGACACACAGGAGAATATTTGAGCAAGGTTCTGTCTGAAATTTGTACCTCTTGGTCCATCGATAAGGGGAAAATTGTCGCGGCAGTTACAGATGGAGGGGCCAACATGATAAAAGCAATTGAGTTGGCCTTTGGAAGGCAAAGGCATTTGTACTGCTTTGCGCATATGCTGAACCTTCTGGCGCAAAAGTCGGTTGAGCATCTGCCAGAGGTTAAGGAGGTGTTGGACTAGGTAAAACCGATTGTCACCTGGTTCAGACACAGCGTCACTGGGAGTGATCAATTGCGAAAGAAGACAGTGGATTTAGAGAAGAAAACCTTAATACAGTCGGTGTCAACACGGTGGAATTCGACTTTCTACATGGCGGATACGTATCTGTATCTCCGTGAGGTGGTGAATAATATCATAACATTTAATACAACCGCGCCAACGATGGTAGGCGCATTGGACGTTGAATTTCTAAAAGAACTGGTGCTATTATTAATGGGCCTATTCTTAAAATGTAAGATTGCTCTGTATCTGTAACTTTACATTTTCAGTCCACTTTGCTATTCACAAACTGTAACTTTGACATTCTGTATCTGTAACTAGCTGTCAAATCATCTGTAAGTTTATGCCGAGAGAAAACTTATCCATAAGGTTACATTTTTTAAGAAAAATGCAAAATTTTAAGAATAAAGGAAATATGTCGGACTTAATATTGTTGTATAATGGATGGGAAGAAGATTCTGAGTAAGTTAAATAAAAATACTTAGAAAGAAATGTTTATACGATTTGTTATACAGTTCAGAAGAAGCAACTGTCAGGAATCCCTATTATTCACAAGTTTTGAAGAATTTACGCAATTCAGTTTATCCGTTTGCGGTAGTTGATTTAGGTTTCATGAAACTAAACAAAAAGTTTCTTATTTTCCAACGATGAGAAGGAATTACAAATCAAATTGGAACAAGACTACAGTTACAGTTTGTGAATACCAATTTGGAATCTAATGTAAAATTAGTGTGGATCATGTGGAACATGTAAAGTTACAGTTGCAGATACATTTACATTCGTGAATAGCCCCATAAAGCTAGTCGAGTCGGCCACGAAGGAAGTAAACGGGGAAAAGTACGCTAAAGAAAAAAATAATAATAAACTCAAACTGCAAATGGATTTCGCTAGCGTCTTAAACAAGTTATGCTCCCAGAGTGGGAGAAGAGGTTTAAAAATGTGTAGCACTCTCCGTGGTACTCTATGGCAACGCTGCTTGATCCAAGATTTAAGAATCTGCCCTTGTCCGATCCGACTGCGCTGTCTTCTGCGATTCGTCTATGTTCACAGGAGCTGAAGACGGAAATAAGAGAGATTCCTCATCCGATTCAGATGTCAGACTCATTGAGGAAAAAGGTAAGAATTCCGCTTTTGAATTTCGATCTATTTAGTCGTACTATGCAATTTTTATGCAATCTACTAAGTAATAATTTTGGTTGGACTTTCCAGATGCACAGTCCTTCAGATTATGGGATG
Source organism: Chrysopilus asiliformis (assembly GCA_964034945.1). Lineage (NCBI taxonomy): Eukaryota > Metazoa > Arthropoda > Insecta > Diptera > Rhagionidae > Chrysopilus > Chrysopilus asiliformis. Next base: position 56,158,631 of record OZ035962.1, read on the forward strand.
ACCACCACAAAATGGTAGAAGATAGCTGGAAGTCAAAAAAAAACGCGCCAGGGGTATTGATAACTTGTTGGATGAAAGTGACAACACAACTCCACCAGTGTTGTCATTATACTTGAAGAGTCCTGTAACCAAACTAAACAAATCTCCATTAGATGCTTGGAGCAAATCCGCTAACAAAAATTGTCTCTTTTTCAAAATCGTAAAAAATATTTGTCGGTAATGGCTACTTCCGTGCCATCTGAAAGGCTATTTTCCGCGACAGGAAACATTGTCAGCAGTAAACGAAGTTGCCTGTCAGGAGACCACATTGACAAACTTCTGTTTCTCCACAGTGTGCATAATAAATATTGGGGTTTGGACTAGGTTGCGGTATTTTTATTTTGCAAAAGTGTTACTACTATTAAATACATTTAATACAGAGTCAAGATTTTCTTTAAAATTACTTTTATTAATTCACTTTTAAAAGTTACTGTATTTATTGAAAAAACAGATGTTTTTAAGAACACCGATATTTTTGGTTCGATGTTTTTGTTCCAACGATGTTTTAAGTTTTAAAACATCGATGTGTTGAACATCGATGTTTTTCTTTCGATGTCACAGTACTATAAACTAATGCCATAAACAAATTATATAAAGACTGTTTTTCTCTAACAACTCAGCTTTGAAAAATAATCCCCCAAAGCAGCAGATATGCATGCGGTTGGCAGCGCACACGAGCAGCGGAGCATGTCGCTTGGCCGAAGAAAAACATTGAAATCGTTTTCAAATGAAGTTTTACCGAAATCGTAGTTTTCTACAACTTTTGGGAAAGTATCGCTAGCTTGTTTATGGGAATAACGTCCGGGAGGTGGATGGAAGGGGGTCGAAGTCGGCGAAAACTCGAAATCGCAAAAACTTTAAAAATTTGTAACTTCTGAACGGCTTCCCCGATTGAGATGATATTGAACATTTTGGAAAAATACAAAAAAAAATATTTTTTGACACCTTTCCCCTCACTGTCAGATTGTAAAATTCAATTTAGTGACAAAATTTAAAATATCTCAAAAAAGACATTTTTATTGATTTTTTCTGTAAATACCTACCATTATATCATACAAATTCGCCAAATAAAATTTGGGGGTTGTTGATTTTTAAAAAAATTTCAAAAAAAATCAAATACAAATTTTTTTTATATATTTTACTGATTTTCGATTGGTTTTTATGTTTTATGTACATAATATTATTGCAAAAGTTTTAGGAGATTAAAATTAATTAGAAATTCATTTAAAAGAAAATGTTTTAAATGTATCACCATTAGAAACATTTTTTACTTCGAGAAAATTTCCATCTCGAATAAATCTGTGAAAATTTTGAGTTCCTGGAAGGGTTTTGAGTTTTGACACTTTCAAACCTTTGAAGTTGTTGCTGTTTTTCTCGAAATATTTTAAATTTTGTCACTAAATTGAATTTTACAAATGACGGTGAGGGGAAAGGTGTCAAAAATTTTTTTTTGTGACGGTGAAATTTAATTACCTTTCCAAAATGTTCAATATCATCTCAATCTGTAAACCAGTTCAGAAGTTACAAATTTTTAAAAATTTTATGATTTCCAGTTTTCGCCGACTTTGACCCCCTCCCCTCCGCCTACCGGACGTTATTCCACCAAACAAAAAAATACGGGTAACTTTTTTTAGGTCCCTAACTACATCCAAATGAAAAAAGTTAAAAAACAGAGGGTACTTCCAAGCTCCATACAAGTCGAGTATGAGTTGGTGTGGAATTAACCTTTAACGGTTCTTACATATCTCTAACGGTTCATGAGAAAATTTGAAAAACATAATTTTTCACATAATTTTTCTCTTTTGAAACTTTAAATATTGCAGAGGAGTCATGTGATGCTCATATCTGTTTTTTTTTTCAATTATTTAAATTATGCTTTAAATTGTTTAACGAACATAAATTTACTTGCTTTATTAAACTACAATTCTGTGGAAATTTGCTAAAACTTGATATTTACATTCTTAAAATTTTTAACAAAGCAATGTAAAAATATGAACAAAATATAACAAGATAAAATTTTTAGTTTGCTGATTATTTTAACCTTTAAAATTCAAAATAAATTTTTAATTATCGAACAAACTAAAAATTTTGTCATGTCACATAATTATTGTAAGCAGTCAAAATATTCAAATCGAAAACCTATGAGGAAGGAAAAAATACCCCAAACCCAAACACACTTGCCCCCGCTTCGTGTCGCTTCCATAAGACTTCAACGAGAATAAAACTAGGAAAGAAAACCGGTTTTAACAAAGGGCGAACTGAAGCAGCAACATGTATAGGCGATCACCACGGCTGCTCGTGGCTTCTTGTGGGCGCTGCCAACTAGTCGGCAGCTGCTACGTCACGATGGGGGATTATTTTGAATTTCGGTTTTGTTCTAATTTGAGTTGTTCGAAAAAAACAGTCTTTATATAATTTGTTTATGCTAATGCATACCTTACATGACATGAACTCTCTCCAATGGTTGGCCCGGGTTATAAAATAGTGGCCCGGGTTATAAAATAAATAAAATAGTGGAAGTACCTCAAGTTATAGTTTATTTACCTGTGACTGTGAACCGAATATGTCATATTGCAATTAAACTTTTAGATCAAAACGGTGATTTAATCTCTTTCCGAGGGGAAGAAATAACAGTTAGATTGCACTTTAGATCAGTTTAAAAATGAAGATAAATATAACAGTCCAATTGATTCTTCTATTAGTAAGCCATCAATAGTGCTACCACCAACAGCATCCATTAAACCTCGAAAGCAATTGAAGCGTTAAGTTGATAAAGGAGCGGACATAATTTAAAACATAACAAAAGCTATAATTGCCTATCTGGCAATCATTGGAGACCCGTATGGTGATATTCGTATCAAAATTCGAACAGTTATAAGAATTTTTAAAATTTATTTCAATCGGATTTTTATGTATGGGAGTTTTATGTAGAATTATATCCTAAATAACTTTTGTTCTTGCACTTTTTTGATAAGATGCACCGTTTTCGAGATATTCACAAAAAACGATTTCGTTCGTATGGGGGGTGCCCCCCCCCCCCCCCCCCCCAATGGTCCATTTTTGCCCATTAACGAACTTAGCCTTGCATTTTACGAAAAATGGATCCACGCAAAATTTCAAGTCTCTAGCTCAATCCGTGCGCCCGCAATCCGCGCCACAGACAGACGGACAGACAGACAGACGGACAGACGGACAGACGGACAGACGGACAGACGGACAGACGGACAGACGGACAGACGGACAGACGGACAGACGGACAGACGGACAGACAGACAGACGGACAGACAGACAGACGGACGGACATGCAAAAATCAATTATTTTTATCATTCTAAACACACTGGTGTAATTCATTTTTTCGTGTGATGACGGGATCTTGGCGTTACAAACGGTAAGGCAAATCTAATATGCCCTTTGGTTTCACCATACGGGTATAAAAAGAAAAAAATATATTTTTTTTTATAGTTTCAGCCAAAGCTTAGGGGAAACCCATTTAACGTCGAAGCATAGCTCAGGATGGTCGGAAGAACGACGGGAAATGTCGGTTTATATTCTCCTTGAACCTCTGCGGGGTCCGGGGGGAACACATCGGATGGTAAATCATTCCAAAGTCTTGTTGTTCGCGAAATTGTTGTTCGCGGAATGAACGCCTAAACTTTACTGTACGAAAACGGGGAGGCTCAAGGAAGAAGTCGTGCGCGCGTGCAGCTGCACGAGAGGGTCTAGGGAAAATATACCGTGGAGGAATAAGTTGGGAAATTTCGGTGGAACATTTCCCATGGAAATATCTATAGAATGTGCTGAGTACCGCAACAGAACGACGATACTCGAGAGACGGTAATGAATATGTCAAAGATTTGTTCCAATCAGTCGAATCGCACGTTTTTGAATCCCGTCCAGCAATTTTTGGGGCTCCAGCCTAAATGTGTGAATTATACTCAAATCGTGGTTGAATGTATGTCTGTGAAATATTGCTTACAGCGTCCCAGAAAGCCTAGGCACTGCGATGCTTCTTTTTCAATTTTTAAAATTTGATCGCTCCATTGAAGTTTCTCGTTTATTTCGATGCCAAGTATTCTGATGTTTTTAGAGTCATTAACACGTTCGTGACATCGTGTACCACTGGTGGTACATGTACAGTTTTTTAAAACCGCGCGAGTGAATAGTGCGGTAGTTTTTTTGTGGACGTAAATTTTTATTTCTAAATTATCAAGAAGTATATCAGTGCGAAGTCCAAATCCACCCACCCACCCACCAGTCCATCCCTGGTACACGATGTCCAAATGTAAAAAAAATTGAAAAAGCAAATGTCACGAACGTGTTAATGGACTCATTCATTCATTCGACCGTTTCGGGGATTTTCCACATTTCATCGACAACATCATTAATTAGGTTTTAGATGCCTTGCATTCCACACAGTTGATTCTGCCCCAGAATTGTGTTTAAATCTGAATTCAAAGATCTAATTTGCTCACTGTGTTTCGATCGAACTACAATGACGTTCAATTCTGCAGGTGAGTTGAAAAAGTAAAAGCCGTCAAGGGAGCTGTCATCAGCGAAACAATAAAGTGGATTGAGAGTGAGAGATAGTAGATCATTGATTAATATTAAGAAGAGCGGAGGAGCTAGAACTGAGAGGACACACAAAAGAACGCCTTGAGGGACACCAGAGTTAATTTTGAAGAAATCAGACTTGAATCCATTCAGTAAAACCCGTATTGAACGATCAGAAAGGTAGCTCTCAATCCTTTTGTAGATAGGTAGCTCTCAATCCATCTTTGTCAGCAAAGCTTTATGCCAAACACGGTCGAAAGCTTTAGAGAGGTCCAAAGCTATTGTCTTTGAATGGCCAAAATTATAAACATAAGCAAACCAAAAGATCGCGTGTGGAGCGGCGCGCACGAAAACCATATTGAAGATTGTTGATTATGTTATTGCGCTCTAAGAAGTTTGTGATTTTTCTATTGATTAAAGTTTTCATAACATTGGTAAGTACGGAAGTCAGATCTCTTGTTATATAATTTGAGGGGTCGCATTTCTTATCTTTTTTGGGAATAGGCTGAATCTTAGAGACAATCTCCGAGACGGTGGGTTGGGGTGGCAATTGGTTGAATTCCGGGAGACTCGAGTTTGCTGAGAATTTCGCGGCTAAAACGTTTGCCTTGCCTAAGGGATCGACAACCACTTCATTGTCACAAATTAGTGGAGGTGTTCAAGATTTTGTGAAATTGTTTTTTATCGCTTCCACCATTGACCAAAAAGAATTTTGCCCTTTCGCGCAATTCAAGATTTTCCGCTTCATCTTTTGCACGAAGTCATATTTACCACACCGTAGTACAGACTTGGAAGTGTTACGAGCGTTTATAAACAACGAGCGGGTTTCTTCGTTAGGGTTTTCCTTAAATTCAGAAAACGCCGTCTTTTTTGTTTTAATGGCGTCGCGACACACTTTTGTGAATCAGCTGTTGGATTCACACTTCACCAGAGTCGAACTGCACGGTATTTAGGACATCATACCAAGTGTGATTACGTTCGTGACCTTTGCAGTCGCAACGTCACCTTCCATGAAACAATGAGACCATTTGAAAGCTGTAAAATACTGATTTAGGCTCTCCCAATTGGCTTTTTTAAAATGCCAAATAGTTATACGCGGTGCGTATTGTATTTTTAGGGGGCCTTATGGTGGAAAATGAACAACTAATCAGACAATAATCAGATCCTCCCAGGGGAAGGAGAACAGAAACGCTATATTTCGACGGATTTGTACTCAAAAACAAATCTAACAGATATGAGGTGTGTCCTGCAATATCTGGAATTCTCGTAGGTTTGTCTACGATTTGCGTCAACAAGTTTGATTCAGCGAAGAGTTCAGTGTGCAAACCAACAGGATCAGGATGGCATGAGAAAGGAAGCCACTTATCATTATGGACGTTGAAATCACCCGCAACAACAATTTCAGCGTCAGGGTTTGTTGCAGTAATTGCATCGATGGAGACAGACAATTTGTCCAACTCAACCAAGGTGTTTGGTGGAGCAATTAGGGCTTCGGTAAATGAAACAGGGGTAGATGTGCTTACGCATATGGAGGTTTAACCAGATGAAATTAAATTCTGGATTAGCGCATTTTGCTAAATTAGGAAGAAGTGAGTAAGGCACATCTATGCGGATGTAAATTGCGATACCTCTTTGACGACAAAATACTGGCTCTAGATGGTACCCGTTTACCTGAAATTGACCTGAGTTGCGACCACGATCAACTTTGGTCTCTGCCAAAGCTTGCACCACTGTATTTTTTAGGTTAAATGAATGTACACAGAAAAATGGTTTTCCCTAATTCCGCGAACATTGCAAAAACCAAATTTAGAATTTTGACTTACCCGCATAGATCCAACAAAGAACACAAAAAGACAACACGGACACAAACAATAATCAAGTGGAGTCTACAAGGACACAAAAGAGATGGAAACTGTTAACGGATGCTCGGTACAAAAGCCTTAAACAGCCAGATACTGACCGCTCCAGCACCACGCACCCCGCAGAAACTCACCCGACCGAGGGAGGTGTTATAAAGGGGCCTTAAGAAACCCTTTGCCCTGGCTTTTTACTAAATTTTCGGCACACGCGGCGAACACTATTGATTATGTTTTGAGATTTTATGCCGCGACATTCGAAATTATTTTTCTCCGAATCTTCCGATTGCTACGAGGTCTTCCTATTTTTAATGTTGATTGTAGTTTTCTGGCCACAGTCCGATTCCTGGATGTCTTCCTATTTTTTTATGTTGATTGTAATTTTCTTAAGATATTTTTCGTATGTTTTTTTCTTGTTTTTTATTTATTTATTTTTATATTGATCTACATTTGAAATTCGACCGAATCTGTGAATTATCTTAGTTGCTATTGACATAAATTCGTTGTGTAAAGTATTATAAATTTACGGTGTAGCTTAATCGACTCGCAATTAAGCGATTCGCGATAAAAATCGGAAACATTTTTAGTGACAGACATTTGGAGTGAGGGACATTTCAAGTGGAAAAGATGGTCTGGCGTCTGCGGCAGGGGGGAATATGCCGACTGTTGTTGGCTCCGTAACCTGTTTAGCAGCATCGAGTCCTCACCTCTGTGCCGGTCATGTTTCGGGCAGGGGAGCGAGTCTCGATGGTTGTAACATATACCATGTTACGATTCGCAAGTGTACGAGTTGTCTCCTCGTGGCGACCACCGGTAACTAGTTATCTAGGCTAAAACGCGACGCTAAAGGAGAACACCTTGACAAAAAAAGCAGGTGTCTGTCTTGTAGAGACGGCCAGAAGACGTGGATCCGCCTACAACGATCGCCAATAGATATTTAAGTAAGAAATTTTAGTGAAAAGGAAATTAAGGAAACAAATTTTTATTTAAAACATAACAAAAGCTATAATTGCCAATCTGGCAATTATTGAAAATCCGTATGGTGATTTAAGTGAACGGCGAACAGTTGTATCAAAATTCCAGTTTGAAGTCAAACTTTCTAATTAGATTTTTTTTAAATTTATTCCAATCGGATTTTGATGTATAGGAGTTTTATGTAGAATCATATCCTAAATAACATAAGATGCACCGTTTTTGAGATATTCGGTTTCACCATACGGGTATAATAATTTTATTTATAATTGGTTTATGATAAGAGAAGTATGAAATAAATATCATACATACAGTGTTCAAAACGCTCCCATTTCTAGTCTTTCGTTCAAATTAGTTATAATGACGAAGGTTTTACATAAATTCACTACTATTTCATCGATTCTACTACTATTTTTCGGCCGATTTACTACGATTTCGAAAATCAAAAGTCACAACCCTGAACAGAACTTTAATGCTGGGAGCGAAATATCGCTCTCTTATTAATGAAATACATACTTACGTATGTGTGTGCATCATACCCAACAGCCATCGCTCGATGCTTTCATTCATTTTTATGCGAGATCCACAAACCGCTTTGAACAAGAAGCGAAAACTTAAATAGAAATCATTTTCGTTCCCAAGAACGAGAGTCGGAAACCACAGCAAACGCTTTTGCCGTTAAGAACGAAACTTTTAAGAGCGAAAAGAACGAAATAACATGTTGAATGTCATTCAGATTCAATACACACAAAGGAGGAGCATAAAAAGAGTATAAATTTGAAAGCTGTACTACAAGCAGCAAACACAGCATAGCAGCGGCAGTAAAAATTTTAATTTTGATCTTTAAAAAAATAATTGAACATAGTTTAACATAACAATGCTTTAATGTAGGCCTCATCTTATAACACAGTTTCTGTTCGGATGTCACCACAAACTATCGAGTATCATCGATTGCAAATTTGTTATCATGGCAGCAAGCCGATTTTCTAATTTGTACCCCCATAACCAAAATCCAAGACGTATCCACGTCAAAAACCCCAAATTCAAGGTGGAACAGCATACGCCGAGGAATGAATGGCTAGGGGGTTATCTAGTCTCTAGTATGCGAACTCAGGATACCTGGCGACCTCCTGTTTTACGTAGCCTTACGTCCGTACAGGAGCCCTGCGGGCGCGGACATCTTTTCTCCAGTACTCGTGGGACCAAGATAGAGTCTAAAAATTTAAAGGAGAAAGACCTCTCCCCAAATAGGTCAACGGAGACGGACCCCTCCGATAAAAAGTCCATCCCTACCTCGAGGGTCAAAAAGAGGAGAAAAATCTTATCGGGTTGCCAATAGCGCAAACGACAGCATGACAAGAGGATGTTACTAGCGGAAGCCAGCGTTAAGCAGGCAGCCACAGCAACAACTTATTTAGGGACCCGACAGGAAAATCCGGCGCCCAGTCGGGAGGCCACTGACACTACCGACAAGCAACGCGTTCTTCAGTCGGAGAAGTCTTCTGCCGCCTCGGGTAAGCAGAGCAGCTACAACGCTCGTAGAAGGCTGAAAACGCAACGGGAAAGGATGAAGCAGCTTGTATCAGGCAGCGGCGGCTCTAGGGCGATGCGAACGGTGCGACCGCACCGGGCGCCGTCATGAGGGGGCGCCGAAATCAACCGAAACGCGACCGCCGCCACCGACTCGTTATTGACCGACCAATGATTCATACAATTGAGAATGCATTGGTCACTCGATTTAGACAACTATCAAAATTCTATAACATCATAAGCGGTTTTTATATAACATCAAAATAATTCCTGAAAAGTTCATATTGCAAAAAGCCTGTGCTGATTTGCAAATCAAGTTAACCAATGAGGATAAATATGACGTGTCTGGTTGTGAATTGGTTGAGGAACTTATGAGTCTGAACCCATTATTAAAGGATCTTCAATCAGCAGACCCGTTAAAAGTTCTTCGACTTATTAAACAAAATGATTGGCAGGATATTTTTCCGAATGTGTGGACAGCGCTACGTATCTTCATTCAGCAACATTCCGCTACATTCAGCCATCCACACGTATCAAGTAGCTCTTGCAAGTAAAATTGACATCTGGGCGAAAACATAACCTAAAATTTTCTGGGGAAATAAATCGCTACATTAAATTTAACCTAAAATTGTGTTGTACGCAGATTTGTGACATTTGTGTTTGTTTTGGCATTAGGCAGTCACAAAAGTCGGCAACCTTCTCCAGCGAAAACATAAAACAAAATGAATTTCAACACAAACATATAGAACTGCTTCGTTTCAACATGCTTTTATGAGCATGTGTTGGAATCAAGTTGAAAAAAAGACCACGATTACACAGGCTTAAGCAGGGTTTAGACGAAGCAAGTAACTCGCTGCAAGTAGACGTAAATACACGCGATTTGAGCTAGTGTGCGACGCTCGCATATGCGTGAGAATACTCGCTGCTCTCTCAAAAATAATAGAAAGCCATTCTATTTTTCTAGCAAGTAAAAACCAATACAACAATATGGAACCGTGTAGACAAGAGGTGGTTTTATGTGTGTGTGTTTCGGTTCATTTTATATTTGCTGCTTTGCCAGAAAACGTCGTAACATTTTAAGGAAAAAACGACACGGATATAAAAAACACGTCGGCAACAAACAGTTTCAGGTCGAAATTCGCAAATTTTTCCACAAAAAAGAGTCGTGATATTTTTTCTCAGAAAATTTTAGGTTATGTTTTCCTTCGGCTGTCATTCTACTTGTAACGATTTACTTGCATCGTGTAAACGAAGCAAACTACTTGCCTCTCTTTACTTGCAGCGAGTTACTCGCTGTGTATAAACCCTGCTTTAGTGTGGCGCCACAAATCGACTCTTACTGGCGAGGGACGAAGTGGGAACGATGACACGAAAAGTCGAACCCAAACCATAGAAAAATATACTTAAATAGAACTGTCGCTTCAGGGGTTTTCCATATACCAGTGTAAGAGGAAGCGGGATGAACTTAGGAATTTTATATACTTTCTCTCTTTACCACATTCATCAGATAGGAAACATAAAAAAAAGTGCTAAAAGCAAGCAATCAGCGTTAGTCAGCTATATTCTAAACGTTAAAAATTTCTTTAAAGTATGGAGCAAAACAAAATTTTTTAGTATGGTTTTAACTGTTTAAATGTTTTTTTAGTCATGTTTATAGTGAAAGGAATTTGACTAAAGATTCTTAATGCGGAAAAAATTGAATTACAATGGAAAAATTGCACTTAAAGTGTTTTGTTGTACTAAAATGCAAATGCATGCGTGTACTAAAACTTTGCACATCCCTGAAATTTTTATTTGACATTTTCTCTTACACCCGACCCCCTTTGTCATTTGTTCCAGAACATACATGGCAAGTTGAGGTGAGAGGCAAGCGGATTTTTTGTTTTGAATTATTTGTCATGTTTCAGTATCTTATCCTACGAATAAGAATAACAGGAAGACAGAATCTGCACATCTACAGTGTCCGTGAGTGAAGCATTTTTTCTGAATAGCCCCAAAGAGATTTCTGATTTATCCCCCAAAGAGATTTTACCGTCCGAAAAGTCACATTTAGTCACATTTTTTCACATTTCCACAGCATGTCACGTTATTTTATGTTTTTATCATTAATAAGCGGGGAGTTTTACATCGAAATTAATTTAGTTTGCGCGAATTAAGTCAGTAAATTAAACAAAATTCGATGAAAACCGAAACGTGAAAACTGGCTTCAATTATAAACACGAGAACTGTCAAATAGATGGTATTGCCATATAACTTTTATTTGTACTTAAACTAAAAATAGCGCCAAATTTAAAATTTATGGATGTTTTTGTATACCCTATTCTAAAATACAACCTAACATTTGTTATACTCCTTTTATACCTTCAAAATGGCGTACCTAAAAAAAAATAACTGAAACTAAACTCCTATTACTCTTCTGCAAACTAATTTCATTGTTAGGATAATATTAAATAAAGTATGACTTGAGCAGAAAACATTTTTTTTTCGCTCTTATTCAACTTAACAAAACACAAATCATGGACAAAAAATAACCAAACGTTAATATTTCTTGTCCACTCTTGCAAAGAGCATTATAGAGAAGTTGAAAATTCTCTATAATGCTCTTTATTTTAACTGAAAACCAGCGTTTTTAAACTATTTGTACAGGGGTTTGGATGGAAAAAATAGTTACAAACAAAAGTGTATTGAAGAGTTTTACTAAATTTCGTTATGTTAACACTATTTATATATAAAAAGTCTGAAAACATTTACGGATTGCAAAAATATTTTTTTCCTTGTACTAAACATTAATATATATGTATATCTGGCAATATTGGTTCTCAACATTTATAAACATGACATATATTTTCTCATTCCCTCTCAAATGCGAAGCGAGAGGCCGTTGCTCGCGCTGCAAAGAAGAGATAGCGCGACTTTCCCCTCATTTTAGGGGAAATATTTCAAAAATTTAGTTCTGAGCAAAAGTTCTATTTAACACCGCGTCTTGATTAACAATTTTTCATCCGAAGAAATATCTCACCGCAATGAGATTTTTTTGACAGCTGGGCCGAAAATCTCTTGAAATTTAGTACTCAAAATGCCGATGAAAAGAAAACACATAGTCGCCGCTCTCGCAATTAATGCAATACGTGAAATTGAAAAGGCTGAAACAGAAGAACAGACGAAAAGAAAAACCTCTTAATGTTATATCACAGTATACAGTAAGCAAACTCGAAAATAACCCAATTTACTATGTAAGAGTAAAAAGAACATACCATATTCATAGGCAGAAAACACGAGAGCAAACAGCACAGTCATATATGCGTGTAACCGAAAATTTGTAAACAAAAGCGACACAGCTGATCGGTATCTTTTGCATTTCGCAATGTGTTTTGCGTGAAATTTAGTCGGCATAAAGATTAAAAGCTAAATAAAATATCAGCGGAATGCACGAAATAGTATGGAAACATACTAAATTATAAACTTTCTGTTTAAATCACTCACTTCATTTCACAGGAAATTGAGAAAAATAATGAAACCGAAATCCACCCGACTCGTTTCCCATCAAATCAGAGCAACTGAAAGAAACAATTGCAAACGGCATTGCCGTATCTGATTTTTCTGCTGTTGATTTTATATTTCAGAGGAGGGAAATTTAAAAATTGAAATCTGTTTTGACCACCATTTCTTATAAAAGTACAAATATTCTTCATTTAAGGTTGAAAATTTGAATAGAAAATTTAAATTGTCAGGATATAGTAGAAAAGCAATTAATATCAAATCTTCGGTCCATCAAAATCATTTTACAAACGACGTGATGCTAATTTCAAAGCAATAATGACGTTTGAGAAAAAATGCAGTACCAGTTTGGACTGAATTTCTAATTTTCTATATTCAAACGAACATAATTTGCAACTTATTTTAGAATTGTATTTAATTTCTAAGGCAAAAAATACATTTCGCAACTGACTAATCTGGTAACGTCGTTGCGGCTCTCATCTTTAACAGTATATTTCTTTCTCTGTTTCACTTTTATTAGATTCCGTTGTGGTCATATTGCTTGTTCATTCTTTGTACCCCAAAAATTTAAGATTTTTCTAACCAATTAGAATGCCTAGATTTGGGTATTTCTGGGTTATTCGTTTTCGGTTACACAGGTTATTTTCACATTTAATGTATGAAGTTTGTTTACTGTATACTGTGGTTATATATTCTCTTCCAAAGCTTTCTGTATCGTATTTTGTAAAAATTAGTTATTTTCGCAATTACTTGTCGGGAGAAATTGGATTCCGCCATCTTGAATTGTGAAATTCCAAGAAATTTTGCTATTGCAAGATTTCAAGAAATTTCTCTCTGGGATTTTTCCCCTCCGTCAACTCGAGCTCTGATTGGTCAATCAAAAATCTCTGCGATGAAAAATCCCAGGTCAAGACGCGGTGTAAGTATATTTGTCTATGCCCAAACTAAAAATTTCAGTTGCTCAAGGAGCGGAACGAATGCTGATTGGCTGATTCATTTCCACTTGTTACAAAAAAATCATTTACTCCGTGATCGTCGTAGAATGCGTACATGTTGTTTAGCTAAAATTTGTTTATTCAATGGCAAACTGGAATACAAGTCAGACAACGGTTTTGATTAAAGCATACAAGCAACACCGCGGTTTATCCGACATTCACAAACACGAAATTAAATACAAAAAAAACTTTTCACAAACACGAAATTAAAAACAAAATGGCCCAATTTCCATTCGTTTCATTTTCGTTTGGGTTCAGCTCAACCTGTGTAATCACGAGAGGTTCAGTGTGGAAGTTCAGTGTGTCTGCGTCTAATCGTGGTCAAAGTAGGAATGCCGTCTACTTTGAATCAAGTTGATTTGTCAGCAACTAACACATATGCGTACACAACGTCAAATATTGTGCATGTACGACTACTTGATTCAAGTAACTTGATCAATGACAACGACGCTTAAAGGAGAACGAAGTTTCAGTAAATTAAAACTTATAAAAACTTACCTACGTTCTACTGTGTGTGTGAGGAAAGACTGTCAGATCTTGGAATTTTATCCATAGAAAATGCTATTACCCAGGAGTTAAATTATTCAGACTTAATAAAAAAAATTGCAAGCGCAAAAGCTATAAAAGTGGTCATTTAAGTTTTTTTTTATCAAATTGGTTGTCCTTTTCATTAGTGATTACTGTCTGCAGCAAAAAGTTTAAATAAAAGTTGTCGAACAAAATATTAATTGTATTATTTCTCATCTGTAAAAGTTTTCGTCTCATATATACCATAGATATTTGGTCGTCTGATACTGTTGATAGATGTGAAAAATTACATTCAATTTTGTCTCAATGTAAATTCTGTGCAGCAAAATGACGAGTAAGCAACTGCATAGAAGGAACACTAAAGTTTTGTATTTGGAGGGGCGCCACTTTGAGATCTCGCACCACCTAAAAATTTGGCTAGGACCGCCACTGGTATCAGGAGCCAAAACCAACCCGGGCGATTATTGTTCGACCGGACAGGAAGCCGCTTCAGACTCTGCTACTCAACCAAACCAAGCAACAATGCCTGATACCAGCGCTGTTTCTTCAAAGACGCTACAGAGAAATCTCCGGCATCAAAGAAGCGAAAGGAAAGAGGAACCCCGAAGTCCTCCGCGCGGGTAGTAAGAGGCGATGAGACTGCTACTATAGAGGTCACAATCATTGACTCTAACTCACCTGGGGGAAGAATTCCGAGGGAGCATCAGCCTGTCGTACTGGAAGCAGCTTTCGATGATGCGGAGGCAGCTGCGGTGGCTACAGCGGACAGTCTACCAATCCTCTTTCTACGCAGTGGATTCCGCAACGATCTTTTCTGGGCGACATGTGTGAACCAACACACGGTTGACTTCCTGAGAACGAAGGTTGCGGAATTCAGATTTCCTGGGTGGGAGGGATCCTTGCGGGTTGTGGGCAAAGACGAAATTCCCAGACTGGAGAGGATGACCGTAATGGTGAAAGGCAAACCGCCCCGCCCGGTGCCGGACATCTTACGGCTCATCAAGAAACAAAATAAACTCAACACCGAACTATGGGCCATCTATCACTCTCCGGAGGTCTCCGATGGCCTCTTCATTGCGGTAGGGGTCGACAAGGCTTCGGCTGAAGAGTTGAGGCGGGCGGATGGGCTGGTGCACTATCGGCTCGGCAGGCTTAGGTTTAAGCTGGGCTTCTCCAAGGAGGAAACCGGTGCACAAACCGTAGAGCCAGTGGCAGATCCGAGCAGTGCAACCGGTACAGGACGCAAATAAGGCAACCAGTACTGTGGTGGGGGCGACGGGAGCCGTAGGAGCCACCTTCGTGGCGAAGCCCGTAGAGGGAGCTTCACAGGAGGAGCCCTCCCCTTCTAGGCTACTCGCCGGACTCACGGTTAACACCGATGAGGAAGACGAGTTCCAGGAGGGTGAGGTTCTCTCTTCTAATGACACCCACATGGAAGAGTTTGATATCTTAATATGAGTGTCCTCCAAATTAATCTACATCGTAGCAGGGCGGCCTCGGCTACCCTGCTTCAATTGTTCAAGGAGAATAAAGTGGACGTCGCTCTAATTCAAGAACCATGGACGTTAAATGACATGGTTTTAGGATTCAGGCCGCCCTACATATTTTTCAAGGGACGAATTTAGGTAGACCCAGAACGTGCATCGTAGCTAGGAAGGAACTGAACTTGTTCTCGATCCCACTAGCTCCATCTACAGACGCCACGGCAATATTGTGGGAATAGTCCGCAGAAGGTAAGAGGGAACAGATGGTGTTGGCCTCCGTATACCTCCCATATGATGCACCAACCCTTCCACCATCCCGGGAGCTCGAGGAACTGGTAAGTTATGCCAGCAGTAACCGGAAAAATTTAGTAATCGGGTGCGATGCAAACGCGCACCACACAGGCTAGGAAAGCTCAGACTGTAACGATCGAGGTAAGTCACTTTTTGATTATGTATTAAGTACTAACC